>JAPVLO010000033.1:0-600000 GCA_027257055.1 Cephalopachus bancanus
AGATTTAAGTTCAACTTAGAACTAATAACTATTGAACTGACTCTTGAACTTGCTGAAAAGTCATCTAATTCAGGTTTAGAAGCAGTTATAAATCATCCAGAGAACATAACCCATTTTCATGTCATTCTTGGAATTAATCAGACTAGTCAGCCCCAATGGGACTCTGCTTCCTTGTTCTCACTTCAGAGCAGACACATAATTCTGTACCAGTCTTAAACTCAAAGGGGCTGCCCCTTTGAGACTGAATAGCATAAATTTTTAAGTGGCATTTCTTAGATTGCAATGAACCACAGACTTTAGCACACTATAACTAAAAGACTACTTTTGTTTCCTTTTGGGTGAAGAATTAAAGGAAGGTTTAGTTTTTGTTCATTTATTTTCTTTCAACATTTGTTTCGTTTTTCAGGTTATTAAAATAGGTATGTTCCAATAGTGAAAAATTTGGAAAAAAAATAGAAAAGTACAAAGACAAAAATAACCATGAGCTGTAAACCAACTATTCATATATTAACATTTTAACATGCTTTACCCCAATCTTCCTTCTCTGTAGTATTTTTACAAAGTTGAAAAATTGGCGTTCATGCTTTTTTGACTTAGCATTACATCATGAGACTATTTCCTTAAATATAATTTTATTGATGGCATTTCTTTTTTTTTTTCAGAGTCTTTCTCTGTCACCCAGGCTGGAATGCAGTGGCATGCTTATAGTCACTGTAGCCTCAACCTGCTGGGCTCAGGTGAACTTCCACCTCAGTCTTCCAAGTAGCTGGAACCACAGGCATGCACCACCATGCCTGAATGGTTTTGTGGAAACGAGGTCTCGTCATGTTGCCCAGGCTGGTCTTGAACAGACAATTCTCTCGTCTCCGCCTCCCAAAGTGCTGGGATTACAGGAGTGAGCCACCACACCCAGCCTTAATATTTTTTGATATATTGAAGAGAAGAGGTCTCACCAAGTTGCCCAGGCTGGTCCCAAACACCTGAGCTCAGGCAATCCTCTTGCCTCAGCCTCCCAAAATGCTGGGATTACAGGCTTGAGCCACCGCGCCCAGTCTCAACCCCCACTTTTCTAGATGACTGGGTAAAGAAATAAAGCAAAAACTACGCTACCACACTCATGTTATGAACAATCCCAATCATGTATTCATTCAACAAATATGAATTGAGAGCATATGATGTGGTAGGCACCGTTCTGAACACTAGGAATACAGTAACTCTCTCCTTTGGAGGATATTCTTTAACACCAAAAAACTCGTTTTTTAGGATTTTCTTTGCACACACACACACCCTTTGCAATCTGAAACATACTTGCGAGTCGTCAACCTATATTCAGGTCACCAACTCCCACTGCCTAGCCTCCAAGCTGGATGGAAAGCAGAAGTGAGCTGTTCTAAAGGATACGCGAGTCAAAAGGAAAGTCTCAGGCAAGAGTCATGAAGTAATTTCTTATCTCTGATTGCCACAGCAAACTACCGCAGGAGAGAACTTCCTATTTCTATACTGTGATGATGTATACTTGCTTAATGCAGCTTGCCTGAAATAGTTCCTACAGGACCCACTCCAGCAAAGACACTTAATACATAAAGAACGGAAGGAAAGAAAATTCAAAGGTAAACTAAAGAATGAGAAAGTACATCAACACACACAGCCTTGAGTCCCTTTCCTCCTCACTTGCATGATGTGGGCAGGAAGAAACCTGTGTTCTTTCTGTTTCCATCTTCTTCTTTTGTTTTCATTATTTTAAATGTCATGGTTTTATTTTTTGAAGACTGAGTCTTGCTATGTTGCCCAGGCTGGTCTCAAACTCCTGGACTCAACAATCCTCCCAGCACAGCCTCCCAAAGTGCTGGGATTACAAGAGTAAACCACCACACCCAGTCTTTCTGCTTCTATTTTCTATGTCAAAGAAATAACGGTATAGGATTCAGACTTTATGCATTACTATACAACGTCAAGGACAGTACTAGGAACACATAGGCCCCATAAGACTAATAAAGTTTACTACTATAGTCTAAGATGCTCTGGTGAGTTATAACTCTGGTTCCTATAACGAAATTCTTTCACATACACCCAAGCAAAGAAAATGAAGCACCCCAGATGCCTTAGCAAAAGTCTTCGAACGTAACATCTAGCTCTTATTTTCTTTTTTTTTTGATTTGGAGTCTCACTCAGTCACCCAGACTGGAGTGCAGTGGCCACTCCCGGCCACCTCAGCCTCAACCTGCTGGGCTCCGGCGATCCTTCCGCCTCAGCCTTCCAAGTAGCTGGAACTACAGGCGCGCACTACCATGCCCGGCTGACTTTTTGATTTATTGTAGAGATGAGGTCTCGCCAAGCTGCCCAGGCGGGTCTCGAACCCACAGGCTCAGGCAATCCACTCACCTCAGGCTCCCAAAGCGCAGGATTACAGGCTGAGCCACCGAGCCTGGCTGGCTCTTATTTTCATATCAGAAATATTTTGCCATGCCTGTGACCTTTATGGAAAAATAAAGTCCCCTCCAGCTGCTGGCACAAAGGGACATCCTCCAGTAAGAACACGCTTTCTCAAAAGAGGGTTGCCACAGAGTCTTCCCCAGATGACCCCCTCAGGACCCAAACACACACTGATTTTCTAAATCAAACCCCTGGTCTGCAGTCCAAGCAACTACCAATACTATACCCATTTAAGAAAAAGAGAAAAGTATAGTGAGGACACAACTCTATCCTCAAAATCTCTAACAGCTTAGCTGCGTGCAGCACTGGGCTTCACAAAAGTGGGCTTAGGAAGAGCTGAGTGAATATCACATCTCAAGAGCCATATCTCAGACCTCACTATTCTAAAGACAGTGCCAGGATGTCTCACTATGCCAAGCAGTGACTTCCCACCCATCAGCCAGGGAGTGATTTCACTTACATGCAATCAAAAGAGAGTATATCCAAGAGCTGTCTCTTTATTTCTGGTCAGAAAACTCCACTCAAAGCAGCCACAGCTTTGTAGGTTCCGTCTGCACAGGACTCACATTAGAAGCTGATCAGAGAATATCACTCTTTCAAAAGAAGAGGAAGTACCATCTCTACTTCCTCAATTCTATTGTTCTTTCTTCTTATTGCGAGTAAACCCTTCCCTGGCTCCAATATCCAGGAGACGATACATGCAAAGCCGGCATGTTCCACCAGGCTGGCTTGAAACACTATCCAGTGTGTTCACGTCCAGGACACGTGCAAAACTGTACCTGGCTTTGCTTTCCTGTCTTGGAGGCAAAAAGGTTTATTTCCAGACATGGAAGGCGGGATGATTTGCAGAGCTGTTCTCAGCATGTTTGATGAGATGCCACTTTTTTTTTGAGTTCGGGTCCCACTCTGTAGCTCAGGTTGGAGTGCAATGGCATGAATACGGCTCACCACAGTCTGCATCTCCTGGGCTCAAGTGATCCTCCCACCTCCGCCTCTCAAGTAGCTGGGACTACAGGCATGTGCCACCATGCCTGACTGATTTTTTTATTTTTGTAGAGATGAGGTCCCACTATGTTGCCAAGACTGGGATTAACTGATCCTCCTGTCTTGGCCTCCCAAAGTGCTGGGATTACAGGCATGAGCCACTACACCCAGCTCAGATGCCACTTTTTAATCATTAACCTCTCTGAGGTTCAATCTTCTTTCACACTGCCTTTTTTTCTCCTCACCTAATCATTCATAATGCTCTACTAAATAGTGGGTACAGACATATTTGTTGAAAAGTATTTTAGGATTAAAATGAGACTTGGCCTACCATTTTATCAATTTATTTGCTTTTTTCTTTCTTTCTTTCTTTCTTTCTTTTTGCGGCACACATAGCAGTCTCAAACTTCAAAATTTTTCTTTCACACATTGGAAAAGAAAAATGGCTGGCTGAAAGTTAGAGGTAATCCAGCTCATCGCAAACAAATCTCCACCCTCCCGCCTCTCCTTTTCAACACGACTTCTTTCCTTCCTTCCTTCCTTCCTCCCTCCCTCCCTTCCTCTTTCTTTCTCTTTTCTCTTTCTTTCTTTCTTTCCTTCCTTCCTTCTTTCTTTCTTTCTTTTTGAGTCAGAATCTCACTCTATCATCCAGACTGGAGTGCAGTGACACAATCACAGCTCACTGCAGCCTCTACCTCCTGGACTCAGGTAGTCCTTCTGCCTCACTCTCCTGATCAGCTGGGACTACAAGTATGCACCACCATGCCTGGTTAATTTTTTTATTTTTTATTTTTTTGGTAAAGACGAGGTCTCACTATGTTGCCCAGGCTGGTCTCAAACTCGTGGGCTCAAGCAATCCTCCCTCCTTGGCCTCCCAAAGTACTGGGATTATAGGCATGAGCCACCACACCCAGCCTAACACCGGTTTCTTGTTCCTCTATATTTTATTAAAAAATGAAAATAAATAAAGACAGTGGGGCTCGGTGGCTCAGCCTGTAATCCCGCGCCTTTGGGAGGCTGAGGTGAGTGGATTGCCTGAGCCCACGGGTTCGAGACCCACCTGGGCAGTGAGACCTCATCTCTACAATAAATCAAAAAATCAACCGGGCGTGGTAGCGCATGCCTGTAATTCTGGCTACTTGGAAGGCTGAGGTGGAAGGATCGCCGGAGCCCAGCAGATCGAGGCTGTGGTGTCCGGGAGCGGGCACTGCACTCCAGTCTGGGCGACAGAGTGAGACTCTAACTCAAAAAAAATAAAATAAAATAAAGAAATGGGCTCATGACTAATACAATCTTCCAAATGTGATAGCTATCCTAATAAGTATGTGTATTAGTTATTGTTCTCTGATTAACAGATTACCTCAAAATTTAGTGGCATAAAACAAGGAACATTTGTGATTCCATGGTTTCAGTGGGTAAGGAATCTGAACCCCATTCAGCCGGGTTCTCCAACTAGAGATCTCCCACATGGCTGCAATCAAAGTGTTGTCTGGAACTGCCATCATCTCAAGGCTCGCTGGGGAAGCAAGGTCTTCTAAGAACACTCACGTGGTTGTTGGTTGGATGCAGTTTCCCGTGGGCTATTGACCTGAGGTACTGAGTGTGAGGCTGCCTGCTGCCCTGAAGCCACCTTCAGCTCCTTGCCATGTCGGTTTCTCCTGAGGCAACTTCATCACACAGCAGCTCGAGGTAGAGAGAGCAAAGGAATGAGCGAGATGCAAGACAGAGTAAGAACAAGAAAGGGATCGCTTTTTTCTTTTGAGTCGGATTCTCACTCTATCGCCCAGGCTGGAGTTCAGTGGCAAGCTCATGACCACTGCAGCCTCAACCTGCTGTGCTGGGGCGATCCTTCTATCTCAAGTCTTCTGAGTAGCTGGAACTACAGGCATGAGCCACCACACCCAGTTAATTTTTTGATTTATTGTAGAGACAGGTCTCGCCATGTTACCCAGGCTGGTCTTGAACCCCTGGGCCCAGACAATCCTCTCCCCTCCACTTCCCAAAATGCTGGAATTACAGGCATGAGCCACCACGCCTGCCCCAGGAATCACTTTTGTAATCTCATCTCAGAAGTGATGGCTTGTTACTTTTGCCACATCCATTTTTTTTTTCTTTTTAAAGAGATAGGTTTTCATTCTCTAGCCCAGGCAAAAGTGCATAGCTCACTGAAGCCTCAAACTCCTGGGCTCGGGTGATCCTCCCGCCTCAGCCTTCAGAGGAGCTGGGACTACAGGAATGTACCACCATGCCTGGCTAGTTGTTTTATTTTTTAAAATTTTTTGTAGAGATGGGAAGGTCTTGTATATTGTCCAGGCTGGTCTCAAACTCCTGGCCTCAAGCAGTTGTCCTTTCTTGGCCTCCCAAATCCCTAAGATTACAGGAGTAAGCCACAAAGCCCAGGCCATCCTTTATTTGTTAGAAGTGAGTTACTGGGTCCAATCTACACCCAAGAGAAAGGGGTTACACAAGGTGTAAATGCCAGGAGATGGGAATCAAAGGGATCTGCCGACCGCAGTATATAAAATGTTTATCCAAACTCAAGTTGTATCTGTCAAGCCAAACATTAACAGAGTCATCCAAAGGCAAAATCATACAGATAGTCAAACTCCTGAAAGAAAATCTGAACTATTCTATTCGACAGCTGCCCAAAAGTCATGACCAAGAAAGATCACATTGCTCGGATCTGGAAAATGAACGACTGACATCCTTCCGTCTTCAAGAAACGGGCAACTCAGCATACGAGCAAAAACCTGAACTAAACTATAAAGCTAGCCTAGGACCTGGAAAGCGGCTGATGCAATTTCCATACAAAGAATAATTTTTCACTTAATCACGAGCATGAGAAGCCTGGAAGCAAGCACAACATTCAGCTTTTCTCCTCGGTGCATACCGTCATCTTAAGCATTCACCCCGTCAGGATCAGACTCCCCCGACACATGCCTTCCCCTTCCCTGTGTTCAATACATGTGCTGCTTCTGAAGAACGACCAGGCAGGGCTTCCGAGCCTGTGGCCCCCAACGCTCCCACGCATTGCAAAAGCAGCTTCATGCATCTTCCCTCATGAAAATGAACTGCCTAGATTAGGACAAGTAGGAGGTCTATTTCCTGGCCCACAGACAACAGGCCGCAAGGAGCAAAAGGCCACTCCCAGGAGAGAAGTCAATAATTCAGTTGAACTTGCATCTTCCTAATTTCCAGATGTGGGGTCACAGGTGACATCCCAGACGGAAACTGGTGTCATCTGATTCCAAAGGATAAAGGCAGTACTTTCTTTTCTTTTTTCTTTTTTTTTTTGAGTTGGTCTCACTGTGTCGCCCAGGCTGGAGTGCATTGGCATACTCATGGCCACCGCTGCCTCCACCTGCTGGGCTCAGGCGATCCTTCCGCCTCAGCCTTCCAAACGGCTGGAACCACAGGTGCATGCTACCATGCCTGGCTAATTTTTTTGGTTTATTGTAGAGACGAGGTCTCACCAAGTTGCCCAGGCTGTCTTGAATTCCTGGGCTTGGGTAATCATCTCACCTCCGCCTCCCAAAGTGTGGGATTATAGGCATGAGCCACCATGCCCGGCTTAAAGGCAGCACTTACAGAAGAAAAGTAGAAATATCCTGTGTGGTATGTTTCATGTCTCTGCATTTTCAGAAGTTTTTGAATTTACAGACTAAACACAACCTGGAGTTCAATACACTCCAACCTCACAATCCAAAAGCCAATAAAAACTGTGTTAAAATTTTTAAAAAATTAGCTCAGGCATGGTGGCTAGTTGAAACTACAGGCATGTAATTTCAACTAGCTACTTGGGAGGTTGAGGCAGGAGAATCACTTGAGGCCAGGAGTTCAAGTCTACAGTGAGCTATGATTGCATCACTGCACTCCAGCCTGGAAAACAAACAAGAGTGAGGCTCCAAGTATAATATATACATACATACATGCAAACAGTTGTTGGAGGAGCAGAGAAACAGAGACTCTATAACAAAGTTACTATGTGGTAAAAGCTATTGCCTTTAGCAAATAGATAATAGTTCAAAAACAACTTCAGTCTCTGGTTTTGGACCCCTTATTTTTTATATATATATTCACAAGAAGATTTCTTTTTTTTTTTTTTTTTTTGAGTTGGAGTCTCACTCGGTCGCCCAAACTGGAGTGCAGTGGCCGCTTCCGGCCACCGCGCCTCGACCTGCTGGGCTCCGGCGATCCTTCCGCCTCAGCCTTCCAAGTAGCCGGAATTACAGGCATGCGCTACCATGCCCATCTGATTTTTTGATTTATTGTAGAGATGAGGTCTCGCTCCCCAGGCGGGTCTCGAACCCGCGGGCTCAGGCAATCCACTCACCTCAGCCTCCCAAAGGCGCGGGATTACAGGCTGAGCCACCGAGCCCGGCTTCACAAGAAGATTTCTAGAGACCAAATGTTTGTCACCCCAAATTTATACATTGAAACCTAATCCCCACTGAGAGTACTTGGAAATGAACCTTTGAGAAGTTGTGACGTCATGACGGCAAGCCCTCATGAATGGGATTAGTGCCCGCAAAAAAGAGGCCCTGAAGGGTTCCCTCTCCCCTTCCCCTGCATGAGGACACAGAAAGAAAGAAAGATGGCTGTCCACGAACCAGAAAACAGGCCCTCACCAGACACCAAATCTGCTGGTACATTGATCTTGAACTTCTAACCTCCAGAATGCTAAGGAATAAATGTCTGTTGTTTGCAAGTCACCCAGTCTATGGCATTTTTTCATTATAACAGGCCAAATGGACAAAAACAAAGACAATGTATAAATTAAACATTTGGAGAAATGAAAAATAGAAGAAGATGCTGTGCATTTCAACCGGGAACAAAATGAAAGTCCTCTTAGGGGTTGCTTTTTCTGTACACTTCTATTTCTGGGAAGTACTGCCTCTGCTGCTCCTACATTGACTTGTCCTCTAGTTCCCTGCTTTATGTAGCAAAAAAAAGTGCTGGATTATATTAAAGGCATTTAGTGACATCAATAGCATGGGCTGGTTTCTCACCAGGCTTTAGATGCCATCCTCAAAGGCATCCTTAAGGGCATGTTATTTACAATTATGGGGGTCAGGGTTA
The DNA here is from genome assembly GCA_027257055.1 of Cephalopachus bancanus. Lineage (NCBI taxonomy): Eukaryota > Metazoa > Chordata > Mammalia > Primates > Tarsiidae > Cephalopachus > Cephalopachus bancanus. The sequence goes on from JAPVLO010000033.1 coordinate 8,497, forward strand.
GAGCCACTTAAATCCTTGGAGCATAGGTCATGTGATTTATAGAATTTCAATAATCCCCAAGGCTCTAGACTTCCAGTTCAAGATGCCAAGGCCGGGCGTGGTGGCTCAAGCCTGTAATCCAGCACTTTGGGAGGCCAAGGCCAGAGAATTGCCTGAGTCCAGGGGTTCAAGACCAGCCTGGGCAACTTGGTGAGACCTTGTCGCTACAATAAATCAAAAAATTAGCTGGGCATGGTGGTGCATGCCTGTAGTTCCAGCTACTTGGAAAGCTGAGGTGGAAGGATCACCTGAGCCCAGCAAGTTGAGGCCACGGTGGCTGTGAGCATGCCACTGCACTCTAGCCTGGGCAACAGCGTGAGACTCTGACTCAAAAAAGAAAAAAAAAAACAGATGGTGGACAGGCCACAGATTCTTTTTTGTTCCCTCCCACCCTCAAAGACTCCACTAAAATAACAGAAAAAGTATAAAAAGATATAAACCCACCATAACAAAACAAAACAAAAGCTGATGGAGAATCAATGACAGATGAAGAGAGGCAGGGAGACCACAGCCTCTCTTTAGTAAGACGGACACAATGGTGCAGAAAACCTCCTATCTGTGGTGTGGAATCCCCAAGAGGACCAGGACTCAAGCCAAGAGAAAGAAGTTACAGAATCTACAGAAGGGATGGAACTGAAAACAGGAAGAGTAACTGAAAGTTACACCTCATTCAAATCTCTCCATCACCCTACCCTCTACACAGCAAACACACACAGTCCTGCGGGGAAACCAGGTCACCCACCCAGGGCGAGACATCAAGGGTTCGTCTCTAAAGACACTGAGACGATGTGGAGCACAGAGGCAGCGCGTGTGGACATGGGCACTTCAGAGTGGAAGCTCCGCATCCCGGCCCTAAAGCTTCATTCGCATGTGTCAGGCCAGGACTTCATCTCCGTGTGAGTTACCATGAAATCTTACAGGAAGCGGGGGGAAACATGGTCCTCTAATCAGTATCCTGAGAGAGATTCCTGAAGACATTGGATCCATAGAAAAGAACAGGGTGCTAAGAAAGATGATTAATCTGAGAACAAGAAGGAATCCTTGGATGTTGCAACTATAATTGCTCTGTAAAGATTTTAGAGGCCGAGTGTGGTGGCTTATGCCTGTCAACTCAGCACTTTGGGAGGCCAAGGTGGGAGCATTGCTTGAGCCCAGGAGTTCAAGACTAGCCTGGGCAAGAGAGTGAGACCTCATCTCTCTCTCTTTTTTTTTTTTTTGAGTTGGAGTCTCACTCTGTTGCCCAGACTGGAGTGCAGTGGCATGCTCCTGGCCACAGCAGCCTCGACCTGCTAGACTCCAGTGATCCTTCCACCTCTGCTTTCTAAGTAGCAGGAACTACAGGCGCGCACTACCACACCCAGCTAATTTTTGATTTATTGCAGAGACGAAGCCTCACCAAGTTGCCCAGTTGGGTCTTGAACCCGCGGGCTCAGGCAATCCACTCGTCTCAGCCTCCCAAAGTGCTGGGATTACAGGCTGAGCCACCAAGGCCGGCTGAAACCTCATCTCTTAAAAAAAAAAAAATCAAAACAATTAGCCAGGTAGGGTGGCACCACTTATAGTCCCAGCTATTCCAGAGTCTGATATGGAAGGATTGCCTGAGCTGAAGAGGTCAAGGCTGCGGTAAACCATGATTGTGCCACTGCACTCCAGCCTGGGCAACAGAGTGAGACCCTAATTCTAAAAAAAAAAAAAAAAGGCTTTAATGGAAAGGTTGGATGATACCTTCAAGTGAATATTCCAGGAAATATTATTCAGTAACATTATCAAAGAAATAAGTCCATGAATATTTGGATTATAATGTTTCACAAAGTGCCCAGGATAAAGAATTTCAAATCATCACAAAATTTTCAAACACCAGGGATAAGCAGAAAACCTTAAAACTCCCAAAATAGAGAAAACATGTCACTGCCACAGAAACAAGAAATTGAAGAGCAATAGAGTTCTCTTAAGTAGCACTGAGGCTTAGAAGGCAAGCAGGAAAACCCTTCAACGTTCTGAAGGATCTAAATCATTCCCTAGAATTCTATGTCCATTCATTCAGCACCATTTTTTTTTTTTTGAGTTGGAATCTCACTCTGTTGCCCAGGTTGGAGTGCAGTGGCACTCTCACAGCCACCCAGTGTCAACCCGCTGGGCTCTGGCAATCCTTCTGCCTCAGCCTTCCAAGTAACCAGAACTACAGGTGTGCGCTACCACGCCTGGCTAACTTTTTTTTTTTTTTAATTATTTGTAGAGACAAGGTCTCGCCATGTTGCCTAGGTTGGTCTTGAATCCGCGGACTCAGGCAATCCTCTTTCCTCGGTCTCCCAAAATGCTGGGATTACAGGCTTGAGTCACTGCACCCAGACATTCAGCAGCATTTAACAAAAAAATTTTTTTTGTAGCGCCAGGGTCTCACTACGTTGCCCAGGCTGGTTTCAAACTCCTGGCCTCAAGCACTCCTCCTGCCTTAGCCTCCCAAAGTGCTGGAATAGGGCGGCTAATATTTCTGAGTGTCACTGTAGCATTGAGGATAAAGCTGTGAGCAGAGGAGAATCCTGCCCTCAGGAAGCTTTTCTCCTGCTCAGATCAGGATGGTGTGAACTTTATACAAAATAGGAAAGGAAAATATAACACGTTTGGTGGAAATAAGTGTAAGGAAGAAAAAAAATCAAGGTAGGACATTTAGAGAGTCTGGGGAAAGGCTGAAAATCAGATGTGGAGGGCATGAAGTGCTCACAGAGAGGGTGACCTCTGAGTGATGGTCTTGAGGAAGTGAAGGGGTGAGCCATGTGGGCGGCTGAGGGAAGCAAGAGCAGGCAGAGAGAACCCAAGTGCAAACGTGCAGTTCAAGGCTGTGGTGGCCGTGAGCATGCCACTGCACTCCAGCCTGGGTGACAGAATGAGACTTCAACTCAAAAAAAAAAAAAAGAGAGAAAGAAAAAGAAAATTAGATGGACATGGTGGCAGGCACCTATAGTCTCAGCTATTCAGGAGGCTGAGGCATGAGGATTGCTTGAGCCCAGGAGGTTGAGGCTATGGTGAACTGGGATCATGCCACTGCGTTCCAGTCTGACAAACTGAGGCCTTTTCTCAAAAATAAATAAATAAATAAAAAGATGATAATAGCAATAGCAGAAAAAAGTGAAATAACTCTAAATCATTTTTTGGTGAAGTAAATAATAATCTGATAATCATAACAATGCAATACCCACAACTGATTTAACTTTGAGGATCAAGATCTGGAGAAAACACGTTAGCCGAGCTCACTGGCTCAGCCTGTAATCCCAGCATTTTGGGAGGCCGAGGTGAGTGGATCGCCTGAGCCCGTGGGTTCGAGACCCGCCTGGGCAACTTGGCGAGACCTCATCTCCACAATAAATCAAAAAATTAGCCGGGCATGGTAGCGCGCGCCTGTAGTTCCAGCTGCTTGGAAGGCTGAGGCGGAAGGATCGCCAGAGCCCAGCAGGTCGAGGCTACGGTGGCTGGGAGCAGCCACTGCACTCCAGTCTGGGCGACAGAGTGAGACTCCAACTCAAAAAAAAAATATGTTGAATTAGAAAAGACGATATAGATAAGACAATATAAAAGTTAAAGTGTGCTAGGCTGTATTAGATGGCAGTCACTAGCTACCGGAAATTAGATTGCAATTAATTAAAATTAAGTGAGCTGGAAGCAGTGACTGGTGCCAGCAATCCCCGCTACTCAGACAGCTGAGGTGGGAGGACTGATTGCAGGCGGGGGTTTGAGACTAGCCCGGGCAACAGTAAGAACCCATCTAAAAAAAAAAAAAAGAAAAGAAATAAAAATTCAGTTCCTCTTGAAACAGCCACATTTCAAGATCTCAGTATCCACTTGTATCCAGAAGCTCCCATCCTGCACAGCACAGATAAGATACATTTCCATTAATGCAAAAAGTTCCACTGGAGAGCGCTGGAGCTTTGGGGGGTGGAAAGAGGTTTGAGGTGCCAGTTTACAATGTGGGAAGTCAGAGGATGTTGCACAAGCAAGAAATGAAAGTGTGAACGTAATGCTTTGAAAGCTACCCAAGTAACAAGAGCACTAGCCAGGAGGAGTTTACTGTCACACACAGTGACCTGTGATCAGCTTGGAGTACAGGGCTACAGCCAGAGGATGTAACTTTCCCCTTAGCCCTCCCTGCCTGAAGGGCCTCTGGACCCCCAACTGCCTCTGTTTAGCAAGTCTGTCCATCCTTCAAGGTTTAGCGCAGTATCACTTTCTCCAGGAAGCATTACCCATCCCTTAGACTTGGTCTCACAGCGTCTTACACATCTCCAAGTGGACATGATCATATGTTATTATATCAAAGCAGGGCACGCAACATGCATTCTCAAAGTCACTGTCCTCGGTTTAATGCTCTGCTGTCACCCTTTCTTTCTTTGTTTTGTTTGGTTTGGTTTTGCTTTTTGAGTTGAGGTCTCACTCTGCCTCCCAGGCTAGAGTTCAGTGGCACACTCATGGCTCACCGCAACCTCAATCTCCTGGGCTCAGACGAGCCTTTCGCCTTAGCCTCCCAAGCAGCTGGAACTACAAGTACATGCCATCATGCCTAGTTAGTTTTTTTGTTTTTGTTTTTTGTTTTTGGTAGAGACAAGATCTCTCTATGTTGCCTAGGCTGGTCTTGAACTCCTGGGCTCAAGCAATCCTCCCTCTTCAGCCTCCCAAAGTGCTGGGATTACAGGTGTGAGTCACCAAGCCCAAAATTTTAAATAATTTATGAACAAGGGGCCCCATGTTTTCATTTTGAACTGGGCCCAGCAAATTCTAGAACCATCCTGTTTATAAAGTTGGTTTCCTACTGAATTGTCAGGTCTCTGAGAGCAGGGACAATTGTTTCTGAGATTTGTATTCTCATGAACTAGCACAGGGCCCTAGTAATGACTGTTTGCCTAACTGATACTTACATACATTTTCCTTGTGAGGGCTACAATTTTATACTCAAAGATCCAAGGACGTAACTCATCTCTCAGGAAAAGTATGGTTTGTAGGCTGTCAGGAGTCTCTCTCAACCATCCATAAACATCTCTGACTTTCTCTGATGTCTGAAAGGCCATAATTACGGTTTTATTTCCTCTTTGTGAAGGCATTTCCTTCTCTTATCCTGCCAATCCCTCTAGAGGAGGAAGCCTTCACGCTTCACTATTGAACTAGAACAGAGATGAATTTGTCAGATCCCTTGGGTTTAGATGGAATCAACCCCATTCCAAGAGCAGGCAAATCATTTAAGTTCACACACTGAACACATAAAGCAAGCCGTGTTACTGATTCTGGACCAGGTTGGTAAGACATGTGTACAAATAACTCCCACAGCTTTCCAAGGCTCAGCCACCCCAAATCAGCAATGTGAAAATGTTCATGTTATACATGAAAAGATATTAAACAAATCTTGATATAAATCAAGATTTTAGACAGGTGTGGTGGCTCACACCTGTAATTCCAGCACTTTGGGAGGTGGAGGAGAGAGGACTGCCTGAGCCCACGGGTTTGAGACCAGCCTGGACAACTTGACAAGACCTCATCTCTACAACAAACCAAAAAATTAGCTGGGCATGGTGGCACACTCCTGTGGTTTCAGTTACTTGGAAGGCTGAGGTGGTAAGATCACCTGAGCCCAGCAGGTCAAGGTTGCAGTGGCAGTGAGCATGCCACTGCACTCCAGCCTGGGTGACAGAGTGAGACTCTGACTCAAAAAAAGAAATTCAAGATTTTCTTGAATAATATACAGTCTCCAACACATCTAACATTGTCTTGAATGTCTCAAAACTTTGTTTTATCTTTTCCACTAATCAGATATATAAAAAACTTCCCTATTCTATTGACTCTTTGCTGTGTTTGTGGACTATGTACTAGAATCTGGCAGCTCTGTAGGGAGGCAAGGCAGGGAGCCCAGAGTTCAAGTAACCCAGGAGAGCGGGAGGCAGCATGTGATAAATGTCATGTGGCTAATGCTGAAAAGAAAGACCCTGAGAGGTCAAGGATGCAAGAAAAGAGGCTGGTAGCTGTTGTAAAGGGATGGGGGAGCAGGGGGGAGACGCAAAAAAACCAGAATTATTTTTTGGAGGGCAGGCCCCTTGTAGCACAGGCTTCTCTGTCAGGTAAGTGTTCTAGAAACCCACTGGCATCAGTGTACCAGCTAGCGTTGTTGTGAGAGGCTGGTTCAGTCCATTTTTTTGGAGATTCTTTCAACACATTTGCCCATTTCATGATGGGTGGTTTCCATGAACAACCTGCCCACACCATGCTGAGTGTTCAGCAGTTTTTGACCAAAAACGGCATGATCCCCACGCCCCACCCTCCTAGTCACCTGATCTCGCTTCGAGTGACTGTTTTGCTTCCCCAATGAAAAAAGAGTCCTCAAAGGGAAACATTTTGCCAGTGTGGAAGAGGTGAAACACAAAACGACAGAAGCACTGAAAGGCATCCAAATTAAAGAGTTCAAAAATGGTTTTGAGCAGTAGGAAAAGCACCTCGGTAGGTGTATTACATCAAACGGAGAGGACTTTGAAGGTGACAAGTATAAACACGTAAGAATAAATACACAGTTTTATAATAAAGTCCATTTTATGGAGGGGTGTCCCCCTTGGTACTTCACGGAGAATATCGCACAGACCCTGATCCCTGAAGCCAGATGGATGCTGACAGGGGAGATGGGGCAGGCGTTCACAGATCATATGGTGATGAGGGCTCAGGTCAGCGGGCTGACAGCCGGTTCAGCAGTCCTCTAGAGGCCGCCACATTCCACGTCCACTGCCCCATACCACCCTGACCCCTGCTTTCGCCGTCATACCTCCTTTGCTTCCTGTCCTCCACTGTCACATCACCATCTCTGTCTCTGACATTCCTGACTCTCTCTTATGAGGCCCTTGTGATTGCATTGGCCCCACTGAGATTGTTCCGGATAATCTCCCCATCTCATGATCCTTCGAATCACATCTGTGACATCCCTTTTGACATGTAAAATAACATATTCACAGGTTCTAAGGACTAGAACATGGACATCTTTGGGGGAGGCATTGTTCAGCCTACCAACAGCCTACTGGGATAGAATGTCCCCCCTCACCTAATTCTCATAGTCGATAATTCACATCGGCTTGTACATTCCATGGATAGCTGGATTTCCCATCAAGCCCTGAATGTCAGACAGGATAATGTCCTCCAAATCCTTGCCTCAGCTAATGATATCAACAGAGCCAAAACAGACCCTCGATTTTTCCAGATTCCTTACTTTCCTCACAAATCAATCACCAAGTTTTCTCACCATAACTTTCTTTCTTTCTTTCTTTCTTTCTTTCTTTCTTTCTTTCTTTCTTTCTTTCTTTCTTTCTTTTTTGAGTCAAACTCTCACTCTGTCACCCATGCTAGAAGGCAACGGCATGCTCATGGCCACCACAGCCTAGACCTGCTGGGTTTATGTGATCCTTCCATTTCAGCTTTTCAAGTAGCTAGAACTACAGGCGTGCACCACCATGCCCAGCTAATTTTTTGATTTATTGTAGAGACGAGGTCTTGCCAAGTTACCCAGGCTGCTCGCAAACCCCTGGGCTCAGGCAATCCTCTCGTCTCCCCCTCCCAAAAGCCTGGGATGACAGGCATGAGCCACTGTGCCCGGCACTTTCTAATATCTCCAAGACTCCTCCTCTTCTTCTAAGCCTGTCACCTCACTCCTCCTTTAGGCTTCATTTCTGACACAATGGCCACAGCTTTCCCACTCGTGTCCCCACCTCCAAGTGAATTTCTCCTCCTTCCCGCCTGATTCTGTGTAATCTCTTTAACATGCACATCCGTCATTCCTCAGGAGCTGAGCACAGCACCTTGAGGAATATTTGCTGAACCATTTCTTGAATAGAATTGGAGATAATAGATATTGACTTGAAAAAAACAGATGCTATCATCTGGGATCTCCTACTTCCGTCCTTATCCGTGTAGGATTATGATGATTGGATTTCCCCTCCTATTTGGGTCAGTTTTGTAAGGAAGTCCACTATGCTAGTAAATTAATTCATGTATAATCCACGAGTCATATTTCTAAGATTCTGAGGGGAAATCACAGGAGCAGTGTAGTCACTCCTCAGCCTGGACTAAACCAATCACTGCCACCAAGTGGCTTAGGTTGTCATTGAAGCCAGCAAGCACATGGACACAGCAGCTTCTTTAATTTATTTGTCCGGTTACAGCCTCAGATCCATAAAGAACAATATGAAATATATGCCAGATCTGCATTGACCTAGCAAGGAGCTGAGGATTATAGTGGAAATTAGTAGGATTTTTATATTAAAGAAGGAGAAAAGGAATAAAAATACTTGTGAGTTTTACCATAGAAATTGATTTTTCCCTTCTGTTTTCCTTCCTATTTTCAACTTTATAGGACACAATGATACCTTGTTTACTTGGCAATAAATAGAATATGACAACTTGGAGGGTTATTTTTAAGGTAACTCAAGATTATATCTTTGAAAACTAAAACTTGGTCAGGCGCGGTGGCTCATGCCCATAATCTCAGCATATTGGGAGGTCGAGGCAGAAGGATCCCTTGAGACCAGAAGTTCAAGACCAGCCTGGGCAACATAACGAGACCCTGTCTCTACAAATATTAAAAATAAAATAAGCCAAGTGTGGTGGTTCATGCTTATAATCCCAGCATTTTGGACGGCCAAGGCAGGAGGATTGCTTAAGCCCAAGAGTTCAAGACCAGCCCGGACAACATGGCAATAACCTGCCTCCACAAAAAAAATTTTTTTAGTTACCTGGACATGGTAGCATGAGCCTGTAGTCCAAACTTTTCGGGAGACTGAGGCGGAAGGATCTCCTGAGCCCAGAAGGTCAAGGTTGCCGTGAGCCATGATCGTGCCACTGCACTCCAGCCTGGGTAATGCAGTAAGACTCCAACTCAAAAAATAAAATAAAATAAAAATAACCTAAAAATTATTTTTTAAATTTAACCATATATAATGGCCATGTCTAGATGCGTTCCTGCAAATAGAAGTTTGAACCAAATGATGCACTGTCTGCCTTATTGAAATCATGGAAAATCAATAGCTGTGAGAAGAATAACTTGCGTGGTGTCACAGTGTAAATTTACCACAGTCCAGGGGCAGGTCCATCCCTGCAGGCACAGAAACGCCATTCTGTCTCTGCCTCAGGAGTTTCTGGTCAGAGGGATGCTGACTTATCCTAATCAAGTCACATAAAAAAACCAAAAAGCAAATGTACGTATTCGTTTGAGATAAGAAATGTAACACATCATATATTGACCTTAGTCTGACAACTTTCTGTCCCTGTAGCAGGGGTTGAGGTCATAGGAGAGAGGAAGGGAAGGCAGAGATGCCCCTGAGAGAGAAAAGCAGAGAGTGGCTCCTCCATTCATTCTGATGGTTTTTCTGCTTCTGTTCCAGTAGCTGAGCAATATGCCTGCTTTCTCTGGGTCATTTACATGAGTCTCTGTTCCTTGTAAACCAAAGGATGAGCTGAAAATGCTATTAAACACGAGCGGTATTAAGGATGGTGTTTTAAATTTTTTTTAAATTATGGACCATTTAAGGATTGAAATCTTTGCTATTTATTTCTAGTTTTATTACAAAATAGTAAAAGAATATAACCTATATAATTTATGCTTTGGAAAAAAGATTTACATGTTCTTATTGTCCAAGCATCTGATTATTTTAAATGTTTGGAAACACTTTTATAAAGGTAAATTCTCTGCATTGTAAATAATTTACGTCTATTATCAAGTTATGTCACTTCTCTTAACTAAAGCCTTGTGTATTTTGTCTACCTGATTTGTGAAAGACTGAGGGAAGTATGTTACATTCTATAACATGTAGGTATATTTCCACTATTAGTTGTTATATATGTTTTAAATATATGTACTTGGGTTCATAGAGGGTTTTGTCTGTGGCATTGTTTTCGTAGATTGTACTTTTTTTTTTCCCCTGAGTTGGAGTCTCACTCTATCACCCAAACTGAAGTGCAGTGGAATGCTCACAGCCACCACAGCCTCCACCTGCTGGGCTCAGATGATTCTTCCGTCTCCAAGTAGCTGGAACTACAGACACTCGCCACCATGCCTGGTTAGTTTATTTTATTTATTGTAGAGATGAGGTCTCACCAAGTTGCCCAGTCTGGTCTCAAACCTGTGGGCTCAGGCAATCCTCTCACCTCGGCCTCCCAAAGTGCTGGGATTATAGGCGTGAGCCCAGCCTGCTGATTACACTTTTTATCTAAACAACACTCTGCCTCCTCTAATGCTTTTGCCTTGAAACTTATCTGATCTGAAATTAATATTGCTGTTACCTGTTTTCTTTTTGTCTGCATTACTCTTTTTTTCCATCTTTTTTTTTCTAACACCTCTAAGTAATTTTGTTTTAGGCATTTTTGTTTGTTTGTTTTCAGTATACAGTTTCATGTTTTATAAAAACACACTTTGAGATTTTGTTATATTCTGCTGTTTGGTCATCTTGTTTCATGGTTTCTGCTCTTTTGTGCTCCATTGATGTTCCTGGCTCCCGGGGTATATCATGTGAGTAGGCCTGAGCCAATCAGCCAATTCCGTGTGACTTGAGCTGGTCCAACCAGCATGAATACCAGCATTTGTGCAAGCGCTTTCAGGGAAAGAATCTCTACTTGCGGAAATCAAATTTCTCAAGATGTGCAACTAGAGCTGTCATGGTCAACTTACAGCTCTGAGAATGGAGCCAACACAACAGTAAAGTGGATTATAATAATATTGTGGTACATTTGAATTGAAATACTTTGGTAAAACACAAGTTTGCCAATTCTTTTTGAGACATAGCTAGTAATTCAGGAAATCTGTGGAAATTTCAGGAAATTTCTGAAGCCCAAAATGTTCCCTTTGAACTCTCAATGATTACACAATTGCTACCTCAACATGTCCTAAATGGGTTGCCGAGAAATCCAGGTAGCAACAAAAATGAAAATTTTTGCTAAAATGTATTTTTTTTTTTTTAAGTTGGAGCCTCACTCTGTTGCCCAGATTGCAGTGCAGTGGCACGCTCACAGCCATGGCAACCTTGACTTGCTGGGCTCAGGCGAGCCCTCTACCTCAGCCTTCCAAGTAGCTGGAACCACAGGCATGTACTACCACACCAGGCTAATTTTTTGATTTATTGGAGGCATGAGGTCTCCTCAAGTTGCCCAGGCTGGTCTTGAACTCCTGAACTTTTGCCTCCGCCCCCAAATTGCTGGGATTACAGCACCCGACCGCTTTTTTTTTTTCTAATGACATGACATTTCTGACTCAAATAAAGGGAAAGATGTTTGCATGTTAGTGATAATTGATACAAACATTGAGAATCAGAACCAAACTGGTCAGGATGCATACCAAATCAGGCAGCAAAGAAGCAGAAGGGCATACCCCAAAGGGACAGGAAATCTGAAATATCCCTTTTGCCCCCTGCAAGCTGGAAAAAAAAAATACTGCCAGAATTAAATTCATTCAACTCTTAGGTTAATTATCAGCAGTTTATTTTGTTATTGTTTTTGTTTTGTTTTGTTTTGTTTTGAGTTGAAGTCTCACTCTATCACCCAGACTGGAGTGCAGTGGCACGCTCCCAGTCACCGCAGCCTCGACCTGCTGGGTTCCAGCGATCCTTCCGCTCAGCCTTCCAAGTAGCTGGAACTACAGGCACACACTACCATGCCTGGCTAATTTTTTTTTTATTATTATTTATTGTAGAGATGAGGTCTCGCCAAGTTGCCCAGGCAGATCTCAAACCTGCAGCTCAGGCAATCCACTCACCTCAGCCTCCCAAAGCTCAGGATTATAGGGTGAGCCACTGAGTCCAGCTTTTGTTTGTTTTTGGAGTCAGGAGTCTCATTCTGTTGCCCAGGCTGGAGCACAGTGGCACAATCACGGTTCACCACAGCCTCGACTTCCTGGACTCAAACAATCTTCCTGCCTCGGTCTCTCAAGTAACTGGAACTACAGGCATGCACCACACCTGACAAATTTTTTTATTTTTTGTGGATACGAGTCTCGATACGTTGTCTACACAATTTCTTTTATGAAACCTCACTTAGAAAGTTTCCTCCTTCCTTATCAACATCCTTACTATGGATCAATATAACCCCATTTTTCTACATATTTGACTTTTGCTCTAAGTTCTGCATTCTCTCTCTCTCTCTCTCTCTCTCTTTCTTTCGAGTTGGTGTCTCACTCTGTCGCCCAGGCTGGAGTGTAGTGGCATGCTCACTGCAGCCTCAACCTGCTAGGCTCAGGCAATCCTTCCACCTCAGCTTCCAAGTAGCTGGAACTACAGGCATGCGCCACCATGCCGGGCTAATTTTTTTATTTATTCTAGAGATGAGATTTCACCAAGTTGCCCAGGCTGGTCTCAAACGCATGGGCTCAGGCAATCCTCTCACTTCGGCCTCCCAAAGTGCTGGAATTACAGGCTTGAACCACCACAGCCAGTAGTTCTGCATTTCAAAGAGAAAAAAACGCTAGAGCATCTTTCTGAAGGCTCACTGCTTTCATCCTCTTGTACCTCTGGGCTGCCACTCTACTCAAGGAAACAGGCACATGGCGCAACTCTCAAAACATACCTCAAGCATCACCACTGAGCAACAGGCCACACTTTTGTTCCCACCAAAGGCTACTGGGCTCCCCAGAGCAGTGCAGTCAACAGCAGACAGCCCTCCTCCAGGGTGGTCTAAGCATCTCTCTCTGGAATCCCCAGTCCATCCTGCTCCTGACAAGAGTTTACAAAGAGACCCCCACAGGCAGCAGGATAGGAAAACAAAGGCTCTGTCTGAAAGACTTGAGTCCAAACTAAGATTATAACTAAGTGACCACAGCCAACAGCAAAATGCATTTAGGGATAGATTAATGAAATGAAATGCAGAATTTAAGATTACATCTGTAAGTTTCACCTCCATTTTTGAAACTAACAGTACAGAAAGAAAAATACTCCTGGGATAATTTTTGATCCAGAAAAAGAAATCATTTGGGGAGAAATTGTGTCAGAGATGAATTAATCTAATACAACTTTATCAGTAATGGTAGCTTTTTGCAAATAAATTTTAAAATTTAGGGCTGGGTACGGTGGTTCATGCCTTTTATCCCAGCACTTTGAGAGGTCAAGGTAGGAGGATTGTTTCAGCTAGGAGTTCGAGGCCAACCTGGGCAGCATAGCAAGACCCTGTCTCTACTAACTAACTAAATAAATATATTTTTTTAAAACTTAAGCATTTATATCAGAATGATAATATGTAAATGATATTACTGTTTATCAAAAATTAAGAAATATAATCCATCCAGATACTACAGTTATATACAAACAGTCCACAGTTTGGAAATGCATAAATTACTATTACCAGGTCCCAAACAACATGGTGCAAATTGTAGTTATCACAATGTATTAACTCTGAGTCATTGCATAAAGTATAAGTTTTGCTGCTAACTCTTCATTCCCTAAATCACTATGTAAATAACATGCACACCATAATCGGTGACCAGTCACATCACTTCTACAGTCTGCTAAGGGTCACTGGACATCTGTTATTCAGTTCACACACAGACAGCAAAGTATGTATAAGAATGAACAATCAAGCCGGGCTCGGTGGCTCAGCCTGTAATCCCGCGCCTTTGGGAGGCTGAGGTGAGTGGATTCCCTGAGCCCGCGTGTTCGAGACCCGCCTGGGCAGCGAGACCTCATCTCTACAATAAGTCAAAAAAAAAAAAAAAAAAATCAGCCGAGCGTGGTAGCGCATGCCTGTAATTTCAGCTACTCGGAAGGCTGAGGCGGAAGGATCGCCGGAGTCCAGCAGGTCGAGGCTGCGGTGGCCGGGAGTGGCCACTGCACTCCAGTCTGGGCGACAGAGTGAGACTCCAACTCAAAAAAAAAAAAAAAAGAATGAACAATCAAAAGAGGGAAGGAAAGTAACGTTTTTTTCAAAAAGAGGGAGTCAGCCAGTAAAAATGAAAGTGCAGCAAAGAAACAAAAATAATAAGGCTAGAAGTAAATTTCCATTTAAATGTTAATGAAGTCATAGAAGAAATAACCAGTCATAGCTCTGTGGACATGTGACCGTGGTTCCACAGACTAGATGAGCAGCCAGAGGAACTCAGTGAGGATGAACTTGGCCACAAAAGAGATGAAAGTGGTTGTGACACAAAGCAGGAAGATGTCCCAGGAGGAGTGACACAGGAAAAAAAATCACATTAAAGAAACTCTCAGAAGTATTTCTCAGTAAAGCACACAGAATAGCCATGTGCGGTGGCTCACGCCTGTCATCCCAGTACTTTGGGAGACGGGGTGAGATAATTGCTTGAGCCCAGGGGTGAGAGGATTGCCTGAGCCTTGGGCGACTTGGTGAGACCTTGTCTCTGCAATAAATCAAAAAGTTAGCTAGGCAGGGTGGTGCATGCCTGTAGTTTCCAGCTACTTGGAAAGGGGAGGCCGAAGGATTGCCTAAGCCCAGAAGGTCGAGGTTGCGGTGGCCGTGAGTGTGCCATTGCACTCCAACCTGAGCAACAGAGTACGACTCTGACTAAAAAAAAAAAAAAAAAAGTACACAACAGAATGCTGGAAGTTGTTTCAAACTTAGAAAGGACTATGACATTTCTCTAAGACACAGGAAAGATTTTGCTGCATGTCATAGGTTGTATGACCAGTAAAAGAAGATCATTGCTGTATAAAATATTCTCTTTTTTAAGTAATCTTTTTTTTTTTTTTTTTAGTCTGGGGTCTCACTCTGTTGCCCAAGTGAAGTGCAGTGGCACTATCATGGTTCACCACAACCTTGAACTCCTAAGCTTAAATGATCCTTTCACTTCAGCCTCCCAAGTAGCTGGGACTATAGGAAAGTGCCACCACCCCCAGCTAACTTTTCTTTATTTTTCCCAGAGACGAGGCCTCTCTATGTTGCCCAGGTTGGTTTCAAACTCCTGGGCTCAAGCAATCCTCCCACCTCAGCCTCCCAAATTGCTGAGATTATAAACATGAGCCACCAAGCCCAGCTCAATATTCCTGATGTGTTTTTACAAAGAAATAAAACACTTTTTTTAAAATCACTAATTCTCAATGTTTCTAACATTTCCTTTTTTTTTTTTTTTTTGAGTTGGAGTCTTACTTTGTCACCCAGGCTGGAGTGCAGTACTATGCTACAGACACCCGCCTCAGCCAACATTAACATTTTTTAAAAATCAATTATTTCTTTATTTATTTTAGAGATGAAATCTTGCCAAGTTGCCTAGACTCGTCTCAAACCCCTGGGCTCGGGAATCCTCTAGCCTCGGCTTCCCCAAATGTTGGGTTTACAGGCATGAGCCACCATGCCTGACCCAGACACAGACTCAAACTGAAAATCAATGCCTCCTTTTCAGCAATCATTATCATTATTTCACATGTAAAGATAATTATTTCAGTAATCACCCTATGATGATTATCTGCAATTCAAAGATTGATTTTTCTTTTCTTCTTTTTTTTTTTTTTTAGTTAAGTTCTCTCTGTCGCTCAAGTGGAGTGCAATGACACAATCACGGTTCACCACAGCCTCAAATTTCTGAACTCAAGTGATACTCCCGCCCCAGTCTCCTGGGTCGCTGGGACTACAGGCACGTCCCACCATGCCCAGCTAACTTTTTTTTTTTTTATAGAAGAGTGGTTTTGCTATATTGCCTAAGCTGGTCTTGAGTTCTTGGGCTCAAGCAATCCTCCTGCCTTAGCCTCCTAAAGTGCTGGGATTACACAGATGTGAGCCACAGCACCCAGTCTATAGAAAGTTTTTTTTTTAAGAAAAGACAATATAAAAGTTCTGGTTTTGAGCTGGGCGCAGTGGCTCATGCCTGTAATCCCAGCAATTTGGGAGGTGGAGATGAGAGAATTGCCTGAGTCCAGGGATTCGAGACCTACCCGGGCAATTTGGCGAGGCGAGACCTCATCTCTCCAATAAAACAAAAAAATTAACCCGGCATGGTGGCGTGCACCTATAGATAGATCCAGCTAGCTGGAAGGCTGAGGTGGAAGAATCATCTGAGCCCAGCAGGTTGAAGCAGCAGCGGCCATGAGCGTGTCACTGCACTCCAGCCAGGGCGACGGAGTGAGACTCCGGCTCAAAAAAAAAAAGAAAAAATTCGGGTTTCAGGGTTGTACTCTAGCAGTGTCCATAAGAAAGGGCAGAGTTGGAAGGTTTAAGGCACTGAGAAATTCAAGGCTACAGAGGTGAATCACAAAACCAGAACGCTTATTTGCATGTAACTAAATGAAGAAAAATAAAGAAGGCTTCTCATTAACCTTTGCCACACAATAAAACAAAACAAGCTTCTCCTGATGACTGTGGAAGTGAAAACCCATCTATCAAGCCAGCGGTCTTGGAAGGAAATAACCCCTTGCCTGGAATTCCTCATTTAAAGTTGCTCTGTGCCCCAATTCCATTTTTCTTCTTAAGTAAATCTCCCTATTCTAAACGTTGTCTGTTCCAGATCTTCCCCTGGTCCTGGAGTCTTAACTTTCCCAGAAAGAGGAGTAGTCAGGGAAACAAGTAAAGTCAGTCACTTTTTATGTATTTATTTATTTGCGTGAGGGTCTCACTCTATTCCCCAGCCTGGACCTCCTGGGCTCAGGTGATCCTTCCATCTCATCCACCTAAGTAGCTGGGACTACAGGGGCAGATCATTATGTTTGGCCATTTTTTTTTTTTTTTTTTGTAGTGATGAGGTTTTGCTATGTCGCCCAGGCTGGTCTCGAACTCATGGGCTCAAACAATCTGCCTTCCTCAGCCTCCCAAAGTTCTGGGACTACAGGCATGAACCACCATGCCCAGCTGTAAGTCACTTTAAAGCTGAACAATTCAAAGCAGGCATCTCAACTCCTGCACCTGATCTCATCTGCCCGAACTCTTAAATCTGTTTTCTGGGTTCTTTGTTTGGGGGAACCAGTAAGGGAGGCAGATAGTGTTGTTTTATTTACTTATTTATCTATATTTCGTTTAAATAAAAATACAGCTGGGCATGATAGCACACGCCTATAGTACCAGCTACTCAGGAGGCTGAGGCAAGAGTATCAGTTGAGTCCAGGGGTTTAAGGCTGCAGTGAGTTATAATCACACCACTGTACTCCAGCCTGGATGACAGAGTGAGACCCCCATCTCCAATAAATAAATATTACACATCTATGCAAAAATATATGTTAATAATGACACAAATACAAACACAATCCACCTACAACTCAAGAACTAAAATATTACGCTATCCTTGAAGCTACCTGCGCGTTTCCTCCTTTATTCCATTTCTTTCCTCCCTACAAGTCTCTTCTGAAGAGGATGCATATTTGTATTTGCTGAGTTAGGCAACAACAGGGGGCCCTTTCAATCCTGCTGAGTTGTTTTTTTTTTTTTTTTTGGAATGCAGTGGCATGATCACAGCACACTGCAGCCTTGACCTCCTCAGGCAGTCCTCCTGCCTCAGCTTCCAGAGTAGCTGGGACTGCAGGCACACATCACCACACCCAGCTAATTTTTCTATTTTTTTGTAGAGACAGGATCTCACTTTGTTGCCGAGGCTGGTCTTGAACTCCTGGGCTCAAGCAAGCCTCCTGCCTCGGCCTCCCAGATTTCTAGGACTACAGGCATGAGTCACCACACCTGGCCTCCTTTGGATCTTAACATGTGAGTCTTTCTGTTGTCTAAGCAAGACAGGCTTGGCATTGCAGAGCTGATATAAGAGCTTGCCCTCGGGGACACTGGCTTTCCTTCTCTCTAGGACTCACCTCTCTCAGTTCATGGGTATTCGTCCCATGTATTCCTAGCCAACTCGGCAATGCCTTCCAAAATACCTTCCCAGTGATTTCTCCAAGACTCTGTACTCATGAAACAGAAGAGGGTCCTTCGTAGATCTAGAAGCCTACCCTGCCGTGAGTGGAAGTCTGTGGTTTCATAATTCTTGCCTCTGGTCTTGCGATAGTATCCTCCTTTCTTGCTATAAGGAAGGATTGCAACAAATCCCATTTCAAGTGCTACTACCCTTTAAGAGTTTTATTATCTGGTTCAGTTTCAAATAATTGGTAATGTTCACCTGAAATTCTGTCTTGGGGAAGTTGAGAACATTTTTCAAGACCCTTCAAGAATGTGTACTGACCCACTGGCAACTCCTACCATGACTGCTTTTTGTTTGTTTGCTTGTTTGTCTGTTTGTCTGTTTGAGTTGGAGTCTCACTCTGTCGCCCAGGCTGGCATACAGTGGTACATTCACGGCCACGGCAGCCCTGACCTGCCCAGCTCAGGTGATCCTTTCACTTCAGCCTTCCAAGTAGCTAGAACTACAGGTGCACACCACCATGCCTGGCTAATGTTTTGATTTATTGTAGAGACGAGGTCTCACCAAGCTGTCCAGGCTGGATGACTGTGTGTTGAATGATGATGTGAGGGCCTTGGCAGCCAAAATCCGACCTCTGCATTTTTCCATTGAGGGTATATTGCTTGGTACTTCACTCTTCAAGAATTATTCCTTAGTTACCCTGGTCTACCTCCTGAGCCCTAGTCATTAATAAGGCTGGCTGTGGGAATTTAAAATACAAACATCTTCTCTCTCCATTTCATTTCTTATCTCTTCCTTCATTTGTTCATGACCAGCTTACAAATCAACCTCCCTAAATTCAATGTTTTGAATCACCTTGATTTTCTAAATTCTAGCAAACATTATTCAGTAAAGAACACTTTGTTATTGGAACTTGCACCTCACTCTAGTTCCTATTCTGATCATTTTTAATGACCAATTCTGATGTCTAGTTAATAATCATCACCCGGTATATTCATTATCTATGACTGTGTAATAAATCCCCTAAAATTTAATAGTTTGAAAAAGTAATACACATTTATTTTCTCACCCAGTTTCTGTTGGTCAGAAATTTGGGAATGCAAGGGACCTCATAGAAGATTCAGATGTTTAAAAAAAAAAAGGGGGGAAGGGAGAGATTCAGATATCAACTGGGGCTGCTGTCAGTCGAAGACCTGACCAGGTATAGGAACTACTTTCAGGCTGGCTCACCCACATGCCTGGCAAGTCAATGCCAAGTGTAGCAAGAACCTCAGTTCCTTGGTGCATGATCCCCTCCAGAGGACAGCTTAAGTGTCCTTACAACATAGTAGCTGGCTTCCCTAGACTGAATGATCCATGAGAGGCAGCATCTTTTAAAAGCCTCAGCTTCTTTTAAAACCTAGCTTGAAAGTTCCACATCAGGTTGGACGCGGTGGCTCATGCCTGTAATCCCAGCACTTTGGAAGGCTGAGATGGGAGGATCGCTTGAGGCCAGGAGTTCAAGACCAGCCTAGGAAACATAGTGAGACCCTGTATCTACAAAAAATAAAAAAGTTAGCCAGTAGGGGCATGCACCTGTAGTTCCAGCTACCCAGGCTGAGGTGGGAGGAGTCCTTGAGCCCAAGAGTTTGAGGCTGCAGTGAGCTCTGACCTTGTTACTGCATTCTAGCTTGAGCAACAGAGCGAGACCCTGTCTCAAAAAATAAAAAAGAAAGTCACACATTGTCATTTTCACAATATCCCTATTGGTTTGACAGGTCATCTCTAGCCAATGTGAAAGAAACTACTGAGAGAATGAACACCAGGTGATGGGAATCCACAGGGGCTTCCTGAGGGCTGACTGACTACCACACCCAGCAAATATTTTTCACTTGAAAGGGTTTAAAGCAGGCATGTCCAACCTGTGGACTGCTGGCCGAATGTGGCCCAGGACAGCTGGTAATACAGTCCCACAAAATCTTTTAACATCATGTTAAAGCCAACATTTCTGACGAGCACTTTGAGAAGTCCTATTATGTATATACACTATATTTTATAATTTATGTGCAACCTGAGACAATCACTCTTTTTTCTTTTTAAGTCAGAGTCTCACTCTCTTGCCCAGGCTGGAGTGCAGGGGCACGCTCATGGCCACAGCAGCCTCAACCTGCTGGGCTCAGGCGATCCTTCCGCCTCAGCCTTCCAAGTAACTGGAACCACAGGCACGCACCACCACACCTGGCTAATTTTTTGATTTATTGTAGAGACAAGGTCTCGCCAATTTGCCCAGGCTGATCTTGAACCCCTGGACTCAAGCAATCTTCTTGCCTTGGCCTCCCAAAGTGCTTGGATTACGGGAGTGAGCCACCACGCCTGGCTGAGAGTATCCCTCTTTACTCAATGTCAAAAAGTTGGACATCCCTGGTGTAATGCAAAATATCCCCAGATCTGAAACTTGATACTTTGTAAACTACTCCAATGTGCTGAATAAAGAGCAGAAAGTAAACTTTTACATTTCCTGTGCAGAAGAAGATAAATCTCATATTTTTGCAAGAAAGCTCATTGCTTTGGGGCTTATAACATCTCTTTTGAGGTTCTAGAATGAAATGACATTTCATGACTAAAAAGTGAGGAAAACAGGTGAGTAAAAACAATGGGGTCCTGGCAGAAAGTTGTTATTCAAAGGTTCCAAAGCATTCCTCTTGGGAGGCCTTTGGTTGGGTTATTTTTCACAGAATAAGAAGCTCCATTCAAGAAAAACCTTCCTGCCTGTCTGCTTCTGACAGTAATTGTCATCATGGATGAATGCTAGACTACATTTTTGCTTTGCTTTGTTTTACTTTGCTTTCTGGAATGCCTGAAATGATAGCACCCGCAGAATTTCTGGAATTTCCTTATGATCTTTTGAGGTGGTAGAAAGCCGTAAGTCTAATTATAAAACAATGTTAGCTTTGTTACTGCTAGGTTAGCAAGCCACAAACCTGGCAAAGTCCAATGCAGCGTGTTCTGAAAATATTTACATAAAACTTTGCTTAGTTGCCAAGCTCCTGACGGACCAGTGGATTTTTCCACAAGGTGCATCAGCATCGTCCAGTAACGTTTTCTAAGCATTCTCTTCCTCATGGGTGCTCAAATTCTAGAGAAATGTATGACAGAATCGACCACCAGGACATGCCAGACATTTCCCAAAGTTTCCAGGAGAGGTCAAGAAAGCAAAAATGCTTCCCTCAGATTTCTAGCTGATCACTGACCAGTATGAAAGATGTCTTAGGTCAAGCGGTGGGTTGCTACACACTTGCCCTTTATGAACTTGTAATAAAGCCAGGCATGGTGGCTCACCCTGTAATCTCAGCACTTTCGGAGGCTGAGGTGGGAGGGTTGCTTGAGGTCAGGAGTTCAAGACCAACCTGGGCAATATAGCGAGACCTCCATCTCTACAAAACTTAAAAAAAATTAACAGATGTGGTGGCACACGCCTGTAGTCCCAGCTTCTCAGGAGGCTGAGGAGGAAGGATCCCCTGAGCCTAGGAAGTCGAGGTTGCTGTGAGCTGCAATTAAAAAAACAAAACAAAACAAAAAAACTGCCAGGCACAGTGGCTCATGCCTGTAACCCCAGCACTTTGGGAGGCCAAGGCAAGAGGATTGCCTGAGCCCAGGGTTTCAAGACCAGCCTGGGCAACATGTTGAGACCTCATCTCTATAATAAACCAAAAAATTAGCTTGATGTGGTGGCACATGCCTGTGGTTCCAACTACTTGGAAGGCTGAGGCGGAAGGATCACCTGCCCTCCAGCCTGGGTGATAGAGTGAGACTCCGACTCAAAAAGAAAAAAAGCTTATAACAAGACATAAAATCCGTTGGTAACAGGGTTCAGCCAGAAAGTCTCTTCCTTACTCTTTCTCTTCTACTCCCCCCAGCCTCTGCCATACTTTCCTGGGAACAACAGTCCTGGGGAGGACCAGGATGCTTCACCCTCTAAATCTCATCTATTCAGAGCCCTGTTCTGTCTCCTCGTCTCCCCGCATCCAGTCAACATTCAGGGCAAGCCTGCTGAGACGGCTATCTCAGTCTTTAGACCCTCCGTCCTGCCGATGCTCCAGTTTCAGGGTATAACGGCAACCTGAAGCAAATCCTAGCCCTGGTGATTTACACAGACGGAGCCAGTATTGCACCATACCCGGTGTCGAGGGAACAGCACTCTCCCTGGGTCAGCAGAGAGGCAGAAACAATGGTTTGTCCCAAATGGGCTCTTCTCCACACATCCTGGGGTCTTCCTTTCCTGGGAAAGAAAAAATAATTCTGCCCCGTCCAAACTAAAGACTCACTTGATCATTTGTATTCTACATGGATGCGTCACCTCCCTCATCCTCCTCTCTATCCCCCCAATCACTCAGAATTGAAAAGAATAAGACGTGCTGGGCACAGTAGCTCATGCCTGTAATCCCAGCACTTTAGGAGGCCAAGGCAGGAGAATCGCTTGTGCCCAGGGGTTCAAGACCAACCTAGGCAACATAGCAAGGCCTCAACTCTACAGAAAATAAAAAATTAGCTAGGCATGGTGGCATGTCCCTGTAGTCTCAGCTACTAGGGAGTCTGAGGTGGGAGGATCACCTGAGCTCAGGAGGTTGAGGATGTGATGAGCCGTGATTATGCTACTGCATGCCAGCCTGGGCAACAGAGTGGGATTCTGATTCAAAAAAAGAAAGAAAGAAAAGAAAAGAACACAATACATAAGCTACTAGATTTATGAAGTAGATCACTTAATCTATTCCTTCTTCAAATAAATGTCTGAATTCCCTAAAGGTACCTTTCTACATTGTGGCTTGGCAATTCTAAATCCTTCCATGTAAAAGCAATTTAAAAGCACTGTGGATTACATGAATACAGACATTCACAAGAACATGTGACATTTCTCACTCCCTTGACCCTCTTCCCTAACATGGAGCCCGCATTTCCTCCACCGCCTTCCATCCATCCAGCCCTAGGATCAAAATGACAATGAACACCTCAGAAGTCCAAAGTCAAGTTTCCCCTTTGGAACTTTTGCTTTTGGAATGGAACTTAATTATCAAGACCTAACTTTTTTCAAAAATAGAGACGAGAGGCCAGCAACATGGCTCACACAACTCCAGCACTTTGGGAGGCTGAGGCGAAAGGATCATTTGAGCCCAAGAATTTGAGACCAGCCTGGGCAACATAGCAAGACCTCGATCTATAAAAAAAAAAAAAAGGCAGGCATGGTGGTGTGTGCCTGTAGTCCCAGCTACTCAGAAGGCTGAGGAGGAAGGATTGCCTGAGCCCAAAAGGTGGAGGCTATGGTGGCAGTGACTATGCCACTGCACTCCATCCAGCCAAGGTGACAGAGTGAGACCACAACTCAAAAAAAAAATAGAGATGGGGTCTTGCTCTGTCAACCAGGTTGGGGTGCAGTCATGTGACCACAGCTTACTGCAGCCTTGAATTTCTGGGTTATGGGTTCAAGCAATTCTCCCATGTTGGCCTCCCGAATAGCTGGGACTATAGGTACATCACCACACCTGGCGATACCTAGCATTTTAAAGGAAAAAATAGAAAGTCTCCAAATAAATATGGCATTTATCAAAACACAGAGGGTAAGATCCTTCAATCTAGTTGAAAATAATCATTAGACCAGACGTGGTGGTGCACGCCTATAGTCCCAGCTTCTCAAGAGGGCAGTGAGGGAGGATTGCTTGCACCCAGGAATTGGAGGCAGCAGTGAACTATGATCATGCCACTGCACTGCAGCCTGGAAGACAGAACAAGACCCACTTTTTTGTTTTTTTATTTTAAATGAATTATTAATAATATATTTACCACTTCAGCCATTGCCCTGTGCATGGGGCTGGATGTTTTCTGTTTGTCCCTTCACATCTACTCTTCCTCTGTCCTCCCTACCCAACCTCTGCTTTAGGCACAAGTTTGTGTTGTTTTGCTTGAGACAGGGTCTTACTCTGTCACCCAGGCAGGAGTACAGTGGCACAATCACAGTTTACTGCAGCCTTGACCTGCTGGGCTCAAGCATTCCTCCCACTTCAGCCTCTCAAGTTGCTGGGACTACAGGCACATGCCACCACTCACACCTGGTTCATATTTTTATTTTTATTTTGTAGAGACAAGTTTGCCCAGGCTGGTCTCGAATTCCTGGGCTCAAGCAATCCACCCGCCTTAGCCTCCCAAAATTCTGGGATTACATACCATGCCCGGCCCAGGTCACAAGTTTATACTTCCCGTGAACCACCCGATCCACCATCAACCAGCTCTCTGGTCCTCTGGTTTCTGGCTGGGCTCTGCTAATGGGGGTTACTGGCAAGAGGAGAGAAAGGCCAAGACACATATTTCCTTCTTCCTGCCCTCCTCTGCATTTGGCAATGATGGTGTTCTACCAAGGATCAGGGCCCCTAATGGGGACCCCTCCTTCTCCTACTGCTGCACTGTCACCGAGTTCCAGGGACCTCTGGCTTCCCTCTTCCCTTCAAGCCTTTTTATGGAATCTCTTAATCTGCCTACACTTTTGCAAATAACCCCTTCTTGACACTCATTGATGATTCCGTTTGAGGGTGCCATCTGTTTCCTGCGGGGACCATGACCCCTACTGTGCTTGACTGATTTTTTTAGCCTTCACATCAGTGCACTCAGCATTTCACTCTTTTCCAAATAAAAAGTAAACTACAAAAGAACATAATTAGCTAACCACAGGGCGCACAATTCTACATAATGAATAAAATACATTAGGCATTTTGCTGCAAAGAAAATAAAAGAAAGATGTTTTACTGTGTACATTACTTAATTGAGACGAGGGGAAAGGAATGTTGAGAAAAGCAGGAGTGTTTGTTTAGCTTAAGGTCAGTGATGACCACAGATTGCTTCATGCTGTAGCCACGTGGGTCATTCATAACCGATATGAACATGCATATGTAACAATTTTGCTTTTAATGAGGCATAAAAAACTGGCAAGCTTTGAAATTAGCAACATACATGTTTTATTTTTTTTTTTAAATTAGACTTTGGGCAACCTCCTCAGGTCTCCTCCCCTGTGGGAGATTTTCTGTCTTCTCAGTAAATCCTACTTTCAAAAAAAAAAAATTAGACTTCAACGAGTAAGGTTTTCCATAATCAAATGTATTGCATATTACTTTTTTTCTCATTTGAAATAATAGTTTATGAATAAAATTGGTCCAGACTTACTAGTTAAATTTTTACATATTTTTACTCTTTCCCTCAACTAGGTTTAAATTAGCTGTTCAAAATAAGCTAATTTCCTGGAGGTAAGGAAGAGAAAGGGGTTTCCAGAATGAAAAGCAATCACTCTTCTCTTTTATTTTATTTTATTGCAGTAAGGACATGTAACACAAGACCGACTCTCTGAAGAAATGGTTTAGTGTACACTGCAGCATTGTTGACTATAGGTACAATCTTATACAACAGGTCTCTAGACCTTACTCGTCTAGTTTAACTCAGACTTTATGCCCTATTGATTAGTAAGGCCCCACTTCACAATCCCTTCAACCCCTGGCAATCACCATTCCACTCTGATTCTATAGATTTCACTATTTTATTTTATTTGTTTGTTTGTTTATTTGAGTCAGAGCCTCACTCTGTGGTCCAGCCTGGAGTGCAGTGACACTATCACGGCTACCGCAGCCTCGAACTGCTGGGCTCAGGTGATCCTTCTGCCTCCTGAGTAGCTGGAATTACAGACACGTGCCATCACTCCTCACTAATTTTTTTTTTATTTATTGTAGAGACAAGGTCTTACCATGTTGTCCAGGCTGATTTTGAACTCCTGGGTTCAGACAATCCTCTCGCCTTGGCCTCCCAAAATGCTGGGATTACAGGTGTCAGCCAACACATCCAAATTTCATTATTTTAGACATATGGAATCATGCAGTATTTGTCTTTTTGTGACTTTTATTTCACTTAGCATGATGTCCTCAAGATTCCTCCATGTTGCTGCATAATTGCAGAATTTCCTTTTTTGAAAATTTATTTTTTAGTCAGAGTCTCACTCCGTTGCCCAGGCTAGAGTGCTGTGATATGATCACGGCTACCACAGCCTCGATCTCCTGGGCTTATGCAATCCTTCCGCCTTAGCCTTCCAAGTAGCTGGGACTACAGGTACGGGTTACCATGCCCAGCTTATTTTTTTTTTTTAATGCTTTATAGAGATGAGGTCTTGCTATATTGCCCAGGCTAGTTTTGAACTCCTGGGCTCAATCAGTTCTCTTGTCTCAGCCTTCTTTTTTTTTTTTTTTTGAGTTGGCGTCTCACTGTCACACAGACTGGAGTGCAGTAGCCGCTCCCGGTCACCGCAGCATTGACCTGTTGGGCTCTGGCGATCCTTCCGCCTCAGTCTTCCAAGTAGCTGGAACTACAGGCGCGCGCTACCATGGCCAGCTAATTTTTGATTTATTGTAGAGATGAGGTCTCACCAAGTTGCCCAGGCAGGTCTCGAACTTGTGGGCTCAGGCAATTCACTCACCCCAGCCTCCCAAAGTGGTCTCAGTCTTCTTAAGTGCTGGGATTACAGACGTGAACCACCGCACTTCGCTCCTTTTTTAAAGCTGAGTGGTATTTCATTGTATGTGTGTACGCATTTTCTTTATCCATTCATCTGTGATGGCCATTTAGGTTGTTTCAGAATCTTGGTTATTGTAAATAATGCCGCAGTGAACATGGGAGTGCTACTACCTCTTTGACACCCTGATTTTAATTTTTTTTTTTTTGAGTTGGAGTCTCACTCTGTCGCCCAGACTGGAGTGCAGTGGCCGCTCCCGGCCACCGCAGCCTCGACCTGCTGGGCTCCCGTGATCCTTCCGCCTCAGCCTTCCCAGTAGCCAGAATTACAGGCGCGCGCTACCACGCCCGGCTAATTTTTTGGTTTTATTGTAGAGATGAGGTCTCGCCTGCCCAGGCGGGTCTCGAACCCGCGGGCTCAGGCAATCCACTCACCTCAGCCTCCCAAAGTCACGTGATTACAGGCTGAGCCACCGAGCCCGGCCTAAATAAACACCCAGCAGTGGGGCTGCTGGATTATATGATAATTCAAATTTCAAATTTTTGAGAAACATCCATAGTGTTCTTCCTAGTGGCTGTACCAGTTTGCATTCCCATCAACACTGTGCAAGCGTTTTAATTTCTCCGCAGCCGCACCAATGATTCTTGTCTTTTGGCTTTTTGATAACAGGCATGCTGAGAGATGAGAGTTGATATCTCATTGTGGCTTGGATTTGCATTTCCCTTTTAACTAGTGAGGATGAGCACCTTTTCACATAACTGTTGGCTATTTGCTTGTCTTCTTTGGAGAAATGTTTATTTGCAAACTTGGTCTATATTTTTTATCAGGTTCTTTGGATTTCTTTTTTCTTTTTTTGCTATTGGGTTGCATGAGTTCCTTATATATTTCAGTGGGTTGTCTTCTTACTTTGCCGTGCAGAAGTGTTTTGGTTTAATGTAATTCTGTTTATTTTTATTTTTGTTGCCTGGGTTTTTGGAGTCATAGTCATGAAATTATTGCCAAGATCAGTGTCAAAATGCTTTCCCCCTATGTTTTTTTCTAGGAGTTTTACAGTTTCAGGTCTTATGTTTGAGTCTTTGATCCATTTTGGATTGGTTTTTGTGTATGGTGTAGGTACGGGTCCAACTTCATTCTTTTGCATGTGGGTATCCGGTTTTCCCAACACCCATTAGGGTTTTTTTTGTTGTTGTTTTTGTTAATTTGCTTGTTTAGTTGTTTTTGTTTTTGAGACAAGGTCTCGTTATGTTGGCCAGGCTGTAGTGCAGTGGCATGATTATAGCTCACTGCAGCCGCAAATGCTAATTCCTGGCTCAAGCAATCCTCCCATCATAATAAATCTTGCTTTCTAAAAAAAAAAGAAAGAAAGAAAAGAGAAAATCAGTTGACCGTATGCATGTAGATTTGTCTCTGTGTTCTCTATTCTGTTCCATTGGTCTTTATATCTGCTTTTTTGTTTGTTTGTTTGTTTAGTACAAGACAGATAACTATAACGTGTTTACCTTTTGCCAGTACCATATTTTGATTACTTTAACCTTATAATATATTTTGAAAGCAGGAAGTGTAAGGCTTCCAGCTTTGTTCTTCTCAAGATTGATAATGCTATTCATGGTCTTTTGTGGTCCGTATGCATTGTAGAATCCTTCTGTCCCTGTCTACAGATGACATAATCTTATATATGGAACGCTCTAAGGCTCCATTTTTTTGTTTTGTTTGTTTTTTAAAGCAAGATATATTGAGAGGACAGAAAAGCTCCCATAGTGGGAGGGGACCTGAGGGGGTTGCCCCTAAGGCTCCATTTTCTTTTTTTTTTTTTAGTTGGAGTCTCACTCCGTCGCCCAGGCTGGAGTGCAGTGACACAATCACAGCCACCCCAGCATCAACCCTCACGATCACAGCCACCCCAGCGTCAACCCTCTGGGCTCAGGGGATCCTTCTGCCTCACTATGGCTCCATTTTAAAGAAAACTTAAGACCGGGCACAATGGCTCATGCTTATAATCTCAGCACTTTAGGAGGCTGAGGTGGGAAGATTGCTTTAACCCAGGAGTTCAAGACCAGCCTGGGCAATATAGTTAGACCTTGTGTCTACAAAAACAATAATATATTAGCCTGGCACGAAGGATCACCTGAGCCCAGAAAGGCAAGGCTGTGGTGAGCCATGATCAGGCCACAGTACTCTAGTCTAGGTAACAGAGAAAGATTCCAACTTAAAAAAATAACAACAGTTGGTCTCGATGGCTTAGCCTGTAATCCCAGCATTTTGGGAGGCCAAGGCGAGTGGATTGCCCGAGACCATGGGCTCGAGACCAGTCCGGGCAACCTGTCTCTACAATTAAAAAAAAAATTATCCAGTCATGGTAGTGCGCGCCTGTAGTTCTGCCTACTTGGAAGGCTGAGCTAGAAGGACTGCTGGAGCACAGCAGGTCGACACTGGAGTGACCGTGAGTGTGCCACTGCACTCCAGCCTAGGCAACAGAGTGAGACTCCAATTCAAAAATGATGAAAATAATAGCAAAAATAAAAAATAAAGTTAGAACTAATGAAAAAATTCAGTAAAGTTGTAGGATACTAAATCAGCATACAAAAGTCAGTTGTGTCTCTATACACCAACAGTGAATTATCTAAAAAGAAAATGAGGACAACTCCATACACAATAGCACCCAAAAGAATAAAAAACATAGAAGTAATTTTTTTTCTTTTTTTTTTTGAGTTGGAGTCTCACTCTGTCGCCCAGACTGGAGTGCAGTGGCCGCTCCCGGCCACCGCAGCCTCGACCTGCTGGGCTCTGGCGATCCTCCCGCCTCAGCCTTTCGAGTAGCCGGAATTACAGGCATGTGCTACCACGCCTGGCTGATTTTTTGATTTATTGTAGAGATGAGGTCTTGCCTGCCCAGGCGGGTCTCGAACCAGCGGGCTCAGGCAATCCACACACCTCAGCATCCCAAAGGCGCGGGATTACAAACTGAGCCACCAAGCCCGGCTTTTTTTTTTCTTTTGAGTTGGAGTCTCATTCTGCCACTCCAGGCTGGGGTGCAATGGAACACTCACGGTTACCACAGCCTTGATCTGCTGGGCTCAGGCGGTTTTTCTGCCTCAGCCTTCCAAGTAGCTGGAACTACAAGCACGTGCTACCACACCCAGCTAGTTTTTTGATTTATTGTAGAGACAGGTCTTGCCAAATTGCCCAGGCTGGTCTTGAACCCCTGGGCTTAAGCAATTTTCTGGCCTTGGCCTTCCAAGGTGCTGGGATTACAGGTCTGAGCCACCACACCTGGCTATTTTGTATGCTTTAATGAGTAGGGACTAGGTCTCACTATGTTGCCCACAGTGGTCTTGAACTCCTGAGCTTAAGCAATCCTCTTGCCTCTGCCTCCCAAAGTGCAGGGATTACAGGCATGAGCCACCATGCCTGGTCTGCACAGCTCATTATATGATGGTTGACAAGGTTGTACATCACTTTGTGTAGTAGTTTGCTAGGCCACCATAACAGGGTACCTGGACTGGGTGTCTTAAACCACAGAAATTAATTTTCTCACAGTTCTGGAGGCTGGAAGTCCAAGATCAAGGTGTGGACAGGATGGATCTCTTCTGAGGCCTCTTTCTTTAGTGTGCAGCTGGCCCTCTTTCCCCTCTGTCTTCTCATGGTCTTTTCTCTGTGTATGTACATATCTGTGTCTAAATATCCTTGATTAAACCCACCCTAATGACCTCATTTTAATTTAATTACCTCTTAAAAGACCTAATCTTCAGCTATATTTACATTCTGAGGTTCTGGGGGCTAGGACTTCAACAGATGAATTTTGAGTGGATACAATTCAACCATGACATTTTACATCGCTTATATCTTCTTTGCCTCTCTTCTCTCTCTCTCTCGCTCTCTCTTTTCTTTTCTTTTCTTTTTTTTTTTTTTTGAGTTGGAGTCTCACCCTGGTGCCCAGGCTGGAGTGTAGTGGCATGGTCACAGCCATCACAACGTCGACCTGCTGAGCTCAGGCAATCCTTCTACCTCAGCTTTCCAAGTAGCTGAAATTACAGGTGTACACCACAACACCCAGCTAATTTTTTGATTTATTGTAGAGACAAGATCTAGCCATGCTGCCCAGGCTGGTCTCAAACCTGTGGGCTCAGGCAATCCTCTTGCCTCTGCCTCCCAAAGTGCTGGGATTACAGGCATGAGTCATCACACCCGTCTGCCTCCCTTCTCGTTTTTATCTCCCTAGTTGTCCTGGTTTTGTTTCTTCCAAATGAAGCACCAATCATTTTATCCTTGGCACCAGCTCTGTTTTTAGAGATTTGGGCTATCACAGCTACCCACTACATACCTGTGGGTATGCTGTGTTCTTTTCCTGTGCTCTTGATGCCTCACCACAGGTATCTAATATCCTGGACTTGGTCTTTTCACATGTGTGCTGTGTCTAAATAAGATATTTTCCCATCTTACCTGCTTTTGAATGTTTAAAAAGAGTATAATACTATATGTTCATAGTCTTCTGGCACCTATTTTTCCATTCAACACCATGTTAATAAAATTCATCTCTTTGATGTAAACAACTATAATTCATTTATTTTCACTTGCTGCAGAATATTCCACTGTAAGAATATACCACAATATAAATCTTTTTGTCAGTGAACACTGGGTTGTACTGTACAAGCATAGGCAGGTGGTCAAGCAGTGTACATAACAGATCCCCTAGAGACTATTTTTGGGGACAATATCAGAAAAAACAGTGGAAGGAGTACAGGTCCCCCGTCGTCAATTTCATCTGGGCCGTTAGACAGAGGTGAATAGAGCCTAACCTCAGAATCTAGGTGAGGGTCTCTAAACCTTGGGATTTTTAGCTGCATGATCAAGGAGGCACCAGCCTCTCTCCTAGCATGATCAGGGGTTGTGTTTACAGCTGAGTTACACTGCCAATTAGTAGCAGGATTTGCTTCCTGAGCGTCCATGACTGGGGAACAACCAGCCCTTCCTGGTGGCAGCAGCAAAGTGGAATCTAAGGCTTGCACTTGATCAGACTTGATGGCCCTGAGTAATGGGTCATTGCCAGCTCCCATGGAGTTCTGCAGGAGCATGACTTCTTTTCTGGAAGACCAGCTTGTAGGAGATCGGTCTTTGACATGTTCATATTTTCCTCTCAGATAATCACTGGTTCATTCTCCAGGATCTACATCTAGGCATGAAATGGCTGATCATAGGGATATGAATAGTCAGTGCTAATTTAACCTCATACCAGCAATATACCAGATCTCACTGATATATACATCCTCTAATATTAATATACATCCTCTAAGTATTTTCTTTTCTTTTCTTTCTTTTTTTTCTTTTTTCTTTTGGAGACATAATCTTGCTCTGCTGCCCAGGGTAGAGTGCAGTGACATGATCATAGCTCACTGCAGCTTCCAATTCCTGGGTGCAAGGAATTGTCCTACTTCAGCCTCCCAAGTAGCTGAGGCTACAAGAGTGCACCAACACACCCAGCTAATTAAAAAAAATTTTTTTAAATAGGAGTCTTACTCTGTTGCCCAGGCTGTAGTGCAGTGGCACACTCACAGCCACTGCATCCTTGACCTACTAGGTTCAGGTGATCCTTCCACCTCAGCCTTCCAAGTAGCTGGAACTACAGGCGTGCACCACCACACCCAGCTAATTTTCTGATTTATTGTGATCTGAGACAAGGGCTCACCACGTTGCCCAGGCTGGTCTCAAAACCCTGGATTCAGGTAATCCTTTGCCTCTGCCCCCCAAAGTGCTGGGACTACAGGCATGAGCCACCATGCCTGGCTTAATTTTTTTAAATTTTTGTAACGATGGGTCTTGCTATATTGCCCAGGCTGGTCTTGAACTCTTGGTCTCAAGTGATTCTCCCACTTCAGGCTCCCAAAATGCAGAAATTACAGGCATGAGCCACTGTGCCCAGCCCCCTAAGTATTTTCAAGTTCTTCACTTTTGCCAATAATTAGGTATAGAACAGCATCTGCCTATGGCTTTGATTTAGATTTCCTTGGTCACTAGTGAATATCTCTTCATGTGTGTAGGGACCATATGTATTCCCTTTTATGAAATACTTTTTTGCTCACTTTTGTATTGGTTTGTCTTTCTCTTACCAATTTGTAAGAGTTATGTATATATTCTTTTTTTTTTTTTTTTTTTTGAGTTGGGGGGTCTCACTCTGTTGCCCAGGCTGGAGAGTAGCAGCATAATCACAGTTCACTGAAGCCTTAATCTCTCAGGTTCAGGTGATCCTCCTGCCTCAGCCTCCTGAGTAACTGGAACTGCAGGTTCATGTCACTAAGCCTGGCTAATTTTTCTCATATCTGTAGGGATGAGGTCTCCCTATGCTGCCCAGGCTGGCCTCAAACTCCTGGCTTCAAGCAATCCTCCTGCCTCAGCCTCCCAAAGTGCTCGGATTATAGGCATGAGCCGCTACTCCTGGCCTGTGTATATTTTTTTAATGCTAATCCTTAGGATTTTTTTATTTCTCCCAACTTGTTTCTTTCTTTTCATTTTCTTTAAGGCGTCTTTTGATGAAGAGAAGTTCTAAGTTTCTGTGTAGTTTAATTTATCAGTCTTTTCTTTTGTACTCTGCCCTTTCACTGCCTTCTACTAAAAAAAAAAAAGCCTTCCTTATCTCAAGGTCATAAAAACATATTAACTTCCAAATGATGCATGGGTCAAAGAATAAATTACAATGAAAAATTAGTTAAAATTGGACTGGCCATGGTGGTTTACGTCTATAATACCAGCACTTTGTGAGCAAAGGTGGGAGGATTGCTTGAACCCAGGAGTTTGAGACTAGCCTGGACAACATAGTGAGATCTCATCTCCACAAAAGAACAATTAGTTAAAATTGAATGACAATCTAAACACTGCATACCAGACCTTGTAAAATATGTCAAAATAAATTATTCAAGGGAAATTTGTAGTCTTCAGTATGAACCTGAGGAAAGAAAAGCTGCATATTAATAAGCGACGTATCCAACATAAGAAGCATATCAGAAACCACTCATCTTGACCGATATCCCTCTCCCAACCTTTCTTAAAGTGGCGGCAGCTAGGATTTTCATTTCTAGGCCAGGCTTGTTGGGTATTCTCTTTCCTGGTGCTCATCCCCCAACCCCCAGATGGATAACACTCCAGGGTAACCTTGAAGCCCCAAACTACAACTACCCTAAGATAGAAGCAATCCAAGTCCCTGAGTCACTAGCTTGAGGAGGCCACCGTGGAGCGTTACCCAACCTGGAACACCCTAAGTGGACTTTCCACGAGGAAAATGTAAACTCAGTGTGTGAAGTCACTGAGATTTGGGGCTTGTATCGCAGGGGTCTAATACACGAAGTTATAAAAGAAAAAGAATAAACACAAAGGAAATAGAAGAAAAGAGAAAGTAAAGAACAGAAATCAGTGAAATGAAAAACAAAGAAACAACAGAAAGACCCAACAAAGGGACGGCTGTTCTTTCCTGAACCTTAGAAAAGCCATCAGATAATCGCCCAGTTCTGTTCTTAGTCCTTTTGCCAAGTACATTTTCATCTCCCTGCGCTGTTCAAAAGAAGAACACACTGAGAGCCTGCATGTAAGAAGCCATGTGGGCTGGACTGTTTGCTGCTTTTTCTTCCAAATGCCAAATAAATTTCCTCCCATCACAAGGACCAAAGCAAAGAGCTGATCTGAGCACAGAGAGCAAATCCAGAAACAGAGGTGACTGGTTTGAGCTACATCAGGAAAACACAAAGGCAAAAGAACAGCAAGAGACCTGCAGGCAGCGAGCACAGGTGAAAAGGGGAAAAGGGTATAAAGGCACCCAGGCAGGGGAGCAGGGTTTCCTAGGAGGCTCAGGACAGTGACCTTGTAGCAAGGAGAGAAGGAGAAGGTGGGGCTTTCTTATTTGCATACACCAAGTACTTTCCATTGCCAAGAATAGAATTCAGTCCCATCTCCCATGTGATGAGGGAAGAGTGGTCACATTTTCAGTTCATTCTACAAGAGTACTTTTGATGAAAGTTCCCCGGAGTATTAATTGGGGAAAACAGCCCTACGGAGCTTCAGTAATAGTCATCATCATTAATTGCTATTTACAAAGGAGTCTCTGTGTTTCATCATTTGATACCTCTCCATTTTAATTTTTTTCTTTGTGGAACTGAATCATAATTGAATGTCTCCTGACACTTGTCTTTTTGGAGTGCTTGGGGGAGTGGCATCTCTGCTGGTTTTCTTTCATCGGCAATGGAGGATACCACAGCCTCAGATGAGCCTGATGGAGCAACGAGCAAATGACATTACTTTAAAACGAAACGTTCATGTCCCCTACGATTTTAGCAGCACAATTTGTTGTCTCCAAAACAGCAGCAACAATATTCTCAGTGGAACCATCACCCAGCCCCATGGGAAGAGGGTCTTAGTCATAATTCTCTATTTAGTCAACAGCCTTGATATTTACACACTTGGTTTTCTCAGGTCCAAGTTCCTCTCCTTCAATAAACATGGTGAACAGAAATCGCCCTCCATCTTGCCTATTTACAGGAGCCTCCGTGACTACACGGCCATCAGAAAGAATGAACTCATGTTCTTTGCAGCAACACGGATGGAGCTGGAGAGCATCATCCTAAGTGAACTGACTCAGAAGCAGAAAATCAAATACTGCATGTTCTCACTTATATGTGGGAGCTGCATGGTCACAAAGACGGAAATAATAGACCCTGGGGACACCAATAAGGGGGGAGGGAGGAGGAGGGTGAGGGCTCAAAATTGCCTGTGGGGTACGATGTTCACTCTGAGGAATAGGCTGCCTGAGACCCAATTCCCACTACTACTGATATGTCCCTGTAACAAACATGCATAGGTACCCCCTGAATCTAAAATAAAAATGAGGGGGAAAAAAGCAAAGAAAAAAATTTGTAGGAGCATTTTTTTGCCTTACCTCCCCTACATTGGTTTTTCTAAGGCTAATTTGAAGCTGCCAGCATGAGCCTTCAATGAGTTCTTTGTACACCTCTAAAAGTGCTTACATTCTCAGCAGTTACTGTAATCCTGCAACCAAAGAAGCCGTTGTTGATGGCCAAGATTTATTCTTCCTATAAATATGATTGAGTTTTGACACCTGGCATAATGTTTTCTTTGAGATGAGAGCCAATGTATAAAATTCTATATGGAATAGGCTCAAAAACAAAAAATCCTGCAGATAAAATTAAAATATTTTTCAGAATACTTTAATATTTTTTCTAATTTCTTTTTTGGCTACACAGTTAGTTGTACCACCTAGTTACTTCAATAGTGTTTGCTGTGCCTATCATGTAAGTTATTCGTACCCTGCTTTGGAAATGCTCACAATTCAAGTTGGAGAGTCAAACATCTACTTAACAAGATGAGTCAAGGCTACGAAAAAAACAGAAGAGACCAACTGATTCCATCCAGTCCAGAGGAGGGACAAGGAGTCAACTCTGTATGGATGACCTTCGGACTCAGCTCAGGAACTGGACCTAGAAGGATGCAGCTATCATCAGGATTTAGGAATCCAAAAATTAAAAAAAAAAATCAAAGCACAATGTGAGCTGATAAATACATAAATAAATAATTTTTAAAAATAGAGGATTTAGGAATCCAGAACTAATGGGTTTAAAGAAAAGAATCAAACACAATTCACTCATTGTTAGTTAAAATTACCACATGGGTTACATTGAATACCCTGGTGTCTGTATTTTATGTTGTCTAAAGAATATAATTCAATAAAACCACTGAATACTGTAATGATGGATTCAATGGCATTCCTTCACTGAGGAGAAATCTGTAAAAGGGTAGCATTTCCAAGTAACATATAGTATCTAAACACGGTTGACTTAAATGTTTTTCCCTCTATTTAAAGGCCCTCAAAGCAAAAGGAGAAGAAAAATCTTGAAAGATCTTGGTTTGATTTTTTTCTTCTCTAAAAGTAAGATTCTAGCTTTTCTTTGGAGGGGATGAGGAATTGTTTTGGTTCGTTCATTTCTCACTTGATCTAAATGTCCATGGCCAGCCCTTGTTTATCCTTGATGCTGCCATGAGCACAAATAATATAAAATGCCAATTTAATCAATCCGCTATGATTGCCTTCTTGTGTTTGGGGAATTAATAGTGGCAGGTCCTGGATAAATGAGGCCAAATCCGAGGGCATCACTAAGTGAGCAGCGTAGAGGGCATGAGAGAGCCCAGGGGAAGACAATTAGTAGAGCATGCAAGTGCAACACAAGGCACAGAATGGAACTGAATGTTGCAAAAAGAGAAAGACAAAAATGTGATTTCTGTCCGCAGGGCATTTGCAATCTATTAGGCTGAATCATACAAGCCTTGATTATGTAGGCAAAATATGGCCACATAGCTACAAATTTATAGGGTTCCGCCTAACACGAGAGCTCAAGTAAGGAAGGGGCTGGGAAATTCTTTGTCAGTAGTATAGTCACAGCGCCAGAGACATTGGCTCATGCCTGTAATCCCAGCACTTTGGGAGGCTGAGGTGGGAAGACTGCTTGAGCCCTGGAGATTGAGACCAGCCTGGGCAGCATAGAAAGACCTTGTCACTACAAAAAAAATCAGAAGATTAGTCAGGTGTGGTGGTGCACAACTGTAGTTCCAACTACTCAGGAGGCTAAGGCAGAAGCATCACCTGCGCCCAGAAGGTCGAGGCTGTGGTGAGCTGTGATTAGCCACTTTGCTCCAGCCTGGGTGACAGAGCAAAACCTCGACTCACAAAAACAAAAGAAGCAAAAAAATATGGGCATACTCATGGCACCAGCCCAGTCCAGTGGAATAGATAAATAAACTGAGACATGGACCATCCGAAATAGACTCTATTCATGA
Source organism: Cephalopachus bancanus (assembly GCA_027257055.1). Lineage (NCBI taxonomy): Eukaryota > Metazoa > Chordata > Mammalia > Primates > Tarsiidae > Cephalopachus > Cephalopachus bancanus. Next base: position 45,657 of record JAPVLO010000033.1, read on the forward strand.
AAGTCCTTCCAGAAACATCTGCGATGACCATATCTGCATCAATAGGCATCTGAAAGGTCTGGGTGTCAGGTTGGATATGTGCCCCGATGGTTCAAAGTCATGCACAACTCAATAAGCCAAAACAAAGCCAAACCTAACAGTCATTTTCAATTTCCTTCATCTCTCCTGTTGTCTCTCCCTATTTCCTCCTGAACTTACCAAAGCATTGGGTGGGAGAGGCCCCCAGAAACTGAACTTTCCAGCTTCAGCTTCAACAAAGGTAACACAGTTTGTTGATTTTATATTTATATAAGGGCTCCATTTCACAATGAGAATTTCCAGATTAGACACCACTCTACATGATTCCCTTTTTTTTTTTGAGTCGGAGTCTCATTTTGTCACCCAAACTGCTGGAGTACAGTGGCATGCTCACTGCCACTACAGGCATGTGCCACCATGCCCAGCTAAACTTTTGATTTATCGTAGAGATGAGATCCTGCCGTGTTGCCCAGGCGGTCCTCGAATCTCTGGACTCCGGCAATCCTCTCGCCTCCACCTCCCGAAGTGATGGGATGACAGGCGTGAGCCACCAAGTCCAGCAATTCCTTTTTCTTTGACCGCAGGAAATAAAAATGAGTTTGAGCATGACTTCCAAACATCTGGGCACACAGACACAGACTACGACACCCAGATCACTCAGTTGCCTAGCTAATACAGATACAGTTGTCCTGAATGTTGTTTCTGGAAGGACTTTCATGAATAGAGTCTATTTCTGATTGCCCATAAGTCTCAGTACCATTTCAAAATGGAAATGAGAGGCAAAAGTCCTTCTGCCATCTAGAAGGTGAGGAAAATGCTCAGATGTCCTGTTTCTATGTATCACGTTGCTGAAGGAAGTTGGAATTAAAGAGGGAAGATATATTGAGGACAAAGCAAGTCAATATTAAGATAATACTCTCTTATTCTGAGTGTGTCCAATCATAGACTGCTGCCACTTCTTGAGTTATAACTCAGCCATCACATCTCAGTAATTGATATGTATAACCAACAAAAACCACATTTCCAGGTCACCGACGCCACCACAGCCTTTTAAGTATGATAGTGGCATTACTTTGCTGGCTGTGGACAAAAGAATGAGCAGTTCGCTGATGGCCAGCTCAGAACGCCTTATTTACTAGAAGTTAAGATGGAGTCACTACCACCACTGCAGTGTCACAACAAGGGTCAGCATTCATCAAGTTCTGTGGCTAGACTCTACTAAAGAAGGGTCCTACACATTATTTTGTTTCCTCACCCTAAGCCTATGAAGTAGATTCTATTATTATTCCCATTTCATAGATAACTGAGGAATGGGGGAATGAGTCACTCGCTTCAAGTCACAGGGCTTATGAGTGGCAAAATGGGATAGCTGGATTGCCGGACTTCAAAAGCTGAGCCCGACGGCCTCTATCGACTTGATGCCAATTTCTAAAAGTCAAAGTCTTCTAAATGAGTACTAATTCGACAAGTCCCTCTTCTCTTATCCTGGTGCAGCCTCAGTCAAAATGAGAGAAAGTATAAATATGAGTAAGAAAACAGAACCAGAAAGTTACTCCATTAAAAGGACCATTTCTAGCCGGGCTCGGTGGCTCAGCCCGTAATCCCGCGCCTTTGGGAGACTGAGGTGAGTGGATTGCCTGAGCCCGCGGGTTCGAGACCTGCCTGGGCAGCGAGACCTCATCTCTACAATAAATCAAAAAATCAGCCGGGCGTGGTAGCGCGCGCCTGTAGTTCTGGCTACTCGGAAGGGTGAGGCAGAAGGATCGCCGGAGCCCAGCAGGTCGAGGCTGCGGTGGCCGGGAGCGGCCACTGCACTCCAGCCTGGGCGACAGAGTGAGACTCCAACTCAAAAAAAAAGGACCATTTCTTACTTCACAAGAGACAATATTACTTTATATTCAACTTCATGTTTAAAGTTCTTTCATGATTCTCTGAAATAATCAACATGTTCTGACCAAGATATGTCAAAGTGGTGAAAAAAATCTTAAAATAAATCCAGTCTTCATTACCCTAACAATAAAGTTAGATTACCCCTTTTAATGGAACTAGTCAGTGGAAGAACATTTCTTTCATTTTAATCATTTTTCTCCCGACATTGTCTCTCCTTTTAATCATTTCTTCACAAATGCATGAGTGCTTACAATGCTCCAGGCAAGGGGCGAGGAAATAATGAGAATATCTCCTATCCCTGGGTTGTGAGGAATGATTATTCCATCTTCTTTTTTTTTTTTTAATTTTTCTGAGTCAAAGGCTCACTCTGGGCCATTGCTTTGTTAAACTGTGCTGTCTCCATGTGGCTCTTAGAGCTATAGTCGCCATGTTTTCTTAGCTTTGGCCCCCTCCTCTACCTTGGGGAGGTGAATCTCCTCTCTCTCTCTTATTTACTTTCCAAATAAACTGCTTGAAAACTTAAAAAAAAACAAAACAGAAAAAACAAAGTCTCATTCTGTTCCCCAGGTTGGAGTGCAGTGGCACACTCACAGCTACTGCAGTCCGCTATGTTGCCCAGGCGATCCTTCCAGCTCAGTCTTCCAAGTAGCTAGAACCACAGACATGTACCACCACGCCCAGATAATTTTTAAATTTACTATAGAGATGAGGTCTCGCCAAGCTGCCCAGGCTGGTCTCGAACCCCTGGACTCAGGCAATCCTCTCTCCTCAGCCTCCCAAAGTGTTGGTATTACAAGCGTGAGCCACCACACCCAACACACCTTCTGTTTTTAAATACCTTTAAAGGTATATTTATTAATTTTTCTCCTCCAACTTCAGTTTAAAAACTTTCGAGAGAAACAAGCAGCTCAGTAAAGTTGCCTGACGTGTCACGAGTTGACTCCAGGTGTGGCATAAACGCGCAGGCTGTGAGCCTTCTTCCTTGCAGGAAGGAATGTATATAGGATTAGAAACGACCTTCCCTGGGGGCAGCCACATGTGCTTTCTCCTGAGGTCTGTCATAAACTGGTATCACATGAACAGCTGATCACCTTGGAAGGCGAGCTTCATAAGCACTGCCATGGACTTCCAGAACATGCCTAAGGATGGCCAAGTGACGGCCAGAACCTAGTCCTTCATCACTGACACCACATGCATCTCTATGAAAGAGCAACGGAACACACACCCCGCGGTCCTGAAAAGCTGTGTGTGACAGCCTCCTGGCTGTGTGGCATTGTTTTGTTGGTTATGGACAAAATCTTTCTCCTCTCTCCAAACCAGTAGGTCATAGCCATCATTTAAGAACCTGCGTAGCGAGAAAAATTTGTCTTTTATATACACACAAGCACACTTATGTAGGGTTTGAGACAGACCCCACATTCCGATAACCAGAGAAAAACAAGGCCCTTAAGCAAGTCTGAACGTGATGTCATCACTTTTTCCTTGGCTTAAACTTTGTGTTGAAAGTCTCCTTTGGCCAATCAGCACATTTCTGGCAATGATTCTGGTCCAGAATAAATAGAACCCCTAAGGTGAAACTTAGCAATTGTGAAATTTCCAAATAATTATAAGGTAAATTTTACAGTAAAAGTATCAATTTTTTTCAAATTCCATATGCTATGGGTTATAAAGTATATACTTTTAAGCTCCTTCAGGTATTACCAAACATGCACTGAGGTCCTACTAGGCTTGCATCATGCAAGGTGCTCTACATATTTGAAGAAACATCAGAAGTCAGCCTGTGTCTGCTCTTCAAGCCAGTTTTGAAACAGATTTTAAAACACTCACCTTCCAGCCGATCAGCATGAAAGGTTTAAAAAATACAAAAGCAGCCGGGTGCAGTGACTTGTGCCTGTTATCCGAGCACTTTGGGAGGCCTTGGTGAGAGAATTGCTTGAGCCGAGGAGTTTGAGACCAGCCTGGGCAACATAGCAAGACCTTGTCCCTAACCAAAAAAAAAAAAAAAAAAAATCAAAAAATTAGTTGGGCGTGGTGGCACACACCTGTAGTCCCAGCTACTTGGAAGGCTGAGGCAGAATGACCGCCTGAGCCCAGGAGGTCGAAGCCATGGTAGCTAGGATTGTACCATTGCATTTCAGTCCGACAGTGAAATTCCAACAACTCAATAAATACATAAATAAAGCGGAAAGTGCTATGGACTGAATGTTCATGTCCCCCCAAATTCCTATGTTGAAAACCTCCTCTCCAAAGTGATGGTATTAGGTGGTGGGGCCCTTGGGAGTCATAGGGTTCTGTGGGTGGAGTCCTCATGAATGAGATGAGTACCCTTCAAAGAAGAGACGGGAGAAAATTTGCTTCTCCTCTCTCTCTCCTCTCCCCTCTAACACAGCAGAAGGACGGCTGTCTGCAAACCAGGATGACGGCTCTCACCAGGAACCACATCAGCCAACACCTTGATCTTGGACATTCCCAAATTTCTGTTAAGCTACCCAGCTGACGATGTTCTGCGAGTGTACCCTGAGCTGATGAAGACACAGAGGAACTTCAAAAATGAATAAACTCAAACATCGTTGGCCAAACCACAGACAGGCCATACCAAAGGCAGTTTAATTCTTTTTAAGACGTTCACCTCTCCTAGGACGTAGCTTGCGGTAGCACATCTCAAAGGAAATGATGCAGTGATTTGTTTCATAAGGGTAGGAGCCAGATGTGAACCAGCAGTCAGCAAAACTAATCACATGCATGGCAGGTGACACATCCAAGTCGGGCCTGCTTCCCCACCATTCCTGTCTGTGGTGGCAAAGAGGCAACGCGAGGCTGATGCCTTGCTGGTAACACTCAGATGTGAAACAGATTGATTTACTTGAACTCCTAGTGGAATGAAAAGTTATGTGTCAATAGCTCGTAGGGTTTTGTGAATGCTAACGAACTGAAACTTAAGACTGTGACCTTTGGGGTGAAAAACAAGATTTTTTAAAACCCCACAAAACAGATACTAAAGCTTTGGGTTTTGTGGGGAAAGAACTGAGGAGAGGGAAGCAGAGATAGAAAACTGAGTAAACAAAAGACTGAAACACTAAATGAGAATACAGGATTTTATTTTATTTTTTTGAGTTGGAGTCTCACTCTGCTGCCTAGGCTGGAGTGCAATGGCATGCTCCCAGCCACCGCAGCCTCGATCTGCTGGGCTCAAGCAATCCTTCTGCCTCAGCCTTCCAAGTAGCCAGAACTACAGACGCACGTTACCACACCCAGCTAATTTTTTTTATCTATTGTAGTGATAGGGTCTCACCATGTTGCCCAGGCTGGTCTTGAACCCCCAGGCTCAGGCAATCCTCTTGCCTCGGCCTCCCCAAAGTGCTGGGATTATAGGCTTGAGCCACCGCGCCCAGTCAGGATTTTATTTTTTAAATGTTGTTTATTCATTTAGTTTGAGACAGGGTCTCACTCTGGAGTGAGTGGCATAATCATGGTTCACTGCAACCTTGACCTCAGGGGTTTAGGCAATCCTTCCACCTCAGCCTCCCAAGCAGTTGGGACTGCCATGCTCAGGTTTTTAAAAATTTTTTTATTTTTCTGTAGAGACGAGGTCTTGCTATATTGCCCAGACTGGTCTTGAGCAATCCGCTTGTCTCAGTCTCCCAAAGTGCTGGTATTACAAGTATGAGCCACCAGAACCGGCTGGGATTTGGGGCGGGGTGGGGGAGGTTTAAAAAACACTTGTTACGAAAGGAATGATATAGTCCCCTAGAGGTAGTTTTGGAAAAGTGAGGGAGTTGGAGGTGCCAATGATGGGCGTCTCCTCCTTGGAGTGAACCTGCTGAGCAAGACTGCTGCACAAGTCCTGCAGGCTAAAACCCTCACAAGAAACTGGCCCCAACAGCAGTTTCCAATTGCCCACCCCAAACATTCACGTAGATTAGAAAACCCAGTCTGCCATTATGAATCTATAATCTAATTTTGCTTCTTTATATATAAGCACACAGAGAATTTCTAGCCCAGTTTTAATAAGCTTTGCGTTTTTCAGGAAGGTAGTTAGAGGATTCTATAAATGGAAGGAAGTCTGTACAGCAAGTGATTGTGAGCAGACTTTTCTTTTTCTTTTTTTTTTTTTTTGAGTCAGGATCTCACTCTGTCGCCCAGGCTGGCAAGATCATGGCTCACTGCAGCCTCGACTTCCTGGGCTCAGGCGATACTTCCATCTCAGCCTTCCAGATAGCTGGGACTACAGGCATGCACCACCATGCCTGGTTAATTTTTTTTTATTTTTTGTAGAGACAAGATCTTGCTGTTGTCCAGGCTGGTATGGAACTCCTGGGTTTAAGGGATCCTCCCACTTCAGCCTTCCAAAGTGCTGGGATTACACGCATGAGCCACTATGCCTAGCCCTAACTGCTTTCATTTTAATCCCAGCTCTTCCATCATTAGAAGATAACCAGGATGACCAGTAGATAACCTGGTTATCACTCTCATATGTAAAATGAATCACAGTAGTACTCATCTCATAAAGCCTTTAGGTAAATATTTAGAATGATGCAAGGCACACAGCAAGCGCTTATGAGTGAAGCCATTAAGAACTTCCATTTTGCCTAGAACTGATCAAGAACTGGCCACATTTTACAAATCTTATTGCTGACATCAATCTTGGTTCTGGTACTGAATTGCCATGTAGCAGGCCTATGTTGGTCTGCATTAATAATTGTCATGCTCATGGTGATTTATATGTATACATACACACACACCAAGTATGTGCCTTGTTTCATTATTTCATTACATCTTTTTGTTTGTTTTTAGAGACAGGGTCTTGGTCTGTCGCCCAGGCTGGAATACAGTGGCATGATCGTACATCACTGAAGCCTTGACCTTGAGGGCCCAGGCGATCCTTCCACCTCAGCCTCCCAAGAAGCTGGGACTATAGGCACACACCACTGAACCTGACTACTTTTTAAATTTTCTGTACAAACAGGGCTCTTAGTATGATGCTCGGGATGATCATTATTTCATGACATCTTATAATCATGCCAGAGAATCTACATATCAAAATGATTATGTCATTATAAAATAGTTGTTCATATTCAGTTAGGACATTTAATTGATGTGTATGTTTAGAGGCTGGTTATATTTCTGACTAGCTTCATTTCAGAATAGTAAATGGAATGATCTTTTTATGTATGACACTAAGTTTTATCACCGATGATCTTCATTTGATGATTATAAGTACTGTTATAAAATATTTATTATAATAAGGGTAGGCCAGGCTCGGTGACTCCGCCTATAATCCTAGCACTCTGGGAGACTGAGATGAGTGGATTGTCTGAGCCTGCGGGTTCAAGACCAGCCCAGGCAACTTGGTGAGACCTCGACTCTACAATAAATCAAAAATTAGCCGCGCGTGGGAGTGCGCACCTATAGTTCCAGTTACTTGGAAGGCTGAAGCAGAAGGATCGCCGAAGCCCAGAGGTCGATGCTGGGGTGGCCGTGAGTGTGACACTGCACTCCAGCCTGGGCGACAGAGTGAGACTCCAACTCAAAAAAATATAGGGATGGCTGTTGAGTTGGGTCTGGTAGAGTTACAAAACCACTGTTTTAAAGTGTCATGTCAAAAAGTGTCATCTTGCATCTTCCTATGTGAACACAGGTAAACCTGGATTACTATTGAGGTAAACAGTTTCCATTCATTTCTAAAACATTCATATTAAACTACCGTTTCTATATTTCAATAGCAGAGGTTTGCAAATTTTTTTAGCAGCAATATAGTGTACAAACACAATTCACAAGAAAATCCCAAATAAAAATAAAAATCAAGCTGCAGAGGCTGACTGAAGGTAGAAGGCCCCAGAAACTTCTCTGGCTGCTCCTGGGACTTCAGGGAGCAGAGGCCGAAGAGCATCCTTCTGGTGGGTACCGTGCAGGGCTAAGACTGATGGTTGAAAATTCCTCTTGAGGACTGCTATTCAATTCACAAGTGGTATTTTCTCCAAGAACAGAGGCTAACCTTCCAGCTGAGACCTCCAAAGCTATTTGACTCATTATGCAGTGGGACCACAGCGCTAGGAGCCCTCCCCAAAATCCAGGGAGCGAGAGGAAGCCTGGCCACCCACTTCCCAGGCGTAGAGCCAGCTCAAGCTAACAGTAAAATGGGCAGGGCTGGCTCGCCTGCTTTTACAGAGTTCCTCCTTGCCACCAGTGCCTTCCGCTGGGCCTCCTCACCCCACGCCCGCCTTATCGTGTGCCAAAAACCCAGTGAGTCACACCCTCCAAGCCCCCTGGCATCTCCCATAAAAGACTCGGATCTTCACCACAGTTCCTTGCAGGCTGGCAGGAGAATCGACAGACTGAATGTGGTCCCACCAGAACGTGGGTGGCTGCTATTTCCTCTAACCCCAACAGAGGCATTTTACAGGGAGGATGTTTCCTAACTCCAGGGAATCTCTCGTGGTTGAATTCTAGGCAGCTCCGCAAAGTGACCGATTCCAGAAGCATGTGAGAGAATATTTTGGGGTAGGGGATAACAGTTCTGTTTAAAAATACACCTTGGGAAATTCCCCTCATATAGTTTTCCTTGATACAGGCATCTTCAATGTCTCCATTTCCAATCCATAAAATCCCAAAATGCAGGGGAGGGTTTATTTTTGGTTTTTATTTTATTTTATTTGAGTCAGAGTCTCTGTTGCCCAGGCTGGAGTGCAGTGGCACAGTCAGGGTTCACCAATGCCTCGACCTCCTGGGCTCAAGCTATCTTCCTGCCTCAGCCTCCTGAGCAGCTGGGACGACAGGTAGATGCCACCAGGCCTGATTAATTTTTCAATTTTTTTGTGGTGATGAGGTCTTGCTATGTTGACTAGGCTGATCTCGAACTCTTATTTTTTTTAACCATAGCACCCTGTTGGCAACAGCCATGGGGTAATTTGCTAATCTGAAAACAACCTGAACACTCCGTTTCACTAGCTTCATGTAGGACGCAAAACAGAAACATTTCAATTACATGTGACTAAGAGTAAGAAAAATATACAACTATATTTAAAACACTTAAATTAACAAGATAGTACTTTTTCATTCTAACAAAATATCATACATTCAGTTTAAACAAGAGTTAATATCCAGACACACTTTTTCAAAATAGCAGGTGCTAGTTGAAAATTAGTGACCGTGAGAGGCTTTCCAAGATATATCTAATCAGCAAAATGTGTACAATTTTAAATAATTGTACATTTTTCCCCCTGGTGAATAATCAACATGTCAAAATGCAAAATGACATATCTCTCATAAACCTAAATCTTGTTGCTTCACTTTTCTGAATGATACTTTGGCTGTCAGCAAATCTTATAGCTTCTTTTCCCTTAAAGACAATAATATATAACAACAAAAAGTGACACCCCTCACAAATAACCATAAACTTCCTTGTGTGTAACAAGCCCTATCCAAATGTGTTCATGCTGTTTCTGTAGTCACTGACCTATCCCAAAACCGCTGTGAAGAAAGGGTTCAACCAAGTGTAACAGACCTACGCCCAACATCTCTCAACACCTTAGCTTTGAAACAGCGTAGATACTTGTCACATGTTATTTCAAAGTCACAGCTGCTACACTTACAAATAGGATATATAGTTTTAAAACTCAAAACAAAAATGTTTTCTCCACTGGCTTTTTCAGGTAAAGCTGGACCACCAACAGACACATCTGTGTGACAACAGCCACCAATTTTAGTCCCCCTCTCCCATTAAAAAAAAAAAGGGAAGGATGCCACCAGTCCCTTACAATGACATTTCTGGCCAAGACTCCAATTTCTAGAGTGTTCCACCTCTGGGGAAGCAAGAAAAGTAGGTTCCACCCTTATCCCTCCGTGCCCCCAAAGCCACCCAAGATCCTCTGCATGTGTCCCCCATCTGGTTACTTTCAACTTCTGAGAAGGGCAGTATACAACTTTCCAAAAAAGAGAAAAAAAAATGGCTTAAGGACACTGCATAATACTGCGGCTGAACAAGAAGAGGCTGTCCTCTGCAGAAGGAAGGCACTTGGGAGAGGAGCCAGGAGGGAGGCCAAGCAGGGCAGCCTCAGTGAGTCAACAGTTTCAGGCGAGTAAACCAGCTGACCAGGAGGGACGGCTCCGTGGACGAGGACTTGGTGGCCGAGGACACGGGTTTCTTTTTGGTCCCTTCCTCCTGGAATGGAATCGTGGCGCTGCTGTGAAGATCAGAGTTAATGTAGCACCTGCTGCCTCGAATGTAGTCTGCACCCCGGACCAGATGCCGCTCCGTCGTGGGTCTGGAGAGCCGGTATGGCGGAGAAGCGCTCTCTTCGATGGTGGGGGGAATCCGCTCGTTACTGAAATAACGGCAAAGGGCGTCTTCCCCTGTTTCCAGACAAAGCCCACAGTGTGTGAGAATAAACAACTTGGCTAGGCATGGTGGCTCATGCCTGTAATCCCAGCTCTTTGGGAGGTAGAGGCGAGAAGACTGCCCTGAGCCCAGAGGTTTGAGACCAGCCTGGGTAATTTGGCAAGACCTCATCTCTACAGTAAGTTTTTAAAAATTAGCCAGGTGTGGTAGTACATGCCTGTAGTCCCAGCTACTCGGGAGGCTGAGGTGGAAGGATTGCCAGAGCCCAGGAGGTAGAGGCTGTGGTAGTCATGATTATGCCACTGCACTCCAGCCTGGGTGACAGAGTGAGACTCTGACCAAAAAAATAATAATAACATAAAATAAAATAACATATTCATTGCATAATGTTGTTAGAAGGGCCCTCAGCCACCCAGACCCATGCTGCCACTCTGATAGCGAGCAGCGTACGCTTCTCTCCTCCCTGGATGGACCAAAAGGCCTCACATGTGCCTAAGCTTACCACTGGGTGTTAGAAAGCAGAGATGGAAGAGGCCCCTCCTCCTTTAGGCTGCTGTAGCCCCTGAGAGGTGGCAAAGGACAGAGAGCATCAGAGTCCGGACCCTTTTTTTCTGAGTCGGGGACTTACTCTGTCGCCCAGGCTGGAGTGCAGTGGCATGATCATGGCTCACCACAGCCTCGACCACCTAGGCTCAGGCAATCCTTCCACCTCAGCCTCCTGAGTAGCTGGGACTACAGGAGTGTACCACCAAACCCAGCGGGTTTTTTGAAATTTTGTAGAGACAAGGCCTCATGATGTTGCTGCCCAGGCTGGTCTCGAACTCCTGAGTGCAAGCAATCCTCTCATCTCAGCCACCCAAAGTGTGAGATTACAATCATGAGCCACTGTACCTGTCCCAAGAGCCCATACCTCTCATCCAGTGTAAGAATTTTCGTAATTTCACTTGAAGTCAAAAAATAAAGAAAGTCATATGATCGTCTCAAGCTCTCTTCCCTCCATCTGTCTTGCTCAGTCACCTCAGGGAGAAGCTCATGCCTCCAGAGCAAGACTACTACTCCTGCAGTACACCCAGGGGGCACTGAGGAAGGTGGGCTGCCTCTGCCTGTCACTTTAAAGGAAGGACAGGAACTATTCTTCTTCAGTGGATGAGGATCAAAGATTTTAATGCCCTGCCCTAAATGCCAGTAGACCCTCTGGGCTGGAGGGGGTGAAGTATTAAGAAAATGAATAGGGTCACGCACGGTGGCCCATGCCTGTAATCCCAGCACTTTGGGAGACTAAGATGGGAGGCTCACTTGACTGTAGGAGTTCAGGACTAGCCTGGGCAACAGAGTGAGACCCTATCTCTAAATAAAAAAGAAAAAAAAAAGAAATTAAATAGAAACTTAAAATGCAGGACATTTCAACATTTCGCTTTTTATTACTATTATTATTTTTTTTTTTTGGAGAAATAGGGTCTCACTCTGTTGTCCAGGCTAGAGTGCAATGGCTCACTGTAACCATCATAGCTCACTGTAACCTCAAACTCCTGGGATCAAATGATCCTCTTGCCTCAGCCTTCCAATGCTAGGTATGAGCCTAGCATTCTTTTGACCCAGAAATTAGACTCCCCCAAATCTGCAAAGATATATGCTATACAAGAATGGTTATGGAAATAGTTATAATTGGAAAAAAAAACAAACCTAGATTTCTAACAGTAGCATAATGAACAAATAGGTGCTACAGCTATAAGAAGGCACACCAATGCAGCTATTCACTTTATAGATTATAACTGAACCTCTATCTCTTCCAGTTTGCACATTTTTCTGAGTGTATCAGTGTAAATATTGGAATAACTGGAAACACAATTACATTCACAATGATTATTTCCAGGTTAGAGAAGCATATTCTAGCTGTTTCATTTTCTCAGGCTTTCTAGATGTTTTTCAATGTACTTGTTTTGTAATCAAAGGGAAAAAGTCATTTTTTAAAAGTTCCCACTATCAAAAATAGTGGGATTGTATACATCTATGTGAAATGTCCAGAATAGGCAAATCTGTAGATTAGTGACTGCCAGGAACTGGAGAAGGATGGAATTGGGAGTGAATGTTCAAAGGGACGGGGTTTCTTTTTGGGGTAATGAAAATGTTCTGGAATTAAACAGTGATAATTTATGCACAACTCTGTGAATACACTAAAAGCCACCTAATTATATACTTTAAAAGGATAAACTTTTTAATGAGTATATCCTAGTAAAACTGATATTTTTTTAAGTGACTATGTGGAGATAGATACTGTTTAGCTAAAATCATCATGCAAGAACAATGTGGAAGGAGGAGTCGGGGGAACAGGTGTTTTTCCATTTTTCAATTTCATACTCTCCAGCCTATATACTTCCTCTCTCAATAATGAAAGAAAGAAAAGGCTAACTCTGGGCTTGTCGGGATGGCAATGAAATGTTAACGTTTCCAAGTCTAAACAAAGGACAGCCCTGCCACCTGCTGACTGCTCCACAGATACTCACATGGTAACTAACAGAATCCTAAGCCATCTCCACTTTAGCATGATCCAGGTGATAGGGGTACTCGGCGACAAATTCCGTTTTTATTTTTTGAGGTAAGGTCTCACTCTGTTACCTGGACTAGAGTGCAGCAGTACAATCATGACCTCCTAGGTTCAGGTGATCCTTCCGCCTCAGCCTCCCAAGTAATTGGGACTATAGGCATGTGCCACCACGCCCATCTAATTTTTTGAATTTTGGAGAAACAAAGTCTCGCTATGCCGCTCAGGTTGGTCTCAACTTCCTGGGCTCAAGCGATCCTTTCTCCTCAGCCTCCCAAAGTGCTGGAATTATAGGCATGAGTCATGGCACTGGCCTTTACCCAGTCCCTAGGAGATGTCAGGGGTTGATCCCTTTGAAAGAGTCTCCAGAATTTTTTTTTTCCCTTTTACCATCTAACGTCTATTGCACTTTTAACTTTTCACCTGCTCTTTGTTTCAACACTGAAAAAACAATGTTATATTCTGCTAGTATTGATAATCAAAAGTAATCTGGCTAAAAAAATAAGAATATTTTACATGTCCCTCAAGACTAGTGTAATAACCAGTAACTTTGATTACAGCATGAATTAAACACAAGTTTCTTTTCTTTTTTCTTTTTTTTTTTTTTTGAGTAGGAGTCTCACTGTTGCCCAGGCTGGAGTGCAGTGAAACGCTCACGGACACCACAGTCTTAACCTGCTGAACTCCAGCGATCCTTTTGCCTCAGTCTTCCAAGTAACTAGAACTATAGTCATGAGCCACCACACCCGGCTAATTTATTTACTTCACTTATTGCAGAGATGAGGTCTGGTCAAGTTGCCCAGGCTGGTCTCAAACCCCTGAGCTCAGGCAATCCTCTCACCTCCGCCTCCCAAAGTACTGGGATTACAGGCATGAGCCACCGCACTCAGCTATATATTTCTTTTCAACAGTAATTATTCTCCAACACAAGAAGGATTTGGAAGAAAGAAATTCATGTTTGTTCATCAGAAAACAAAAGACTCCAATAATGGTAGTCATAAAATTTAGGATAAGGTTGTTTAATGAATAATTTATTTTTACTTGCTTAAAAATTAGACCATTAACGTCTACAGCCTTTTATTTATTTGTTTGTTTATTTGTCAGGGTCTGACTCTGTTACCCAGGCTGGAGCCCTGGCAGGATTACGGCTCACTGCAGCCTTGACCTCCTGGGCTCAGGTGATCCTTCTGCCTCAGCCTCCCAAGCAGCTAGGACTACAAGCATGTGCCATCATGCCCAGCTAATTTTTTGATTTTGTGTAGGTCTCCCTGTGTTGCCTAGGCTGGTTTTGAATTCCTGGGCTCAAGCAATCCTCTTGCCTTGGCCTCCCAAAGTACTGGGATTATAGGCCTGAACCATCGTGCCCAGCCACTACAGCATTTTTTATAGCACACAATGCTAATCTGAGTATTTACAATCACTCACTAGGATTATGTCATCTTGCTGTTCTAGAAGTAAGCAGGCCCTTATGGATCTTCAGCAGTTGTGATTTTACAGGCGAGAAAATGGAACTCAGAAAGGCCACATACTCTGTCTGGTTATTATAACACATTTTGGATTAGAGCTGAAACCAGGGTCTGGGTCTTGCCACTCCCTGCCTGGTGATGCTTGGTTTGCTTGGATTAAACGTACCTTTCCGGCCATGACCTCGAGGTCTGGCGAATGGGTCCACAATCCCCATCCAGTTCCCATCTGCAGGCATGGACAAAGGCCGGGGCTTGCCTTCAGAGGAACAAGAAAGAAGAGGACAAGGCCAATGAGTTTGGGGACTTGAGTGGCTCCTTCTATGTATAAGTTAGACCCCACAACATGACGCCCACTTACGCAGAAGCAATACATGTTTTAAAACAAGGCAAGTATTTTAAAGCACTGAATTTCCATAGCGAGCAGTCAGGACGGGCACGCCCAACTTGAGTCCGGGAGTTTACAGAGCAAAGCAACTCCAAAGTTAAAATCCAAGCACTGAGAGTTAAAACCGTAACATGATCTCACCCAGCTCAGCCTAGCTGCCAGGCAGAGTAATGACTCAACAAGGCTTCGCTTTACAGAGATGAATACAGTTCTCATACTTAGAATTTCATTGAGGTTTATGTTTTCTCTGGATCACCCTTTAAGTCTGCCAGATTCATCCAACAGTTTCCAACTAACGAAGGGGGTGGGGAAGAGAAGCGAAGGCCAACACAGAACAAAACAAACACTCAGAAACTTACCATAAGAGGGTGTTTTCTCTCTCATTTTTGTGGGCAGAATATTGGTTTCCACCGAGTACCCAGGCAACTGATCTGAATCGGCAATGGTGAATCTCCGTCTCCGGCTTTCCTGGTCCAAGAAGGAATTCGGGGACTCTGAGCCTTTAGGACCAGGTGGTGGTTGTTTACACTTACCAATTCCTCCATAAACAAAACTCCCATTCTCATCCCTGGAAAAGAATGTGCAAAATAATTAAGTTACTTACAAAGATTCTCTCATACTGAAGGGTTCTAGGCATCATGCTACCTCCAGCACACATAAGAAATGTCGAATGCTCCTTTTCTAACTGGAGAAAAAGCGTTCCTTTTTTTCAACCTCAATTGCCCTTCAAGTACATACAGATCCTGTAAAATAAGGACCAATATCATGAGCCTAGTTAAATTTTTGTCTATGTATGTCTAAACAAGTATACCTTTGAAAAAATAGTGCTAGTCTTCCTGTCATCTGGCCTGTAGCTGAATCTCTTCACAGTAGCAATCACATGTTAGTATGACCTAGCAAACCGTTTTTCTCATGCCAGAAGTAGCATCTCTCTGCCAGGATCCAGCAAAAAAGACTCTTGATGTACAATGAAGTTGTAGGATTTGAACATTGTGTTTACAAATACAAAGCAGTCTCTGGAGTGATCAGTGGAGAGTGACTCTCTTCTGAACTAAATATTACAGACACTGGCAAAAGTTGGGTCGCTGATTTCCATCCTCATTCTAAGTATCCGTTCATAATAAAGCTGAAAATTAATTTCAGTGGCGTCCAAGTTGCCAGCTGGTTTAAATGTTTGCATTTAGTAAATTCCATTAGATAATAAGCATAAAAACTACTAGACAAAATACAGAATCAACTGAGTCTCAAAGCAATCTCAAGGCTCAAAGTGATCAGCCTTGCATGTGTGTGGTATCCCCAGGTGGGCCTGGCATCCACTTACTCTTCCCACCAAATAGATCTTCTACCCCTTGAAACCTGGCATACAACTCCCTACTCACAACTCCTTTATGACTCACTACTTCTTTCTTTGAAATCCATTTGCATTGCTATTTCTCAGAAAATCCTTCATTAGTGGTGTGTGTGCCCTCTCAAGACTGTCTCCTCGAAGTAGTTTAATCCAGTTCCCCTCCCCTTCTTTTTTTAATTTTTTGAGTTGGGGTCTCATTCTGTCATCCTCCTGGTCTCAGGTGATCCTTCCACTTCAGCCTCCCAAGTAGCTGGAACTACAGGCGTGCACCACCACACCCAGATAATTTTCATCTTTTTTGTAGAGACAAGTTCTCAATATGTTGGCCAGACGGAACTGAAACTCCTGGGCTCGAGCAGTCCTCCCACCTCGACCTCCCCAAGAGCTGGGATTACAGGCATGAGCCACTGTGCCCAGCCCAGTGCCTTTTCTAACCCCAGGTCCCTTTTCCCTCACCATGTACATATCCTTTTTCTTGCCACTCCCCCTCTCTGAGGCTCAGACAAGAACATTTCAGGTCAAGGGGAGGCATCTCCCTACAGCTTCTGATAAAACAGTCCACACACTGGTGGTCACTGACTCTGCGCTCTCCATATGCAGATGCCACGACTACCTGCAGCTTTAAACACACTTAAGATCCCATGAGCCAGGCTGTCCTGATCACTTACGGGAAATTCTCTCCATGTGGTAATGAGTTCTGAGTAAACCAAGACTCAAGAAAGAGAAAACCAATGTCAAACATTCTCTGTACCCAACACAGAAGAAACACAAGGAAAGCAAATAGCCTAGCTTCCAACAAAAATCAGCACAAAAAATACTCCTAGGCCAGTCGCGGTGGCTCAAGCCTATAATCTCAACACTTTGGGAGGCCAAGGCGAGAGGTGGTCTGAGCCTGCAGGTTCGAGACCAGCCTGAGCAACATGGTGAGACCTTATCTATACAATAAATTAAAAAATTAGCTGGGCATGGTAGCGTGCGCCTGTAGTTCCAGCTACTTGGAAGGCTGAGGCAGAAGGATGGTGAGAGCCCAGCAGGTCGGTGCTGGGGTGGCCGGGAGCATGCCACTGCACTCCAGTCTGGGCGATGGAGTGAGATCCCCAACTCAAAAAAGTAATTAATTAATTTAATTAAGTCAAATGTCACTGGAATGAATTCAGCCTGAATTTTATCTTATGAAATATTATAGCATAATTACATATTTCCCAATTTATTTTTGAACAACTGAATAAGACACCGGCGGTTCTCTAGAGGCAAAACTGAATCTGCCTTGTATCAGATGGTAACTCAGGTCCAAGTACTCAGGAAATGTATGCCAAATACCTGGACCAGATTCTCTCATTTTATCAGCATATGTAGATGTGAGGTGATCAGCCTGGATCACTCCTAAATTGTCCCCCGCCATCTATATACCATGTTTATCATGCCATGTAGCATTTAAGACAGCCTTTAAGAAAGCAACTTATTTTAAGAATTTATTTCTTATATATTTACTTTTAGAGACAGGGTCTAGCTCTGCTGACCAGACTGGAGTGCAGTGCAGGGGTGGGATCATAGCTCACTGCAGTCTCCAACTCCTGGGCTTCAGCTATCCTCCCACATTAGCCTCCCAAGAAACTGGTACTACAGGCATGAGCCACCTTGCTCAACTAATTTTTTACTTTTATTTTTTGTAGAGATAGGATCTTACTATGTTGTCCAGGCTGGTCTCAAACTCCTGGCCTCAAGTGAACCTTCTGCCTCAGTCTCCCAAAGTGTTGGGATTACAGGCATGACCCATGGCACCTGGCCAATCACACTTTATAACAGCAGTTTCAAGTTCATCCCTGTCACGCTGCAGTTCAGCAACTTCCTCTCTCAAGATCCTCATGGTCTTTACCCTACTATTTAAAATCTATGCGAACAGGAAACAAGTACACCATGAAAACTGATTATCAACATACCGGGGTGAGTAGGGAACGGCGGGCGGAGGAGGAATGTAAAGACCCATGATGGCCGGCTTCTCCTTCTTCAGCGAGGTATCCATGGTGCTTTCAGGGGACTGGGTTGTCGTGGGAGGAGGCGAGGTCTGCAACAGGAACGTGACAGTGCCAGAGAGGAGGTCAACTCGACGGTCGTTCTTAGAGGACCTTCCCCCCCAAATCAACACCAGCCCCATGCATGACAGGGATCCAGGTCATTCTTGTGTGTACAGATATCAGCAATGCTTACCTTCTGTCCTTCCATGAAACACTCAGAATGAACTGAGGGGTCTGAAAGACCAGACGCATAGTGGTAAGAAGCAGAGGCTCAGGCCCAACCACTCAGGAAATATATGCTGAAAACACAGGCCAGATTCTCTGGTGTTATCAGCATATGGAAATATGTGAGGTGATAAAAAATAAGCCAGGGTTATAATTCCAGTTCTGAGCAAATCACTTAAACATCGGTACCTCAATTTCCTCCTCTGTGAAAGAGGGACACTGACAACACCTCTCACATAGAGTTATAGCCAGGATTAGGTAAGTTACTTCATGAAAATCACTAGCAATGCTACTATTAACTAGGAGTATGGTCTTGGAATGCTGGGTGTGATCCTAGCTGTACTCTTTAACTTATTATTATTATTATTATTGTCTCAAGCCATCCTTCTGCTTGGGCCTCCCAAAGTGCTATGATTACAGGCATGAGCCACCAAACCCGGTGTTTTTTTTTTAATATATATATTTTTAAAATTTATTTTCTAGCTGTATTTCTTATTAATTGTGTATTGTTGAGCAAATCACTCAACTTCTCTGTGTCTCATCTATAAAGTGGAAATAAATAGGGACAAAAATGTTATCAACACAGGGTGTCAGTGAAGATTGAGATAACACATGTAGGGGCTCGGGACACTTTTTTCCATAGTAAGTACAAAACTTTATACTGTTTAATTTAGTACTATCTATATATACACATACATACAAGTTAATTTAAAAAATTTAAAATCCATACAGCTAAATTTTTTCTTGAGTCAGAATCTCACTCCATCACCCAGGCTGTAGTGCAGTGGCATGATCATGGCTCACTGCAACTTCAAACTCCTGGGCTTAAGCGATCCTGTAACCTCAGCCTCCCAAGTAGCTGAGACCACAGGTGTGTGTGCCAACATGACCAGCTATTTTTTTTTTTTGTAGAGATGAGGTCTCACTATGTTGCCTAGGTTGGTCTCTAACTCCTGGGCTCGAGCAATCCTCCCATCTCAGCCTTCTAAAGTGCTGAAATTACAGCTGTGAGCCACCATGCTCGACTGCAGTTTAATTTTCATTATGCAATCACTATCAAAGAATCTGTTTTTGAAAAATTTGTGTGAACTTTCAATCTTATTTTTTCTGCAGTCTAACAATGACAGCAATGATAAATCTTTTGTGGTTGGTAAAGGAACAGCAAGGGAATCTTAGAGTCAAGGCATGTAAATGTTGGGTAACGGCCAGTGAGATTGTGCTAGGCCTTGGGCAGACATAAAAAAGTTACCTCTAAACTCTACCTAGCCTGGGCTGTGATGAAAAATATCCCTGAAGCGAGACTGTGAACTGAGGATTAGAAGGACTGAACAGCCAGTGTGAGGGAGCCAGAAGTGACCACCAGGAGAATCACAGAGTGACAGCTCATTTTCAGCTAAGAGACTGAGTCACAGAGAGATAGGGACTTAACCCCCCATACCTGAGACTTCAGCTACTAATGCACAGTCTGTCCATTCTACTCCATATGTAACCAATTCACATCGTATTATGTCAACCTTGGACCACATCTGAAAACATGAGGCCAGGATCCAGTCTTTCAAGTAAGCTGGAGCATCCCCTCAGAATAGAAACTCCCTGGAAATTCAAACCCTGAGGATTACTTCCACATCAATCACCCTCAATGACCAGGACTGTGGTGTACACACAGAATGATGGACACCTTTTCATGGCAGGATGACACTCGTGATGCTGAAAGCATTCAAGAGCTCCCTTCTGGGAACAGAGAGCCCCCGGGGTATACAGGGCACTGAAGAAGAAACCGCAGAGAAATACCCAGGGCGGGGCCTAAGCAAGACCGCAGAGTATTTGTCTTCCAGAGTTTACATTCAAAAAATATCCTGGAGATATCGCAAGAACCCCTGGAAGTCAGCCGTGAAACAGTCTCTGACTTTGATGGTGATGATCTTCCCATGTCATGAGCAAAACAAGGTGTGTCTCTCTCACCATCGCCTCTTCCCCAAACTGCACGGTGAGTGGAACTTGGCAGGAAAGTAAGCAACCCCAGAGAAAGTGGAACAGTGTCCCTTTTTAAATGAATTTCCAGAAATCAAGGAACTAACACTAGCCTGCCCTTTTGTTGTTGTTGTTTTGGGTTTTTTTGTTTGTTTTTTGAGTCAGAGTCTCACTCTGTCACCCAGGCTGAAGGGCAGTGTTACAATCACCACTCACCTCAGTCTCGACCTCCTGGGCTCAGGTGATCCTTCCACCTCAGCCTCTCAAGTAGTTGGGATTAAAGGTGCACACCACCCTGCCTGGCTCATTCTTTATATTTTCTGTAGAGATGAGGTCTTGCCATGTTGCCCAGGCCAGTCTTAAACCCAGGGGCTCAGGGAATCCTCTCACCTCTGCCT
Organism: Cephalopachus bancanus; assembly: GCA_027257055.1. Taxonomy (NCBI): domain Eukaryota; kingdom Metazoa; phylum Chordata; class Mammalia; order Primates; family Tarsiidae; genus Cephalopachus; species Cephalopachus bancanus. Next base: position 66,253 of record JAPVLO010000033.1, read on the forward strand.
CCCAAAGGGCTGCGATTATAGGTATAAGCCACCAAGCCCAGCCAAGTCAGTTTGTCTTTATCACCACAGACTGTCAATTCCTTTATTATTTTTTATTTTTAGTTTTTTAGAGACAGAGTCTTGCTCTGTTGTCCAGACTAGCGTGCAGTAGCACAATCTCAGTTCATGGCAGCCTCAAATTCCTGAGCTCAAGTAACCCTAGATGATAGGTGTGCGCTATCACTCCCGGCTAATTTTTTAAATTTTGTGTGAGACGAGGCCTCACCATGTTGCCCGGGCTGGTCTCAAACTCCTGGTCTCAAGCGATCCTCCCACTTTAACCTCCCAAAGTGCTAGGATTATAGGGTGAGCCACTGTGCCTGGCCTAGACTGACGATTTTAAATATAATGTCTAAGCAATCACATGATACATCTCTCTACTAGGTGAACTGTTCCCACCACCCCCATCCTGCCTTGGTAATAAAGCACCACTAAAGACTCAACCCCATGTGGCCTCTCTGAGATGAGTGAACAAGCTGTATACAGTAATATAAGTACAAGGTGGGACCAAAACATAACTGAAATTATTTTTTGGGCCCCTTGTAGTACAGGCTTCCCCTACTAGATAACTGTTCAAGGAATCCATCAGCACCAGCATACTAGCTAGTGTTGCTGTGAGAGGCTGCGTTCAGCTTCAGTGCATTTTTTAAAGAGATTCTTTCAATGCATTTGCTCATTTCATGATGTGTGATTCACGAGCGCACCTACCTACCCTGCACTGAGTGTTCAGCAGTTTTGGACCAAAAATGGCATGGCATTTTTGCCATGCCCCCCTCTCCCTATTCACCTGATCTCACTGACCCCCAGTAACTATTTTTGTTTCCTGAGATGAAAAAAGTCCTCAAAGGGAAACATTTTGCCGATGTGGAAGAGGTGAAACAAAAACAGCATCAAAATTGACAAGTTCAAAAATTGTTCAAAAATTTGAGCAGTGGAAAAAGCATCCCTATAGACATATTGCATCAAGCAGAGAGTATCTGAAGGTGACCGAAGTTTAAACATGTAAGAATAAATACACAATTTCTTATAAATAGATTCTGGGTTTTGGGGGGCTCCACCCTTTTTTTGAGTTGGAGTCTCACTCTGCCACCCAGGCTGGAGTGCAGTGGCACACTCACGGCCACCACCACAGGCTCGACCTGCTGGGCTCAGGTGATCCTTCTGCCTCAGCCTTCCAAGTAGCTGGAACTTCAGGCACACGCCACCACACCTGGTTAATTTTTTTATTGATTGTAGAGATGAGGTCTCGCCAAGTTGACCAGCTGGTATTGAACCTGTGGCCTCAGGCAATCCTCTCACCTCAGCCTCCCAAAGTGCTGGGATTATAGGTGTGAGCCACCGCGCCTGGCTGGGGCCCTCCCTTATATGTATTTGAAATGAGAAAGGAAAAGGACTAGAATAAACTTTTTGCAATAATGGAAATGTCTATATCCACAATGTCCTATACGGCAGCCACCAGCCATACATGAATATTTAGCATCTGAATGTGGTTAGTGATGAACTTTCAATTTAATTATTTTAATTGTCATGTATGGCTGGTTGCTACCACACTGTTCTATGTAGCTCTAGAATTTATATGTTCACATAAGCAGGATTAGAGGTCTGTGTTATATACAAGCAAACTCCTGAAACCAGTCCCTTTTAATTTTGACGGGGGCAGAGATGAGGTCTTACTATGTTGCCCAGGCTGGTCTTAAATTCCTAGGCTCAAGCTCCTACCTCAGCCTCTCAAAGTGCTGGGATTAAGCCCCCATGCCAGGCCTACCTTCAAATTTTAGTTGTTTTTTTTTTTAAACAAACCAGACACTGACCAGTGTTCATGTGTGATGCTAGTTGAGGGTTTACAGTGAGTAAGATACCTGCACGAGCGGTGGCTTCCAGCGGAGGTTTTTCAGGGGAGCAGGAGTGAAGTTGAAAGACCCGGTAGGGCGTTTCTTAAGTAGTAACACGACTCCTGTGGGATTCTCTCTCAATTTCTTCACCAGATTTTTTAGTTGCCACCCCACCTTCAAAGAAAGAAAATGAAGAGGGAGGACTTGCTCATGAATAATGAAAAAACAAGTTTACAAATTTATGTCAAGGAAGTCAAAGTTGGGAGGAAACAGAAACCAATAGGCAGACACGGATATTATGTTCAGGCAAGCACTATGCAAGATAGTGGGAAACAGGATATGAACTGCACATTTTTAAAAACTTAAAATGGATTTCATTTTATTAAATTTTCTATTCGATTTAAATAAAGCATTTAGTTAAAAGTTCTAAAGGGGGAAATTCAGTCTCAATAAACAAACTCACCACAGTTTGTCGGTTAACTTGAATGACTTCGTCACCTGCATGAATCTTCTGAGATCTGTCTGCAGGAGACTGCACAGAAATAAAATAAAATTTTTAAAAAACCTGCCTTAATTTTTAAACCTCATTACTTTCTGTTTCTACTACTTCTTTCCTTCTTCTGTAGACAGCTAGCAACTGAAACAAAATGTTCTCAGGAACAATACAACAATGTACCTTTAGTCCCCTGAGACTACATAGCACATGGGACCTAATGTGAACACTGTGTTATCCATTTTCCTAGTGTCTGTTACAACCACTTATCTCTCAGTTAGAACAGCCAGGCTCCTCTAATTTATCAGGGAGAGTCTGAACACACCATCAAACTAGCTGATAAAAGCTATCTAAAAAACACCTAACACATATCCCTATCAAAATTAATCTTGTAAAAGCTGATTAACAGTTGAACATGTAATTAATCAAAATTAATCTTGTAAAAGCTGGTCAACGATTGAAACCTGTGAAAGGCACAGGTAACTGACAGTAATTTTTTAAAGATCATCTTTGTTACTCTGTCGTCCTATTTCCTTATTAAAACTAAATCTTATTTTCATTCCATCTTTTTTTACATACTATTGCAATTTTATTCAAATAGAAAGTTGGTGTCAACAGAAATTTCTTTAAATAACTTATTTTTCATTTTCAGATTAAATTTTTTAAAAATGAGTTTTCAGTATCAAAACAAAGTTCAAGGCCAGGCACGTGCCTGTAATCCCAGCACTTTGGGAGGCTGAGGTGAGAGGATTGCCTGAGCCCAGGGATTCAAAATCAGCCTGGCAGCATGGCGATAACTCGTCTCCACAATAAATCAAAAAATTAGCTGGGTGTGGTGGCGTGTGTCTGCAGTCCTGGCTACTTGGAAGACTGGGTGGAAGGATCGCCTGAGCCCAGCAGGTCGAGGCTACAGTGGCTGTGAATATGCCACTTTATTCCAGCCTGGGCGACAGTGAGATTCTGACTCCAAACACACACACACACAAAGTTTGAACTTTGCTTCCTCCAAATAGTACCTTGCTATTAATTTACAACCACAACTAAATATACATATAAAGGATATAATCTATTTGTCAACTATTTTGCTCAGAGTACTCTTGTTCATATAGGCAACCTAGAAATTCTTTATGTTTAAGATATCTCATATGACCAAGAAAAGAAGACAGGAGAAACCCCTGATGGGTCCAAATTCTAATCAAACATTATCTAGACCAGAGTATTTAATTTTATAACTTAAAAAACTGGCTGAATCTTGAAACAACTTACAACTAACCAAAAATCAGCACCTTTGCACCTGAGGAGAGGAACCGCCCCAAACCCAGGACACACTTGCCAAATTTTCCCTCTCAACTGTTGTGATAGGCTCATCAAGAAATTAGCAAGCAGCATTACACTGCAGAAACATTCCCTCATCTAGGCCCACTGCAAGGCACAGGTAACTGACAGTTATTTTTTAAAATATTTAACCTGCCAGCAGTACTTACCTGAGAGACAAGGATACCACAGAGAGATGGCCCACCTTGAGTCTCTTAAGTCACTTTTTAAACGATGCATTTGTTTATTTATTTAATTTTTTTTAGTTGGAGTCTCACTCCATCACCCAGGATGGAGGGCAGTGGCATGCTCATGGCCACCCCAGCGTTGACCTGCTGGCCTCCAGCTATCCTGCCACCTCAGCCTTCCAAGTGGCCGGAACTATAGGTGCGCACTATCATACCCAGCAAATTTTTATTAATAGTAGAGACAAGGCTCACCAAGTTGCCCAGGCTGGTATCGAACCCACAGGCTCAGGCAATTCACTCTCCTCGGCCTCCCAAAGTGCTGGAATTATAGGCTGAACCACCAAGCCCAGCCTAAAAGATGAATTTATCTATGCTCCTTTTTGCCCCTGTGTGTCAGATACTTTACCCATAGTGACAGACCTACTTTGGTCATTTTGATCCTAATAAGTACAGTCTAGTTCAGCTTCCTGGACGAGGTATTCATTTAGGATAAGCTTCACTTTACCAAAGATGGTCCCCAGGCCACAAAGTCCTTGTCTATAGATGTGCAATCTTAAACAACAAGCACCAGTGTCCTTTACTGACTTTCCTTCCTGGGGATCCTCATGCATTCATCTCTCAGATGTCCTACCAAGTGATTAAGAGCTGTGCTTGGCAGAACACTGGTAAAGAGAGACCTGGGGACCAACGTTCTCCCCAGGGCAGTGGCTTCTGCCTATCTTTGCCATGAGTCACACTCCTGAAAGATGATGCTTGTGCTGGTTTGCTGCAGAAGGGTGACGACCTGGAGAAGAATGCACCATTCTTCATAGGCTAATCTAACTCCCAACCTAATCACGAGGGTGAAGGATGGGAGTACGGATGAGGTCGTATCAAGACTCCTGTTAAGGTCTCAAACAACATTTAAAAAAAAGATATCAGAGAGAGAATCACCAGACATTGTCAGTCTGTCCTTCAATCTCAAGTAACCTTCAAAAAAAACCTTCAAAAAAAAAATAGACTGAAGACCTGAGAATGACCTGCTGGCTATTGCTTCTGTGTGGAGTCCAAGATGGAGTGACATGGAGTCAATTCAGGCAAAGCAACGGGTGACCTGCAGCAGCCATTGCCATCCCCACATGAGGCTTCCGTAAGAACACCGACACTGAAGTTACAGAGACCTTAAGTAACAGCCAAAAAGCTGACCTGGGAGCTGGCATTTTCTACTGATTATTAAGTATAAAATTTCTAACATGAAGTACAAAATATTCCCAATTAAGTCTTGAGAAGTAGGCTCTTACCTCAACCTCCCAGGTATTTAGAATACCTGGCCTAGCATCATTAGATTTAGACGTAGCCTAGAGCTGTCCAGGTACTCCAAAAACGCAAGTGGAATGACTGAAGGTACAAGTGACATTTTCAAGTCAATTACCAGATAAAATAAGACGAGCTTTCTTTTTTGGTAACCGCCGCTCTCTGAGATGACTTCCATACCGTCCTATGTGGGAGCACCAGGCTGAACCACATCCAGGCAAACCCTGAATCTGTCAGCCAGTGCTATGATTCCGGCAAGAATTCAGGGAATGTGTCATGAATGACATTTGACATCTCATTTGAGTCTAAAGTAGCTTTGCTTAGTTTCTCATTCCACTCTCATCTTATTGCTTAAAAAGGTAGGGGGAGGGGCATCAAAGGAAAGAAACTCCATGTCTTTTGGTAACCAGACCACGCTGGTCTGGTTAAGCCAAACAAGGTCATCACCAAATTACTAGAGTGCAAAACTCCAACTCTTTAAAAACTAAAATGACAATCCCCATTAAAAAAAAAAAAACAGCCATCTAACTCCCAAACAATGTACTGAGTGGTACAAGAACAAAAAAAGACTCATATGCTATAATTTCTTTCTTCTTTTTTTTGAGCCACGGTCTCACTCCCATACTCAAGCTGGAGTGCAGTGGTACAAGCACAGCTCACCACAGCCTTGACCTCCTGGGCTCAGGGATCCTTCCACCTCAGTCTCACAAGTAGCTGAGACTGCAGATGCACACCACCATGCCCAGTTTGTTTTTTGGACTTTTTGTAGAGACGAGGTCTTACTATGTTGCCTAGGCTGGTCTCAAACTCCTGCACTCAAGTAATCCTCTTGTCTTGGCCTCCCAAAGGGCTGGAATTACAGGCGTGAGCCACCGTACCCAGCCTTATATGTTGCATTTTGTGACTTTTTTCTTTAGTACTTTTCCCCAAATCCAAAAAGCAGAGCTCCCTATGTTGTTTTTGCCTAGGAGAGTGACATAGGATGAAAATTCCGAGTGATTCCCAGGGTTTTCTCACTGTAGCTCAACACAGACTGCTTAAAAACACCACCATCTTCTACCCCTTTGTCTGCCAGAACCACACAGTGCATTTATAATTCATTCACCGCCTTAAGCCATGTCATTTTCTTACTACAAATATCAAGTGCTTATCACAAACCCTCAAAGATCATCTCATTTTCTTTTCTCAAAAGGTCTAGCAGCTGAAGCTCAAAATTAGACACATGTCTCCACCAAACAAATTAGAAAAAGTAGCTACCAAAATTTCCTGTACTTTTGGGAAATATTTCCTCCTGCTTTAGTTGATTAACTAGATTAATTTTCCAGTCATGTGCTTCTTTGAGACAGACCCAGGGATGCTATTAAAACATTTTTAGTTTCATATCAATGTCATTCCAAAGCCAGCCATAAGAAAGCATCCAATAGCTCTAATTTTTACAAATTAGTACACTGGCGGTGGGGGGGGGAGGCTGAAGAGCAATCTTACATGTAGCAGAATTTCTTGAAGGAAATAAACAGTGTATAAAAGTTCCTCACAGCAGCAACAGACCTGTTTACTCTATTCAAGAGATGGCAGGTGTAGGGGAGAATTAAATTACCATATCATGCCAAATATGACCAAAAACAACCTTAAAAACATGTGCAAAAATCCCAAAACATATAAAAATTCTATTCAACAACAACAAAAAAATTTGACACATACGGCCACAAACCTCAGTTCTTATAAGAGGGATTCTCAACAACTAAGGGATCCTTGTTTCTGGATTTATGGCTCAACACTTTCAGGGTGCAAAAGGAATAATGAACCCAAGGGTGGGGTGGAAACCAGGCAAGGTATATAAGCAAGAGCAATAAAGGACAATTTAAATAATAAATTGACCACAGCTGGTGACAAACCATATTCTATCAACAGAAATACACAAAACAGACTCCCACGCCCTCACTACAGATAACAAAACAGCATGCCCACATTTAAATGAAAAGTACGGAGACTATGTGTTGAATTTGTTTAAACACACAACAGCTTTTACATGTAATGGATATATACTTACATTTTCTGTGGTTCCAGTAATCACGTGCAATCCATCATAGGTTGATTTGATATACATGCCCTGGAGTGAGTCAAAAATACATGATCTCATTACTCCACCACCATTTAGAGATACAGTCGCGGGTGAGACTTAAAACTTACACAATGCTAAAGACAGTCCCTTCAGAACAATGCTCATTTTTAAGCCTCCTGAAACAAGACCCGGAGGATGGTGAAGAGAAACTGAACAAATCAGCATAGGAGTGAAAGAAATCAAATCAGAGATCTCTTTGATACATAATCTGAGTACCAGGCTTAAACAACTGTGCCACAACCCTGATGATGGAGGAGTTTTCTGGGACCTCTGGAATAAGCGAGGCACTTCAAACAAAAACTGCACTTTCTTACCGTCTCTTTGACTAGAGACACAGTATATTCATTTAAATTTGGTCTCAGCAGCAATTGCAGAGTGACTTATTCGATTCACTAACAGCCCAGACCGGGATGCACAAACACAGATTGCTAAATAACACAACAGAGCTAGCAAATTAGTCACAGGCACCCTACAATTTAAGGGAAGCATAAGGATGAATATTCTCCCATGGAACAGCCCTGAGAGGCAAAACTCAGAGGTGAATGCTGTATCATTGAGGAAATACTTCTGCAGATGGATACACTATCTACAAAACTTTTTATTTTTATTGTAATTAAAAAAAAATAGTTTTTGAGTCAGGGTCTCACTCTGTCACCCAGGCTGCAGTGCAGTGGCACAATCACAACTCACTGCAGCCTTGACCTCCTAGGCTCAGGCAATCCTTCTGTTTCAGCCTCCCAAGAAGCTGACACTACAGGCACATACCACCACCATGCCTGGCTAATTGTTTTGTTGTTGTTGTTTTTAAGAGACAGGGTCTCATTATGTTGCCCAGGCTGATCTCTAACTCCTGGGCTCACACGATCCTCTCTCCTTGGCCTCCCAAAGTACTGGGATTACAAGCATGAGCCACCATGCCCAGCAAAACTCTTTATCCAACTGTTATAAGATGGAGAAAGACAGCAAAAAAGTAGTTATCACCCTGGTATCCATGTAGTAATAACATGCATCTTCCTCAGAAATCATGTGGAACTTGTCCTGCTCAGCAACCTACACAACTCTGTGATGAGAAGCTTATTAAATATTAACGCCTTCGGGGTCCTCTCCACTCCCTTCATGTCCTGACACCTTCCCTCACAGATCACAACATCAGTTTCTCCCCTATGTATGGTACTCCCCTTCCCAGTGCCTGCTTGTGTAATTTTGCCATCTGAAATGATAACTCCATTTCTGCCCTCCCCTCCAATACTTGACTATAAACCCACCTCCAAGAAGTCCACCCCATTTAAACTTCATGTGTTATAATCTGTCATTTACTCTGAAGCTTAGCAGCGTCAGTATGTGCATTTCTGTTAGGAATGTGTGCTTGTCCATATTTGGTTGACTTTTTTTTCCTATCTAAGAGCAGAGACTTCCTTAACATCTCCCCCTCCTCTTCCTTCCCCTTCTTCTCCTCCCTCTCCTCTTCCTTTTCCTTCTCTTCCTCCTCCATGCCAGCAATAGCAGCTGCAGCCACCACGAATGCACATGTGTTATGCACTCCACACCTGGCACCTGGCACTCATAATCTGATTTAATACTTTCAACAGCCCCGTAAGTAAACTGACATGTAAAAAGGTTAACTCCCTTGAGAGCTGGGATTTAAACCCAACTCTCTCTGACTCAAAGCCTCTACACTAATTAATGGGTCTCACAGTTTCTTCCTTTAAATTTCAGCAAATTAATCCCATAGGATGCATGCGAGGTACTAGATCACCTGTATGTAGTCTCAAGGTCTGTTATTACACACTTGTACATGGCTTATGAAATACTTTGAAATTTTTCTTAAGAATTATTGCCTCCAATCAGCCTGTTCTCACATTCATCCTAAGTGCTAATAGACATTGAGTGCAGATGTTATTGATTTTGTACCCAGAGACCACCTTTCCTTTGTGTAAGTTTTTGTTAGTAGTAGTGTTTTTGTTTTGTTTTGTTTTGTTTTTCTGAGGCGAGGTCTCACTTTGTCATCTAGGCTGGAGTGCAATGGCACAATCACAGCTCACCACAGCCTTGACCTCCTGGGCTCAAGCGATCCTTCTGTCTTGGTCTCCTGAGTACCTGGGACTATAGGTGCACATCACCAGGCCCAGCTAATTATTTTATTTTATTTTTGTTGTTGCTGTTGTGGAGAAGAAGTCTTGCCATGTTGCCTAAGCTCGTCTCGAACCCCTGTCCTCAAGCAATCCTCCTACTTCAACTTCCCAAAGTGCTGGGATTATAGGCATAAGCCACTGCACCTGATCTGTGCACATGTTTTGTACCTCCTTGCACTGCTGAGTTCAAAAATTAAAATTGCTAAGACAATTCCTTCAAGATAAGAGTATACAGTTTTGGCTAAGCACAATGACTCAAGTCTGTAATTCCAGCACTTTGGAGGCCGAGGTAAGGGGATTGCCTGGGCCCACAGGTTCGAGAACAGCCTGGGCAACTTGGCAAGACTTCACCTCTACAATAAATAAAAAAACTGGCTGGGTGTAGTAGCGCGCGCCTGTAGTTCCAGCTACTTGGAAGGCTGAGGTGGAAGGATCATCTGAGCCCAGCAGGTCAATGCTGGGGTGGCCATGAGCGTGCCACTGCACTCCAGCCTGGGCGACAGAGACTTCAACTTAAAAAAAAAAAAAAAAAGAGTATATAGTTTTAAAATTGTATTTTTTAAAGTACTTTGAAGATAGAAAACATACCAACAACATTCAAAAGAGTAAATTCTTAACAACATAATGGAAGGTATGCATTTAATTCTACTTTTCAGAATTACAGTGAAAGCAATAAAGAATTAAAAACAAAACAACTTTAGTAAATGGACAGTGTGTGTTATTTGAAAATAAACCCTGTGTTATTAGAACCTACCAGACCCTCCCCAGGTTTAATGTTGGGAAGGTGAACTTCCTCCAGGCATGCACACTGGCTCATAACAGGGTCCGTAGTGGAGCGGATGGTTTTGTCGCAGATGCCATTTAAAACCTTGACCTAGAACAGGAGAGGCAGATAGCAAAGTTCAATCATCAACCACACGTATTTCAAGTTGATTTCTAAAGAAATGCACTTCACCCAAAATTTTGAGTCCTGGTCGGCAATCACTTTGATCACTCCGCTCAATGAACGTGTGGCATTTGGGCTCCATATTTACAATCCGTGAGAACAGTGCCACTATTTCAGCTTTGTGTAAAAAGTGCAGTCATTATTTATTTATTTATTTTTTGAGTCAGAGTCTCACTGTCACCCAGACTGGAGTGCAGTGGCAGAGATCACAGACTGCCACAGCCTCAACCTCCTGGGCTCAGGCGATCCTTCAGCCTCAGCCTCGTGATAGCTGGGACTATGGGTACCTGCCACCACATCCAGTTAATTTTTCTATTTTTTGTGGAGATGAGGTCTTGCTATGGTTCCTAGGCTGGTCTTAAACTCCTAGACTCAAGCAATCCTTTCATTTCGCCCTCCCAAAGTACTGGGATTACAAGGCATGAGCCACCGCCACTGCACCCGGCCCTCACCGTTGTGTTAATTAGAAATTCCCTTATTACAGATGATGCTGGACACCTTTTCATGTGCTTATTTGCCAGTTGTATGTCTTCTTTGGTGAGGTGTCTGTCAGATCCCTTTTCTGATTTTTAATTGGGCTGTCTATTCTATTTTTATTGAGTTTAGGGTTTCTTTGTATATTTTGCATTAGAGTGAATGATTTATCTGATATGTTTTTGAAGTATTTTCTCCCTGTATGTAGCTTGTCTCTTCATTCTCTGAACAGCGCATTTCACAGAGCAGAGTTTTTAGTTGTCAAATTTTAAATTTTTCTTTCACAGATTGTATTTTTGTTGTTCTATGTAAAGACTCATTGTCAAACCCAAGGTCACCTATATTTTCTCTCATGTTATCTTCTAGAAGGCTTATAGTTTTGCATTTTATATTTAGGTCTCTGATCTTTTTAGTGATCACTCACATTCTCTGAATGCCAAACACTGACAAGGTAAAACTCAACAGAGACAATGTGAAGATCCTTATTAAACGGTCTCTACATAGAAGTCACAGTGGTTACATTTGGCATTTCCCCAATCAGATTCATCTAACCTTTCAAGATTAACAACCAAAGAAACCAGGAAATTCCAGAAAGTGACTTTTTTTTCCAAGTGGGAGAATCCAAGAAGTGACACTTTTTATATTCCCCCAATTTGTTTAAGCCTCCCTATTTATAGAAAATATATTTATAGCAGTTTCATTGCTAAATTCCTCAACTTCAGTAGAGGCAAGGTCTTATCAAAAGAGCGCAGGCTGGCTAATGTCAAAAGGAGGAAGTGAGGATGAATAGTTACAAAATGCTCTTTAAACAGCTACAGCATATGCCCCCTTCGTTGTAAGGCTTTTGCCAAGAATTTCTATTTAATCAAAATGGTCCTAAAAAGAAATTTGTATAACAGTGTAACTCTGACCAGCAGGCTGGCTAGAAATTTATATATCATTGTACCCTGACAAAAATGTTCAGAAGAAAAACAAAACAAAACAGAGACCCTAATATAACTCTCATCTAAGCATTTTCACAGTAGTCAGTCTTGTTAAATAACTTTTATACTTTCCCTTCCCCCTAAATTAATAGACTCATATTCCAAAAGCCAATATTTCAAAGTCTCTCCTGAAGTAATCATTCACAGTGCATTTGCTTTAATTAACATGAATCCCATGGCCTTCGGTAAAGAAACATAACAACAACTTTTCTGAACATGTACTTACCACAGTTAGAACTTTATCTTCCATTTGCACTACAAGGCAATCCTGAAAAAGGAGGAAGAAGAAAATGAAAACTAAATACAAGAGCTAAAAACTTTCAAAAACTGCTGGCTTAGCTTTCTAGATGTTTCCTGGAGCCCAAGATGATACCTGACATGCCCCTCATCCCTCAGCCTGCCTTGTGCTGCAAGACCTGAACAGAAGACAGAGGATGGAGTGGGAATAGAGCTGACTGACCTCTGTCCCTTCCCAAGGCCCTGATCTCCCCGATCCAAGGAGCTTCTCATTTGAGGAAACTGCTTGACCATTTATTTAATCTAAAAACCTACAAAAACCACTGAACCAAGATCCACCTACTATCCAGACTGTTCAGAGAGTAGAAGTCAAGTCCAAGTCAAGAAATCTGACAATGGCTTCCAATGTGACCCCAGGGGCAGCTTGCAGAGGAGTCACAGTCCTTCCCGTTGGCCCTGCCTACAAGAATAGCTTTCAAATAAGGGCTTGAGTCAACTAAGCGACAAAAGTTTATTTTAAGCACCACTGAGATTAAATCAGATATTTCAGTCCTTGATAGATGAAAAGGGTTCAACAAAACATTCATTAACATACTGCCAAAAAAGTGGTCTTGAGGTATGCTATTGATGACATTAAATAAAGAGCTGGAATGCAAAGCATTATTTACTCAGCTTAAGAACAAAAGAGGCGGAACACTGTATGAACCGGGTTAGCTGATTATAGCAATTTCCATTGTCCTGTCTGAAAGCTGCCAAAGTGAAACTGCCAATGTGAAACTTCCACAGTTAACCTTCTAGAACTCATCTGCAGTATAGGGTTCCAGTGTACGCCTCTGGGTACATGCAGAAAAAAATCGAGACAACTCATTTCTGTAGAGTGTATTCAGCATCATTGACTATAATTCAAAACTGAGACAATCTTAAAGAGAATGCTAATTATCTTATGTACATGAAGAATATTAATCCATCAACTGTCTCAGAATTGTCAGGCGGAGATTTTTCACTTAAATTAGAAGCTCATGTTCAGGTCATTGTTTTACTATTTCTAGTAAGGGGATGGACTTTCATTGTCTTAATTTTTTTTTTTCTTTTGAGTTGGAGTCTCACTCTGTCACCCAGGCTGGAGTGCAGTGGCACACTCTTGACCATCACAGCCTCGACCTGCTGGGCTCAGGTGATCCTTCTGCCTCAGCCTTCCAAGTAGCTGGAAGTACAGGCACACACACCATGCCTGGCTACTTTTTTTGATTTATTGTAGAGATGAGGTCTCACCAAGTTGACCATGCTGGTCTCAGACTCATGGCCTGAGGCAATCCTCTCACCACGGACTCCCAAAGTGCTGGGATTATAGGTGTGAGCCACCATGCTTGGCCGTCTTCTTAAATTTTTAAAATGTTTTCTCTAGTAGACAAAAATGTAGGGAACAATAATAGTTACACTACTGCTTGCCCACATTCTACTGACTCTCAGAAAAAGAGAAGTCACATAGGGAGAAAACACACTTTTTTTCAGTGACACGATCACCGCTCACTATAGCCTTGACCTCTTATGCTGAGGCAATCCTACTGCCTCAGCCTCCCGAGTAAATGGGACTATAGACATGCACCACCATGCACAGCTAATTTTTAAAAATTTTTTGTAGAGACAAAAATCTCACTGTATTGTCCAGGCCAGTCTCAAACTCCTGGCCTCAAGCGATCCCCCACCTTGGCCTCCCAGAGTGCTGGGATTACAAGCATGAGCCACCACGCCCAGCCAAGAAAACATTTTAAAAGTAAACTTAGAAATATATTTTTACATGTGTGAGTCTGATATAAATTCAAACTAGAGAAGCAACTTCTGTAAATATGAATAATTACAGCTCAAAAATTATAGCTCACAATTTCGTTTCACCTCTACCTTATCCATGGAACTAAACAATCAACTACCATTATGGTTCATCCCCTATTCATACTGACAGAATTGTCAAATAAATATCAACTTCAGAAAAACAATAAATGTACATGGTCTTATGCTAGAAAATTAATAATTTGTGTTATGATCATTTGATACAAATCTCAAAATGACACAAGCACCGTCATCCCAAGGAGACCATCACCCAGAGTCAGAGAGCTCCTCTCAATAAGCCAGGGCCCAAGATCAAGGTGATGGTGCAACTTCATGGTTCCTGATACTTGATTCTTTGACAGATCCAAGAAGCCACCAAGAAAATGGGTTCCCTCTGGTGATGACTGAGCCAACGAGCACGAGGAGCTCTCCTGTCTCCCAATTGTTCCATCATTCTGGTCAGCGTGTGACAGGGCTCGCTTTTAGCTTCTGCCACGGTGAACATGGGTTCCCACACCCATTCCTACCGAGAGGAAGCAGCTGTAGGCGTGGCCTCACATTGTTCGGCATGAAGGCAATGGGATGGAAAAATCAGTACTGAAACCAAGTCACCACTTCATGTGCCAGACAATGAGCTGAACTTCCTTCTAGCCTCATCTGATCAGCAGAGACCCAGCCTGGGCAGCTATCCGCAATGCCTCTGATGGAATGGTCTTCCCTATCCTTGCCTCTCCTTCTTAGTCTACCTTTTTAGGAACTGAGCAGCCTTGGGCAGTATGTTTAACCTGTCTGTGCCTCTGTTTCTTTCTCTGTAAAGTGGGGTGATATTGACTACTACCTTGGAGAACTGCTGAGAATTCAATGTAATGACACGTCAAGGATGGAGTGCACACTCAAGACACAATTAGCACTCACTAATGGTTTTTTCCTCTTCTGCTTCCATAGGCTGTTTGCTTTCCATTCAGTTTTTTTGGGCCCAAATATTGCCCACTTTCCTATTTATTTTCTTTTTCTTTCTATTTTGTTTAGTTTAATTTTATTTTACTTTACTTATTTTAATATTTATTTATTTATTTTAGTTGGAGTCTCACTGTGTCGCGCAGGCTAGAGTGCAGTGGTACACTCACAGCCACTCCAGTGTCGACCCACTGGGCTCCAGTGATTCTTCCGCCTCAGCCTTCCAAGTAACCAGAACCACAGGCACGCACTACCACGCCCAGTTAATTTTTAATATATTGTAGAGACGAGGTCTCTCCAAGTTGCCTGGGCCGATCTTATTTATTTTTTTAAAGAAAGGGTCTTGCTATACTATCCAAGCTGGTTTCACACTCCTGGACTCAAGAGATACACCTGCCTCAACCTCCCAAGTAGCTGGGACTACAGGTGTACTGTGCCCAGCCTTATTTCCCTATTTCTTTCCAGACTGGAACTCAGCACCTGCCACTGCCATTTCTTATCTCTTGCTCTCACTAATTCAGTTTTCATGGCATCACAACATGAGGAGACAAGGCTAGAAATCTAGATCACAATGTCTCCCAAATTTGGTTTCCTTCATCTCAAATTCTAGCCTCAAAAGTGAACAGGAAGATCCATCCTTGTACTTGGTGCAGAACTATATCTAAAGCATTCTTTTTATTTATTTATTTATTTATTTATTATTTTTTGAGTTGGAGTCTCACTCTGTCGCCCAGACTGGAGTGCAGTGGCCGCTTCCGGCCACCGCAGCCTCGACCTGCTGGGCTCTGGTGATCCTTCCGCCTCAGCCTGCCAAGTAGCCGGAACTACAGGTATGCGCTACCACGTCTGGCTGATTTTTTGATTTATTGTAGAGATGAGGTCTCGCTGCCCAGGCGGGTCTCGAGCCCGTGGGCTCAGGCAATCCACTCACCTCAGCCTTCCAAAGGCGCGGGATTCCAGGTTGAGCCACTGAGTCCGGCTATAAAGCATTCTTTTTAAAAAATGTGCAGTTTCCTTGCAGGAAACAAATGAACAGCAACATTTATCCTTCAAGTTGGGAAGGCTTATAAATTATTACTAGAGAGAAGGAAGCAGGGAAAATGACAATAAAAAGAAGGGGTAAATGGGACTATGCAGAAGAGAGAAAGGAGAAAAAGGAACAAGCAAACGTCTCTCTTCAGACAGGGACACAAAGAACAAAAAGCTCAAGAACATGCTCTTTGTTACTGGAAAGAGAGAAAACTTTTATTCCTTCAATTTCCACTTAAAATGAATAAATGGCAGACAAGTTTCTTCCCAAAGTGTCAACAGATCTGTGAAGAAGCTGTAAGAGAGCATGAAGTCCTCTGGCACATTCTGTCTTGTCACTATCATTGAAACACACATTCAACTCGTTCATGAAGTTTGTTAATTCTAATTTGCATGTATGTGTGTACACACGTATGCAAACATCACTATTTGCCAAAGTACCTATGTTCTTCCACTACTCCTGCTACAGAAAACAAATGCTTATCAAGAGCTAAACATTTCTTTCAATCTAAGTTCAAAAAATTGTATCCCCATATAGATTTACACATCAGTGTTAATACTTAAGAATTGTTCAAATTTGGCTGGGCGCAGTGGCTCAAGCCTGTAATCCCAGCACTTTGGGGGACTGAGGTAAGAGGATTGCCTAAGTCCATGAATTCAAGAACAGCCTGGGCAACTTGGCGAGACCTCATCTCTACAATAAATCAAAAAATTAGCCAGGCATGGTAGCGCGCTCCTGTAGTTCCAGCTACTTGGAAGGCTGAGGCAGAAGGATTGCCAGAGCCCAGTAGGTTGATCCAGGGGTAGCCATGAGTGTGCCACTGCACTCCAGCCTGGGCAACGGAGTAAGACTCCAACACACACACACACACAAGAATTGTTCAAATTTAAAATAAAACAATTAAAAGAAAACAAAACTATCAAATTTGATTCCAGAAAACCAGTACAAGCAAGATTTTTATATTGCCTACTATAGTCTACTATTTATTTCTTAAGTAGGCACGGTGCTTTTAATATGTGACATCTCGTTTCATTTTCATGACAATATTTTGAAGTAGGTATTATTTCTAAAATGCTTTATATTATTTATCTATATCTAATTTAACATAAATGCATAAATGTGGCCATATACATGATTTTTGTTAATAAAAATTTTTGCTATCTCTCTTTTTTTATGTTTGGCTCCCACATTCCTTCCTTACTGGTCTCCTTGCCATTGTAATCAAAACTTTTCTTCCAAATTGGTATTTACATATTCCTTTATATGCATGTCTATGGATGAATATATATTATACACACACACATGAACACATACATTTTACTTTTTTTTGATAACCATTTGTCTTCATATCACATTTTCTTTTTGCCTTTTTTCCTTACTTAGCAATAACTTGTAGGAACCCCACCAAATCATCAGGTAAGGTAAATACAAATGCTACCATTGTTCAGATGAGAAAATTGAGGGTTATAAACTTTAAATGATTTGTTCAAGGTCCAAGAGCTAATTAATGTTGGATGTAGGAATTACACCTATGGTTGTTTCTCTGTAAAGAATATGCTCTTAATCACTAGACTAAACTCCCTCAATGAGCACCACAAGGAAAACAAAGCTTAAAAAAACAGACAGAAACAAACAAAACCAATATTTCTTGTGTCCCTTGAATTTGGGTTAAATTTCTCCTGATAAAAGACAAATTCTCATCAGGTTATTGGTCAAAAGCATTTTGTCATTCATTTAAAATCTCCATTAATCATGTACTGGTGTTGTTTGACCCCAAGAAGCAGGGCAGGCTCGATGAGGATGTCCAGCAGGGACCCTTCTGATGTGACCAGGTCAGGATCTGTGCCTCCCAAGGGGAGAATTTTTTTTTATCATCAGTTCATCATGATTAACACCTCTATGACTCCAAGGAAAAGTACCATGCGAGATGATGCTATAAGACCATCCATCCAGACAAGGAGAGAATTGTACTGGTTAAATTACACGTTACCTCAGTAAGGCCACTCTAGGCATATATCCCAAATTATTCAATCCTTCCTGTGTACCTCCCCTCCTGAACCCATCATTGGTTATATATGTAACTTTATATAATTCTGTGTGTGTATACATACACAAAATTAGATATGTGTTTTAAATAAATATTTTTTTCTTATTTCTCTTTCCTTTTTTTTTTTTTTTTTTTTGAGTCAGGGTCTCAGGTGTCACCCAGACTGGAGTGCAGTCTCTCACCTCAGCCTTGCAGGTAGGTGGGATCACAGGCACGCATCACCATGTCCAGATAATGTTTTTTATTTTATTTTATTTTTGTAGAGATGAGGTCTCGCTATACTGCCCAGGATGGTCTTGAACTCCTGGGCTCAAGCCATTCTCTCATCTTGGCTTCCATAAGTACTGGGATTACAGGCATGAGTCACCGTGCCTAGCCTTATTTATCTTTCCATTTTCTCTTTTCTCCAGAGACTTCAAGTTCCACAAGGTCAGGGGCTTTTGATCTGTTTATTCACTCTGGTATCTGGTATCCCAGTGCCAGACACAGGGAAAGTGCTAAATAAAAATATATTGAAAGAACTGTCCAAATACTTAGAAAGCCAACATGAACTTGCTTTGGCAAAGCAGATTCTCCCAGTGAAACAAATATGATGACCCCTTCTATTTCCTCCCTTTTTCTCCTCTCCCTACACTACCACAGGGCAGTCTGAGTCAGTCACATAGTCGAGGACCCTTTGCAATAAAACACAAATGTACCAATAAGCAAAACGTCCCCATTTGCTAGTAATAATATTCAACCCTTACACTTTTATTTAATTGACTGCAAGTAAATGCTGCTAAAAATCAAAGTAACAGGCAAAATATTACAGGAAGAAGCAAGAAGGGGAAAAAAAGAGGTATCATGGCAAAGCCTTGTACCACAAATGCCAGGCCTTCACAGCCCTATATAACTAATACATCACAATTGATATCGGACTCTCTTAGTCAAAATTACTTTTTTGCATCATACAAAAGTGCAAGAACATAGAGCCACTTCAACTGCTCTGAGTACCCTTCTAGGATCATAGCCTCAAAAGTCCATGTGCCTTCAGTTCAACAGCTGCTCAGGAATAGAGGTCAAATAACACCAGTTCACAATCCACGTTTCAGATATAAACAGAAAGCACAAGTCTTTTTAGAATTGCATCTCTGTTATGGCATGGTCAGGACTGAGAGGAAGATGTTCTTTATTTTTTGCCAAATCAGCAGTGGAAATAAACATGGAATCATGCAATTTTAGAACAAATGAGATGTGAAAAAACAACAAGCTCTTCCTTAAATTTTATTGCTGCATTCAATTTTTTTAAAAAAGCTTTTTTTGAAGGTGGGGGTCTCACTCTATTACCCAGGTTGGAGTGCAATGGCACAATAACTGTTCATTGCAGCCTCAACCTTCTGGGCTCAGATGAAGCTCCTACCTTAGCCTCTCAAGTAGCTGGGACTACAGGTGTGGGATACCACACCTGGTTTTTGTTGTTGTTGTTGTTTTTGTAGAAACAAAATCTTGCTAGGTTGCCCAGGCTGGTCAAAGTCCTGGGCTCAAGCAATCCTCCTGCCTCAGCCTCTCAAAATGCTGAGATTACTTGGCATGAGCCACTGTGCCTAGCCTCAATTCAAAAACATTTTACAAGTGTCTGCTACATGCTGAGTAATATGACAGCAGGTGGCTCCAAGGCTGATGGTCTAACAAGAAAGTTTTTTAAAAGTTATGACCATAGAAGCTAGATTAGTTACAGACTGAATTACATAAAACTTCCTAGGGCCTATGCCTTGGTACGGCCAACGAGCCATGGGTGAAATTGGCATGAGTCACTTCCAAACCGAACATCTGTCAGTGTGGAAACCTCCTGGGTTCTTGGTCTTTTTGCGCTGGGGACCAACAACGTAAAGTTCTGGTGGTCCTGTCAACCTATGTACTAAAGTGAGGGAATTGGAGTAGACCCCCCGCTGACCCATTGGGATGTAAAGAACCAAGGAATAAACTGCTGGGGTTGGGTGGGAGGGGGTGGTCTGTTAGTGCACCATGACCTGGCCTATCCTGACTGGTATATCCAAAAACCAGAGATGAAAATGAATAGAAAATTAAGAAGCTGACAGAGCAAAGTTGTCAGAGCAAGGATTCTAGTGAAATTTAGTTACTTCAGAATTTCTACTTAAAAAAAAAATAAGTGCTCTAACATTAGAGAAAGTATAAGATGATCAGCTCAAGTGTTTTTAAACACAAAAAGGGCAATATTTCAGTCAAAGACCTCCAGTCACTTTTCTCAGAAACCAACTGTATAATGAATCTAATTTAAAGCCTTTCCCCTTTCCCCACTTCTGATTAAAAAAAAAAAAAAAAAAGCAGGGCTGAGGGGAAAGAATGATACTTCATACCTGCATGGAAATTCTCTGAAGAGAAAAAAGGGGAGGAACAATTTTAGAAGGTGATGGTGGTATACACTGACCTTCTGAACTGTAGTGGTCAAGTCCAAGCAAAGTTGAATGATTTTGTTCTTCGTGACTGAGAAATCAGTGATTCCTGTAAATGGAGCCCTAGAAGGTAAGAACAATCCTCATTAAATAAAAAAAAAAAAAAGGGTGGCAAAGCCACTAAGATCCCACACTGTACGTTGGCAAGCACAGCTACACCAAGGGCTCCTTTAATTACTTGCTATTTAGCTATTTTTTTCTCAAGGAACATGTAAACTAGGAATCTGAAAAGAGACAGGGACATGCTAGATTAAAACACACACAAAATGAGCAAAGAGAGTAACCATTCCTTTAAAGTCAACCAACAGCCTTCATACCAACAAAATACTCAGCTCCTTATGTTTAATCTCAGGAAGACATAGCCTTTAGCAGGGTGTCACTCTTTTCTAAGCAAAGGTTAATTTGTACCTGCTGCTAACCTTTTCAGTATCTTGCAAAGGAATCCTAAAACCTACTTCTGATCCAGGGACTGCTTCAGGCTCAGGGAAAATGACATGAAAGGGACAACGGTTCCTTTTCCTAAGACAAAGCACAGCTTCTGTGAATCTTGGGTCCTACCCTTAGAGGGTGGCAAAGGGCACATCCACCACTCACCGGTCCAGCCACGCTAGCAAGGCCTTAGCAGCGCCGATGAGCTCCACCACGGAAGTCAGGAACTCGTTAGGGGGCTTGTGGGAGGTGCTCCCATCGTAAGCTGGACTTTTCCGCCGGCTACTAATGTAATTCTGTAAATTGTGAGAAGACGCTCGCAGTTTCAGAACCAAATTCTTCATATTATCAGTTTCAAGGCCATAATTCTGTGGAAAACAAAATCAAAGGGAAAAAATTCAAAACAATCAAGAATATCCAAACTCTCAGAATTAATTCAAAAGCCCACTGAGTAATGTAATTCCTACATTCACCTCAAAACCCTGCACGATCCGCCACGGCCCACCTCACCCACGCCAGTTACACCAGCCTTTTCTCTGTCCCTTCTACAGCCTACTCCAGTCTCAGGGACTTTGTTCTTGCTAGTTTCTCTTTCCCAAATGTTCTTCCCACAAATCTTGGCATGGACAGATCATTCTTTTTTCTTTTTCTTTTTTTTTTTTTTTTTGAGTAGGTGTCTCACTCTGTCACCCAGGCTGCATTGCAGTGCCATGCTCATGGCCACCGCAGCATCCACCTGCTGGGCCCAGATCATCCTCTTGCCTCAGCCTTTCAAGTAGCTGGAACTACAGGCACATACCACCACATCCAGCTAATTCTTTGATTTATTGCAGAGACAAGGTTTCGCCATGTTTCCCAGGCTGATCTCAAACCCGTGGGCTCAGGCAATCCTCTCGCCTCCTACCTCCTAAAGTGCTGGGATTACAGGCGTGAGCCACCACACCCAGCTCAGATCATTCTTATCATTCAGATCCTGGCCTAAATGTCCCCTCCTCTGCGGAGTTTCCCTGACCACTTAATCTAGAGTAGGGTTTCTCACCAGGGTTCCACTGACCTTCGGGGCTGGATAATACTTTGTGTTGGGCCTCGGAGGAGGGTCCCTGTGCATTGCAAAAGGTTTAGCAGCACCTCTGACCTCTACTCATTAGATGTCAGTTGCCATTGTGCCCTCTCACCCATAGTAATGACCAAAAATGTCTCCTGACGTTGCCATATGTCCCCTAGGGGCAGAATTGCCTCTCAAATCAATCTAGCTCATCACTCACTTCCGAATCACCAAGTTCACTGCTATCTTCCCCAATAGGGATGCAAGGTCTGTGGAAGCAGGGCTCTGTGGGTATCACCACTACCATATTTCCAGCATAGCAGACACTAATATAATCACTGAATGGCTGAATTTCCAGCAGATGCAATTCATTCATGCAGAAACAGAGCAGCACTAACAAAACACAATTCACTGAAATACAATCTCCCTCTCTGGAGCATCTAACTTGTGTTCTTTTTGAACACGGTTCACTTGCCTGGGTGCTTTAAAAAACTTAATTTCACGGGACAATATTGTCCTAGACTCCCTTTCAGAGAAACAACCAATCCCAAGAAACAACACATGAATCCAGGATGACTTTGGAGGCAAGGGTATGAATTTCTGTATTCAATTGTATGTACATGTCCTAAATTGTTTTGTTAATTTAACAAAAAGTAAAGACCTGGCTGGATGCAATGGCTTACGCCTGTAATCACAGTACTTTCAGAGGCTGAGGTGGGAAGATTACTCGAGTCCAGGAGTTCAAGACCAGTCTAGGGAATAGAGTGAGAACTCATCTCTACAAGAAAGAAAGAAAAAAATTAGCTGCGTATGGTGGCCCACACCTGGAGTCTCAACTACTTGGGAGGCTGAGGCAGAAGGATCACCTGAGCCTAGGAAGTTGAGGCTGTGGTGAGCTGTGACTGTGCCACTACACTCCAGCCTGGGCAACAGAGTGAGACTCTGCCTAAAACAAAATAATAATAATTAAGATCCTTCTGGAAGTATATTATACTGTTTCAACAACATCCCAAAGCAAGAATCTGGTACCATTTAAACATAAGAACTAAGGCTAACATTATTGAACACTTTATGCCAGGAACTGGGCTTAGTGTTTGACATATTTATCCAAGGAAAAGTCCATGAAGGTGAAAATGTTATCATCTCTAAGTTACAGGCTAGGAGACTTGAAGCACAAAACAGTAACTAAATTCTCCAAAGCTTATGCACTGGATGGAGAATCTCAGCACTGTGCAGTCAGTGGTAGTGCTGAGATTCTAATCAAGGTCATCTCCATCCAGGGCATAAGTTTTTGATCACTGTGCTATTAGATTCCTCCTTTTCCAGACACCCTGCCCAGGAAAGGGCCAATGGATAAGACAGAAGATAAGAATAAGGAATACTGGCCAGTGATCCTGGATCTGGCAGACACTAACAGGCTGCTTAACTCCCCAAAGTTCTATCCCGACCTGCTCTATCCTGCTGAAGGATTAGGCTGGTCTTTCAGCTGGTTTCAGTCATCTGGGTCAAAAAGGAGCAAGTCATGTTTCAAAATCAAGATACAACAAAGTGTAAATATACTCGGAAGTTTGTGAGAACTTTATTTTTTGGCAAAATGAACAATGGTTAAGTTAAAAACAACAAAAGGCTTTGCCTTTAATGAAAACAATTCTAGTTTTAAATAGATTTTATTGAAGTTTAAATTTATGTCACTTCCTAGTAAAACAAATTTTTTAAAATTTAGATAGCAATTTTAAAAGGAGTTAGATAAGTACAAATTACCTGAAAAATCTTTTACAAGCCTTAAAAAAATAGCTATTCTGTAGTGACAGTAATGTTCTATCACAATATTTTTTGTTTTGTTTTGTTTTGTTTGTTTTTGAGTTGGAGTCTCACTCTGTCACCCAGGCTGGAGTGCAGTGGCATGCTCACGGCTACCGCAGCCTTGACCTGCTGGGCTTAGGCAATCCTTCTGCCTCAGCCTTCCAAGTAGTTGGAAGTACAGACACACACCACCACACCCGGCTAGTTTTTGTGATTTATTGTAGAAACCAGGTCTCACCAAGTTGCCCATGTTGGTCTCAAACTCTCGGGCTCAGGCAATCCTCTTGCCTCAGTCTCCCAAAGTGCTGGGATTATAGGCTGAGCCACTGTGCCCAGCCTATCTAAATCTTATAGTCATTCTTTTTTATGTGATTTTCTAGAGACTGAAATATAATTTTGTCCTTTAATGTAGAAGACAAAAATAAAAAGATAAATTTTCATCATGGCTTTTTAAATTCAAAGAATCAAAGACTCGCAATTGAATGGGTCAAGAGTCTACATGGCACAGCTTGTTTTGAAGGACTTGTGATGGTGATTAAAGGATTAAAGGGAGATATCCCCTCATTCGCTCAATTACCCGGCCTGCCAACTTACATAAAGAGTTTTTA
The DNA here is from genome assembly GCA_027257055.1 of Cephalopachus bancanus. Lineage (NCBI taxonomy): Eukaryota > Metazoa > Chordata > Mammalia > Primates > Tarsiidae > Cephalopachus > Cephalopachus bancanus. Next base: position 90,505 of record JAPVLO010000033.1, read on the forward strand.
ACTAAAAGCAGAAAAGCCAGCTTTCAATAATCAGTGTCACCATAAATTACTTAAAACTTTTATTACTTTACACAACATTTACTGTTTGAACGCAAAGAACATGAAATGCATTTTACTGTTACAGGAAATTTTAAACCTCAATCTTCTACACACCTACCACTGATAATATTAAAGGGGAAGGTGACGTGACTTCTTATAACTGATTCTCTTCATTTTCCACTCAATTTGCTCTGATTCTTATTTTTTTTCCCAAAACAAATAATAGAACTAGAGAGATGGATAGATATGGATAAAATAGAATATGAGGGGGATCCAAAAAAACAGAATTATTTTTGGAGGGCAGGCCCCTTGTGGTACAGGCCTCCCCTGCTGGGTAAGTGTTCTAGAAACCCATCAGCATCAATGTACCAGCTAGCGTTGGTGTGAAAGACTGCAATAGGCTTCAGTGAATTTTTTTTGGAGATTCTTTTAAAGCATCTGTCCATTTCAAGATGGGTGATTTACAAGTGCACCTGCACACACTGTGCTGAGTGTCCAGCAGTTTTTGGCCAAAGACAGCATGAGCCCCCATGCCCCACCCTCCTTATTCACCTAATCTCTCCCCCAGTGACTATGTTTTGCTTCCAGAATGAAAAGATCCTCAAAGGGAAATGTTTTGCCAATGTGGAAGAGGTGAAACAAAAAGTGGCAAAAGCACTGAAAAGCAACAAGGTAATAAGTTCAAAAACTGTTTTGAGAAGTGGAAAAGCATCTCGATATGTGTACTAAAATGAAGAGTACTTTGAAGGTGACTGAAGTTTAAACATGTAAGAGTAAATACACAATTTTTTATAAATAAATTCTGGGGTTGCCCTCGTATAATTTTCATAAGAAAGAGGAAAGAAGGAAAGGAAAGTTCCTTTCCCTTCAGGCCCATTCCACAACAAAAAAGGAACAAGAAACTGATTATATTAGCTCAACAGAACTTCTATTGTAGAAATATATTCAGGAAAGGATTATTGACTTAAGTGCCCCCAAAAGAAAGACAGAAAATGAATAATTTCTCAGACCAGATTTACTGCTTTCATTAGTCTTTTCCCTAAAATCTATCTTCTTCAGAAATTACTTTAAGATAGAGCATCAAAAAGATACAAATTTAGTAACAAAGTGAGTCTCTGACTATACACATGCCAAACCCTTCCACTGAGACCTTATTTCCATAAAGATTTACCATCGGGGAGGCCTTCCTCCTCAGGCTAGGCCTTACTCCAACTCCTGGGCCATGAACCAGGTCACATAGCAGGTGGTGAGTCGCTGAGTGAGCAAAGCTTCATTTGTATTTATAGCCATTCCCCATTGCTGGCATCCACCTGAACTCTGCTTCCTGTCAGATAAGCTGCAGAATTCAATTTTCATAGGAGCGCAAACTCTGTTGTGAACTGCACTTGTGAGGGATCTAGGTTCCATCATACTCCTTATGAGAATCTAATGCCTGATGATCTGAGGTGGAGCTGAGGCAGTGATGCTAGCACTGGGGACCGGTTGCAAATACAGATTAATATTAGCAGTGAGGCTTGACTGCACAACCCGCCCCCAGTCTGTGGAAAAACTGTCATCCATGAAACCAGTCTCTGATGCCAGAAAGTCTGGGGACCGCTGGGCTAGAGAAACCATACACTAGGTTTGAGAAAAGGAAAGAGGCCAGATTCTCACTCTTCTGGTGCCTCGAAATGGTACATATTAGCTAAGGGCAAACCCTACACAACTTCTCCTCCATCTTCACCATTCCTACTAGCTCTGCTTATGATATAAAGTATGTGATTAAAGGGTACCAGAGACACAATCAGAGTCATCTTACTGACTTGGGTCAAATAAGTGATAACCTAAAAAATATACTTCACAGTTTTCCCTAAGGCACTTAATAAGCCCATAAGCAAGATCAAGTTGAACAAAAATTGCTGGCAAAGATTCCTCTTCCTGAATGATTTCTTCTCATTAAAAAAAAAAAGATAAGCCGGGCTCGGCGGCTCAGCCTGTAATCCTGCGCTTTGGGAGGCTGAGGTGAGTGGATTGCCTGAGCCCCTGGGTTCGAGATCCGCCTGGGCAACTTGGCAAGACCTCATCTCTACAATAAATCAAAAAATTAGCCAGGCGTGGTAGTGTGCACCTGTAACTCCAGCTACTTGGAAGGCTGAGGCAGAAGGATCGCCGGAGCCCAGCAGGTTGAGGCTGCAGTGGCCGGGAGCAGTCACTGCACTCCAGTCTGGGTGACAGAATGAGACTCCAACTCAAAAAAAAAACAAAAAGATAATTTTTTTAACAATTAACCATGGGTAAATGATGAACAATGAGTAATCCCAGGGGATACCAGCGTGCATGTGTGCTCTGGGCAGGTAGATTCATTACAGACATTTCACTTAGCCACAAATTCAGGTAGCATCGCTTAGCACATGTATCAATTCCAACTCAGTTTACTTCTCAGAGGACTTCAACCTTGAAATCAGCTGTCCCTGCCTTTGTCCTCAGTAAATGAGGACTTTATTGACTTGGCAAAGAGCACAAGTTACAGTCATACTCTGGTGCTCTCAACCAGCACTGTCCAACAGAATTTTCTGCAATGATACAAATGCTCTTTGTCTGTGCTGTCCAATATGGTAGCCACTCACCACCTGTAGCTTCAGAGCACTTGAAATGAAGATTATTTCATTTTCATTAATTTTCATTTAAATAGTCACACTGGCTAGCAGCTATCCTACGGGCAAGAGCAGTTTTAGAGTCTGTCTCAGGTACCGTCTGCCCCAGACAGAGGAAGACAGATTGGGTGCAGATTCTAATTCAATCCTGGGACGTGGTCCTGTTCCCACTTCATAATACAAGTCACTCTCCTAAGCCACTCCTGCCAGCCAAAGTCAATGTTCACAAAAGATGGTTTCTCTCATCGCTAACTGCGCCCAGCTAGGGGTGAGCCATTATTCACTAGTGTTGGGATCATAATCAACAGCTGTCCCCTACTTGAGGCCCCTTTCCATTCTATCTTGCCCTTCTTTTTGCTCCAAAACTCTCTAGTGGTTCTGTTTTTTTCCTTCCCCCTTCCTTATTTCTAATTCTATTCATTTCCTGTCTATCACAAAATCAACATCCGCTCAACTAAGTTTACATAAAAATCTCTTTTATAACACTAGGACCAACCACAATTACACATTAACTACCCAGGGAATGGACTGTTCAAAGCAAGAAGCAATCACCAATTCATATATCCAAAGATCTGGAAGTCAAAAATGGATTAAATAGATAATATAATCAGTACATGAATTGCAGCAAGAATATTTTTTAAAAGTATATTGAGGCTAAAGATACTCTTAACAAAACTCCACCAAAACTCTCCTCAGTCCAGAAAAGTCACATTTCACTTGTGTTTCCCAAGTGGCCCCCCTGTCCAATGCAGTCACTGGTACAAAGCAAGTCCAGAATGAGTCTGAGGTCAAAGCTTGGTCTGCAAAGGAAATTAGAAGGAAATTGTAGGAGATAAAACACAGCTTTAGGTTCTGGCATCTGTCCAGCTTTGTTCATTTTAGGCTAATGTTTTAAGACGTAGGGAAGACAAAAGAGCCAAGAAACTGCCCAGAGGCAACCACATGTTTCTCACCCCATTCCATGTACACAATACACCTCTAGCAACCCTTCCTCCTTGCCTCTCATACTGTGGGTTTCAAGTCATTTACCTGTCCTCAAAGTATCACTGCAAAATGAAAGAGACAATGCAGATGTGAAAAACACCTAGCGGAAAAGACCAAAAAAGCCACGTTCCCCAAAAGTATAATAAAAGTAAACTCAAAGATGTGTGACTGTACGAAGAATCATGCGAGTTTAATAAAATAGCAAGATGCTTAGACATCTTCTCGGCAGTGCAAAAACACTTAGACAACACCACATGGCCACATCGAAGGTGACTGTTACTGTACAGATGGGAAAAACAGACACCGGCGTTTCCCTGGAGGTCACCAAGGGAGTAGTATGTAGCAGAGCCAGGATCAGAATGCAAATTCCTGCTTCCCAGACCGGGGCTCAGACCACTTGGCCACAGCGTCTCCCTTGCGGCAGCTCATTTATCAACCACAGATAATTCCCCCATTACTTTCCTAAACAAGAACAGCGCTTCTCAGGGCAGAAGACACAGCTCTGTCCATTTTAAGAAGAAGAATATGCACAATGCGACGAGTGTTATATAATCAACAGAACGCAGGCCAGCAATGGCCAAATAATCGGGGGCACATTCTTTCCCACCATTCTCAGTGACGTAATTGTATATACCCCTGGCATGGGTTCAGAGAGTTACTAAGTCAGCTTGAACGCTGCCGAGATTGTCCAAATCCTGACAGTTCAGTAAATTGCATCTTTAGCATGGCACCATGACGGGCAGACGCCAACCCACCCATACCAGCCAGTTTATAAACAAAATGCCCTTACAAATGTCTCTAGTCCACACCTAAAAAAGCTGTCTATGTAGTCACAGGTGTAATGCACAGGGCTTAGCAGGTTTGAACTCACATTATAGCCAAAGCTTACCCATCTGCAAAATGTAATGAAGTTCACTTTTCCCCCCATCTAGCTACCATTTGTTTTTTCTTTCTTTCTTTTTTAAAAATATAGACAAGGTCTTACTCTGTCACTCAGGCTGGAGTGTGGTGGCATGATCATAGCTCACCGCAGCCTCCAACTCCTGGGCTCAAGCAATCCTCCTGCCTCTGCCTCCCAAGTAGCTGGGACTACAGATACACAGTGTCCCACCTGGTTAATTTTTTATTTTATTTTTTGTAAAGACAGGGCTCACTACGTTGCCCAGGTTGGTCTTGAACTCCTGGTTTCAAGCGATCTTCCCATCCCAGCTTCCCAAAGTGCTGAGATACAGGTAAGAGCCACCATGTCCGGCCAGTCTATTATTTCATAGGTTGATTATATCAAGCACAAACATCAGTTATCTAAATGTCACAAATATCTTCAAATTCCAAATGCTTTTTATAGTAACAAAAACAGACATGAAAACCAGAACCCATTTCTCATTTCAATTTAGAGGATGACATTTTCATTCAGGGCTATCTCCATCTTTCTTTATTTACAAAAGATAAGAAAATATGACTAAAATATTTCTAATACAGACATTTTCTGTAAAAGACAAACTTTTTCTATAAAGGATAAGTTAGTAAATACTCAATTATAACTACTCAATTCTGTTGCTATAGCATAAAAGCAGCCACAGACAACACTAAAGTGAACTGCATGGCAGCATTCTAATAAAACTTTATTTACAAAAATAGACAATGGGCCAGATTTGATTGACAGGTCATAGTTTGCCAACACTTAATCTAGAAAATAATTTACTTTTTTCCCTTTCTTATGTTATCTTCAACTCATGTTTCACTTAGATGAATCATTAAAAAAAATAATCGTATGCTAAATCAAAAACAATGAGGACTTAAGAGAATAAGGGCTATTTTTTGTTTGGTTGGGATTTTTGAGTTGGAGTCTCACTGTGTCACCCAGGCTGGAGTACAGTGGCACAAGCATGGCTCACCGCAGTCTCGACTTCTGGGCTTCAACCTCAGCCTCCCAAGTAGCTGGGACTATAGGCACACACCACCTTGCCCAGCTAATTTTTTTTATTATTGTTTTTTGTATAGATGAGGTATTGCTATGTTGCCCAGGCTGGTCTCAAACTCCTGGCTTCGAATGATCCTCCCATCTTGGCATCCCTAAATGCTGGGATTACAGGCATGAGCCACCACACACCGTGAGAATATAGTTCTTAAGAATGCCATCACAGTACAGATCACCTTTTCCTGAACTAACCAGTGCACAGAGAAGGTCAACAGCCTCCAACACAAGCTCCTGGTGTCCAATCCGCGTGACCCCCAGCTCCTCCAGATCCTGATGGGAAATCTGCAGCAGCTGCTCCCCGTTGATCTTCTCCCGCTCAAACTTGTGGACATACTGCTGCAGGCAGTCATCTAACCCTACCCAAAATAAACAAAAGTCCATTAGTGTCATTTTGTTCCTTCACCCCTCAAAATGCTCACATTTAATCAACCTCAGCAATCGCCAATCATGCTGCCATGATTTGCATATCTGCATGATGCACAGCCCACCTGATGGGCACCTTCTACATGACATCTTGTCATCTCAAACAGGTTTTAAATGGGCAGCTCGAAATTCTCAAATGGATCCATCACAGTTTTATGACAGTTACCCTCCCATTCCCTGGAAACTAAAGGAATAAACACTAAACCCCCTTGATTTGAAACACTGTTATCTATACCAGACATGTTGTCTGGTTGCTAAGCAACCCTTCCTTTGGGACATCATCCCTCCCATCCCTTGTAATCCCAGGAGGCTTGTCAATCAAGATGCTTTGCCACAACGGTTGGCACATGGCCAGGCTGCCCACAGTACTCTACACACCCTCCAGCCACGGGTTCAGGGATGGCCATGTGACTCCAAGCAGAGCCAATCGATGTTTTCCATGATATTGGATATGCAGACCCAAGGGCGAAGGCTCTTTCTTCCTTTCCAATTGGAAGTCATAAGATAAACCTTGACAACGCCGGCAGCCATTTCCCTGATCCATTTTATGAGAATAAATCCATTTGAAAGAAAGAGAGACAGAAAATGGCCCAATAATATCCTCTATGCCCCTGGATCTAACCCTGCTTAATAAATTCTCCTCTTAACAGAAGCTTGTTTGTGTTGAGCTTCTATCTCTTACTGAAAAAGTTCTGATGAAGACAGACGTTAAAAGGAGAAGGTACCAGCAGCAGTGCCAGAGAAAGGCAATGTTAAATGGGTTCACTTACGGGAATTTTTCCATATCAAATACTGCAGCCAAAAGTGCCGTATTTTAATGCAGTATATAATGACTAAAATGAGTAAACCAAATAGAACTTGGGAATCTTCATTCCTACCCAGAGAACTCTCTGGTCAACTTGGTTTAATGGTTTTACTAGAATAAAATTTTATCCGGAATCAATGGATCTATTCAAGTCTAATAATAAAAGTCACTCTAGTGTTTTAAAATATTAGAGTTATATGAATTCAATCCCAACACAAGGAATGAACACTTTACTTAACTAAAAGAAGTATGTGGAGGGCATGCTGCCCACTTTCTCCCACAAAACACACACACACACACACACACACACACACACACACACACACATTATTTCATTTACTCTTCACAAGAGCTGTGCCATGTGGGTATTTCTCTGAGCTAGAAAAAGTAGACACAAGGACCAGCAAGTGCTTTTGGCAAGACTACAATCCTTACATCTGATGTGTGAGGTTAAACTGCATCTCTACCCCACAAACTTTCCCCCTTTGCTTCCTGATAAGATACAGTAAGATGGACAGTCCTCTGACAACTATTTGGGGTTATCAAATATAGAAAGAGGAAGTAAGAAAAAATTAATGTTGTCATCTACAACCAGCTCGTCCTCCCTAAAGTGACATCTGTCTAGCAGAGGAGCTCTAACTCTCAGCAAACGAAGGTGGGGACATTGGTATCAACCTGGCTCCACGCTGACTGCCTTGAGCCACAAAAGCTGCCTTTGTGGCATATAAGTCAGGCAGGCGGTGGAGGCCAGGTGAGTCAGCAGGTATGGAGACTGACACCCCATCTGGACTGCAAGAGCTACCTCAGCACCAGGGTACCTGGAATGGTCGCCTGCAGTGGGGGCAGTGTTTACCTGCAGCAGGCAACAGTGACAAGGGGCAAGACTGGAAGACAGTGTCATAACCACTCTGTTCCCATTTTTTAGATAAAGAAGTAAAGGCTCACAGAGGATATATAACCTGTCCACTGCCATATAACTGGTAAAACACAGAATATTTTACCCGTCCATACTCATACACAGCTGGTCAGATGCCAAGAGAATAACATACATATTTTTTTGAGTTGGGATCTCACTCTGTTGCCCAGGTTGGAATGTGTGGCATGGTCATTGCTCACCACAGCCGCAAGTTCCTGGGCTCAGGAGATCCTTCCACCTCAGTCTCCCAAGTAGCAAGGACTATAGGCAGATGCCACCATGACTGGCTAATTTTTTGTAGAGATGAGGTCTCACTATGTTGCCTCAAACTCCTGGGGTCAAGTAAGCCTCCCACCTCATCTTCCCAAAGTTCTGGGATTAAAGGCCTGAGCCACCACGCCTGACCAGACAAGGATTTTCATAGTCCTTTTCTTTAGCTTGATGCAGAAGAAAAGAGCTTGAATTCTAATCAAGGTCTGTTGGGCACAAGCCTTGCTCTTCTGTGTTCTACCTGTCAAGCATGGGATTATAACACAGGATCGTGAAAACTCCTCTCTCGGCATCTTCCTAAATCAACAGTAAGATCTAATCACAAAACAGTTATTAAACTATAATCATAGAATCTTAGAGGCACCTAAAAGGTACTTCAGATCTCACTGAGTACAAAAAATTGGGAAAGTACGGACAAAGATGAATTCCCCTGAAATTTGCTCTAAATTATTTAGCCAGTTCTAAGCCAGATCACAACCAGACCCTACATCCTTCTCTCTTTCAAGATGCTGTCTTCCCTAGCCTACTTTGAAAGCTTTAAAAAAATTTGTGTTTTAATTTGTCATAAAAGTTTAGGACAACCACGTAATATAGTTAAACCCTGTGACGGTGGAACTGTGCCCTCCCAAAACTTCTGCTGAAGTTCTCACCCCTAGTACCTCAGAATGCATTCTGAAAGAGAATTTTTAAAGAGGTCATTCAGTTAAAATGACATCATTTGGTGGGCTCAATCCATATGACTAGAGTCCTTATAAGAAGGGGAGATTAAGACACAGCCGCACAAAGGGAAGGCCGTGTGAAGACACGGGCAAGATGGCCACCTACAAGCCAAGAAGAGAGGCCTCAGAAGAAACTTCTCCTGTTCACACCTTGATCTCACACTTCTTGTCTCGAAACTGTGATAAGAGAAAGTTCTGTTGAGTCACCCAGTCTATGGAACCTTGTTAAGGCAGCCCTAGCAAACCAGTGCAAACATAATAATGTCTGTTTCCTATTCATCCACATGCAATGAAATATTTCTTAAAATACAAAAGGCCCAGTGACCAACGGAATTGAAACTGCTGTTTACTGTGCTAGTAAGCGAGTTTGTTGCTTCAAATACAAACATAAAAGGGAGTCACATTAGTTTGCATGTGCAGAATAAATCAGTCCATTGAAATTCAAAATGAAGAAGTGCAATGGCCATTCATTAAACCTTATTCCTGAATGATAAGGAGAAATAACAATGAGGCCAGATCAATTCTCTTTTCATTAACTGAAAAAGCCACCGAAGAAACAGGATTTCAAAAGTAGCTTTGAAACATGAAGAAAGTATTTGGAGCACAGAAAAGAAGGTTGAGCTGGAAGGTCCTAGGTTCTTGAGGGTTCTAGACACACTGCACATGAGCAGAGATTGAGAACCAAAGAATACAGAACATTTGCCCCAAGAAACAGACCAGAGGATTCTGAGGGCAGCACTGTAAGCTCAAATAATTAAACATTCCCTGAGATGCAGAAGAGTCATCAAGTAGAAACATCATGTTGATGTAAGAATAGACTCTATTGTGGCTTCAAGACTTTTCCCTCAAGGCACACATACATTGAATATGCTAGGTTTTAAATAGTATGCCCTCAGAGTTTTATTATCCCAATACATGATGACCAATTGTTCAGTTGTCCTATTGTTTAGAATACAATTACACATTTATAAACAGCTAAATTAAACTATTACGTAGTCCCACAAAGAAGGGGGAAATCTCAATTTCTAGTAAACTGATCTAATTGTTTTAGAATTTGCAATAAACCATACTCTTCTACTTATTTGTCAAATGTATCTATTTACCAGTTTCATGCTTCAAGGAATTTATCGAAAGTCTGGCAGGACCATGAGAAACATAAAATTAAGTAAAATTAGATTAAACACATTCCATTTACACACATTAAACACATAATTAAATGTGAAGGAAAGGAAAAGAAACTCCCACGAAACAAGAGCCATCATACAAGAGGGCCCAGACTTCCTCTCCCATCACTAAACCTGGCTACAGGTCATCCTAAACTTTCAAAGAAATCCCAAATGCAAGAAGAAAACAATAAAACTGTGGTTAAACTGGGTGCAGTGGTTCACGCCTGTGATCCCAGCACTTTGGGAAGCTAAGGTGGGCAGACTGCTTGAGCCCACGAGCTTGAGATCAGCCAGAACAACATAGCAAGACTTCGTCTCTACAAAAAAATCAAAAAATTAGCCTGGTGTGGAGGTGCGTGTCTGTAGTCCCAACTACTCAGGAGCCTGAGGTGGCAGGATCGCCTGAGACCAGGTGGTCAAGGCTACCCTGAGCCGTGATCATGCCACTGTACTCCAGCCTGGGCAACAGAGTGAGACCCTGGCTCAAAAAATAACAACAACAAACAAACAAACAACAAAAAAAAATAGTGGTCAGGAGCCTGTGATCCAATACCAGTCCCTCTTCTTCCTGACTGGGTAACCTGGGACAAGTTATTCAGTTATTTCATTTGTGAAATGAGGCTATTAATACTACCCACTGCGTAGAACTGTCAAGAAAATGAAATGATAATGTTTACAAACAGCTTAGAACATTGAGGAGCACACAGTAAATAACATAAATTTTGTTAAATATAAAATTTGATTTATTCAGATCCTCAATCTTCTCAAGTATTCAGAATAAAAGTTGCTAAAGAGACATAAAAATTCCCAAATGCTTGGGTGGGTCCCTCTGGAATAGAGATAATAGAAGGTAAAATCGCAGCAACCCATCCTATGACCTTTCCCAGAAAGTGTTTCCACATTTGGGAGCCTGCAATAATCACTGATTTCACTTTTTTAAAATGTCATGATTAAGGCCGGGTGTGGTAGCTCACACCTGTAACCTCAGCATTTTGGTAGGCTGAGACAGGCGGACTGCTTGAGTCTGGGAGTTTGAGCCTGGGCAACCCAGCAAAACCTCATCTCATCAAAAATATCAAAAAATTAGCCAGGTGTGGTGATGCATGCCTGTAGTCCCATCTACTTGGGAGGCTGAGGCTGAAGGATCATCTGAGCCCAGGAGGTCAAGGCTGTGGTGAGCCATGATCGTGCCACTGAACTGTAGCCTGGTTGACAGAGCAAGGCTCTGACTCAAAAAAGTTCATGGTTTATTTCAGAATATAAGCACCATGAAAGCAGTGACTTTGTTTTGTTCATTGCTTCCTCCACTGGCATGTAGAACACTGCTGTTCAATAAATGTTTGTAAAATAAACACATGAATGCATGAATAAGAACAAAGAGTGCCACATAAATAGTAAAGTCACCTGCATGCATGATAGTCACCTGCTTTTATTCTCCCATTCAAGTAAGCAGCTAAAGATAAGTAAAGAAACTATTGACTGTGATATCAGTTACAGGCATTTGCTGCACGTTTCAATGTTTCAAGACTAAAGAAGGTCATTTCTACACAAAGAGAAATGTCATAAACAAAACCCCAAGCTTTCAGCATCAGGCTTTGACAAGAAACTTGCACTGAACTAATCATTAATTTTTATTAATTAATTCATCTCTCTCAAGTGTGGAAAGGAATTTGTACAAGTAGGAAGTTAGAGTAAGTGCCCCAGCATAAAAAAGCAATGGCTATTCTCTTCTTATTGTCTGTATAAGATGAAAACCAGGTCATTAACTAGGTCCCAAAAAATAAAGTTGTCAAGACCCAAATAGAAAGTGTCCCACAGACCACACACTCTGTGGCTGCACATATAACCTGTCAAGTTCAAGTAAGTAGAAGCTACGATTCTACAAATACAGGCGGCCCAGAATGGTTCTTCTGGCATTTCACATGAAATACTTTGACCAATAAAGCATGTTTTAACCAGTGTTGGGGTTTTTGTTTTTTGAGGTTTTCGTTTGTTTGTTTTTCAGTCAGAAGTCTCATTCTGTCACTCAGGCTGGAGTGCAGCAGCACAGTCATGGCTCACCTCAAACTCCTGGGCTCAAGCCATCTACCCTTCTCAACCTCCAAAGCAGCAGGGACTAAAGGTGCGTGCCACCATGCTCAGCTAATTTTTTTGTAGAGATGAGGTCCCACTGTTTCCCAGACTGGTCTCGAACTTCTAGACTCAAGTAATCCTCCTGCCTCAGCTTCCCAAAGTGCTGGGATTACAGACGCGAGCCCCCACACCTGGTCTGGGGTTTTTTTTTTCTTTCTTTTAAGAAATATTTTGATTCAGAAATCAGTTTAGCTAAAGGGTACAGACTTCCATCTCACTCAGGACTTTTAAGGATAACAAGTCACAGATGATGCCAAAAATTTATTCCAACAGACTTGAGTAGACTGTGTTCTTTGACGAGAAGAATCATCCCAGACTCACACAAATTCAATTTAAATCAACAAACTTTATGAAACAACTATTCCACGCAGGCATTCCCCTTGGGATGGACTTTTACCACGAAGGAGATAAGGGCTTACAAGTACACCAGTTTTTTATTTTCTGAACCAGAGGACAGGAAACAAGACCGGGGTGTATATTTACAGCTAATTACAATATCATGTGAATCACCAACACTTTGAAAAACTTGCAACGGTAAAGACCTGACATCAAAGCTCTTCAGCCTTCCCAACTTGCTGACACCCTTGTCCAGTATATTATAGCTTCCCCAAACATGACACCTTTGTAATAAAAATCATTTTTCACACTGCAGCTCAATATGTTTTGGCGTCCATAGGAACATACTATGGTTAACGGAGCAAAGCTGATGTCAGAACATGCCAAAATTCAGAAAGGGTGGTGCACTGGTAGGAATTCTGAGTGCCCTTTCATGAGTCACCCAACTGATCACCGTGGAATGTCTTTCACCACTCTCGTTCTGTTGATGTCTATAGGCCTTAATTATAAAGCTAGCTGATAAAATTAATTTCAATGTGGTCAGTTCGAGTTTCAATAATAGCACCATGTTTGAAACACAGGGATGTGCTGACTTTTAGAATTGATGAATTCCTTATGCCTGGTTAGGACAGGCTCTCGGATGGGCGACCTTTCCCAGTAAGTCAAAATTCCACACAGGATCTCCCAAGGGCCATCTGTCGGTGGCAGGCTACAGAAAAAGGGCCTCCACCCCGCCATTGCACCTGTAGGTCCCCGACGGAAGCACAGTTCTGTAACAGTGAAATGGCAAAAGACTAACATAACTAACTTCATTTTGGACTGCAGGAGAGCCACGCAGGCCATTGTCCATGCTTGCGTAGGTTACAATAATTTTGAAACACTGAAAAGATAACACAGGAACAATAAGCATGCAGCTGTCCAGGCTAACTCTGGGAAGAAGAGGAGGATATCCACTAACTATGTTTTAGTTAAAGATTCAAAGGAACATTGTGACCTGACCAAGGTCAAAGACGCTTCCCCATTCCGCTCCTCCTCCCCTGCCCTTAACATCAAAAGAGCCTGAAATCTGTACTGGCTTGAGGTGGTCTTCGAGACATAAGTTCACCATCCCCCTCAGGTGGCCAGCTCTTGAATAAACCTGTTTTCCTTGTATTAGCCCTTGTCTCTCAAGTTTGGTTTTCAAGCCATAAGCACCCAAACCTGAGCTCGGTTTCAGTTCTTCCCTTTGGATAGGGAAGGCCTAATTACCTCAGGAGCCTGCATGCTGTTGGGACCACCCCCTCCTCTCTCTCTTCTATCAGAATATTCTGTATCTGCTCCAACGGGAGAAACTGCAGCCATGGCCTCCCCTCTTCTACTCAAGATTCATCTTTGCTCATAGTTCTCAGGAGGACAAGGAGCAGCCAGCAAAACTCACTTCTCTTCTTTTTTTTTTCCTCTGTGTTTGGAACCTGTAGTCATTCCTTTAAGGAGAAGAGAACCTATGGGAAGAAGTAGTTATTTCTTCTTCTGACCAACACCCCTGGAGGCAGTGCTTACGCTCCCTCTTCCCAAGTCCTAGCAAGAGTGCTGATGCCAGTCGAACAGACAATTTCCAGTCACAGTCGGGTACTGAATGCAGCTTGCATCCTGCCTCAAGCTGGTCACAGCATCTAAGCCCAACTGTCATCACTTTCGTCTAATCCCCCATATTTGCCCACCCAACCACCCAAGACCTCCAGGCACTGGGATACTTCCTGCTACAAAATACAAACTCTTCAATATACTCCAGTGGCAAATGAAGATGGCTTTTTCCTCCCATTCCAAATTCCTCATTTTCTATTTTAAAACCCCTTCTCCCCCAGTTCCTCTGGGACCTAAATACATCCTCCCTGATTCCTGCATTTTCAACCTTCCATTCCTTTCAACTGCTTCCCCACCTCCCATAAAAAAAAGAAAAGAATATTCTTCCTGCTACCACACCCACTTTTCACCACTACACTTAAGAGTAAGCGGTCAGTACCTAACATCCAGGCTCCATCCTTGGCCTTCTGCTGATTGAACCCCCCACATTTTGGCTCTTGCCCCCATTATTTCATGGAAACCACTCCATGTGTGCTGGTTTTTAAAGACCCACTAACTGTCAAATCTGGTGGATAACTTGAAGTCCTTCTCTCTGCTGTCCTTAACAGTGTTGTAAAGTTCTTGCCAACTTCTTCATTCTAGAAACCTCCTCACATGCCTGCCTCCAAACTTCTCCCTGGCCTTCTCTGATAGTTTCTCCTTCATTGACTCATCTCGCTACAACTGTCCCTGAAATTTCAAAATAGCTGGTTTCATCCTTGAATCATCCTTCTTCTCTTAAAAAAATCTTATTAACTAGCAAGGACTTAATGAAAGTCTACACTGGTGGTCTGTCCATAGGGGAGTAAGCACACTAGGTTTTCTATTTAACATGGGAAGAAAAGACAACTTTAGTTCCATGACTTGATAAATATAAGAGGAATCTCACCTTTACCAACATTTAATATACAATTGATCCTAGCACCTTCACTGAGCCTGTAAGCCAGATATCCTGTGGGCTATATATGCAGCATTATAAGGTACCAAAGACCCTTCCTATACTAAAAACCTAAAAGGGCTCGCTTTCAACTTATTATGTGGTAATGCAAGTTTACTATCTGCTTCTAACTTAACTAGTTTTCATAACATAAGTCAAAGTCCTAAAGAGATTCTCGCAACTGTACATGGAAGATAATACAAGCATAAGCTATCAAAAATGGTAGAACTGATATTTCAAATCAATGATGAGTAGATAAAAAGAACTACTTGCAATATGGCATCACATCCTCTAATGTTAAAGAGAAGTCACACCCAAAATATAAATTACCTTGTGATTTTAAAAATATTTTTAAGTCTTTATCTTTTGACAATGTCTATTTCTTATGTTATATATTATAATATGCATGCAAGTACAGTGGAATGTGTATAATACTTATAGATAAATGTCTACTTATTATGGGTGGGTGCCCACAAATTATTTACTTATAGGAAAGCAAAATCTGTAGACTACAGCCGCTCACAGTAGCTCATACTTGTAATCCCAGCTACTGAGATTAAGCTGATGCAAGGGGATCACTTGAACCCAGAAGTTTGAGACTAGCTGGGGCAACAGAGCGAGACCCCCTACTCTAAAAATTTGTCATTTTTTGTTTTTTTGGTTTTTTTTTAGTTGGAGTCTCACTCTGTCACCAATAGCACACTCACAGCCACCCCAGCATCGACCTGATGGGCTCCAGCGATCCTTCCACTTCAGCCTTCCAAGTAGCTGGAACTACTGGTGTGCGCTAGCACGTCCAGCTAATTTTTTTGATTTATTGTAGAGACAAGGTCTTGCCTAGTTGCCTGGGCTGGTCTTGAACCCATGGGCTCAGGCAATCCACTAGCCTCAGCCTCCCAAAGTGCTGGGATTACAGGCTGAGCCACTGAGCTCAGTCTATTGTTGTTTTTTAATCGGTAGACTATATAGATCTATACAATAATGGCTGCTGAATTGTGCTCTTTAATCTAAAACTCAATATACTTTCAAACATGAATCTAACTCTTTCTCCACACTCGGTCTCAAACTCTTGGCCTCAAGCAATCCCCTCACTCTGGCTTCCCACAGTACTGGGATTACAAGCATGAGCCACCGCATCTGGCCACGCCACAAACTTGGAATGTTCTTTCTCTCCTCCACAATCTTTACCCTCCCCCAAAACTAGACTTCAAATCCTGTCAATGGTCGCTGCTGAGGATCCCTCCACTATGTTCCCTGCTGCCCACGTTTACTGTCACAGCTGAACTTAGCTCACCGCCAGGTTTCTATAGTATCCTAGAAACTAGCTGCCATGCTCAGACCCTTCTTTTAATTCATCCTCTGTCATTCCATCTGAGCAAAACCATCCCATCCTTGACAGATCCTAGTCCATCAGCTCAGCATGGTGTCCCAAGCCCTTCTGGGCCTGTCCTCTTCCAAACTTCCCTGCAGTCCCACATCCTGAACCTCTCATCCTACTGATAAGAATGTAGAGACTGACCACCTCGCCGAGTTTTTCCAAAAGTAACAGGAGTATCACTCACGGGCTAACAAATCCAGGCCCCAGGCCAAATCTAGCCCACTGCCTGTTTCTGTAAGTAAAGTTTTATTGGAACACGGCCACAACTCCTTGGCTTACATATTGTCTCTGGCTCCTTTATGCTACAATGGCAGAGTTGAATAGCTGTGACAGAGACCATATGGCCCCCTAAGCCTGAAATATCTACTATCTGGCCCTTTACAGAAAAGGTTTGCAAGCTCTTGGTATGACTAACAGCAGGATGAGTACAAGGTGATGAGAAATCCGCCAGCCAGGAAAACAGACTTCACCAAGCTAGTCTGGAATCAAGGGAACCTGTTTTTGGTTTTTTGTTGTTGTTTATTTTATTTTTATATTTCTTAAATAATCATTTCACATAATTACCCTGAATTTAAAAGCAGAGAAAATGTTATTCCCTTCCTCCCCAGTAAAAGGTCTGAATATGTTTTGGGAGACCCCTTTCAATTTTTTACCCACTTTATTATTTTCCTTTTGGTTAAACTTTTTGAGTTATAATGTATACACGATGAAATTCACCAATTTCCAGGGTACAATTCAATGAGTTTTGACAAATGAGTTTTGACATACAGTCATGTAATCACACAGCAATCATTATATAAACATTTCTATCACCTCCAAAAAGTTCCCATATGCCCCTCTGCTATCTACTCCCTCCCACAGCCCCTGGCAGTCACTAATCTGCTTTCAGTGGAAATGAACCCGATTTCTTGTCCTGGCTGCACTCTCTTGTACTACCTGGCTAACATTGGCGGAACCATTGAGTTCTGATTCTCAGGCTTCTCGTCTGTGGATTAGCAGCCTTAGATTAGCACTGACACCCCTACACATGTTGAATTGCAGCTCTGATTTAATCAGTCATCCTTTCAGGCCTGTGGTTACATCTAATTTGAAGAAAGGGCACCACGACTAAACACAAGGTCTGCAACCTGGAGTAGAAGGCCACTAGTATTTCTTCCAAGTCTAATACTCAGGGCTTTCACATACCTCTGAGCTATATAAGTTATCTTTACTCACAAGAGCAGAGTGTGGAAAAGGAAATAATCTGCCCAGAAACTTAAATCACAAGCATCCTCAGAGCTAAAAAATAATTTGTAAATGTATGAACTCGGCCTTGAGAAAAACCATATAAAAATGAAGTCAGGTTTTCGACCCCAGTCGGAGCTGGGGGCTGAGACTGGCTGTTCCCTTGGAAGCAGAGGCCACACGAACCCCAAACACATAATAAAGATCCAGCCAACAAGAACTCTGGGAAGCCCAATTAAGAACCAACAAAGCTCTTTCACTTTGTGTACAGAACGGAGCGTCTGATTTTGAGGATGAGGGACAGACCACTGGCCACGTGTTAGAGTACCAAGCAGAAAGATCAGTAATGCTGAAGACAACAATAAAAGCTTGGGCTTTTAACCATTTGGGAAAAGCTGGTCTGCACATCACTGAAGAGCTGCCACATATGCAGCAACAAATCCACAGCTTAAACTTCTTACAAAAGGCAAAAAAAGAAGGAATGGGAAAGACAGTCTGTCTTAAAGCACTTGCTTCTTAAAAAGCAAACTCAACGTTCCTGCTGGTAATCAATACCCTCTAAGACTTACGTCACTCTGAAGACATCAGAAGATGTAACCAGGAAACAACCACATTTTGGATTCCTTACGTAGGCAGAAGATACATTACTTAAACAAAACTTGAAACCAGCGGACATATTCATGCCAGAATAACTTAAGGAAGTAAAAACAGGAGGAATACTTTAGCTCAAGTTACCCTCATTTGAGGTCTCTGAATGAAGAAGTAAAATATCCCAGCTGAAAATCTTGACCAAGGAACACTGGCTTTCAAGTCGCAGGCCTCCCAAGCCTATCTGCCCCACCCCCAACAGATTCTGCACAGCTTCCAACCCCTGTGTGAGGGACCCAGCCCGATCCCCACTCCCACAACCCCAAGCTTCTGAACAAAGTTCAGTCACAGAGGGAGAAGTGCTCAGAGCAGGGAAAGGGAGATAACAGAAATTAATATGGTCTGAAAGCATTTTTGGAAGGAGAAATGTATGCCACTCTAAATCATGAATAAAGAACCAACACGTAAATCATGATCAACTGAAAAGCTGATGGTCTAAAGAGACCATCAGAATTCAGAAGATAACGGTGGCCCTCCATGTTAAGCTTCTCTCGCTCCTCCTTCCAAAAAAATGTATGATGAACATAAAAGATAATAAAACACCAAGGGCAGGGAGAAAATACAACATTGACTTAGATGTCTGAAGGTGCATACCTGTGTGTGTATACATAACTATATCTCACAATGCAAGTTCAAGAAAAATGCAAAATGAGAGATTCTAAAAACAAAAATGAAATTGTGGAGATGAACACAAAGCATACCACAATACTCTGGTCAAAGAAATATGTCCTTTCCAAGGCTGTTTGTTGTAATTCAGTAACCAAACTATTGTATCCAATTTTGTAATACTTGGATCCAAGAGGGGGAGGGGAGGGAATGAGACAGAAGGAGTCCCATGGAAACAGAAGAAAGGAATGTCCTTAACCCAATATGTTGTACTTTTTGCCCCCTTGTGCAGCTTCTTTTGCCAAAACTATAAATCAGACTTGGTCTAAAAACCAAACACTGTTGCACTGGCATACTTATGCGGAGCTGGGGGTGGAATTGACCAGTTCCCGGTATACACAGCACATTCACGTTTATAGCCCTGGGGGAAGTCAGCTCTGCACAGGAACACGCAATGGCCACAGCAGCAAGCCTGCAACGTGGGCTTCAGCCTCGTCCATTGCTCAGGTGTCAATACCACCCAGCGGAAAGTTCCACTGTTTGGAGGTGAACACACAACACATCCACCACCTCCACATCCCTTGAGCCGGCAGGATTCCATGGAAAAATTGTCTCTCCGGTCCTCCCCCAACACTGGAAAGTGCATGGCCCCAACAGCCAGGTTGTATATTAAATTAGACCCCTGTGTGAACCAGGCTGCACAGTTTACAAAGCACCCGCACGCACGATGGCTCGTGGATTCTTGCAACGGCTCCCAGGAGGAGGCTGGCCAGGTGATGACTATTCATGTCCAGTTTACTGACTAGGAAACCAGAGCTCAGAGACTATACTATCCGTAAAAAGGCAAAGCTAAGACAGAACCCAGACCCAAATCCTTGTGGAGTCTGAGGTGGTCAGTGAAGACATGAATAGGGGAGGAAAATGACTTAAGTACATACGGTAATCTACAGACCTTCTGATGCTGAATACTTACCATGTTTCAGGTAACACACAGAACACTGCAGAAATGGTATAATTTACAGTCGCTGTTCAAGTAACTGAAGATGGAAGGATTGTAAACAATGCAAGGAGGAACCGTAAGCCCATTGTATAGGCCAAAATAAGCAGTATGGCCTCTGGAGCCAGATGAACCTGGATTCGGCTCTACCACTTCCCAGCTGTGTGACCTTACACAAGTTACCCAACCCCTCTGTATCTTACTTTTCTCATCTACAAAATGGAGAAGATAACAGTACCTACCTCATGGGATTAACAGGATGATTAAACGTGTTAAAATTTGTAAATGGGTCAATACTCTTAAAATACTTACAAATATTGCCAGGTATGTAGTAAGTGCTAGTTAAGTGTTTGTGAAAGAAAAAAAAAAGAATCACAAAAAGGCTGGGCTCATTGACTCATGCCTATAAGCCTACACTTTGGAAGGCTGAGGCAGGAGGATTTCCTGACGCCTGGAGTTCAAGACCAGCTTAGGCAGCAAAGTGAGACCTTGTCTCCACAAAAAAAAAAAAAAAAAAGGAAAGAAATTCAAAAAATAAACCAGGCATAGTGATTCGCGCCTGTAGTCCCAGCTGAGGACTTTTAGAGGCTGAGGTAGGAAGATTGCCTGAGCCCACGAGTTTGAGGCTGTAGTAGCATTCCAGCCTAGGTAACAGAGCAAGACCCCCTGACTCAAAAAATAAAATACATAAAAATAACAACATTTTTTTTAAATAAAAGAAACTAGGGCTTAGGGAGCTTTTAAGTAGCTGGCCTAAAGTCACACAAGCAATAAAAGGCAGAGTCAGGATTTAGAGCCATTTCCCAGAACTATGCCAGGAGAGCATGCACCAGGGGTGGGCTGAGACGATCTGGAGGTCTGATGGCAAGAACCTGAGGTGGGCAGCAGCTGATGTCTTTCACTTCCTGCAGGAGCAGGAGACAGAGGTGGCCATGGTGCTTCCACACGAGGAGGTGGAGAAAGGCTGAGACAGCTGCCAAACTGGAACAGCTGCCTGGGACAATGCGGCAGGTCTGTTAGGCAGCAAAAAAGTCTTTCTAAAATATGTAACCATAGCTTTTTGAGACGTAAAGCAGATACCATCCCAGCTACCTATTTAAAGTGCACAATGGGTTTTAGCAAGTTCCCAGAGCTATATAACCACAACCACAATGAACTGTAGAACATTTCTAACACCTCCCCTCAAAATAACCCTGTACCCATCAGAAGTCACCCCACCCAAGTCACCCCCTCAACCCTGGGCAACCACTAACTACTTTCTGTCCCTATGGATTTGCCCAGACGTTTCACATAATGGATTCTGCACTTTACACATAAATAGAATCATCAAATCCATGGTCTTGTGTGATCAGCTTCTTTCACTTAGTGTAACGTTTTCAAGGTTCATTAAAGCCTTCTTAGCACACAACTTAAATGCCCCCCCCCCCGGCACAAGCCCTTGGGATAAAATCCACAGCCAACAAAGTTCAGGGTGTTCTGTCCAGAAGCATCTCAGCCCACATCTCTGCTAACCACTATGCTGGATGCTGGCCAAGCACCTCTGGCTTCTGGTCTACCATGCGGCCTTTCCTGGGTCACACTACCTACCTGGAAAGCTCTTGCCACCTCATCTGTCCATCTCACCTCAAGCCTCACATCTGCAAGGAGGCCTCAGCTGATCACAGTATATAAAGAAGCCAGTGATCCATGTTGCCCATTCTTTGGGACTTACCAAACCTGTGAGTATTTATGTGTCTGTTACGTCTCAGCTGCCTCCCTGCCTGTCTGTAACACAGGGCCAGGGCCATGCAAATCAGCACCATCCACCATTAAGCCTTGTGCGCCTGGTACAAAAGAGTTGCTTAAGAACAGCTTAAATAAAAGAGAAAAAATGAAGAAAAAGTTGGGTGGAGGCTGAAGACAGCAGTTTGGAGACGTGTAAATCACTAAAGCATACAATTTCCTCCCATCCTGTCAGTATTCTCCTGAGTGAACCCATTCGACTCTCACCCTCTCATCTTTCTTTCATACACTCACTCCCATCATGGACCCCGCTGGGATAAGGGCCGTGGGTACCCACCTCAGGAAATCAGAAAGAAACAATCCTGGCCCTTTTATGAGAGAGAAAAAAATCTTTTAGGTTGTTCCACACACAATTTCCACATATTTTGGCTCCATGGGATAACAGCTCTAACTACCAGAGGGACTTCACTGAAACTTTCTCTTGTTCTCCAGAAAACCCAATTTTACTACACTCAAGGGGCCAACATAAAAGTCCCCCTGTCCTGTGCTGAGTGATATTAATTTCATGGGTGCTCTCACCTTAGAGTCACCTTCATACTGTGCAGGAGAATGGGTAGTGAGGCCTGCAGCTCTGACTGTCACAAGCCAAGCGACCCTGGTCAGATCACTTGACCTCTTTGCCAATGTGTCAAATGCAGGAGCTTGCAAGGTGACCCTGTGGGGGGGCCACTGGCCCTATATTTCTGATTCTGTATTTTTTAGGGCACTACCTTCTTCCCATCTTCAAGTGAATAAGGCACCATCTTCATCCCAAACCCCTATTAACGGAAAGGTCAGGTCCTCTGAAGTCAAAGCCAGCTCCCACCAATTGGGCAGGTAATTGGCCCTGTTTGTATACAGTTAACTGACATTTGAAAAAGTAGTTCTTCCAAGGCTAAACATTATAAGATCATACAAGCCCAGAATTAGAGAAGAATCTTAAAGCATTGTTATACTTCTTGGTTTCCTGTCATGCTTAAGAAAATACAGTTGTATGCTCAGTGCATTTGATTTCCAGAGAACCAAGTCCTGCATTGGCTCAGCTAGGACTGTCGGGGGAAGAGCAATCATCTCCCTGTGATTGCTGCCCTGTCCTCACAGCAGGGACAGCAGTGCCCCCTCTGCTATTCTTCCCACAGAGAGAGCAGCCAAGGCTGGGTTTGAGGAGCTTTCTGAGCTTCTCAAAAGAAATAAAAATTCTACACTTAGAAACGTACACATTAAGTCTTTAATGCAAAATACAAGAGAGTTTATCTTTTTGTATATATTTATGCTTTTAAGTGGGTCTCACTCTGTTGCTAAGGTTTGAGTACAGTGGCACAATCATGGTTCACGGCAGCCCCGACCTTCTGGGTTTAAGGAATCCTCCGGTCTCAGCCTCCTGAGTAGCTGAGGCTATAGGCATGCACCACCACAGCCAGCTAATTCTTACATTTTTTATAGAGATGAGGTCTCACTATGTTGCCCAGGCTGGTCTCAAACTCCTGGGCTCAAGGGATCCTCCTGCCTCAGCCTCCCAAAGTGCTGGGATTACAGGCGTGAACCACTGCACATGGCCAAGTTGATCTAACTGACCAAATACTATAGCTAAAAAGAACTCAGGTTTTCTCTGGTAGTGCTAAAGAATGAACTCAAACTGGGGAAAACGGAGTGTAAAAGTGCACATTTAATAACAGCAAACAGGTAAACGTCCTTTTCCACATGTCAGGCTCAGTATGTGCAACCCCTTAAGCCTCCTGTACCCCTACAAGTATGCACTACCTTCGTACCACTTGGAGATGAGGTGCTGAGGCACCCAGAGAGAGGTGACTTGCCCACGATCACACTCGGGGCAAGTGCCAGAATCCCCACTCCTCACTGCCAGATGCTGCCCTCCCACCCTCCAGCACAGAATGTTTGCAGACGTCTCTTCAGCCCATCTCAGGAAAATACGGTCTTCTATAACAAGAGATTATCCACATCATTTAAACTGACTTTGCTTGCTGCCTGTGACTGCCATCGGAAATGTTAATGGCCATTCTACTCAGATAGATGAGTGTAAAAATACTTCTAACTGAAAAAAATAGTATCAAAAACCAGTCTGCGACAAGTTGGGTAGCCCAAGTTTCTAAATAACATTCAAAAATACAAGCATGTCAGGCACAATGGCTCATGTCAGCAATCCCAGCACTTTGGGAGGCTGAGGCGAGAGGATTATCTGAACCCAGGAGTTTGAGACCAGCCTGGGCAACGTGGTGAGACAATAAATCAAAAAAATTAGCCAGGCATGGTGTACATACTTATAGTCTCAGCTACTCGAGAGGCTGAGGCAGAAGGATCGCCTGAGCCCAGCAGGTCAAGGCTGTGGTAGCTGTGACTGTACCACTGCGCTCCAGTCTAGGCCACAAGAGCGAGACTTCGACTCAAAAAAAAAAAAAACCAACAGCAACAACAAAAAATACAGATGAGATAAAAACTCTATATTTTTTCCAACAAATCTGGGTAAAATTCTTTTCTAGTTCCTTCATGTTTGAATGTGGTCCTAGAAACTGGCCCCTGAGGCCGTGACCTAAGGGTAGTGGCCAGTCACATGGAATTGTCTGCCTCCAAAGAACTGTATACCTGGGGAATTCACAAACTCTCTGCCTGGATGGCTCACATTTATTTTTCAAAAACTTTATTTTAGAAAAAAGCACGTTATTCCTTTCTGGGACCAAATAAGAATATGGTACATGAGGCTATGCACTTCAACTTATCTGTGTGCCATTAGAATCCCAGAAAAAAAGACAAAGGCAGAGAGAGACAATGCTCCAAAAAAGAGAAATATCAAACAGTTTTCAGCGCAGGTCAGCACCTACCTGCATACCCTAAGGGCTTCGGAAACAAAATACCTGTCTGTAGGGGTTCCTTTGTAGAGATGGGCCAGTTCCCTCAACTCATGTACTGACTTGTGTCTCATCACACAAACAAAAACAAGAAAAGCACGTACACGCATGAGCAACGATGCTGGCCAAATTCAAGAAACACTGTGAAACTTGAGGGTTCACTCTACCAGAGGCTTAGTTCCCAGGGAAACAATTGGACCATCCCTGAAAGACAACTTGGAGGCAGGGGGCAGGCACAGTGGCGCACACCTGTAATACCAGCACTTTGGGAGGCCAAAGCGGGAGGATCATTTGAGCCCAGGAGTTCAAGACCAGCCTGGGCAACATAGCAAGACCTCATCTCTACAAAAAAATAAAAAAATCAGCTAGGCATGATCTTACGTGTCTGTAGTCCCAACTACTCAGGAGGCTGAGGCAGGAGGTTGAGGCTGCAGTGAGCGGTGATTGTGCCACTGCACTCCAGCCTGGGTGACAGAGTGAGACTCAGACTCAATCAACCAAACCTTGGGGGAGTGGGTGAAGGGAGAGGAAGGATGAGCGAAGACCTCTCAAGCTGTTCTCCTCCATACACACACACACACACACACACACACACACACACACACACACACACACACTTTTTTTTTTTTTTTTTGAGTTGGCTTCTCACTCTGTCGCCCAAGCTGGAGTGCAGGGGCATGTTCATGGCTACCCCAGTCTCGACCTGCTGGGCTCCAGCGATCCTTCCACCTGAGCCTTCCAAGTAGCCATAACTACAAACCCACACTACCACACCCAGCTAGTTTTTAATTTATTGTAAAGATGAGGTCTCGCCAAGTTTCCCAGGCTGGTCTTGAGCCCACAGACTCAGGCAATCCACTCACCTCAGCCTCCCCAAGTACTAGGATTACAGACTGAGCTATCGAACCCAGTCCACTTATACTTTTTAATAGCAGAGAAGAAACTATGAGAGAATAGCTCTAAGAAAAAAAGTTAGCAAAGAGTAAACGAACAAGATAGGAATGCAGGAGGCAGCAGAGAGGGAGCTTAAACTTTAGGGAAAATGCAGGCTGAATGGCTACTGTTTCCATTCAGAGCCCCCAAATAACCTTGGCAGTCCCTCTGAAGACGTGTCCATAAGCGAAACAATAGCTACCAAGACTTCCGCAGGGAACCGCCCACCCTGTCCTCCCCAGACTCCCCAGCAATGCACAGATACTTGGCTCAAATCACCTCCGTCCTTCGTTTGTCTCTTTCTTGTTTTGAGGAGGCACAGGACTACCAACAAGACAAAAGCTTTCTGCTTGGAAGCCCTAAAAGAATGACATTTTCCCCCCCAAACAAAGAGTTCCTTCCATCTGAACCGACTTCCATTTATTTAGCCAGGAAAAATGCATCCATTGGACACTACTATGTAACACTCACCTGCTAAGGGTTTCTCAAGATATACATGGCCAACAGGTGACACAGCCAACAGGTGGTCCTGAAGAGGGCCAACAACTGGAGAGGCCATCTTCTTGCAATCCTCACAACTGTTTAGTCATCCAAGCAGAAACCATAGGTCATATTCCTAAGAGGTTAATAATCCCTTAAAGTGATTCTACACAAGGCTTATGCCTCCATAGGAAAGTCACACATCTAGAATGATAGACTTCTTTGGAAAAAGAAGTACTTAATTTGGGATTTATTTTTATAATAGATTACTTATTTATATATACTATACATGTTACAAGTGTGGTATATACTTGCATTTTAACCATTGTAAATATATGTATATATTTTATATATATATACACACACAAACACTCCATGACCATTCAATCTAAAAAAGCCCATCTACATATCCTAGTCTTATCTATCATACCACCTTTTAAAATTTCATTTCTTCTGAAGACACCACTCTTTGAAATACCTGGTTTGTTGCACCAGGGGTCCCCAACGCCCTTGGCCAAGGACCAGTACTGGTCCTGGCCTGTTAGGAACTGAGCCCCACAGCTGGTAAGCAGCAGGTGAGTAGAACATCATCTTCTGTCAGATCAGCAGTGGCATTAGATTCTCATAGGAGCATGAACCCATTGTGAACTGCACATGCAAGGGATCTAGGCTGCACACTCCTTATGAGAATCTAATGTTTGATGATCCACCTCACCCCCAAACTGAGGAGAAAAACTGTCTTCCACAAAACTGGTCCCTGATGCCAAAAGGTTGGGGACCACTGGTCTGCACTACAGAGTTAGGCATCTCATCTCCTTTTCATCTGTAGTATCTCTAGCTCCTAGAGCAAATTCTTGCTCCTTGGAGGCAAATAAGTAACTACTGAATGAAGAAGGAACACATCCACACATCCCAAAACAAGAGGAGGGCATTATAGAAAAAGAAAAACAGAGTAGACCCAGAGTCAGACAAGCTGGGCTCCAGAGGCAGCTTGACTTCTTAATTTCCTGTGTCTAGACTCAGTTACTTAATCTCCAGACCTCAGTTTCCTAGACTTACACTTTGTAAAGTACTTTATTATCACTGTTAATGACATCTTGAGGCCATGAAAAGGTTCATCCGAATAAATTCTGAAGTGAGTGAGTGAGTATGGCAACAGTGAACTTTCTCATCTTCATTTTGCAGCTCTGATGGGAAACCTCTCACGTGTATGACGTGAGAGTTTGTTTACAAATTGCGGTAGAAAGTATAGTATAGCAACCCGGAGCAGTGGCTCACGCTGTAATCCCAGTACTTTGGGAGGCCAAAGTGAGAGGACTGCCTGAGCTCAGGGGTTTGAGACCAGCCTGAGCAACAGGGCGAAACCTTGTCTCTACAATAAATCAAAAAATCAGCTGTGCATGGTGGTGCACACCTGTGGTTCCAGCTACTTGGAAGGCTGAGGCAGAAGGATTGCCTGAGCCCAGGTGGCAGTGACCTTGAGCGTGCTATTGCACTCCAGCCTGGGAAACAGAGTGAGACTCCTACTCAAAAAAAAAAAGAAAAGAAAAGAAAGTATAGTATAAAGAACAGCATTCAAATTCCTACTCTACCACCCAATGTTAAGCCTTTCCCCATTAGATATGAATGACAAATACATGAATAGTCCAGAGATCTCAGAGAGTTACTACGAAGGTAAAAACCTATTAGTAGGTTTGCCTGACGGGTTGGAACTTGTCTATCAGTCTACATTAGGATTCTGGGAAAAAGCACCATTCTAATAACAAAGGGACAGTGATACAAGTCCCATTCCATCAGCAACAGTAGACAACACCTCCACGAAAAGCCTTCTATCACCAGTCACATGTTCTTTTGCTCCCAGATCTTCCTTACTACAATATAATTCACATACCACAAAATCCACCCTTTTAAAGTGTACAGTGCAGTGGTTTTTAGTATATTTATAAGGTTGTGCAACAAACATCACTATCTACAGTCAACACTTGGACTAACTGGAGGTTAAAAGCACTGACTCCCACGCAGCTGAAAATTCACATATAACTTTTTTGTTGTTGTTAATGGAAAGGTCTCTCTCTGACACTCGGGCTGGGGTGCAGTGGCATGATCACGGCTCACCACAGCCTCCAATTCCTGGGCTCAAGTGATTCTCCCACCTCAGCCTCCCTAGTACTGGGACTATGGACACACACTCCCACACCCGGTTTTCTTATTTTTTTTGTAGAGACAAGTCTCACTATGTTGCCCAGGCTGGTCTCGAACTCCTGGGCTAAGCAATCCTTCCACCTCAGCCTCCCAAAATGTTGGGATTATAGGCATGAGCCACCTTGCCCAGCAACGTAAAACTTTTGACTCCCTAAAAACTTAGCTATTAATAGCCTTCTGTTGACTACAACCCTTACAAATAACATAAACAGTTGACTAACATATAAATAGACGAGTATCTATTTAGTTTAATATCAAGTGTCTATACATATTTTATGCATTTATGACATACTTAATTTTTTCTTAATTTTTTTCATTATTTCTAGGCTACAGAATTCATCTTTAAGTTTTTTTCTTTTCTTTTTCTTTTGAGTTGGAAATCTCACTCTGTTACCCAGGCTGCAGTGCAGTGGCACAATCATAGCTCACCACAGCCTTGACTCCCTGGGTTCAGATGATCTGCCTCAGCCTCCTGAGTAACTGGGGCTACAGACATGCACCACTATGCTCAATTAATTTTTTGAATTTTTTGTAGAGATGCCCAGGCTGGTCTCGAAACCCTGGGCTCAAGCAATCTTCCTGCCTCAGCCTTAAAAAGTGCTGGGATCACAGGCATGAGCCACCGAACTTAGCCAACATTTTTCAAAATGTTGCAAGTCTCCAAAAAAATTTCCAATGTTTTGTTTTTAAAGAAATCTGCTTGTAAGTGGACCTGTGGAGCGCAAACCCATGTTGGTCAAGAGTCAACTGTAATCTGAGAACACTGCCATTACCCCCAAAAGAAATGTACTATTCATTAGCCCCTTGTTCCTATTTCCCCTCCCTCCAACCCCTGCAATCACTAATTATACTTTCAATCTCCATGGATTTGCCTATTCTGAATATTTCATATAAACAGGATCATACAATACATGACCTTTTGTATCTGACTTATTTCACACATTGTAAGGTTTTTAAGGTGTATCCATGTTGTAGCATGCATACTTTATTCCTTTTCGTGGCTGACTAATATTGCATTGAGTGGGTACACCACCTTTTTATCCATTCATTAGCTGAAGGATACTTGAGTTGTTTCTACTTTTTGACTATTATGAATAATGCTGCTATGAATATTCATGCATAGGTTTTTATGTGAATATATGCTTTCAATTCTCTTGGATATATAGCTAGGAGCAAACTGTTAAGTCATGTGGTAACTCTTATGTCTGACTTTTTGAGGAACTACCAAACTGTCTTCTAAAGGAACTGCACCATTTTACATTCTTGCCCACAGTTTGCGAAGGTTCCGATGTCTCCACATCTTTACCAGTATTCTTTACTATTCCATCTTTTTTAGTACAGCCACACTAGTGGGTGTGAAGTACTAGGTTAATGTGTTAACATATTTTAACATCCAAGTTTTAAATAGGTCTTCAGAAATAGAAATTAAATGCCAGAGATTGGAAGAAAAAATATCCACATTACACCAAGGCAGTACTCCCAAACCTATAGTCATTCAAGTACTACCCTCATGATTTTGCCAAATCTGAGTACCCTTTCTTCTACTATTTACGTAATTTTTTTTTTTTTTTTTTTGAGTTGGAGCCTCACTCTGTCGCCCAGACTGGAGTGCAGTGGCCACTCCCGGCCACCGCAGCCTCGACCTGCTGGGCTCCGGCAATCCTTCCGCCTCAGCCTTCCGAGTAGCTGGAATTACAGACGCACGCTACCACGCCCAGCTGATTTTTTGATTTATTGTAGAGATGAGGTCTCACTGCCCAGGCGGGTCTCGAACCCACGGGCTCAGGCAATCCACTCACCTCAGCCTCCCAAAGGCACAGGATTACAGGCTGAGCCACCGAGCCCGGCTACATAATTATTAAAAGTCAATTTTTTTCCTAAATTGGAGTCTCACTCTGTCACCTAGGCTAGAGCACAGTGGGTGGCAAACCATGTCTCACCACAGCCTCAATCTCCTAGGCTCAGATGATCCTTCTGCCTCAGCCTCCCAAGTAGCTGGGACCACAGAAACATACCACCAAGCCCACTTAATTTTCTGAGTTTTGGTAGAGGTGAGTTTTCTCTATGTTGTCCAGGCTGGTCTCAAACTCCCGGACTCAAGCAATCCACTTGCTTCAGTCTCCCAAAGTGCTAGAATTACAGGCGTGAGCCACTGTGCCTGGCCAAAAGTCAATTCATTTTTAATTCCATTTTAAAAATAATCTTTAAGTCACTGCTATCAATGATTATCACTTGTCATAACTAGAAAGTATCCTAAACAGAAATATCATATAAACAAAGTTAGCTAGATGTAATCATCTCCAGGGTCTGCTTCTTCTTATTAAGAGGAAAATTAGCAAGTGACAGATACTGAAAATGGCTACAAACACACCCTTCCCTGGACTTCATCAGGCAGACTAGACTAAGGTGCTACCGCCATGACTCAGGCATTGACTCCCTGCTGTGTCCACGACCCTTCTGACATCATCTCTCTACCATCCTAGACCCTCACTTTGGGAGACCCTGCCCATAATGTTTCAGGAAAGACCAAACCTGAAAGAGAAGGTCAGAAATCAGTTCCCTGGCAGTCCTTCTACCGGGGGGTCTTGATGGACAATTTTCTAAACAGCCCATAACCCTTCGGTGAGGGGTGTCCCTTCTTCGTGTGAACAAACTTTGTTCAGCAAATGTCCAATAAGTCTGCCCAATTCTTTAGCTGCAGGCACCTGGCTTTTCAAGTTTCAACAAAAACAACTTTCAGAGCAAATACACATAATGCGAATTAAAATAAAGAGCACCTGCCCTGGGCAGGCAAGCCCAGACAATGCTATCCATAATGTGACAAAGCGCCTGGATGGGCCTTACTGACAGAACTGGCCCTGAGTGTAATAAAACACACACACACACACACACACACACACACACACACACACACACACACACACACACAGGCAATGTGCTGGCTGTGCTTAAATACAATCCAGCCTCTCCCACCCAGTCCAACACACACACTATATGTACTTGAGTTAGATAAAAAGCAGCAAGTGACAGCATATTTGAGTGCCTCCAGATATTAGGACTAATTATCATCTGTCATCATCCAAGCTTAATAAAATACTAAATAGCATATTACATTAAAAGAAAAAGCATGATTATTACATCTGAAGATTTTCCATCACCTCTTTCCCTGGGTTCTCCTCCTCAGCCTCAGCTCTCTGCTCAGACATCCCTTTCACTGAGACTACATCCCTGACCCTCAGCACTAAGCCCCCCCTTAGTGTCTTAGGTCACCTTTCTGTTTGCTTCACAGCACATCTTGCTGTATAATGTACTATTTGCAAGGGTGGTGTCTGTCTCCCAATACAAAACTTCAAGATAATCAGAACCAAGACTATGTTGGGACCCATTATATCCTCAACAGTAAGGACAGCTTGTGGGACGGAGGAGGTATCCAATAATTATTTGTTGAATGAATGAATGAGATCAAAGGATGTCAAAATGTTAATTGCATAAGGACTATAAAGTTTGGCCGTGTACAGAACTACTACTAAGAGTATATTTCAAGGCTAGGCATGGTGGGGCACGCTGGTAATCCCAGCACTTTGAGAGGCTGAGGAGGGAGGACTGCTTGAGCCCAGGAGTTTGAGACCAGCCTGGGCAACATAGTGAGACCTTGTCTTTAAAAAAAAAAGAGTATTATTTCAAAAAGGCCAAATGGTGCAGGGTAGGGGCTCTACACCTTACTAGAGTTCCCAGCTATCTGACCGCAACCCAGTCCACACCAAACAGAAGCCACCCTTTCTTCCTACATAACTTCCAAATAATGAAGTTGAGTACTTGATTCTATCAATGAGCTTGTCCGGAGGGCCTGGTGGTCAGTGGAGAAGTTGGTGATAAGGAAAGGAAGAAGACAAGAACATGACAATGTACTAAGTACTCGCCATGATATGCATATTCCTTATTTAATCCACAAAGTATACTTCATTATTGCCCTGATAACAATGGAGACTTGTAAAACGTAGTAACTTGCTCAAAGTCACACAGCTAATAAACAGTCAAGCAGGAGCAAGTCTCTCATTCTTTATGAGCTGAAGAAGTTAGGCCAGGGCCAGGGAGCACATGTGAGCTGAGAGAGGCCTAAAAGAATGGACAAAACTTAAGTGAAAGAAAGGCATCATAATACAACTATATAGGAGAGCTCTTGGTAACTGACCATTTCCTATGTGTGAGGCAAGGGACTAAAGCATCTGGCTCATATTATTTCACTTATTCTTCAAATAAACTCTAGGAGGCAGGCACTACAAGTATCACCATCTTATTTTAGAGTCAGTATCTCACTCTGTCACCTAGGCCAGAGTACAGTGACAACAATCACAGCTCACCACAGCCTCAACCTCCTAGGCTCAGGTAATCCTTCCCCATCAATCTCCCAAGTAGTTGGGACTACAGGCTCACACCACCACACCCAGCTAATTTTTTTTTATATTTTTGTAGAAATGAGATCTTTCTATGTTGCCTAGGCTGGTCTCGAACTCCTGGGATCCTCTCACCTCAGTCTCCCAAGTTGCTGGGATTACAGACGTGAACCACTGAGCCCAGCCAATTAACCACATTTCACAGGATAAAACTGTGACTGAAGTTTTCACTTCCACATGTGAAGAGAAGTAACCTGGACAAGATAAGTGAAGGCTGGTAAGTGTCTGAAATCGGAACCTCAAGCTGTAAGAGTTCACATCAGGGCACGGATCTGTTCCTCCACCTACTGCCATGATCCTGGGAGAGACTGGCATGCCCGAGGCACAGAGGAGGGAAGGAAGGTGTTACACAGCGCATGCATTCAGTGTCTATTGTATGTCAAGTTGGCACAGGGAAAAGTGAGCAGAGGTGGATGACAGAGCCCCTGTTCTCTAGAAGTTTCTATGGATGAATAGAAGACAGTGAAGACAGAGCAGGTCTCAAGAGTGTGAGGTCTGGAGTCAGGCCACCTGGATTCAAACAATGACCAGCTATGCAACTTAGACGATCACTTAATTGTTCTATGCCTCAGTTCCTTCCATTACAAAATGGCAATAATGATATAATGATCAGACCTACCTCATGGGTATCTCATGGGTTAAAGAACATTTTAGTTTTTTGTGTTTTCTTAATATTTTATTTTAAAGATGTGGGGTACAATTCAGGATTAGGTATATAAGTAGACATTGTACAGGTACAGTCTGGGCCCCCCTTTGGTCCCCACTTTGCCTGGTTTGAGATCAGATACCCTTATTGATATTGTGCCGCCCTCCCCAACCCCGGCAGTATCCCGCTACGGCCAATCCTTTATTCATAGTATTATAGTAAATGTTCAGAGTCTGCTTATGAGTGAGAACATGTGGTACTCTGCTCTTTGTTTCTGTGACAGAACACTAAGTATGATAGACTCTAAATCCATCCAAGTTGCTATGAAGTCCATATGTTTATCCTTCTTTATGGCTGTGTTATATTCCATCGTGCTTATATATCACTTTTTTTTTTTTATCCAGCCCAGTTTCAATGAGCAGCACAGTTGGTTCCATGTTTTTGGTTAAAGAACACTTTAATGGGTTAACGTAAAGTCCTCAAAACATACCTGGCCCACAATTCACACAAATCGACATGAGCTATTATTATTCTAGAAACTAGTGGAAAACAAGGTGAGGTGGCACAGATCTGGCCAAAGCCAAGAGCCATGGAAGGCTAGCGTTCAGCAGTGTCTAGAGAATACACGAGGTAGCCAGAGGCTGGCTCCAGTCTGAGATGCTCTCAGGAAAGCTGCTGAGTCATCCACATGTGAAGTGACATGCACCCACCACAGCTGTGGATGACGGCATCACAGAAGAAAGAGATGGACAGGATTAGATGGCAGACTGGAACCTCACAGGCAAGGCAGAAACTACCAAAGAGGATACCGAGAGCTTGAACCAGGGTCAGACTCTACACCCTAGGAAAATAGTGGCACAAAACAGAGAACAGAAACGGAGAAAGAAGATGAGATCATGGGTTTCCTCTTGTTCTTGCTGAGTTGACAGTGGCCGGGAGTGAGTCAGAAAGTGGGCAGAGCCTGTGAGCTCTGAGGGACTCTGGATCAGGCTCTGAGGAAGGGTTGGCCCAAGGAAATTAACGTTTGCTGAGCCTATGCTACGTTTATAGAGTACATGGTTCCATCTGCATCTCACTTATTCTTCTGAAGTGTCCTCAAGCTCAGTCTTATTATCTCCATTTAACATATGAGGAAACTGATGGAGATGAACCAAGAAAACAACTAGAAAGTGGTAGAACTGGTCTTGAGGTCCAGGCTCATCTAACTCCAGAACCCATTGTCTTCCCACTGGGAGGCTCAGGTAAGCCTGGAGGCAAGACAGGCTCTGCTGAAAAGCACGCCTCTGAGTCTCTGAGTCACAACACACGCCTGGCCCTTCTCCACCCGTCCTCTGGGCCACCCTCCTCCTCCTGACCAGTCCTCCCTCCTCTTCACCAGTTCAGCACCATCTTCCCTTAGACAAAATCCAGCGATGATCCTCCCCCATGCCATCCATGACGTTTTCAAGCCCCCTCCTCAAATGGAAGTGGCCACTTCCCTCCACTCCTGAAGCCATGCTGGCCTGTCTACACCTGACATGTGTAGACAAGCTTCAACTCAGGTGTGGTAATCTGGTCACCATATGCCACCCCATCAATAGACATGGCTGATTTTGCTGGTGTGCATTTCCTGGGGTTTCTTCCTTCCTCTCAGCTCCATCCAAGTCATATATTATAAGTGACCAATAAATAATCACCATGGACAAAGATGATGAAAAAAATTCACCGGGCTTGGTGGCTCAGCCTGTAATCCCACGCCTTTGGGAGACTGAGGTGAGTGGATTGCCTGAGCCCACGGGTTCGAGACCCGCCTGGGCAGCGAGACCTCATCTCTACAATAAATCAAAAAAATCAGCCGGGCGTGGTAGCGCATGCCTGTAATTCCGGCTTCTCGGAAGGCTGAGGCGGAAGGATTACCGGAGCCCAGCGGGTCAAGGCTGCGGTGGCCGGGAACGGCCACTGCACTCCAGTCTGGGTGACAGAGTGAGACTCCAACTCAAAAAAAAAAATCCTTCAGCACCATAACACCTGCAGCAACCTCACCTCACACACCTTGGAGCCAGAAGGTAAGCCGAGAGGCCTCTTAGCAAACAGTATAACAAGGTTTTGAGTTTAGGGGTTTTTTTGTTTTTTGTTTTTGTTCTCAGCAAGCTCAGCAGCATTGCCGGTATATGTAATGATATTATAATCTTTTTTCAGATATGAGTGGTTTACTATTAGAAAGACTTGAGAAACATAAAATGAGGCCTCTTTCTCTGAAATGTTAAAGATATGATAAAAACACATGCAATAAAATACAACCACTCAACTTAAAACAAGAACTTTTTGGACAGTCCCTCAGTCAAGTCACTTTACTCTCATTTTAGAAAGCAAACAAGGCTGACAGCATAGTGGTTCATGCTTGTAATCCCAGCACTTTGGGAGGACAAGGCAGGAGGATCACCTGAGACCAGGAGTTTGAGACCAGTCTAGGCAATATAGCAAAATCCTGTGTCTACAAAAAATAAAAATAATTATTTAAAATATAAAAAAGAAAGCAAACGAGTTATTTTGTTTCTCAGTCTTCAAGAGAGGCAAGTTTAAATTTAAATGAGGCGCAAATATGGATGATGCCAGGCACTTTAGCTACCTAAAATTCAAGGATAGTGACTTAGAAAACATGATATTCTGGGGCCACTTGGCAAAATACTCACACAACTGTCAAAAGGCCCTGTCATTACACACTTCAATAATTATGAATAATTCATTCTTCATAAACAAGGGAGAAAGAAATTGTTAACTCATGTTGAATACACTCTGTGAGTACACAAAAAAATAATTTGTTTTAGAAATATTTCCATTTCATGACAAAAGTTTAACTCCTTAAAGGAAAGAAAGAAAGAAAGAAAGAAAGAAAGAAAGAAAGAAAGAAAGAAAGAAAGAAAGAAAGAAAGGGAAAAGAAAGAAATATTTCCATCCAAAAATCAGGGTGAAAAAAAATAACCAGGTCTTAAAGTGATGAGCTCTAGTCACAAGGAAAATTCATGGACACGGGACAGTTCATCCCCTCCTCAGGCCCAGCCAGTAGAATGACACATGTCAGCTCTCTCAGAAGAACTGCAGAATGTCCACTTTCTTATCCTTTTCAACTCTGCAAATAACCCAAGTGCAAGACACACGTGACTATGCAGTCAGCTATCTTGACGCCAATTTAAGAACCTAATAAAACCGATTTCTACATAAAGAACACACTTCGTTTCAAAGCATTCAATGCATTTCAAAAAAAGATACTGTCTTGAGATTTTTCCATCACTGAACCATGAAAAGTGATTATAACATGATATTATCACTATGATGTCTGTTGGAATACCTGGGTAGCTGCTACTGACCTTTCAGGATGAAAAAAAAAAATCAGCACATCTCTGTAATGTTTAGTATAGTTTCAAAATGTCACTAGCAGACGATATTGATACCAGCTATTGAAACCAAGCCAGCAAAGCTTGGGTCCCCTCTAAGGCACTCTCTTCCCTTCAATGTGCACCAAGGCTCTCCCTCCTTAAAGACTTGTCATCAGTTCTTCTCTGTCACCCACACTGCTCTTTTTTTTAATAGTTTTTTGGGTTTGGGGGGTTTTGTTTGTTTGTTTGTTTTGATATAGACGTGGTCTCGCTATATTAGCCAGGCCGGTCTTGAATTCCTGGGCGTAAGCAATCTTCCCACCTTGGCCTTCCAAAGTGTGGGTATTACAGGTGTGAGCCACCACGCCTAGCCCATACTGCTCTTTCAAACATCCAAATATACTCATGTGGTTCCCCCGACTTAGACCAGTGGTTCTCCAATCATTCACTCCAAGGATGAGTTCCCCTAACATCACTGGAGGATCCGTAAGAAGAGCCTGCCTGCTCTCATGGGCCTCCCATCCTAGCGACGAAAGACAGGCAACAAACACACAAACCCATAACAGGTCGGGGGGGAAGCGCTAGGAAGAAGGCATCGGAACTGGAGAATGGCACGAGGCCAAGAAGGCCTCTCCAGACAGGAGAGTGAAGTCCTGATGGAAACAGCATGGTCAGCTGGCAGACAGGGGCCTCCTCTCCAGCCTCTCCTCCTCTCACTTCCTCCACTCCAGCCTCAGCAGCCAGGATTCTTTCTCCTCACAGACCTTATGGCTTCACACTCCCATGAATTTGCATTTGCTCTTCTGGTCTGGTGAATTCCTCCTGGTCTTCCAAGACTCCTCTGAAGCTCCTCTTCCATGACGAGGCCTTCTCTGGACACCAGCCACACACCAGCTCCCTCCCCAGCAAGGTCCAACCCTTCTTCCTTCTGCCACACTGGACTGTGCCCGTTTATTCACATGTCTGACTCCGCAGTGATGCGATACAGAGCTCCCTACAGGCTGGAGCTGTGACACTCGTCCCCACAGCAGCAGCGGCACCAGGTCCGCCAAGACAGCTGCCCCTAGAGGGCCTCCATTAACGAAGGAATGAAATTCATGTCCTCTTTGGACAAGGCCATCTTTGAAAAGATCTTCCCAGGAAGAAAGCACAAACCCACATTTACTTAAAACTCTCTTTGACATAGAGAATGGTACCACAGACACTGGAGACTCAGCAGGGGGGAAGGGGAGGGAAACAAATTAAAAAATCACCTATCAGACATAATGTGCACAGGTGAGGGTGGTGGGTACACTTACAGTCCAGATTCAAAACTATTTGGTACTCCCTAAAGCTGCTGAAATAAAGAAATAATAAAAATAAAACTCTCTTTGTAAAAGTCCCTCTCCTTTGTGCCCAAATGCTGCATGTTGTAAAAGCCCCTTTGAGTTCTTCCTCCCATAAAACGATCCTCACACTGAGCCATGAATCATGGCACAGGAGGCAGCTATAACTCTACAGTTGGAAAAACATTATGCTGGGAAGGAAGAAACTCTATCTGCCAGGGATTGCTAAAGACATCACAAATGTATGTCACATTGGACACAATGAAAGCAGTTCAGACGCTTCTTCACAGCCCGCGGATCGATTTCACAAACAGCATTTCCTGAAACCCACATAGTTCAGTTTTCTTTTGGAGAAGCATAAATTATTTAACAGAGGAGGAGGCACACACACTCTTTTCTGGCTTTTTTTTCTGAAGTTAAACTCTGGGCTTCAACAACACAGCCTATTACCGCCCCCCCCCAATGCTTAGGGCACCCCAAGAGAAGGTCAGGTGGAGGAGAGCAGGAAACAAACAAGGCAGCTGTCAGGACGCATTCGCATGCATCTGGATAAAGAAGGCAAATTCAGAGTCAACAATTCCCCTTCCAGTGCAGATTCTGCTACCATGACTGGTTTCCATTCTGTTTTCAACGTGGGGCAAAGAAATGCTGTAGCCACGAGAGCCTCTCACGTCGGTGGAAGGGGGCTGGATTCAGAGTCAGGTTCTAACCAGGAGCATTAGCCTGACCTCACTGAAAGCAGGCCCAGCCATGCTAACAGCTGACCCTTCCCAAGCTCAAGCTAGAGCTCCCCGATGGAAGACCCCCTAAAAATAACAAAGAAAAGGCCCCCAGCTGCTCTATCCAAACATGAGCACAAAAGAAGGGGGTGGGGGAAGAAATCGTTTCCATATTTCACATAAACACAGATCTCGCTGCGACAACTCCGAATGCGTGAGTCAACCAAGGGCTGACAATGATTACCGCACAGATCGAGCCCCCTTGCTACAGACAGTGACAGAATGTGCAGCCAGAACTAAAGCTCTGGAATGCCCCCATGGTGAAATGTTTGTGTTTATGTATTTCAAAAAGGCATTTAAAAAACATAGAGTGTCCTTTTATGTGGGATTGTAACTTTTTTGTTCAAGAGGAAGCACCTGGAAGAGACTTTAAAATGTAAAATGTGTGCCAAAGAAATGTGAGACTTTATACGTGCAACTTACTGTAACTGTATATCATTGGTTTCTCCCAACCCCCAGCCTCCTTCACACTGTGGTTAAGGTTAGTTCTGCCCTTGGACAGAGGCTGGGTTTACTGTACTGCAGTGGTCTTTGTGGGGGAGGTATCGAAGCGTATAAATCACAGAATGGCTACAATTCCAGAAGGGTAATTTGGGGGGAAGTAAACTTTCTCGTCCTTGGCTGTCAGCAATGGAAAGTTATCCATGGCAAATGGTATTGAAAACCAAAGACCAGATGTCTAATGCTGGGGCTGACTCACTTCAAGACAAAAGAATAGAAAAGAAAAAATTTTATAAAGGCTTCCTGAGACTTTCTGTTTCCACAACAAGAGAGGAGCACTCTTTACTGGTGTCTCATTAATACTCATAACTATACAACCTATTATTATACCCATTTTGCAGATGTGAAAGCAAGCTTCGAAGGGCTAAATGCTCAAGGTACCATTAAGTGCCAGAGTGAGGGTTCAACACAGGGATTTCTACTCTGCCCCAGGATGGCTCTGTCTTCTCAGCAGATGGGGGCTCCTGTCCTGGGGTATCACTTCCTCAGGCAAGGAAAGTCTCTGGTGTAGCAGGATCTCATGAGCAGGATGGATATAAGGAAACAAAGCTGTCACCCTGGCTCATTCTCCATGTGATCAAATTAGTCAATGCTAAATAAATGAGCTAGTAAGGAAGTTATGTTTGTTTGTTTGTTTGTTTGAGTCGGAGTCTCACACTGTCGCCCAGGCTGGAGTACAGTGGCACAATCATGGCTCATTGTAGCCTCGACTTCCTGGGCTCAGGCAATCCTTCTACCTCAGCCTCCTGAGTAGCTGGGACTACAGGCACATGCCACCATACCTGGCTAATTTTTTTATATTATATTTTGTAGAGATGAGGTCTTGCTATAATGCCCAGGCTGGTCTCAAACTCCTGGGCTCAAACAATCCTCTCACCTCAGCCTCCCAAAGTGCTGGGATTATAGGCTTGAGCCATTGCACCCAGATGACTGAGTGAAGAATTTAAATCTAGTGCCTGAATAGCCTACGTTAACCGCTGTGTGAGCATGTCCCTTGCTTCCGACTGTCAAAGAGGTGACACTCCTGAACTATAGATAGCAATTTCACATCCAACAGAAGATACAAGTTCTTAACCTCTTCGTAACCCCATAAATCCCAGTTTCCTTGAAAGCCAGATTCAAATAGTTCACTGTGTATGCCACCATACCTGGCGATGATAATTAATTTATAAAACCAGGACATGGTGCCACATCTTTAAGAAACTTGAGAGTACCTCTAGTGCTTATTTGATAACAGTCAGTTCTACTAAAATATCTAAGTGATCACAGAAGTCTGTCTCTCCTCAAAAATTTCCCTTCTTAAGGTAGCAGCTGGCAATGTGAAATATAAGACACCAGATGCCTTCAAGAGTAGAGATTAGGAAAACAGTCACTCGCAGCCTTGTCTCCCTCATTTGTTTATTTATTCATTCATTCATTCATTTATAGATAGGGTCTCACTGTATCACCCAGGCTGGAGTCAGTGACACAATCCCAGCTCACCACACTTTCCTCCTGGGCTCAAGTAATCGTTCCGCCTCAGCCTCCCAAGTAGCTGGGACTACAGGCACACGCCACCATGCTGAGATAATTTTCTTTTTTCATTTTTTGTAGATTCAGTGTCTCGCTCTGTCACCCAGGCTGGTCTTGAATCCTGGGCTCAAGCTACCTGCCCACCTCGGCCTTCCAAAGTACAAGAATTACAGGCATAAGTCACCATGGTCGGCCCTCTCTCATTCATGTTGTATGATTTTACACGTCTGTGTTTTGTTATCTTTAGAGAAGACCTAACAAACAGATTCTGGTCATCTTCAGGGCACTGAAGAAAAAGACTGGCAGGAGGTGGTTGGCATGTTGTCAAGCCAAGAAGGCATCTCCTCTCTTTGTCTAGACAACATGTACTGAAGTCACAGCGACAGTATTCCAACAGTAATCGCTGCTCTTGGGACACTTCTTGTTACACTTCAGGGAGTAGCCAGAGACACCAAATCCAGCCGGTGGGTCTGCTGGGTCTGGCAAGCTTAAATGTACAATGCAATTTTAGCAATTTGTCATCAAATGCTTCCTATGATGCCATCAGCCCATGAATGTAACAAAACAATACTCTGTACCATGTCCCCTTCAATTCTGTGTCCTACTGCTCAGCACTAAAGTTCAAAGATGTTACCTTGCCCTTTGGGTTGAAAACGGTCACACCTCTCTTAAATAGGCTTTTTAAAATTACAAAACAAGCTTTGAAGTAAGTTCCACGTGCCACTTTTCTCCCCGTGTCTTTGAGATCTCAAAGGATATTTATCAGGCCACTCTTACTTTCATATGATCCCGCCATAAAAAAGACTCAATGTTTTCTAAGAACTGGTGCCACAGTAATAAACCCTCAGGGCAGGCAACCAATTCTCCCTTGTCAGGCTGACCCAAGATATTTTGGCAGATGCGAAACAGCCTGCCACAAAATATCCTAAGTCCACCCTCCAGCCCCAGTGTGGGTGGGCCAGGACAACTTCCCGTTCCTAAAAGGCACCTAGATTTTCATACCACCATTCTTAAATTACTGGTTAATTACATTTCATTGCATAAACATGACTTCTAAAATTTGAGGGTTATCTAAATATAGTGATGCAAAGAAATCTTTAAGACAGTGTCAAGTGTAAAAAGAAACTACGGATCAGATTCAAACTGGGCATAAACTCATTTATAGAAAAGAAAATAATTGTGTATAAGTAAGGGTAAACATGGAAGCAAATGTCTAAGAAGGATTCTAGAAAGAAGAAACACTCAACTCTCGAAAAGGAGAAGGGTTTAGTAGAGAGAGGGCCACCTTTTCCAACCTACCTAGAGTTTTGCTCTTCAAATTTTTTATAAGTATTTCTATATGACTTGACCCATAAAAATAAAATCTGCAGGCAATAGAAAAACAATGGGGGGAGGGGTAAGTATATGAAAACAAATCGCATTCCACAGTTCCCAAATGTTTAATCAGAGAAGATTTTCCATTAATATTCTTGCGATGACCAAATTGCTCCATGAGGATGCGTTTCTGCCTGCCACGTGAGAAGCAGCTGTTTCCTATCATTCATTATCTGCTTCCTCCAAGGCCGTGAAAGCTGAAAGGCAGTTCTGTCTGGTTCCAGAAGCTGAACATACAAAGCTGCATCCACACCTTCACCCCAATGGCATTTTTTTTTTTTTTTTTTTTTGAGTCAGAGTCTCACTCTGTCCCCCAGGCTGGAATGCAGTGGCACGCTCCCATGCCAT
Organism: Cephalopachus bancanus; assembly: GCA_027257055.1. Classification (NCBI taxonomy): domain Eukaryota; kingdom Metazoa; phylum Chordata; class Mammalia; order Primates; family Tarsiidae; genus Cephalopachus; species Cephalopachus bancanus. The sequence continues at coordinate 132,834 of JAPVLO010000033.1, forward strand.
GTGGGAGCTCCTGGGCTCAGGCGATCCTTCTGTCTCAGCCTTCCAAGTAGCTGGAACTACAGGCACACACCACCACGCCTGGCTAATTTTTTTATTTATTGTAGAGACAAGGTTTCGCCAAGTTGCCCAGGCTGGTATCGAGCCCATGGGCTCAGGTAATCCTCTCACCTCCATTTCCCAAAGTGCTGGGATTGCAGGCGTGAGCCACCATGCCCAGCTCCCCAAAGGCATTTTGGACGAAGGGCAAGAAGGCTCCAGACAGGGGCTGCTGCTGCCTTTCTATTTCTGAGTCTAAACAAAGCCTTTTTCCCTGCTGATCATAGCTAAGCCGCCGAGCCTCCAGGAACCCGAGGGTCCACATTAGTCATAACTTCTAACTACTCACACCAGCCATCATATTCAAAGACATTTAACGTTCATTAACCTGAAAGAAAGCAAAGGATCACTGATGTGTTCTCGACAACCTGTTCCCATTCTGAACAGGCTGGAGAAGACGGGCAATGTGTGTACAACCTAGTGACTTCTGCAACTTGCCAGTATGCCAACACGAGCTTCACCCTCCAACACTACCAATAGACTGAGTCTTGTTCCTTTCCTAAATCTCTTCACCTAGAAGTCCCCACCATCACCCCTCACCTTGCTGGCAAACTCCCCTACATCTTTAAAACCATCTTCAAGCCGAGTGCCGTGGCCCATGCCTATAACCTCAGCACTTTGGGAGGCTGAGGCAGGAGGATCGTTTGAGTCCAGGAGTTCGAGACTAGCCTGAGCAACATAGTGAGAACTCGTCTCTACCAAAAAAATCAAAAAATTAGCTGGGCATGGTGGTGCACGCCTGTAGTCCAAGCTATTCAGGAAGCTGAGAAGGAAGGATCACCTGAGCCCAGAAGTTCGAGGCTGTGGTGAGCTGTGATCATGTCCTTATCTACCATCCTGGGCATCAGAGAACAGAGTGAGACCCTGACAAAAAAGAAGAAGAAACAAACAAAAAAAACTTCAAACAACTGTCTTTCTCTCTCTCTCTCTCTCTCTCTCTCTCTCTCTCTCTCTCTCTCTCTCTCTCTCTCTCCCCCTCTCTCTCTCTCTCACACACATACATATATACTTCATGTGTGTTCCTCTGAACAGCTCCTACACCTGTATATATAGATACCACTGAAGGCATCAGATCATACTGTGTAATGAGTGCTAACATCTCTCTTCCCTGCTAGACTGAATGCTACACACTACTTATCCCCAAAACCCGACACTGAGTCAAGCACAGCATGCAGATGGCTCATAAGCTTATCAATTAGAACCGCATCACAGCACAGGAAAAAGGCTCCGATGTGCCATGCTATTGCTAGGGGGTGAGAGCTATAAAGCCCTGAGTTTTAGGGGCCGTTGCAGAGGGGAGCCAGTTGGGACAAAGATGGGGAAATAGTATAATCAGAAACATTCTGACCTGGGAGTCCAGGGAACCCAGTTCTATCCTGTGTCCTACCATGACATGTTAGCCACGTTTAAGTCTCTGGGCTACAATGCTGTTAAGTATAAAATGCAGTGATTTATTCACACAAGAGAAAATGTATTTGGACTGGATGATTTAAGGTCATCATCAACCCTCAAAATTATAGTCAGTGATGGGGAGAAAAAACAACATGGAAATCACAGTGCTAGAACCACAGACCCAGGGAGTAAAAAAAAAAAATTCCCTATCTTGTCACACACCCAGTAGAAATCAAGAAATAGCCCAAAATACCTAGCACACAGGCTGTCATCCAGGGCACAGACCTGCACAGGATTCGTATCTTAGCATCACCTAATACCTCGTATTTCTTCACTCTAAGGCTCCTCCTTATCTCTTTCTCATCTCAAACCTCAATATAATTTCCCCCAACACGCTCCCCTCAAGTTAAAAGGACAAATACTTGAAAATAAAAACCAACTACCATCCTCTCAACTGAGGCAAGGCCTCTTTACAAGTTTCACCGGCACAGAGACACTAGCAGCCAACATGTCTTAGGCTTGTGAGCAGCCAGTGAATTAGTCAGACAGGCCTGGGGCTGCTGTTGGCCCGACTGTTTCGGGCCTTTGGAGAGGAGGTTTCTAGCTGGATTCTTCACTCCTGCATTCTCAGACAGCAAGTCTGCCAATTCCACTGAAAGCAGAGCTGCCAATTAGCTTCGATTTTAACTTCCCTTGATGGAGTCTTTTTGGTGGACTTTTTCAACTTTTAAATTCAACGTACAAGTTTGAATACTGACAGCATCTAAAATATGCCGTATATGAATCCATTAATTAGGAATCGTATCTCAGATTCGAAAGCTGTAACAGATTCGAAAGCTGTAACATTTGGGGAGAAGGGGGTTGGTAAAGACACCTTACAGATCTCTTTTTTAAAATACTACTTAACACAAAAATATTAGACAAATATTAAGTTGGAAACTGATCTGGGAGAAATTATATGCCACTTTCTCAAGAGTTGGGAAGCGCCTTCTTTGGCTCATACAGATTTTTCCAGTTTTAACGGAACTTTTCTGCATTAACCACTTAACAAAAGTCCTGTTCCGGAAACAGGAGCACACTGCTTAAAATATAAAAACTTTTTTTTTTAATTCTCAGCTCGAAGATGCCTTACAAAAAGTCTTCATCTATAAAAAGGCATATCAAGTCAACGTTTAGGCTTTTTATTTAACACCACATGCCTACCAAAATTCATCAGGTCTGAGTCCTACTCATCCCAAGTCTGGATCCGCTCCTGACACTGACAGCATGGTGTCACATCACTGTGGGTGCCCACCTGCACAGGTGCCTCTTTGACACCTGTTATTCTTTCTCTCCTTTCTACAAGCAACCTACAAGCCCTCTGAGAAGTTGGCGACTTACTGTAATTTGGAAATTAAGGGAAGCGACTCTGGTGACTAAGCAGCAGAGGTCATCACCATTCCGATAGCTGTTCCCACAGTGCTCATAGGAGCAGATCTTATGAAATAACGTCTTGGCTCCCAAGAAGAAGTGGGCTGGTTTCCTTAATTGGGCTTGGTGAGACAGAGCCCTTCCATGTGGGGCTGTGCTGCTAGGATGATTACTCAGTGGTGTACACACTACATGTGGACACACCCATGCAGTACTGTCACACCCACTGCTTATCAAAAGCCTCCATGAAGCAGGAAACATAGTAAGTCTCAAACATTCTCTATAATAAACCAAGAGACATGGCCTTGAAGGGCCTGCCCTTATGGCTGCCTCCCCTCTAGTGTTTAATGACTGGACTCTACATCTCACTCTCAGCAGCTGTCAAGTCTCAGAACTATACGCCAGGAGAATAACCAGGAAAGAAATGTAAGAAATCATCTATCATTACCTCTCCACCGCGTGAAGATTAAGACATATACTTGGCTTCTCTTCTCTTTTTTTTTTTTGGAGTCGGAGTCTCACTCTGTTGCCCAGGCTGGAGAGCAGTGACACGACCACAGCTCACCGCAGCCTTGACCACCTGAGCTAGGCAATTCTTCCATGTAAAGACGAGACCTATGTTGTCCAAGCTGGTCTGAAACTCCTGGGCTCAAGCAATCCTCCTGCCTCAACCTCCCAAAGTGCTGGGATGACAGGCATGAGCCACCACACCCGGCCAAGAGCCATGATTTTTAAAAGCCCATTCCAACAAACCAAACAATCTATTCCTTACATCTCCTGGCAGCAATATGTCACTTTCACTATAACTTTGAATCTGTAAACAGCAAACGAAATCAGCAATGACAACAGCAGGATCTATACTGTGCAACCTGCTTTTATAAGAAAAATACAGTAGTCTTATAAAGTTTTATTATAACATTATAGTTATATAGTTACCACCAAAGATGATAATTACCTACCTTCACACACAAAATTGGTTTGAGATCTTTTGATGATAATTAAGTCATTATAAAAGATGGATTTGGTTCCACCTCATTTATCACTTCCAGGAAGTCTATCCCAGATGTACTTAATAAGGCAAGTTTTTCTTAGATTTCTTCCTGAATTCCTAGGATTGCTTACGGGCACTTGTGCTTTTTATTTCTTTGCTATTAGTTATTTTTAGAAAATGCTTCTTTTCTCCTTGATTCATTAAACTATGATTGTAGGAGATGAAATTTCAACAGCATGTCTAGAACATTACATATTCTCTCGAGTTAATTTTAAAATCTGAAAATGTTACAATGATACCAATACGTGTGCTACCTTAAATATTTTTGCAATATCCATTCTAGAGATGGATCTTTTCGAAAAATGAAAGAGGAAAAACAAAAGCATTCTCAGGATATGGAAACAAGCCCACTGATACCAAAAAAAGGTTACAAAACAGAATTTCAAATCGTTAAAATATACAGATAAAAATGTTGAAAGTTAAAATAATAGCTATCCAGCTCCCCCAAGAGATCATACATTCAGAAATCATGAGGGGGTTTTCTGCTGCCTGACCACCACCTCAGGGGTCACATGCACGCTCCTGGGAAGGGTCTGTCCCAGTGGGCACTGCCCCATCACCACCTCAGCGTCCCCACTGGGCTGAAATTGACAGCTGACAATGTGCAAAAGCTGATTTACAAACTGACCAGGAAGGGCCTGACTCCTTCACAGATGGGCATGACCCTGAGGGACTCCCACAGTGTGATACAAGTACTTTTTCTGTTGGGTTTTTTGTTGTTGTTGTTGTTTTGAATCAGAGTATCACTCTGTCACCCAGGCTGGAGTATAGTGGCATGCTCACAGCCACCACAGCCTCGATCTGCTGGGCTTAGGCGATCCTTCCATCTCAGCATTCCAAGTAGCTGGAACTACAGGCGCACACCACCACGCCCAGCTAATTTTTTGATTTATTGTAGAGACAAGGTCTCTCCAAGTTGCCCAGGCTGGTCTTGAACCCCTGGGCTCAGGCAATCCTCTTGCCTCTGCCTCCCAAAGTGTTGGGAATACAGCAAGTACGTATTGTGACAGGAAACAAAATCTTAAGAATCCTTCAGACCAAAGGACTTGCTCCTGATCTTCCTGAGAATCTCCACCATTTAATTATGAAAGCGGTTGTTGTTCAAAAGCATCTTGAGAGAAACAGAAAGGATAAAAAATCCTCAATTCCACCTGATTCTGACAGAGAGCCAAATTCACCAATAGGTTCCATACTATCCCCAAGCGAGTCCTCCCTTCCAGTTGGAAATACGAGTCACCCACAGCCTCTGCCCTGGTTGCATAAAGTTGTCTATGTTCTCAAGCAATAAAATAATTGTTTGAAAGAAAGAAGGAAGGATGGAAGGAAGGGAAGGAAGGAATCATGAGGGGTAGGGGACAGGAGCAGAAAAATTGGGGCTTTTGTATTTTTTAAGGCAATGATAAAAACTACAAATTTTTTTTTTTTTTGAGTTGGAGTCTCACTCTGTCGCCCAGACTGGGCGGCCACTGCAGCCTCGACCTGCTGGGCTCCGGCGATCTTTCCGCCTCAGCCTTCCGAGTAGCCGGAATTACAGGTACACGCTACCATACCCGGCTAATTTTTTGATTTATTGTAGAGATGAGGTCTCGCCTGCCCAGGCAGGTCTCGAACCCACGGGCTCAGGCAATCCACTCATCTCAGCCTCCCAAAGGTGCGGGATTACAGGCTGAGCCACCAAGCCCAGCTGAAAACTACAAATTTATCTCGTTAAATTATTTTAAAACTACATTTTCCTGAATTATAACTTTGGACTGTGGAAAATGGAAGCATTCCCAGAGCTGAGTATGATTAACCCTGGGAATGATGTGACAAAGTCAAATCAAACACCACAACAATGTAGAGAACACGACCAAGGGAGAGAGAGCAGCCACACCCTGCAGGGTGGGGCTCGTGGGTTCTGTTTCTTCCTTTGGCCTTAATCTCAGGGTCCCTTAGTTTTCAGTATAACCTGTGGGTTCTTACAGAGTTCAGGAACTCAGAAATGAATACCCACATGGCTGCCTCTGGAGCTGGTTGAGCAGGTATCTGACTCATCTGGGCCTGGGTCCGAAACGTTTCTAGCATGTCTTGTTGGGATTTAGATACCAGGTCACTCTACTGTACATAGGTAAATGGAGATAAATACTGAGTATAAATGCACCGAATGGCATTGGCAGCGAGGACAGTGCTGCATTGGAAATACTGAACTCTGCCGTCTATCTTGTATATACCCTTCTCTCCAGGGCTGGGGAAAGGGGTAGGGGGAGGTAACCTTTAAATGATATTTCTGACCACTTCTAGAGAATAAATCCCAGCAATTGGTATGCTTTGGCTGACCCCACCAGAGTGAAGTCTCTGAACATACAAAGACTCCATTATATACTGAGCGCAAAGCGATTATTAATCATTAATCAACAAGAGGCAGCAGGTGATAACACACAAAACACCCACAGCTCAAGATATGACTTCAGGGAACACGCCTCCCCTCCAAACACGGAGAGTCTGGGCTCCTCAGCCTCCCCCGCCCAGCCCCAGCCTCTGCTCCCCTCCATTCATTGCTGGCTCCCCTTTCTCTCCTCCCCCCACCTCCCCATCCCCTGTCAGCCCAAAGGTCTATCTTTTTTATTTTTTGTATCACTGGTCGTATCATCAGCATACTAAATGCCTAGCTCTTTTCTTTTAAGCTTAAGTCAATGTTTTAGTGGTTCCTTCTTTTTTTAAATGAAGAATGTTTCTGTTTCCTTAGAGTCAGATCAGTTGTGTATTTCACAGATCAATGGAAATAAACACCCACTAGGTCAAGTTCCTTTCTGCACAGCACCTCGTAAGTGACATTTCCTCCTGAGCTTCATGGGCTTCCCCTACAGTTGGATGACTGGTCCATTCTGGGTATAAAACCCAGAACAGCATTATGTCCCATGAAAGAGAGCTCAGCACCTGCCTGAGAGAGTTCTGAATCAAGAAATAACATGCAGAAGCCTTTAAAACTTAATGTGCATACATGTATATTTACATGTACATGAGTATGTAAGTATACATATGTCTAAATGTATTATATGTATATATATGTGCATGCTTTGTGTATGTACATAATATATGTATATATTGTATAGAAGTATGATGTATGTGCATATACACACATTATGTATATATGTGAGTATATACATATGTGCATATGCATTATATATGTATATGTGTACAAAATATATGTGCATATTATATGTATGTGTGTGCCAATACACATATATGTATAATATATATAATGTATATTATGTATCTTTTTTTTTGAGTTGGAGTCTCACTCCATTGCCCAGGCTGGAGTGCAGTGGCACACTCACGGTCACCCCAGGGTCGACCTGCTGGGCTCCAGCCATCCTTCCACCTCAGCCTTCCAAATAGCTGGAACTACAGGCACGCGCTACCACGCCCGGCTAATTTTTTGATTTATTGTAGAGACAAGGTCTCGCCAAGTTGCCCAGGTTGTTCTCAAACCTGTAGGCTCAGGCAATCCTCTCACCTCGGCCTCCCAAAGTGCTGGGATTACAGGCTTGGGCCACGGCGCCTGGCCTATTATATAGCTATTATGTGTGTGCACATAGTAGATACACACACATTTCCTCCACAAAGGAAGCCACTAGAAGATCCCTCACTCCTCAGCTTCTGCCTGCTTAGAGGTGTGAAGAGGGCCATGGTGATCCAGCCCCACGCACCACTCCCCAGCCTCACCTGCCTCCGTCCGCCTCACAGCAGATCTAGCACAAGCTCGTTCTTTCTGTCACTAGCGGATGTCAAAGTGCCACGCCGTCTCTTGCCTCTCAGCATTTTTGGAACACACGAAGACTGTATGTCGACATAAAAATTATTCCTCTAAACATATAAAGACTACATGAGACACTGAACTAGAAACACGTACTAATCATTAACCAGCACCAGGCAGCAAATCTCAGGAGATAACACACAGAACACCCACAGCTCAAGGTGTGACTTCCAGGAGACAAACGCTCCCGTCCACACTTGTGCAGCCTGGGCTCCTCAGCCTCCCTGCCAGCCCCAGCCTCTCTTCCCTTCCCTCTCCACTCATCACTGGCTCCTCTCTCTCTCCTGCCCCCTGTCAGCCCAAACTCCTGCCTCCGTTCTCATATGCCAAGGACATTCTTTCCCCTACTCTAGGCCTGGCTACCTTCTGCTCATCCTATAGGTCTCTATTTAAATGTCTCTTCCTCCAGGCAGCCTTCCCTTGTAGAGCCCATTCAAAATCTGAATTAGACACCCCGGCTCTGCACTTCTCCGATGCCCTGAGCGTAAATGCCTGTTGACCTGTCTTATTCCATTCAAACGAGGGGCCAAAGAAACAGGGCCTCTGTCATGTTCACTACACTTAGAAGAGAACATTACAAATGATAGGTGCTCAATAAACATTTGGTGAATTATACTTAAAGACTGATTGGTTTTTCTCTAGTTGTACCAATTTTCCTTCTGGCAAATGCCTTCTATCCATAGACTGTTACAGGCATTATTTACCTATGATTTCATGACATTCTGAATGGTTCAGATAAATCTTACAAGATATTAAAGGTAAATTACTAGTAATAAGAGTCTCCCAAGGTTTTGGATGTCTATAGCAAACCTTTCCTATCTAAATGAGTAAGCTACAGAACAACATAGTACTCAGGAATAGAGCTACTAACTCTCATGTCCAATTGTTTGTTGCATCAGAGTCTCACTCAGTTGCCCAGGCCAGAATGCAGTGGCACAATCACAGTTCACTGTGGCTTTGACCTCCTAGGCTTATGCGATCCTTCCACCTCAGCCTCCCGAGTAGCTGGCACTATAGGCATGTACCACCACACTCGGCTATTTTTTGATTTTTTATAGAAACAAGATCTCACTATGTTGCCCAGGTTGGTCTTGAACTCCTGGCCTCAAGCAATTCTCCCACCTCAGTCTCCCAAAGTGCTGGAATCATAGGCATGAGCCACATACCTGGCTTCATTTTCAAATTTTCATTTCCAAAACAATGTGAAAAAAAATGAAGCGAGATCATTTCTGCTGAATAACTCTTCTCTGGAGAAGCCACCAGTGCACAGGCATTCACTAAATGATAGCTTTGTTAGTATTAAAAAAAAGGATTACATAATCTGCAGTGTTCTGTTACCCAGTTCAGGGAGGGTGCAACATGTCCCCATTTATCAAATATCTAGTTACCGAACAGTTACCTATGCCAAAAGTTGATTACAGATTTTAAAGGAATTAAAATAAATTGCATCCAGTCCTTAAGTCTTCCTGAGAACACAACAGAACTGTGTGCACTCAGGGAGGTGCTTAAGGACAGGACGGCAGTTTCTCCCTCCCGATGGATTCTTGAATTTACTCTGATCAGACGTTTGTCCCACCAACCCCCCAAAACCACTCTGACAAGTTCACCAGTGACTCCCACACAGCTTAGCACAATGGTCAGCTCTCAATCCTCCCCCCACTGACCTAACAGCAGTGTTTGCCCCAGTTGATCACTCTCTCTGGGGAAGAGCTTCTCCACCAGCCTCCAGGACACCACCGGCCCCTGGTTTTCCTCCTACTTCCTGGCAGCGATTTTTCTGCAATCTTTGCTGGTTGTTCATCCCCAGACTTCTAAAGGCTGTGATGCCCCAGATTCTCCTCCCCTCCCCTCCCCTCTCCTCCCCTGCCCTCCTCTCCCTTCTCCCATCATCTCCCTCCCCTCCTCCCCCCTTATCCTTCCCTCCCCTTCTCTTTCCCTCCTCCTCTCCTTCCCTCCCCTCCCCTTCCATTATCTCCCTTCCCTCCCATCCCCCTCCCCTTCCCCCTTCCCTCTTCCCCTCCTCCTTCCTCTCCCCTCCCCTCTCTCCCTTGCTAATCTCACTCACTTGGGGAGGTCATCCAGTCTTAAAGACTCACCACACCTACTCCCTGATGGTCAGCAAATTTGACTCTAGTGTCAACCTCTCCCACGAATTTAGACGCATACGAGGGGGACCAAAAAAACCCCAGAATTTATTTGTGAAATATTGTGTATTCATTCTTATGTGTTTAAACTTCTGTCACCTTCTAAGTATTCTCCGTTTGATGCAATACACCTATTGAGATGCTTTTCCCACTGCTCAAAACAGTCTTTGAACTCATCGATTTTGATGCCTTTAAGTGCTTCTGCCATTTTTTGTTTCACCTCTTCCACATTGGCAAAACATTCCCTTTGAGGACTTTTTTTTATCTGGGGGAAACAAAAAAAGTCATTTGGGATGAGATAGGGTGAATAGAGAGGGTGGGGCATGGAGGTCATGCTGTTTTTGGTCAAAAACTGCTGAACACAGTGCAATGTGGGTAGGTGTGCTCGTAAATCGCCCATCATGAATGGGTAAACCCATTGAAAGAATCTCCAAAAGTAATTCACTGAAGCTGAACACAGCCTCTCCCAACAAGGCTAGCTGTTACATTGATGCTGATGGGTTCCTAGAACACTGACCTGGCAGGGGAAGCCTGTACTACAAGGGGACCCCCTCCAAAGATAATTCTTTTTGAGTCCCTCCTCATATATCCAACCACCTGCTTCACTCGGTGGGCGAATGGGCACTGCAAATTTAAAATCCAGACCCTACCTTAACCTGCTCCCCACATTCTTCTACCTCTCAGGAGATGGCAACTCTGTCTTCTGGTTCCTTGGATCAAACACTTTAGGCATATCCTCTGACACCCACACCTAATCCCTCAGTAAATCCTCCAGACCTTTCTGAATACCCAGCACATGGCCTCCTCTCATGATCGCCTCAGCTACCACCTGGTCCAAGCATCATCTGCGTATGATTATCACCATGGCATCTGAACTGGGTCCCTAATTCTGCCCTTTCACAGTCACCATTATAATTTTAAAATGTAAATCTAAGCCAGGCACAGTGGCTCATGCCTATCATTTCAGCACTTTGAGAGGCTGAGGTGGGAGGATCGCTTGAGCCCAGGAGTTCAAGACCAGCCTGGGCAACATAGTGAGATCCCAACTCTACCCCCCCCAAAAAAAAAAAACTAGCCAGGCATGGTGTGCCTGTAGTCCCAGCTCAGAGGCTAAGGCAGAAGGATCACCTGAACCCAGGAGATAGAGGCTGCCGTGAGCCTACACTCCTAACAGAGTGAGACCTTGTCTCTAAATTTTTAAAAAAAAAGGTAAATCTGATACCACTCCTTGGCTCCAAATCCCCCATGGCTCCCCAAAACACTGAATTTAGTCCCAGGATTGATCATGTCTCTAGGGCTCCACACTCTCAGTCACTCTTTCCTCCTGAGTCTCCTGCTACCCTTCCCCCGGTCACTGCCACAGCCATGCCAGCCCCTCACCCTTCAGTATGCCAGGCACTCCCTGTCTCAGGACATGTGCACTTGCTACTTCCTCTGCTGAAAACTTTCTTCCCTGCCAGCCACTCATCACTCCCTGGTCACCCTAGATAAACTGCATCCCCGCCCCTCCTGCACCCACCTGCAGCCTTTCCCCATAGCATCTATCTTGCTATGAATGTCACTGATTATCTGTCTACCCCACTAGAATACCAACTCCAGAAAGACAAATTATTGTCTACTTTGTCCATTGCCAAATCCTCATCTCTTAGAACAGTGCCTGGCACACAGCAGGCACTCAATAAATGTGTTGGACTGGGCACAGTGACTCATGCCTGTAATCCCAGCACTGTGAGAGGCCAAGGCAGGATTGCTGGGGCCCAGGAGTTCGAGATCAGCTTAGGCAACATAGTGAGACCTCTGTCTCTACAAAAAAAAATAAAAAAATTAGCCAGGGATGGTGGCGCATGACAGTAGTCCCAGCAACCTGGGAGGCCAAGGCTGAAAGATCACCTGAGCCCAGGAAGCCAAGGCTGTGGTGAGACCCAATTGTGCCACTGTACTCCAGCCTGGGCAACAGAGATTCTGACTCAAAAAAAAATGTGTTGAATGAATGCACAGTGAATAGCAACCATCTCTCTCTTTGAGGAAGTGCCAGTTAGCGGGGAAACCCAGTTAGCAAACAAAGGTAAAGAGAGCTAGAGTTATAGGACTTCTAGTGAGCTCCAGGGACACAGAGCCCCAATGAGAACTTCATTTCCAGGTAGCTAGAATCAACATGAAGGACAAGTGGCATCATTTCAGAATGCCACGTAAATGCAGTTCATTTTAATTTAAAAATCAGATATGAAAAATTAGCAAGCTTTAATAGAAATAACAACCAGGCAGAGCCCTGGGAAAGATGTTACAAGAAAAATAATCTAGATTTATAGCTGGTCCCATAAAGCCAAGGAATTGTTAACCTTACGTGAGAGAAATCATACCTACTTTTCTTTTCTTCTTCTTCTTGAAATCAAAGTCTCACTCTGCTGCCCAGGCTGGAGTGCAATGGCATGGTCATGGCTCACCACAGACTCTTAACTCCCAGGCAATCCTCCTGCCTCAGCCTCCCAGGTACTAGGACTACAGGCACATGCCACCACACCTGGCTAATTTTTTTTTTCAAGTTTTATAGAAACAAGATCTCACTATGTTGCCCAAGCTGGTCTCAAACTCCTGGGCTCAAGCAATCCTCCTGCTCTAGCCTCCCAAAGTGCTGGGATTACAAGCATGAGTCACTGTGTATGGCTGAAATCATATCTTCTTCTAAAAGTTGGTTAGGCCTATGATGGGTAAGAAAACAAGCAACACTGTACCTGCTGAGGAAGGACCTTCCACCCGTCTCCTCTAGTGCTGGGCTTTGAAGAGTCTATACAACACCCCGTTCTCCCTGGTTGGTCTGCTATTCACCTGCCTGTTCTGGCAACCCTAAGGGGGCACACTAACCTCAGGGGAGTGGCTCACCCACCCACACAGAAACTGCAGCCAGTCACATAAGCCAGAACTGCCTATCTCGCCAAGCACTGGACAAGACTTCAAAAACTACGCCAAGATGCATTGTACACCAATAGGCATGAGGGTCCTAGCTCCACTGACATGGCATCTTGTAGGACTGCAACCCTCTGATTTTATTTTGTAGACTGTGTCAGGATGCACTGTACGGAAATAATTCTGGGTGCCACATTCATGTATACTGCATCACTTCTCACGCCAGGTTGAGGACCTTAATTTCAACAAACACTACCCTATTCTAACACATCTCATGTGCCAGGCTACGTGACATCTGTACCTCACTAAAGCATGAGACAACGAGTGTTGTGCTGTGAACGAGCATGTGCATTCTTAAATGCTTGAATTGTGTACAATATTGGTATCAAGAAGGATAGAGCTTCCACAAACTACAGCAGCTTTTTTTTTTTTTTGAGTTAGGGTCTTCTTACTCTGTTGCCCACACTAAAGTACAGTGGCACAATCACAGCTTACCACAGCCTCAATTGGCTGGGTTCAAGCTATCACACTTGGCTAGGTTTTTGTGTATTTTTTTGTAGGGATGAGGTCTCACTATGTTGCCCAGGCTGGTCTCGACCTCCTGAGTTCAAGAAATCCTCCTGCCTTGGCCTCCTAAAGTGCTGGCATTACAGGTGTCAGCCACTGTGCCTGACCCAGAACAGCTTTGGAGGCAAGTATCCATAAGGTGGGCTCACTCCTAAACCTGCAAAGCAGCCCCTCCCCCAAAATCAACACATTTTTAATGGTATGGCCATGCTAAGTCACTAAGGCATATAATCCCCCTCTCTCCATTCCCATGTGAACTCAGTCCCTGCCAGGGCTTATACAGCACCCCTCTCTCTGCATCTCTTCCGCCTCTCTGTTCCGAGGCACCTGTTGGAGGTTGGGTCTGCCCAGTTCTCACCAAGATGGTCCCAACAGCCTTCTCTTAAGCCCTCCTCATGGCCATGTTTCTGTCCACGAAATGCCACCTTTTAAACCCCTGTATTATTTCCCATTATCCAGTGAATTAAGAACAAACTTCCTCAAAGTCAGTGGCTCACAAACTGTGATTCACAGACCACCTGAAAAGGCTTTCCTGGCCACAGCCCCCAGGGCTCCATCACACCTGGATGCTACCAGAGTCTCTGGGGGTTGGGGCCAGAAGCCATTGGTTCTGATGAGTGATTCCTATGCCCATGAAAAGCTGAGCACAGACACCCTAAATCTTGCATCCAAACCACATGGATAGACACATCTGGCTGGGATGGATTCACATGTATCAAACCAACCCAGACAAAACTAGAAAAGAGCTAGCTGTCTGAAGGTAACAGAGAATAGCTGAGGCAGCCAGGGCTTGAGGGGTCACTATCCTGGGAAGACATGAAAGTGAGTTCAACACTCTCTCCCACACTTCCCTGCTTTTCCGATTCCAAAGCAGCCCAGGTAAGAAACCAAGCGGAGGGGGCCAGGGCTCTAAGTGCGGGGAAAACACCGTCTGAACAGCTGAACAAGAGAATAGAAACCACCTTTCATTCTACCATCTATAGATAACCAGTATGGCAATTTGATGTATTTTCTTCTAGTCTGTTTTTAAATATATAATCATATCATCTCAGAATTTTAATGTATGAGACCACTAGAACCTAAAAAATCTGTGACTACTGAAACATTAAACAATCCTTATTAAATATATTTTTTAATTTTTTTACAATTTAGAGTCAAGGTCTCACTCTGTCACCCAGGATGGAATACAGTGGCATGATCATACCTCACCGCAGCCTTGAACTCCTGGGTTCAAGCGATCCTCCCTTCTCACCCCAGAAGTAGCTGGGTTTACAGGCATGTGCCACCATGCCCAGCTAATTTTTCTTTTCTTTTTTTTTTTTTTGTACAGACAGGGTCTCACTATATTTCCAAGGCTGATCTCAAGTTCCTGGCCTCAAGAGATCCTCCCACCTCATCTTCCCAAAGTGCTAGGATTACAGACGTGAGCCGAGAATACACAGCCTAATGCACCCAGTCTAAATATATATTAAAATCCATCTTTTCCCATTTATAATAGCCCAATCAGGTATTAGAAAGAAAAAAGAAATAGATACAGTATTTTCTGGAATTTTGGGGGGGACAGTAAAATTACAGGTTAAATTTAAGGAGGTCAATTCAAATATACCAATAATACAAATGCTTTTCCTTAACCCTCAAAGCTTATTACCAGGCCAAATTTATGTCGGCACCAACCAAAGAACCCTAAGGGAGAGATCTGGAATCAAATGTCTCTTGATTCAAACCCCATTTGCTATCTATGTAACCTCAAATACATCAGGGCTCGGTTTCCTTAACTCCAAAATGAAGATGATAAAAAAAAGCCAGTGTCAAATAAGCACTGTGAGGGCTAACTGAGACAGTGCCTGAGAAGTCTTAGCAAGGGCCGGCACTCAGAGAGTCGCTGCACAAGTCAGTTGCCACTGCTGCCTCCCCACTAACCTGCCAGCTTCCTGGACATGGGCTTCATTTACACCTACCTCACCTTCCTAGTACAAAGCAGAGGAAATATGAATTATATTTTAGTTGGGGTCTCAGGCTGTCTCAGGCTGAAGTGAAGATCGCGGTTCACTGAAGCTTCAACCTCCTGGGCTCAGGTGATCCTTCTGCCTCAGCCTCCTGAGTAGCTGGGACTACAGGCATGTGCCATCATGCTCAGTTACTTTTTTTTTTTTTGTAGACATGTGGTCTTGCTATGTTGCCCAGGCTGGTCTTGAACTCCTGGACTCAAGCAATCCTCCTTCCTTGCTCTCCCAAAGTACTAGGAATACAAGTATGAGCCACCACCCCCAGTCATATATTTTGGTTTTAGCTTTTAAAAAGGAATGAATTGGCCAGCACGGTGGCTCACAACTGTAATCTTAGCACTTCGGGAGACCAAGGTGGGAGAATCACTTGAGGCCAGGAGTTCAGTATCAGCCTGGGTAACATAGCAAGACCTCGTCTCTACAAAAAAATTATAAAAATAGCTGGACGTAGAGGTCTGTGCTTGTTTTGTTTTTTTTGTTTTTTTTTTTTGAGTTGGAGTCTCACTCTGTCGCCCAGACTGGAGTGCAGTGGCTGCTTCCGGCCACTGCAGCCTCAACCTGCTGGGCTCCGGCGATCCTCCGCCTCAGCCTTCCAAGTAGCCGGAATTACAGGCATGCACTACCACGCCCGGCCGATTTTTTGATTTATTGTAGAGATGAGGTCTCGCTGCCCAGGCGGGTCACGAACCCGCGGGCTCAGGCAATCCACTCACCTCAGCCTCCCAAAGGCGCGGGATTACAGGCTGAGCCACCGAGCCCGGCAGAGGTCTGTGCTTGTAATCAGGAGATGGAGACAGGAGGACTGCTTGAGTCCACAATTTTTTTTTTTTAATTTTTGAGCTGGAGTCTCACTCCGTCACCCAGACTGGAGTGCAGCGGCCGCTCCCGGCCACCGCAGCCTCGACCTGCTGGGCTCCAGCGATCCTTCCGCCTCAGCCTTCCCAGTAGCCGGAATTACAGGCATGTGCTACCATGCCCGGCTGATTTTTTGATTTTTTTTTTTTTATTGTAGAGATGAGGTCTCGCCAAGTTCCCCAGGCAGGTCTCGAACCCGCGGGCTCAGGCAATCCACTCACCTCAGCCTCCCAAAGGCGCGGGATTACAGGCTGAGCCACCGAGCCCAGCTTGAGTCCAGAATTTTAAGGCTGCCGTGAGCTAAGATTATGCCACTGCACTCCAGTCTGGGTGACAGGGCCAGACCCTGTGTCTAAATTTAAAAAAAAGGAGGAACCAATAGTTGAAATAAAAAAAACTAATGAAGGTTCAACAAAATGCCATCTATAATGCATATACATGTGGGTGTTCATATACATGTGTGCATCACCTGTATACACATATATGCTTACATATCTATACAGTCTGTATACTTACAAAGCAAACTGAAAGGTTAAACTACTATTCCATAATTTTTGTTAGGGAGTTCTGGAAATTGGACTCTGGGGTGAGTAATACTCCAATTTCAGGACTGAAGCTAGTGTGTTCTTGCTTATTTCCCACTTCAGAGCATTGTAAAGATGGAAAGAACCTGAGTCACCAGATAACTTACTCATTTAAATAAGACCCCCACAAGCCAGCACAGACATCTGGAACATAGTCCCTGTTTTAAGTTATCCATGAAACCTTTTAGTTCAAACAGAAACAGCTCCTGCCAGGGGACAATATGTGCAGGTAAAGGCAATCAAGAGAACCAAATTCCTGTTGTTATGCTGAAGAGTAGCGACCCAGTGGTAATTCTGCTGGGTCCATCAGTGTTTCTATCTAAACACTATCTGTATGGAATGATTAATAAATGTTGCAATTTTTAAAATAATAGAATTAGGAAAACAGCAAAATAAAATCATATGTTGAAAAAGAAGGTTTAGTAAATAGTTGATGAATTACTATATAGCCAATGTTATCACATCTTACGGGAATATTTCTCACGAGAGCAATTAACACCTGACTGTGGCAGCCCACACAGGAAACTGCAAACTGACCCACAGACGTGTTTTGTTTGGCCTATGCCAAAAAAGCTATAGGCAGTTTTCTAGAAACTGGGAAATGTCACACAGAAACCGGGATTTATAGCTTCATTTGAGAAGAACAAAAAGCAACAAAAATCAGAAGCTCTGGAAACTTTAGGTCCACAGTCAGCAGAAACTGAACAATATAAATATAAAACTTTGGGTTTGCCACAGTCTCCACCACTCCCTATTGTTCACACACCCCCACACGTCAATCTCCAGCATTGCCTGCCTGGCCCCTGTGGGCATCTGCGCTTGCAACTCCTGTCGCGAGTCTCAGGACTATCCCCATCTTCGGTGTTCACTTCTGTGGTGTCCTTTTAATCCTGGATTCTCAAGGCTTTTGTCAATAGTGGGGGCTCACAAACTCCATCTGCACTGATTCAATATCCATGTAGCAAGACAAAAAAGTTCTACACCAGGATGTACAACACATTTGCATTCCTCTTTTCTGCTTTTCCTTTCCCTCACTTCTCATGGTGTCTCCACGCTTTGTGCCAAGCCAAAAACCTGAGTTTTGAATGAGGAAGAACCACTATCCAGTCTCTCATCACAGAGAGCTGGGGAAGAGGGTGTGTGACCTTTGGCTCCTCTGTTCGAAGAAGGTCTTGAAATTCCACACAAAACCTAGACAGGTTCCTTCAGACCCATAAAAATTCCCCTCCCTCTGTGTTGTCCTGGGCTGAGCACTCATGGAAGGACACAACCAGAGGATACCCTGGGCCTGGGATTGAGTAGCTGGCTAGGAGCCCACAGGAACAGAAGCTTTAACGCTTCCCTGCCTATTCCGTGGAAAGGATGCTCACAAGCCTAAGCGCATTACTCACCTACTTTAATATGTCACCACTGTTCCTACTGGAAAAGTCTTCCTTTTTTTTTTCCCTTGAGTCAGAGTCTCTCTGACTGAGTCTCTCCAGAGTCACCCAGGCTGGAGGGTAGTGGCATGTTCACGGCCACTGTAGCCCCAACACACTGGGCTCAGGCAATCCTTCTGCCTCAGCCTTCTAAGTAGCTGGAACCACAGGTGTGCACCACCACGCCCGGCTAATTTTTTGATTTATTATAGAGATAAGATCTCACCAAGTTGCCCAGGCTGGTCTTGAACCCCTGAACTCAGGCAATCCTCTTGCCTCTGCCTCCCAAAGTGCTGGGATTACAGGCATGAGCCACTGCATACAACTGGAAAGTTCTTCTTAATCACTTATTATGTATTAGCTAAAAACCAGCAGTCAACAGGCATTATGAAGGAAAGTGTGGCTTATATCATTTATTCATTCATGTATCCTATTCATTAACTTCTGGAATAGACCAGAGGTTCACCGATTTTAATCTATACCTGAATCACCTGAGAGACCTGTTCAGACACAGCTTCCTGGATTCGATGGCTGGAGTTTCTGATTCAGCAGGTCTGAGGTGAGTCCTGGGAAGTCCACATTTATGTTCCCACATGATCCGGAAAAAGCTAGTTCAAGAACAATGGTGCCAAGATGTCAGGAGACACCACCCATATGTGTCCAGGAAAGGGTCTCTTGAAAAGCTCAGATTACAAATATCAGGAGTCAGGTACTATGGTCATATATTTATAGGGAAATTAAGTTTCCCTAGTCCACAGTGCCAATTTCTTTCTTGATCCAAAGAAGAATGAAGAATCTGCCCACCTCTAAGCAAGGCCTTTCTTTACAGATCGTCTGTATGTCAAATTCCTCTGTTGGCTTAGGGCACTTATTATCAAACCACTCCATACCATATGTCTCCAGAGCTCTTACTAGCAAGGGGTATTTATGTTTTTTTAAAAATACATCTCCCTAACCCGTCCAGGCTTTGGTGTTGTCATTTTCATAAACACTACCCACAGTTGTGTCCTCTACTCATGGTTAGTGCTTAAGACTCCAGCTAGAATCCATGTTAAGATGATGCAGACAACTTTAACAGGTGTTACATCAAGTCTGGTCAACCCTCCATGGCAAACTAGCTTCCCTCTATTTCAAATATCATATTCCAGTTAGTACTTTGACTTGACTCTCTTGAAGACATCGTAATATAAAGTACTCTTAGAACAGGAAAGATGGTTCAATAAATGCATATTTAAGTAAAGTTAGAAACACACACACAGACACACACACACACACACACACACACACACACACACACACACACACCCCTACTCCTAAACCCAAAGCACTGAATTTCCCTTCTCTGCAAATCTCTGAGAGTAGGAAATAGAATGTTTCCTTTCACTGAACAGTTTTCCTCAGGAAGGTATGATTCAGATGATCATAATCACGGCCTTTCTGACAGAT
The DNA here is from genome assembly GCA_027257055.1 of Cephalopachus bancanus. Taxonomy (NCBI): domain Eukaryota; kingdom Metazoa; phylum Chordata; class Mammalia; order Primates; family Tarsiidae; genus Cephalopachus; species Cephalopachus bancanus. The sequence continues at coordinate 152,503 of JAPVLO010000033.1, forward strand.
GACACGTAGGGGTTTTCCTCTAACAGAGCTGACAGTCTCCTTAAAAGGGGTCTCATGGCTGTGTGCAGTGGGCTACAGTTTCCAGGTTATTCTAATACCAGCCTGCTCACCTTCAATTCCCTCTCCCACTCACTCCTCCCAGTTGAGAAGTGACACATTAAGTGTTAAAAAATGTGTCCAACTCTTGCTTGGAAACTTCTCAAGATACCAAAAGTATGGTAACTATAATTTCTTTTTATTTTGATTTGGAGTCTCACTCCATTGTCCAGGCTGGAGTACAGTGGCATGCTCACAGTCACCCCAGCACTGACCTACTGGGCTCAGGCAATCCTTCCGCCTCAGCCTTCCAAGTAGCCGGAACTGCAGGCACATGCTACACGCCCAGCTAATTTTTTGACTTATTGTAGAGACAAGGTCTCACCAAGTTACCCAGGCTGGTCTCGAACCCCTGGGCTCAGGTAATCCTCTCGCCTCGGCCTCCCCAAAGTGCTGGGATTACAGGCTTGAGCCACCACGCCAGGTCGTAGCTATAATTTCTAAAGCAAAAATTAGGATAGCCTGTCAGTAGAGCAAAATATTTTAAATCAGATCTACCAGCTGCTTTACTCAAAAACCTACAAGTTTTCACATGGAAAGTTCTCAGGTTTTTACAACCTATTGATCCTAATTCTAAGGAACCACTTTGCGCTAATAAACACAACCACATTTGCCCTTCTGATCCCAGGTTTAACAATGTTCAATCAGCCATCTGATGTTAAAGAAAACAAACTAGGCTAAGTCCACATTCACAAAAAACCCTATTCATAGATGAATGAACAGCTTCAGAAACTGTAGCTCCAGCAGAATGTGCCAGAAAAGAACAATGACGTGAGCAAGTCATGTGAATGTGAAAAGACAGAGGGCGCTCTCTATTTTTAAACAACCATCACACACGGTGAGAGTCACTGGGATGAGAGGAGGGCCAGGGGCTCCCTCGGCCCTAGTAAAGGGGAGAAAAAATTAATAAACATCCCAATCTCAGATCTAATTGTAAAATTACTTGGATCTGAAGCTACTCATGAACCAGGTGCACCTAGAGCTTGGCTTCCCAAAGCCTGGAATCTCTAACACCTAAGTCGAAGACACCATCACCTCCAGAAGACCACACTGCCATCCTGCTGGACGACCCGAATTCATTTCTGCCCCAAGAAGCCAAGAGAGATCTTCAAAACACAGATGAAACTATCTCACACCTTGTTTTCCATCACAACTAGAAAAAATTGCAAACACCTGATGGTCACTTGCAAGACCCTCCATGACCAGCCTGTGTGCATGACTCCTGCCCCCCCCATACCCTCATTCCTCATGACTCTACCATATTTCCTTTCCTCAGGCTCCCCAAGCTCATTCCCACCTCAGGGCCTTTGCACAAGCTGCTCCCGCTCCTATGTGCTCTTTCCCTAATTTTCCGAAGACCATTTCCTTCTTGCCATTCATGCCTAAATGTCCTCTTCTCCAAAAGGCTTTCTTAATGACTCCATCCAAAGGAGCACCACCCCCACACAAAGTCCCTCTTCACTGCTCTGCTGTATTTTCTTTACGTGTATCAATGGATATTTTCTTACTCATTTGTTTGGGGCTGGTGTTGTTCTTGGTCACCTCCCTCATCTACCATATTAAAGCAGGGATCTCCCTGGGTGCCCAGCACCTGGAACAACACTTGGCACTTAGTGAGGCCTCCATAATTACTTGTTGAATGAATGAAACTCTAACTATTTTTTACCTGAGGGTGGAATTTGTCATCAAGGCAAGAGATCCTGCGAAGCCCTTTCTTTTTCTTTTCTTTTTATATGCTAACACTCCTTTTTTTTTTTACAGCACTTTCTTTTAGGACAATACAACAGGCATCAAAGTACATCAGGTATTAAACTAGGATCTAACTCTAAGTTATGTTCCTAGGTTATGCAGGTTATAGCACATAAGGTGACTACTGGTTGCTGGGGACCAAGCTGATGAACAATGCTTGTTCACTGTCCAGTTTACAATAAATAAAGTAAAATAAGTGTTTAAATTTGTTTAAATGCATTGTTTAAATGCATCGTTTGGACAAAGTCCCAAATTTCTTTTTAAGCAAATAGCTGTCTACTGCCGACCAAATGTATATAAATTTTATTCTGACCCTGGCAAAGCCCTTTTCAAAGAGGTCCCACTAAAACTTATACGACTGTCTTCCTCCAAGGCCTGCAAGGTCCTCAGAAGAAGTGAAGGAAAAATATCCAAGAAAACAATGAGAAGAAGAGAACATGGAGGTGATTTCACTTACTTCCCACACACCACCAGAAGGCAGAATGGAATTGTCATAAATTAGTAACCATGAGACGGGTGACCATCACAGCAGCGTTAAATTTTAAATAAAAATTCTCGATTATTCCATCAGTTAACCTGGAGTATTGCTGCTCATTAATAGTAAGCATGTAAGGTGGGGCACAGTGACACATGCCTGTAATCCCAGGACTCTGGGAGGCTGAGGTGAGAGGACTGCCTGAGCCCAGGTATTTGAGACTAGCCTGGGCAACATGGCAAGACCTCATCTCTACAATAATATAAAAAAATTGGATGGGCACAGTGGCTCACACCTGTAATCACAGCACTTTGAGAGGCAGAGGCAAGAGGACTGCCTGAACCCAGGGGTTTGGGATCAGCCTGGGCAACATAGTGAGACCTCGGCTCTACAATAAATTTTTTTAAAAATTAGCCGGGCCGGGCTTGGTGACTCAGCCTGTAATCCCAGTGCTTTGGGAGGCTGAAGCAAGTAGATTGCCTGAGCTCGTGGGTTCAAGACCTCGTCTCTACAATAAATAAAAAACTAGTCGCGTGTGGTAGCACGTGCCTATAGCTCCTGCTACTTGGAAGGCTGAGGCAGAAGGATCGCCTGAGCCCAGCAGGTCGAGGCTGCGGTGGCTGGGAGCATGCCACTGCACTCCAGTCTGGGTGACGGACTGAGACTCCAACTCAAAAAAAAAAAAATTAGCTGGGCATGGTGGTACACACCTGTAGTTTCAGCTTCTTGGAAGTTTGAGGTGGAATAATCACCTGAACCCAGCAGGTCGAGACTGAAGTGGCTGTGAGAATGTGACTGTATTCCAGCCTGGGTGACAGAGTGAGACTCCAAGTAATAAAAAAATGAGCAGGGCATGGTGGTGTTTGCCTGTAGTCCCACCCTCTCAGGAGGCTGAGGCAGAGGGATCACCTGAACCCAGGAAGTCAAGGCTGCAGTGGTTGTGATTATGCCACTACACTCCAGCATGGGCATCAGAGTGAGATTCTAACTCAAAATTTAAAAAAAAAAAAAAAAAAGGAAGGAAGGAAAAAAAAAAAAAGATTTAAAAAAATGTGTAAACACAAGCCACATTACGCAAAGTGCTTTCCCTGTATTACACCATTTAATTCTAACTGAAACCCTGTGCATTGGTTATTGAGTCCTATTTTACAATGAGAAATGGGTAAAAATAAGTTTAGAGAAGATCAGCTGCATCCCCAAGCTTTCAAATAGTGTCAGACACAGAACTTGAATCCAGTTCTATTTTATTCCAAAGCCTATGGCTCTTTCACCACAGCTGCCTGAACTTCTCTCCCAAAGCAGCTAACATGAATAAGCTGTAAAGACTCAAAGGCAAGCAGGAAATGGGGCCAGAACAATTGCAAGTGTTGTTTAAAAAACTTAAGAGTGAGTGTGTGTGTGTGTGTGTGTGTGTGTGTGTGTGTGTGTGTGTGTGATTCTACCCAATAGAAATGCTAATTGTGTCACATAGACAAGATATTTGCAATGTGATACTCGGGATAAAAATAAAAATTAAAATTAGATTAAGAGAGACAAAAAGAAAAATGATTCATTCCATTGTTGAGCTGGATTCTGAAACGACACAACACAATCTACAAGCTACAACAAAACAAATAACTTGGGAGTAAGTGCCCCAACTGCTAAAGGATCCGTTCAAAAAATCTAGAACCCTGTGTAAGCTGTGTACTGAAAAAAAGAAAAGGAATGTGTTCCTGTGACTGTAAATTCTACAGGGATAATCAGGAAAGACTCAAGCTCCTTGAAGCTGCCCCTCCCCACACTGGTTGATGAGGAAATAACTAGAAGGCACCACCTCAGCTAGAGGAGGAGCCAGGGACTGGATGGAACCACAGAACAGAAGCCCATGGAGTCTGGTCTCAGCTCCTTGCCTCTGGACCTTGGACAACTCATTTAAGTTCCAAAAGCCTCCTTGATCTTGCTCAGTTGAGCAGAGCCGTGCCTTCTCCAGGCTTCTCCAGGCATCTCCAGGCTTGAGGACAGTCACAAGACAGCAAGCATGGAAGCTCTGCAGAGCTCATGAAAATAGGATTTGAAACCAGGCGTGGTGGCTCACACCTGCAATCCCAGCACTTTGAGAGGCCGAGGTGGGAGGATCACTTGAGCCCAAGAATTCAAGACTGGACTGAGCAACCTAATGAGACCTCATCTCTACAAAAAATAGAAAAATTAGCTGGGTGTGGTAGTGCCTACCTGTAGTCCCAGCTACTCAGGAGGCTAAGGTGGAAAGATCGCCTGAGTCCAGGTCGAGGCTGCCATGAGCTGTGATCATGTCCCTGCGCTTCAGCCTGGGCAACCGAGTGAGATCCCAACTTTAAAAAAATTTTTTTTCTTTGACTTATTCACGTAAAGCCTAGCCTAATGGCTAAACTAGTGGTAAAAACTTCAGGAATAGCCTGAATGAGAGTAAAAAAAGAAAGCAAGATGAGAACCCTAAAGTTGCAGAGCCAGGACAGGCCAGCAAGGGTCAAGACAGGGGCAGTGACACAGGCATGACGAGACAGATAAGAGGAGCCTTCACCATTCCACCCAATGAGATGGACGCAAAAAAGGGAGTCTGAGGAGCGAGGCCCAAGCAAGAGAGGCCACCTCCCAATCTCCATGATCATAGGACAGAGACCCCCTAGCCTTGGCACACAGTCTTTCCAGTGTTAAGAACCGCCCTGTTGTTTGTGCCTGAAATGACATTCAGTGTCATCTGCCATCAACAATGAAATCTCCACCCAAAATCAGTTGAGTGTGGTCAACCCCCCGCAGTCACAAAAAGCCCATCTCATCCTCCCAAGTCCAGCTGAGGATCCTGAGAACAATCCTCAACCTCAGTAAGAGCTGACTACCCCGCAAATCCCTCCTTACTGCTTATGTTAAAGAATCAGAAAAAAAGGTTGTTATGAGAACGCTTCAAGTCAGAAATCTCAGGGGAAATGTCTTAGTTTGCTAAGAGTCACCTGGTGCTGTTGCTGGGCGCAGCCTATGCATACAAGTATATATACTCTGGAACTGCTATTTTGCTTTAATTAGGAGCCAAGTCAAGCATTCTCAGAATAAATGTCATCATTCCAGAACTTCAATAAAACAGATGGAGGACATGTAAGATCAGACAGCCCAATATACCTGCACAGGACCTAGCAGCAAAGTCTGAAAACGTGTTTGCAGCTACGTGCCAGGACTGTGATGGTTCTACCAATCCCCAGGGACCTTGCTAACACGCAGATTCCAATTTAGCAGGCCTGAGCTTTCACACTGTTAACAAGCCCCCAGGTGACACTGATGCCACTAGTCACAGACCAGGTGCCAGACAGGGGTCAACAAATGACAGCAAGAGCCATCCTAATGCCTGCTCATGGGAAGTTCAGTTACTACTAAATTTTTTTTTTAAAGCTAGGCACAGGTGGCTCATGCCTATAATCCCAGCACTTTGGGCGGCTGAGGTGGGAGAATTGTTTGAGCCCAGAGTTAGAGACCAGCCTAAGCAACATAGTGAGACTTCGTTTTCACAAAAATAAAAAATGAAAAAAAAAAAAGGCCTAACATAGAGGCGCATGCCTGTAATGCCCAGGAGGTCAAGGCTGCAGTAAGTCATGATCGTGCCACTGTACTCCAGCCTGGGCAAAAGAGTGATGAGACCCTGTTTCAAAAAAAAGGGAAAAAAAGGTGAGTACATATGGTTCAAACATATCTACCCAAAGAAGGTTCGTGATATTGGCAAGAGGCATTTAGTACTCGGCTAACCAAGAACCTTCTTGATCAGCCGCAAGTTCTGTCCAGATCCTCTGACCTATTTTTTTTCAATGGCAGAGAAGTCTTGTCAGCCCCAACAGATACCCTGGATGGTAGGAATCCACCCTATGCCAGATCTGACTGCACAGAGAGAACAGCTTATGTCCTGGAGCTACAGGATAAAAGAAGAGGGAAGTAATAAAAACAAGGAGTAGCAATTTATGGAGAGCTTCCATGAGATCACACAGTCAGAGACAGAACCGGAGGCAAAGCTCCAGGGCCCCTGCACCCAACCCCTAAGCGCCACTGCCTGACACAAGTCACCGAGTGGTGAAGCCATGGAGAGAGCAGGAGAGCCTCAATGAGACCACCACTCAGGTATGGGACCCCAGGCAACTTATCTCTCTGCCTCAGTTTCTTTAATATGTGCTGGTAATGGCACACATGCCTCATTCATTGGATTTTCTGAGGATTTAATGAGGGATCCTAAATGAAGCACTTAAAACAGCCATATAGTAAGTGTTTGGGTCTCAAACTCCTGATCTCAAGTAGTTCTCCCACCTCAGTCTCCCAGGTTGGAGTGCAGTGACACAATCACAGCTCACTTCAGCCTCAACCTCCTGGGCTCAGGCGATCCTTCCGCCTCAGCCTCCCCTGGTAGCTGGGACTACAGGAATGTACCACCATGCCCAGCTAATTTTTTTATTTTTTGTAGAGACAAGGTCTCGCTATGTTGCCCAGGCTGGTCTCGAACTTCAGGGTTCTAGATTCTCCCACTACGGCCTTCCAGAGCACTGAGATTACCGGCATGAGCCACCGTGTCTGGCCTCAATTTTTTAAATTATGATTAAGGGAATTATACCACTGGGGTGCAGAAGACAGACTAGAACCAGGGAAAGCATGGAATGAATTGAAGAGTTTTTGACCTATGGCCAAATGGTAGACCTACAGCTGCTAAAAGGGCCTCCCTTTTCCAACCTCCAGGGACCACAGAGACTAAAAGAAAGGGTACAACTTAAACTGGAATCAGGATTACAAAAACAACTGCCTCTGTATGGACAGCCGTAGAAAGGGCCTAACAGCACAAGGTAATAGGTTGCAGTTGACCTACAATGTATCAGATCTCTACACTTGGAAATTCCAGCCCTTCCATGACTAAACAGTGAGGTGCTCTGAGACTGCTCGTGTGCCATATAATTAAACATTACAGGAAAAGAGCAGTGCCAGGGCCAGACAACAGTGACTGTCGCGCTGATCTTAAGCAAGAAAATCTTCCTTCACTCTTGGTTGGTGATGGGAAACATGATCTAACGTTCCATACAGTACCAGATGCTGGCCAGAGAGGCTTCTGCTCTGGTGCAAAAGCTGGGTTTTATAGAAGAGCTCACTCAACTGCACACTTATTGAGAGTCAGCCCTTTCCAGGCTGACCAGAGGCCCAGGGTATGACTGGCCAGTCCCCCTTCCTCCTTGTGGGAGACACCCCCCAGAAGCCTGAAGGCATAAACACAACTTGCAAGTAACCACATTTGACAATGAAACTTCTCATATTTAAATCAAGTTTAGAGAAAAAGGCCTCATGTAAGTTAAGGTTTTGGCCTGAGAAATCATAAACAGGAAAAAAGGTATAACACTGTTTCTAAGACAGGGCTAAGAAGGACAAAATCATGGACTCCTCAGCAAATTGGATGGAGTTGGAGACCATCATTCTTAGTGGTCTATCACCGAAACAAAGAACCAAATACCACATGTTCTGTCACTCATAAGTGGGTCCTGAACAGAATCAAATTAGCACAAGGGACACTGCCGGAGGGGAAGAGGGGGAGGGAAGCATGTGAAAACACAAAGGGTACCTGGTCCTAAATCAGCGGATCAGGGGAAGTGAGGGCCAGCTGGAGGTCCAAACGTCACCTGCACGTAGATTATTTATGCATCGAACCCTGATTTGTACCCCACATTTCTATAATAAAAGAAAAAAAAAACAGGGCTAGGTGGAGTGAGAAATTGTAGCACGTGCCCTGCTTTGAGAACTGATCGATGGAAACCAGTACACATAAATTTCTGGAAGGCCTATTCTCTCTTCCTTAGCGACCACATTCTGATTTTCTTCAGGGCCACAGTGTATCCAACTTAAAATCCTATAGTGACCAGCCTCTCCTGCAGCATGAGTGGTCACGTAACAGTTCTGGCAAGTGAGATGTAAGTCAAGTCATTTGCCAGCCTAGAGTACAGTGGCACGATCATGGCTTACCATAGCCTCAAACTTCTAGGCTCAAGCAATCCTTCCACCTCTGCCTCCCAAGTAGCTGGCACTCCAGGCACATGACACTATGCTTGGCTAATTTTTTTTTTTTTTTTTGTAGAAATGAGGTCTCGCTATATTGTCCAGGCTGGTCTCAAACTCCTGGGCTCAACCAATCCTTCCTCCCCAGCCTCCCAAATTGCTGGGATTACAGGCGTGAGCCACCGCGTCCAGCCTTTTGTCTTTGTACATATCCCTTCTCCGGCCTGGAATTGGAATACAATACTGGGGTGAAGCAGCCACCTTGTACACTGAGGCATTAAATACGAAAATGAACTCCATGTGCCAGGCCACAGCCACACCATATTCTAGGAATGGCCACACAAGACGACAGGAGCCTGGTAGCACCAAAGAGCCCCCGCACGCTGCGAATCCACTGGGCTTTCTGTTATGTGCAGCTGACCCTACATGCTGTACAAGATCATTTGCGTTTTAAAAGTCTTTCCTGCATTATTTGACCAGCAAGGTGCCATGAACTAGGAATTAATCTGATTTACAAATAACTTTCTGACACAAAGAGACTATGTAGACTAAGGCGGACATACATATATTGGAGGGAGACTCCAAAGGAAAAAAAAGAAGACAGAGTGGAGAGAAGACAAACCACCTAAGGTCAAATGCTGCTTTGCTACTTCCTAGCTGGGTGACACTCATCAAAGTATTCAACTTCTCTGCGACTCAGTTTTCTTGAGTGCAAAATGGAAATAACAGTTACTACCACAAAGGGTAGTTGTGCATCTTAAATGAGTTGGTATTATACAGTGTTTAGAACTGTGCCTGACACACTGCTAATATTTACTGAGGATCAACTCATATTTTGGTACAACCGGAGTCAGTGTAGCCAGATTACTACTAAAAACCAAATAGGTCCATTCATTCTGTAGACAGCAACTTCTTTCCTAATGCATGCATCTGTCAAGTAACAGTGACATGAGACCCAACTGCAGGCTGTGGCCAGGTTGAGACAGTTTCTAATCTAAGAACTTCTATAATGATCACCCTACTTAGATTCATGCAGTACCAAGAGTAGCAAAGTCTACGTGAAGAGCTGCTTATCAGTAGGATGTATTTATAAAATAAAGGTTGGGTAAAGAGATTAGCAAAGACAGCTAAAAATAGTCCTATAAGCAAACAAGTGTGCAAAAGTCAATAGTTTATTAGAAAGTCAATACTTGTGCATCACTGTTATGAGAAATAGTTGAGCAAGTGATGCGAGTGATGTGTCATAAAATTTGGAAGAATGTAGCTTTTTGTCATCTAAGAGTGAGTCATTCACTTGCTTCTTTTATTTTTTCTAGATTCTAACACAGAAAGTATCCAAGTCTTTCTAAAGGGCTGTACTTTAAGGTCCAAAAGGGCAGAAGCATTTTGTGTAAAGTTGCCAACTGCTAGCCACAGGTATGTAGCCTGATCAGTATCCAAGGTATTGAGCCAGGCACAGTGGCTCTTTTAGGTCAGTAGGAAAGTTTTCCTAGATGAAAGCAATCTCAACTAAATCTTAACGTCAAGGCCACTGGATACCAGAAGCACATTTTAATCTGTCCTCTCTTTTAAGTACTAAATAAACATAACAGGATGTGAATTTACACTTCTCCTCTCCCAATCCCAGGAGGGAGAGAGGAAAAAAATGACAAAACCAGGGGGTGTGAAGATCTCACTCCATAATCTTCCTGTGTTCCTGTTACCATTTTTTCTGGTTGTACATTATCAAGCAGGCTGGCAGAGGCTCAGAAAAGCCAAAGAGTGATAAGACGTAACCCTTTCTCCACAGCAGTACTGTCCAACAGAAATATAATGGAAGCCACAAATGTTAGTCATGTATAACTTTAAATTTTCTAGGAGTCATATTTAAGAAGTTCATTTTAGTAATACACTTTATTTAATCTAATATATCCAAAACACTATCATTTTGACATGTAATACGTGTTAAATGTATGAATAAGATATTTTACATTTTTTAATCAAGTCTTCGAATGCCATGTGCATTTTATACACACAGTACATTGCAATTCTGACTAGCCATGTTTCAAGAGCTCAAGGACCACCTATGGGCACTGGTTCCTAATGGGACACAGTGTCTGGAGATGTCAACAACTGTTGAAACGATCAATGTCCTAAGTTGCCCCTATAATGGGACTTACCAACTTAGTCTCAGCAAGCTGCTAGCTTGGGGAATTTGGTAGTATCTTCAATGGGGGAGCACACCTCATTTTAAATCAGGGGATGAGCCGAGCTGGGTGGCTCAGCCTGTAATCCCGTGCTTTGGGAGGCTGAGGTGAATGAATTGCCTGAGCCCGCGGGTTCAAGACCCGCCTGGGCAACTTGGCAAGACCTCATCTCTACAATAAATCAAAAAATCAGCCGGGCGTGGTAGCATGCGCCTGCCGTCCCAGCTACTTGGAAGGCTGAGGCGGAAGGATCACGGGAACCCAGCAGGTTGAGGCTGCAGTGGCCGGGAGCGGCCACTGCACTCCAGTCTGGGCGACAGAGTGAGACTCCAACTCAAAATAAATAAATAAATAAATAAATAAATCAGGGGATGGACATGGATAGCTTTTAAGCTAACGTTTTCTACTCAGTACTGGTACTGCTATTTACTCTTTACCCAGGGAAGCCTAGTCTCCAATCCATAAGTATGTGTTGTTTACATCTTCATTGTATGGAAAGGTCCCGGAAATTCTGGTCACTTGACAGATCCCTTCTCCCAGAGGAGCAGGAAATGGTCAGACATACCCATGGGCACATCCCACACACCCAGGACACCCACTCCATGCGGTCTCTGTGCATGTCACAAGCATGAGAAATGAGATGCAGACATGATCAGCATCCATTACACTGCAGCCATGGGTGGGACAGTTTGGAAGATGACCTGATCTTACCGGTATTACCTACCTCATGGGCTTACTGGGATGGCCAAGGGCAATAACAGAGAGAGAGCTCTTAGCAAACTGTAAAGCGCTATACAATTCTAGATATTGAGAAAGAACACCATCCTCACCTGAAAGAGCAGATAGGGGAAAAAAAACAGTAGTTTGAAAGAGAGGTGGGGAGAGGATTCTAGAGGAGGAGGAACCCACGAAAGTTCACTGGTTGTTCTTGGTGGACTTTCTTCTCGCGGAAGAGCACAAAGAGGATTGAATAGCCTCTGTTACCTTTCCGTGAAATCTTGGGGGACACTAAAAAGTAAGCGAGGCAGCCAGGAGGACAAAATTCTACCCTCTGCTCCAATTCCCCCCACCCACTGTTTTCCTCATCCCAAATATGGTACAAATCAAGACAGTGGTTCAAAACAGATTACTCCTTCCCAGCGCTTCAATGTGGCCTGAAAAAGCAGCGCCACCGGGGGGGGGATCTGGCGCCTCCCCGGGAGCCAGGGCTGGAGGTTTCTCACCGGCGCAAATGCCACGGCGTCGGCTCTGGCGCTGCCCTCTCGCCTTCTCCAACAAAAACAGGCTCGGCTCCCCGCCGGAGTCTCCCTCTACCTGTCCAACCGCCCCGTCACGCCTGAGGACGGCTCTGGGCAGGCGGCACTCACGAGGTCCCGAAGGAGCCACCCACACAAAGGCGCCTTGTGCCTCTGTGCTCGGGCAGCCAGGTCCCCGGGCACCGCACCGGGCAGGGCGGGGCGAGAGCCCCCTCCTCGAGTCCGAAGCTGGCATCCTCAGTCCTCAACCTCCCCCAGAAGGGCCACCCCTCCTCCCTGGTTTCAAGACGGGGCTCCTCTCGGCTTGCCACAATCGGCATCCCTGAAAAGAACAGCTCGGAGCAGGAAAGAGGGTGAGGGGCGCACAGGCCACTCGGCAGAAGTTTGCATTGTCACCGCGCTGCGCTCCCATCGCTGCTGCCGCCGGGAGGGGCCGAACACCCCCTTCCCCGGACCCCCGCCCGCCAGGACCCCGGGGCTGGAGGACTCGGGGTCCCTCGGGTCCGCTCACCTCTAGTCCAGTCCACCACTTGTTTGGGGCTCCACTTGGTTACGGGTTCCATGGTAAACAACTTAGCCCCCGCTGGGCTAGGAGGTCGGAGGTGAAGCGCCGCTGCGCCCCGATGCCCCCTCCCGAGAGAGCGCGGCTGGGCCCCCGCGCGCCGGAGCGACCCGGTCAAGGCTGCATGGCCGCGGCCGGCGTGCCACCCCAGCGCGGCTCCGCCAGGGGAGCGCGGCCCTCTCGCCGGCACACAGGACAGCTGTGCGGCTCCTCCTCCAGCTGCCACCGTCCAGCTGCGGATCCTCCTGCCTCCCCGGGCACAGCTGCTACTCCTGGGCACGGCAGCTGCAGGCGCGCCGGGCTGAGACCCCAGGGACACCCCGGCCTCGGTTCGGCGCTGGGGCCTCCCGGCCCGGGACCGCTTCCTCCGTGCCACCGACGCGCGACGGGCTCCTCCTCCCACCGGCGCGCTCTCCCGGGTCCCCGCGCCGCGTGCGCTGGCGTCCCCGAGCCTTCCCGCCGCAGGTCCCACCTCCCGCGCCGCCCTCCGAAGCCTCCCTGGCAGGGACCGGCGCAGAGCGTGCGCGCTCGGGTTGCAAAGTTTCAGCCCCGGTCGCCGCGAACCGAATAAAAGAGGGGGCGGGGCCAAGTCCCAGAGAAACTCGTGGGAGGGGGCGGGGCCGCCGGACGCGGCCGACTCCGGTTACTTTCCCCGCTGAAGTCCCTCCCGCTCACACCCCAGGGCGTCCCGGGCCCCAGCTTTCCTTTTCAAGAGGCGGATTGCGGGGGCGCGTGCATCCTGGACAGCCATTGGCTTGTGTGAGACCCTGGCCTTATTGATAGCGGAACAGTCCGTCTCGCTGTGAGCAACAACACACACACACACACACACACACACACACACACACACACACACACACGAAAAAGACAATAAAAAAGTAGGATCTGCATGTTCAATGCTTTGTGTCATACGACTGCTCTACCATTAAGCCGTCATTTTCAGTTTCTTAAAGTAGAACCATTTTCTTTCATTTATATTTGGGATGAAACTAACAATATAATTCACTCTCTTCTAATGCGACTGCAAGATTTCAATTTTGCAACTGAAATTAATCCGAGACTGGTGGCTTTTGGCGTTCTGTTTTGCTATATCATAATTTCATATTTGCAAAGTGAGCTAATGCTCCTTTGGATTAGTCATTAACCGTGAGGGAAAAGTTTGTTAGCCAGCCCCAAAAAAAAAACCGTATGCACGATTGCAGCGCTTGACTGGGGAGGAGGGCGCTTCCACATTCGTGGGTCTGAAGCTGAGGTCAGAGTTAACGCTGAACTAGGGGAAAATCTAAATTCGAATGTCGCCCTCTCATTCGGGCTCTCCCTGCAGCAGCCTCTACCTCTCCATCATACTTAGAGAAACTTCTGGCATTTAATGATTCTTGCTCTGAATTGTTTATTGACATCTTCCTCTTGGAGACTGTTAACCCTCCCCCCCCAGGACAGAACCTACTTGATATCACTAGAACTTTCTCTCCTCTCCCTCCTATCTCCTAGCTTGTAGCATCCAGCACTGGGTCAAGGACAAAGTTGGTGTGTAAGCATTCATTAAGTGTCTGTGAATGTGTCCTGTGTGCTGGCCACTGCATTCATTCAATGTTTGTTGAATTCATGTGATGGGTACTACTTATACAGATCTGTTTGGATGTTCATGTGGGGGAAATGGCTAGCAGCCTTCCTAAGCATTTGCCGTACAGTGGGATGAGCTGGAGCAACCAAGCAGAAGAGACATTAAAGAAAGAAAACAGTCGGGCACGGTGGCTCACACCTGTAATCCCAGCACTTTGGGAGGCGGAGACGAGAGGAGTGCCTGAGCCCAGAGATGGGAGACCAGCCTGGGCAACTTGGCGAGACCTCGTTTCTACAAAAAATAAAATAAAATTAGTGGGGCATGATGGCGCACACTGGTAGTTCCAGCTGCTTGGAAGGCTGAGGCAGGATTGCCTGAGCTCACGGCCACTGCACTCCAGCCTGGGCAACAGAGTGAGACTCAAACTCAAAAGAAAAAAAAAAGAAGAAAGAAAGAAGAGCATCAGCCCCTCCCCCACCCCACCCCCCACCCCCCGCCATTCAACGTGTCTCTAGGACTAGGGAACACAGAGGAATACAACTATCAAGCCGGGTTCGGTGGCTCAGCCTGTAATCCCAGCACTTTGGGAGGCCGAGGTGAGTGGATTGCCTGAGCCCGCGGGTTCGAGACCTGCCTGGGCAACTTGACGACCCCATCTCTACAATAAATCAAAAAACTAGCCGGGCGTGGTAGCGCATGCCTGTAGTTCCAGCTACCTTGAAGATTGAGGCGGAAGGATCGCTGAAGCCCAGCAGGTCGAGGCTGCGGTGGCCGGAAGCAGCCACTGCACTCCAGTCTGAGCAACAGAGTGAGACTCCAACTCAAAAAAAAAAAAAAAAAAAGCCGGGGTCGGTGGCTCAGCCTGTAATCCCGCGCGTTTTGGGAGGCTGCGGTGAGTGGATTGCATGAGTCCACGGGTTCGAGACCCACCTGGGCAATTTGGCGAGACCTCATCTCTACAATTAAAAAAAAAAAAAATCAAAAAATCAGCCGGGCATGGTAGCACGTACCTGTAATCCCGGCTACTCGGAAGGCTGAGGCGGAAGGATCGCGGAGCCCAGTGGATTGAGGCTGCAGTGGCCAGGAGCGGCCACTGCACTCCGGTCTGGGTGACAGAGTGAGACTCCAACTCAAAAAAAAAAAAAAAATACAGCTATCAAATATGGTGATTTTGCTTGTTTGTTTAGTAAAAATGATTGGTAGGCCACAAAATTGGCAAGGACAATGACAAATTCCTAGTGGAGTAGGTGTTCTTTTTTTTTTTTTTTTTTGGAGTTGGAGTCTCACTCCGTCGCCCAGACTGGAATGCAGTGGCCGCTCCCGGCCACCGCAGCCTCGCCTGCTGGGCTCTGGCGATCCTTCCGCCTCAGCCTTCCAAGCAGCCAGAATTACAGGCATGCGCTACCACGCCCGGCTGATTTTTTTTATTTATTGTTGAGATGAGGTCTCGCTGCCCAGGCGGGTCTCGAACCCGCGGGCTCAGGCAATCCACTCACCTCAGCCTCCCAAAGGCGCGGGATTAGAGGCTGAGCCACTGAGCCCGGCAGAGTAGGTGTTCTTAAAAATAAAAAAAAAAAAAAGATACTTCAAAGTGAATGACATCCACTGTTAACTATTATATCTTTAAAGCAGTAAGCAGGGAGAAGAACCTGACACTTGCTCGATGGAAAATGTAACCAATCTTTTTGTTGTTGTTGTTGGAGTCTCACTCCATCACCCAGGCTGGAGTGCAGTGGCAGGCTCACAGTCACCACAGCCTCCGCCTGCTGGGTTCAGGCGATTCTTTCACCTCAGCCTTCCAAGTAGCTGGAGCTACAGGCATGCGTCACCACACCCGGCTAATTTTTCTTGATTTATTGTGGAGACAAGGTCTCGAACCCTGGGCTCAGGCAATCCTTTCACTTCAGCTTCCCAAAGTGCTGGGATTACAGTGCACCACCATGCCCAGCTGCCAATCTTAATCCACACTTTTAGTTTCAGCAATCACAGTAATCTGTGTTATCTTTGACTATGATTAGGGTGACCACATCATTTATCCCCACATCTAAGTACTTCTGAGTATGAAAGGAGGTACTATCAACAATTATGTTGGAATAATATGAACAGACCAAACCAGTTTCCATAATTATGAAGAAAAGTCAAATATTAATGATTTTGCCATAGAATTCTACTCAATGTTTCACAGTATTTTCTGATCCATTTGTATTACTAGAGAACTAAAAGCGAAAATTCTGGGAGTCAAGCAAGAGTTTGCCAAACTTCATTCCACTGAGTCAACACACAGTCTGTACCCAGTACATAAGTACAGCCTGGCTACAGAGGAAAGCTGTGCTTAGATCTCTCACTCGGAAGACCAATTAACTATCTAAATGAATTAGCGTTCTATTTACACTTCAAGTCCAGGAGGCTAGTTACTATTTAAATAAGACCTTCTACCTTATAATTACAGCCGTTAGCATGTGAAAGTTTTAGGGAAGCCTGCCTTCCTATCTGAAATGCAAACTTGAAGACATACAAAAGCACTTATGGCATGCAGCAAAAGCCAGATCTTAGGTAAATGGCTTTGGAAATTAAAGTATATATAAGATGATCACTTATAAACTTGCAAAATGTTCTTCTCAGCTGGCTCAAATGTATAGTTATAATATCACATTGCGTTAGGTCACAAATCCCAGCGGGGCTTCCAAAATGTTAGGTCAGACGCGATGGGGGTGTTCATGATGGTACCTTGTGAAAGATGCAAAGAATTGGACAGAAGTTAGATGGGAAAATATAGTTTATTTAGAAAGTAAATTAGAGAGAGAGAGAGGAGATTCACCTCCCCGAGGTAGGGGAGGGATCCAAAGCTTAGGAAACACGGCCTGGCCATAGCTCAAAGAACCACCTGCCAGACCAGAGCTTAACAAAGCAATGGCAAATGGCTGCTTGAAATTGAATGCTTTTAAACTTTCTCTTTGGTGTGGAGCAGGTTGTTAAGGTAACTGGGCGGTGGTCTGTTCCACGTCATCACAAAGGGAACAGGTAAGCACAGGTACTGACATCAAGTGATGGACAGCAGGCAGATGGATGGGCTGGTCACTTAACTGTTGCCATGTTGATGGGGCCTGTGTCATGAAGGTCACAAGAGGCTGAATAAGTTAACTTGCTTCTTATTCAAATACTTGGAATAGAAAAGCTAATTAATTAGTACAAAAAGAGCTGGGGAGGGGTTTGTAAAATAATTATCCATAGCAACCTCTGAGAAATCAGTTATATCCTTGACTAGTGATTGGAGGGCAAGCTAAAG
Source organism: Cephalopachus bancanus (assembly GCA_027257055.1). Classification (NCBI taxonomy): domain Eukaryota; kingdom Metazoa; phylum Chordata; class Mammalia; order Primates; family Tarsiidae; genus Cephalopachus; species Cephalopachus bancanus. The sequence continues at coordinate 169,698 of JAPVLO010000033.1, forward strand.
TGAACTGTTAGAAAAATATGACAAAGCGAAGCAATGATAAAATGGCTGCTCTTAGCCAGGCGTGATGGTGTGTATCTGTAGTTCCAGCTACTTAGAAGGCTGAGGCAGAAAGATCGCCTGAGACCAGCAGGTCAAGGCTGCCGTGGCTACAAGCGTGCCACTGCACTTCAGCCTGGGCAACAAAGAGTAAGACTCCAACTCAAAAAAAAAAAAAAAAAACGGGGAGGGGGCTGCTCTTTGGCTATATTGACTCCATCTGATGCACACATAGTACCAAAGCAGAATTCTTCCTGGACACTTCGATGTTTGCCACAATTCCTTGCATAATGCTCTGTTACAAGGAGCTGTCTTTTTAAAAATTGAATTGAATGTGTAGAACTTATATCAGAACCCAGATCTCCTAGATTTCTCTTTCCAGCTCCTTCATTTTTCTGATTTTAAGTCTCCTTGTACATTTAGACCATTTATTCAGTCAATGAAATATGTATCAAGTACTGAAAGTACTAAACCAGGAATGCACTAAACCATTCAGAAATGAATGCTGAGTCACCTTTCTAGATAAAAAACACCATGTGAATTTCTAAGGGCGGATTTTCCTCTGTGGTCTTTAAGCAGAGGAAAGTGCCCTGGTAAAAAAACTCAGACAAGGGAATTTTTTTTTGTTTTTGTTTTTGTGTTGGAGTCTCACTCTGTCACCCAGGCTGTAGTACCGTGGCACACTCATGGCCATCGCAGCCTCGACCTGCTAGCTCAGGTGATCCTTCCGCCTCAGCCTTCCAAGTGGCTGGAACTACATGCACATGCCACCACACTCAACTAATTTATTTCGTTTATTGTAGAGACAAGGTCTTGCCAAGTTGCCCAGGCTGTCTTGAACCCTTGGGCTCAGACAGTACTCTCACCTTGGCCTCCCAAAGTGCTGGGATTACAGATGTGAGCCACTACGCCCGGCTGGGAGTTTTTTATTTTTATTTTTACTTTGAGTTGGGATCTTACTATGTTGCCCAGGTTAGAAGGCAATGGCACAATCACAGCTCACTGCAGCCTCAACCTCCTGGGCTCAGTGTCCTTCCACCTCAGCCTTCCCAGTAGCTCGGTCTACAGGCACGCCACAATGCCTGGCTAAATTTTTTATTTTTAATTTTTGTAGCAACAAGATCTCACTATGTTGCCTAGACTGGTCTCAAACTCCTGTGTTCAAGCTCTCCTCCTGCATTGGCCCCTGAAAGTGCTGGGATTATAGGCGTGAGCCGTCACACTGGCTAAGGGAGTTCTGAGGATCAATGTGATATTAACATTTTAAGCCAGTTCAAAATGTATTTTTATTTGAGAACAAGTGGTGAAGCATGGTTATTACTATACTTTATTTGCTAAGTACAATAGAAACAAAATAAACTAACTTTTTTTAACTGGAAAGATGTAGGGTACAATTCAGGATTAGGAATACAAATGGTCATTGTACAGGTAAGGTTTGGGCCTCCCTTTGGTCCCTACCTCTCCTGGTTTGAGAATAAGCAAACTTTCAAACAAATTATTAACTTGCAAAGACCCAGTCTCTTTTCCCAGTTCAAGACAATGTTTTTCAGAATAAGAGAAAAAAATTAAAGCAAACTGCTCCAAATATTCAACTTTATCCAGCAATCTAAGATCCTTCTCTTGATTATCATTTTCCATCGATCACCTTGTTTTTTAACTATATTTTCAACACACTCAAAATTATTTAATTTTTTTCACATATCATTGTGTGATGTATGTCTCTTGCATTATCTTTTATCTTGAGAGATACCTCAAAAATTCTGCAGGCTGCTGCCTGGAAATATCCTACAGTTAGAGCTATGCATTCTTATCTATGACATCACCTCACTGCAAAGTCATCACTGGTTAACTAAATTATCCAGGCTGCTGATAGTCTTTCATTCAATTCCATTTGGTCTGAATTCTTCACACTATAGTAATGCCGTTATCTCCCTAAATATGCCAAGTCCCCTGTCAGATAATTCATGTAGTAAAGTCCTCAAATTTTATTTATTTTTAGTTCACAAGTGCTGCCCTACTTACTCAAATTCTTTTGATCATTCAAGTACGTTAATTAAGCCATCCTACAGCAGGAAAGCTGATATCTGACTTTCTTTTACTGAAGCCCTATCTGTCACTCAAAGATCAGCATCAATTGGATAAATATTCAAAAACCTCACCTACTTTCAATCTACTTGGAGAAGTTGATTAAACTTTTTGAATACAAAGAGAAACATTGACACTGTTCAATTCTAAAGGATTTCTAGGTATATTTTCCAAGAGTTGTTAGATGAGGCAATACCCATAGAAGAATTGAACTTCCTTACCCTGAAGCACTGAAACACTAACAAAGGGGCATGTAATAGACAAAGAAGGAACAATCAAGCCTACATTCCCCCCCCCATTTGTGCTACTTGTACCCCCTATCAAGTTACAGAGTATCCAAAAAGAACAGGATGTCATGAACTATTGTTCTTGCAGTTTTGATTTAACTTTGCAGGTCTCATAATCTCTGAATAAGTAAATATAATACCAAGAGTTTCAGACTCAGTGATTTTTGTTTCAATCATAAATTCTATGCTGATAATGATAAAGTCTTAGGGTGAAAAAAAAGCTTAATGAAAGTCCATCTAAACTTTAAAATGAAGCAATAATTTAGGCCAAGTAAAATTTTAACATTAGAAATAAAACACAGACCTCAGTATCTTAAACACACTAACTTTTAAAAAAATCTCTACAGTATTAACAAGGACATAAAAATAATTATGCTTTTCTAACTTGAGTTTGTCATAACAAAAATATTTAATAAGGTCATTTCAAGTCAAATAGCAATAGATACCCAAATACAACTTATAATTAAGCAGCTTTAGTGAACTTTGAGTTCGGTTGAAACATTGTTTCCTCTGCCATTGCTTTTTACATTGCATACAGAGGAGGAGAATTTTTCTAGGTGTCAACCTACCCAGGGTACTAAATTCTGCAACCACCACAAATCAACACATCTAGATTTTTACTAAAGACACAATTATATTTCCCACTTGGGATCCTTAAACATCTGAGTCTATAGCAGGAGCCTATTCCTTAATTTTCTACAACTAACCCCTTGCATTTGGAAATACTATAATCATGTGGGATGGGAGGGAGGTGGAAAGAGAAAGAACATATTAGAAAAGCAGGAAGTATTCTGGTCTACTTCAACATCAAAAGGGAAAGAATGAAAATTAATACCAATCAGTGCTTCCTGTAGGGAGTCAGATGATTCCATAGATTTGGAGAGTACTCCCCAAGGTCTCATTGGACAGGAAAACTCATATGTGTGCCAGAAAGTCAGCAAAATGCTTGTTGAAATCCACAACCAGCTCACAAATGATAGCAACAGTAATTGTTTTACAGTAATTATTTTAATACACATGCATTCCATTCTGGAAAAACTCTCAGATCAAATCTCTTTTTTTCCATTGAATTCCATGTAAGTTTTGCTTTAGTTACACAGGAATGGGGTCCTATCCGTTTCTTTTCCACTTCTTTCCTTCTTTCTCCTGAGTTTATTCCCAGAGAAACAGCTAAAATTACTTGGAAGGTGAGAGGGGAGATGGAAGAACTTCATCTTCCAGGAGCTGGAAGAACTTCAGTTTATGGCCAACAGAAAGCCCTCTGGTGGTTAAACCAGTGTTACCTGAGTCCCAGGAAACCCTTGCTGCTGGTGGAGAGAAACCAAGGAAATATCTGAATAACACCAGAAAACTAAGCCCACAGAGTTCACTTTTGTCCTGCTCCCAATTATGTCCCCTATGGTTGCCACACAGTGGCCAGCCAGGTGGAATAAGGAATAAGAACAAGAGGAATACAAACCCAATGCTGGTCTTGCCTAGGAGGACCAAGACAATGCCATTCCGAAGGCCAAGTTGCCTACCCTATTGATCCTCTCCCTAAGTCGCTTCCTACTCCCTTGGGGCCCATTTCATCTTATGAGATAACTTCTTTTCTACTAAGGTGCTGCCTCAGATGTCCCCTTTTTCAGGAAATGTATGTTTTAAAAAGGAATACTTAGAGATCCCAACTAACTTTATTATCCCAATCTCTTAGCCAGTCTATAACTAGCTGTGTAAACTTGAACAAGTCAGCCTTTTGGGGAGACATATATTTGCACATATATGAAGGGGACCCCCCCAAAACACTGGAATTATCTTTTGGAGGGCAGGCTCCTTGTAGTACAGGCTTTCCCCACTAGGTAAGTGTTCCAGGTACCTATCGGCATCAGTGTACCAGCGAGCATTGTTGTGAGAGGCTGCAATTAGACTTCAGTGAATTTTTTGTTTGGGGGGTGGAGATTCTTTCAATGCATTTTCCCATTTCATGATGGGTGATTTCCATGAAAAACCTGCCCACACCACACTGAGTATTCAGCAGTTCTTGACCCCCCCATGCTCCACTCTCCCTGATCACCTGATCTCACCCCTAGTGACTTTTTGTTGTTGTTGTTTCCCCGATGAAAAAGAGTCCTCAAAGAGAAACATTTTGCCGATGTGGAAGAGGTGAAACAAAAAACAGCAGAAGCACTAAAAAGCATAAAAATTGATGAGTTCAAAAACTGTTTTGAGCAGTGGAAAAAGCATTTCCATAGGCATATCGCATCAAATGGAGAGTATTTTCAAGGTGACAAGTTTACACATGTAAGAATACACAATGTTTTACAAATAAATTCCGAGGTTTTTTGAGTCCCCTTGTATATAAATACATCCAAGGCAGGGGTCCCTAACCCCTGGGCTGCAGACCTGTACGTGTTCGTGGCCTGTTAGGAATTGGGCCAGACAGCAGGAAGTGAGCAGCAGTAGCTATCGGAGCTCTGCCTCCTGTCATTAGATTGTCATAGAAGCATGAACACTGTTGTGAGCCCTGCATTCGAGGGATCTAGGTTGTATGTTCCTTATGAGAATCGAATTCCTGGTGACGATCTACGCCCACCCTCCTCCCAAAAAATTGTCTTCCACGAAACTTGTCCCTGATGCCAAAACGGTTGGGGACCACTGATGAAGATATACCTTGTTTCAAAAAAGAAAAAAAGATATACCTCGTTTCACCCCAAAGAACTCCCAGATATAAGTATGGCTTTAATCAACACCTGTTTTTTGTTCATTTAGGGGAGATGGTGGGCCTGTGTAAAATATTAAGTATTAGGTCATTCTGAGACAAGGCGCTTTCATACTTTTCAGTCTATGCTAAAACTAGAGATGTCGCGAATATTCAAGATGAGAACTACCCCACTGATGCCTCTCCTACTCTCCCTTTTCTCTTTAAAATTTAGCACCATCTTCTCCTTAGGGCAGGATGAAGTAAGGATGAAATCTGTCCATAACCGAAAAGGTCTGAAATTTGATTATATTTTACATATTTTTTTCTTATTTCTTCATCTGATAGAGCCTTGTTTCTGCTGATATTTATTGTAAAATTGGGAACAATTCAAGGAATAGTGTTCTCTTCAGTTACTAATTAATCCACTGAGAAACTTAAAAGCATTCTCTTCTCGGAAAAGGGAGCCTTATGTGGTAGACAAGAGTCCTTTATCCTTTAAGGACCAAAGGCTAAATCACTGTCAATCTCCAATAGAGTGGCCACACTTTTAAAGGCTCCCTGAAGGCTTCTCATGGAAGACTGCCCAAAGGGAAGTCCAGTCATGGAGAAAAGTGGAGCTTGGCGAATTCCAAATTCATCATTTCAGTCATTAAGAGATAAGCCCTGTAACTGTCATCACCTACGGGCCACAAAAGTCTCTCATCTGTTCCAGTCAAGTCTGCAAATATTATAGCCAAGTAATTAAAGAATCACCCCTTTACCCACGTTTCTATATATATTTTGGATATCCTCTGTACAACCATGCACAATCTCCCACAGGGTTTTCAGGCTAAAATGTAGCTGAATAATTTTCTTTTTTTTAATATGTGGGGTATAATTCAGGGTTAGGTATACAAATGTTCATTATGCAGGTACCCTTGTTGATGATGTGTGTCCCCCAATTTGTTCTTTAATATATCAGAATAATTTAAAAATATGTTTGCAAATTCTTTGAAACTTCCCTTTCAAGAGGTAGAAACTAATTCCCCTACCCTTGAGGACTCACTTCTAACAGAATATGGCAGAAGTGAAGATTATATGACTTTGGGCTGGGCGCAGTAGCTCACAAAGTAGTTCACTTTGGGAAACAGAAGTGAAATGATCCCTTGAAGCCAGGAGTTTGAGACCATCCCGGGCAAAATAGCAAGACCTCTATCTCTACAAACTGTTTATTACAAATTAGCTGAGCATAGTGGCATACACTTGTAGTCCCAGCTATTTGAGAGGCTGAAGTAGAAGAATCACTTCAGCCTAGGAGTTGGAGGCTTTGTTTGGTAAGCCATGATCGTGCCATTGCACCCCAGCCTGGGTGACAGAGAGTGACACTGTCTAAAAAAAATAATAAGTGATTTTGGGACTCCATCATAAAGGACACTGTGGCTTTTGCCTACTGTTCTCTTGAATCCCACTCCTGTAGAGAAAGCCACCTTCGTGTTGTGAGGACACTCAAACATCCCTGCCTCTTGGAAGCCATCCTTCAACCCCAGCCCAGCCTTCCACTGCCTGCAGCCCTGGCCAACTCCATGACTGCAAACTAAGACCCTGAGCCAGATCATCCTGCTAGGCCACTCCTGGCTCCTGGAAACTGGGTGAGATAATAAACGTTAATTGCTTTAAGCAGCTAAGCTTTGGTGGATGAGTTAGGCAGCAACAGATAAAAAACATAGAATATTTTACCCACTTCTATATTTTTTTTATTTTTTGAGTCAGAGTCCTCCCTTTGTCGCCTAGGTTGGAGTGCTGTGACACAATGATGACTCACTGCAGCCTTGAACTCCTGGCTCAAGCAATCTTCCCTCCTCGGCCTCCTAAATAGCTGGGACAACAGGCATACACCACCGTGCCCAGATAATTTTTTTTGGAGAGACAGGGTCTCACTATGTTGCCAAGCTGGTCAAACTCTTGGGCTCAAATAACCCTCCTCCCTCAGCCTCCCAAAATGCTGGGCTTACAGGAGTGAACCACTGCACCCAGCCCTTTTCATTCATTTCTACATTGAGTTCTACCACATAAATAGACAATATGTCACTACCTCAAACATTGTATATTAATTTATTCATTGTCGATTCTCTCCCATTAGAATATAAGTTGCATGAAGGCAGAAAATTTCACTGTTCTGTTTCATGCACTTACAGTGAAAAATAGTGCTCAGTAAGGCATTTCTTAAATGCAGGAATCATTGGTTGAATTCGCCATAACTTATATCAGATTAAAAGATGGACGACGAAAAACTTTTCAGAGTAATATTTCATCAGTAATCAACTAAATAAACTTCAGCAAAGGGGCTTTTTTTTTTTTTTAGTTGGAGTCTCACTCTGTTGCCCAGGCTGGAGGGTAGTGGCATGCTCTCAGCCACTGCAGCCTTGACCTGCTGGGCTCAGGGAATCCTTCCACTTCAGCCTTCCAGGTAGCTGGAACTATAGGCGCACACCATCACACCCAGCTAATTTTTTGATTTATTGTAGAAACGAGGTCTCGCCATGTTGCCCAGGCTGGTCTCAAACCCATGGACTCAGGCAATCCTTTCACCTCGGTCTCCCAAAATGCTGAGTTTATAGGTGTGAGCCACCATGCCCTACCCAAGAATATTTATGGTTGAAAGGTAGAATAACCTTTCCAATGTTGATATAATTTTATGATACAGTTGCGCTACCTATAAAATCTATTTGTTGAGCTAAGGAAAACTCTCGACTAGAGAGAAAATTCTATTATTTCTCCACAGAATGTGAAGTGTTAACAAATAAGTATGAGAAGAGAAAGCACTATAGAAAAACAAACATTTAAAACAATGTTTAAAAAAGAAAACAGGCCAGGCATGGTGACTCAAGCCTGTAATCCCAGCACTTTGGGAGGCAGTGGTGAGAGAATTGCCTGAGTTCAAGGATTCAAGATCAGCCTGAGCAACTTGGTGAGACCTTGCCTCTACAATAAGTAAATAAATAAAATAAGCCGAGTGTGGTGGTGCGTGCCTGTAATTCTAGCTACTTGGAAGGCTGAGGCAGAAGGATTGCCTGAGCCCTGCAGGTTGAGGCTGTGGTGGCTGTGAATGCGCCACTGCACTCCAGTCTGGGTGACAGAGTGAGACTTCAACTCAAAAAGAAAAAAAAAGGAAACAAACAATCACCAAACACACACAAACACATACACACACTCACACACACACACACACACACACACACACACACACACACACACTCACACATAGAATCTGACATGGACGAGTGGACTAAAAGGTCTCTAAACATAAGATTAGCTCTATTAATAACTTGGAAATGCTAAGAAGCTGTAACATGAGCACAATGTGGTACGTCTTCTAAGAGCCAAAATAAACAGTGCTGTGTTCATGTTAAACACTTACAGAGTTGGTGCTTTCCTGTGTGTGCCACAGAGCACATAGGTCAGTGTGTTTTTTCTGTTTGTTTCAGCAGCTTTCCTATTTGCATTGAAAGACCCATCTAATCAATCTAATCATTTTCCACCACGTCCAACTGAATCCTTCTCTACTAAACTGATTCTTTATTCAAGCTTTACAAAATTTCCTCTGTGTTCTTCCACGGCAGTCATTGTGTCTTTTTATTTTCTTTGCACTCACTGGGCACTAAAGACATGCTTAGCAAATGGCTAGAGTGTATTTTATCATTCAGGTCCAAGACAGCTTTAAAAAGTCTGTGGTTCTCTCAGTATCAATCCAACAAGGAGTTGAGTGTTGGCAGCCAGCTCCTACTATCCTAGGTGATGTAAATGAGATAATATTTTTAAAAAGTATATAATCTTTTCCAAAAGAAAATATAGCCACCGCAAAAGATGTTACTACAGTAAACAAGATTATCACACCAGTCTTCTATTAGGCAATTGGGAAAATTATGCGTTCGTTCAGTTTTCTGGTTGAATTGTTTCACAGAGATAGAAAATAAGGAGGTTCAGTGAACTCAGAAATAGGTCAACATAGCCAGGTGTGGTGGCTCACATCTGTAATCCCAGCACTCTGGGAAGCAGAGGTCAGAGAATTGCTTGAGCCTAGGAGTTTGAGACTAGCCTAGGCAACATAGCAAAGCCTCATCTCTACAAAAAAGAAAAAAAATTAGCTGGTGTGGTGGCACATGCCTGTAGCCCCAGCTACCTGGGAGACTGATGCAGAAGAATCGCCTGAGCTCAGGTCAAGGCTACAGTAATCACTCCTCTGCACTCGAGCCTGATCAACACAGTGAGACCCCAACAAAGAAGGAAGGGAGGGAGGTAGAGAGGGAGAAAAAGAAAGAGAAAGGGAGGTCAACATTTCAGAAGGTGAAAAGTTAATGCCAGGTCTTATATGGCTTGAGCTAAAACCAGATTGGCTCCGTGTCCTGAAGAGAACAATCTTAGAACATAAAAAGAGGAGAGGAGAATGGACAGAGAAAAATGATAGTGCATGGAAAAATTAGGAAAATAAAAACCAACTTAATGAGGTATCACCTTTGACAGAAAAAAATGATGATCGAATGTTTTAGGAATTATTGGTGCAGGAATTAAAGAGCAAGAATTGTTTGACAACCTCACGTCTGAAAGGGAGGAGGCTGGGACTGTGTCCTTACTCGGATGAGCCTCGTCAGGCAACGACCACTTTTGTTCCTTGCTCAAGTATTTTGGAAAATGAAATGCAGACAAACTTCATGAGCCAGGGACAGACAGTCTCAAGTCATCACAATCTTGAGAAAAAGGAAAATAATGGTAAAAATAAAATAACATGATGAAGTGTACAAGCATCATAGGTACTCTGACCTCTGCCACCTAATCCCCCTCCTTGCCCCATGGTTGCTAATGTTCTCTGATCCCTTTACTATCTCTCCAACACTGACATCTCATTCTAACAACCTGAGAGACAAAAATTGGATGCAGAATTCCTAGACTCCTCAGAGTTCCATGTTGGCACAGCATGGCCCTGGGGAGTTAGTTGTCCCTCACCTAGGACTCACCCCACTTTTTTTCTCATCTCAGGCCCCATCTCATACTTAAAGGGCTTTCATGAGAACATGTGGACACCCAAACTTCTACTGCTACAAACAGCTGCACCTAAGAACCCGAGAACACACACTGGCAGCCTGCCAGCCTATGAAAGGATGGGCCGGGGGCAGAGCCCAGCACAGATACTGAGCACATACTTGGGACTATTTGCACGGTATACTAGTTCTTAGGACTGCCATGACAAATTAGCACAAACTGGGTGGCTTAAATGACAAATATGTATTGTCTCACAGTTCTTTTTTTTTGAGTTGAGATCTCATTCTGTCACCCAGGCAGTTCAGTGGCATAGTCACGGCTCAGTGCAGCCTTGACCTCCTAGGCTCAGGCAGTTCTTCCACCTCAGCCTCCAGAGTGGGACTACAGGTACATGCCACCATGCCCGACTACTTTTTAAAGTTTTTTTGTAGAGACAAGGTCTTGCTATGTTGCCTAGGCTGGTCTTGAGCTTCTGGGCTCACACAATCCTCCTGCCTTGGCCACTGGGCTCACGCAATCCTCCTGCCTTGGTCATCCAAAGTTCTGGGATTATAGGCCCGAGCCACTACTGGCCATATTGTCTCACAGTTCTGGAGACTAGAAATCCAAACAAGGATATCAGCAGGAGTTTTTCCTTTTGAGGGCTGTGAGGACACCCTCCTTGGCTTATAGATGGCCATCTTCTCCTGAGGCTCGTCACATGATCTACCCCTATCTGTCTCCATGTCCAAATCTTCCCTTTTTATCAGGACACCAACATCATCTTGGATTAGGGCTCACTGTAATAACCTCATTTTAACTTGATTATGTCTGTAAAGACATTGACATGCACATGTGCCAGGTCCTGTGAACCAAACAGAGGATAATCCCTGTCCTTCTGGATATGCATTTTATTCATTCATTATTTTAATTTATTTTTTGAGTCAGAGTCTCACTCTGCTGCCCAGGCTAGAGTACAGTGGCACAATCATGGCTACCACAGCCTTGACTTCCTGAGCTCAGGTGATCCTGCTGCCTCAGCCTCCCAAGTAGCTGGGACTACAAGGGCATGCCACCACACCCTGCTAACTTTTTAATTTTTTTTTTTTTTGGTAGAGACATAGTCTTGCTATATTGATCAGGCTGGTCTTGAACTCCTGGGCTCAAGAGATCCTCCTGCCTCAGCCTCCCAAAGTGCTGTAATTACAGACATGAGTCATCACACTCAGCTGAGAATCTCTATCCTTCTGGATCTTGCATTTTAATGTAGTAGAAGTGGATGATAAACAAAATATATGAAGAAGTACATATGAGCTCTGACAATTAGGTTCAAAAACCATCATAGAAAAAGTGCTACATACCTCCTTGCTGAATTTCACAATAGTCACTCCAGTGCCTAGTCCACCCATCAGAACAATTTTGGAGCTCTTTTTCTGGAATGGCCATCAGCGCTGTTGTCCTTATTTGTTGCAGTCAGACAATTATGTTTGTGAACTTGACACTGGGTGCTTACATTGGCAGCACTGTACAAATAACCGTATTGGAACACTCTCCCTACTCCCCTGGTCTGGCCCCCAAGGACATTTTTATCTACTCAAAGACAAAGGAAATATTCTTTCAGAAGACATGACTTTCAGGACATCAAGGATAATACGATGACGGCTCTGATGGCCATTGAAGAAAAAGTGTTCCAAAATTGCTTCGATGGATAGACTAGGCACTGGCATCAGTGCACTGCTTCCCAAGGGGAGTATTTCAAAGGTGACCCTAGTGATATTCAACAATGAGGTATTTAGCACTTTTTCTAGGATGAGCTCACAAACTTAATTGTCGGACCTCACGTGTGTCTACACACACACACACACACACACACACACACACACACACACACACGAATATACACACAACTCAATGTTAATTTTTTTCACATTAAGCAAATATCTCTTAATGAAATGCTTAAATAATGGGGAAAGAGTGTCAGCTATTTTTCTACTTATTTACCTTTTTTAGACTGATCCTTTTCAAGAGGCAAGAGAGTTGGTGTATTTAAATATCAACTCCCAGGCAACCCTTTTGGGTCCCCTCCCAGTGTGGGAGGTTTTCTGTGCTCTCAATAAACCCTGCTTTCAAAATAAATAAATAAATATCAACTCCCCTCAGTCATTGGTGGAAGGTCACTTCCAGGGTAGCATGAATCCCCTGGCACAGAACAGGCTACTTTGGCCAGTGAAAGCCCTCAGGCAATGGAGCCAACTGGCTCTGAAGTGGTGAGGGTTCAGGGAAAAAGAGGGACAGAGCTTGCTACAGTTTACATTTACACAGGCTGCACTGTAAAGTGCCTTTCTCACAGGCACAACCATGATGGGTCCCTATGACCCTCCCCTGGCTCAGGCCCTCCCTCCAGGGGAGCTAAGGGGACATGCCCACCTGGATCCATGTGATCCCTTCTAGACCATGCTCCCAGTAGCTGGAATCCTACAATACCTGCCTGTTGGTTGAATTTTGTCCCCCAATAGAAGGTTGGTTGGTGTCCTAACCCCGAGTACCTCAGAATGTGTCCTTATTTGGAAAGAGAATTTTACAGACATAATCAATGAGGTCATTACAATGGGCCTAATCAAGATGATGTGGGTGTCCTGATAAAAAGAGAAGATTTGGACATGGAGACAGATAGGGGTAGATCATGTGAAGAGCCTCAGGAGAAGATGGCCATCTATAAGCCAAGGAGGGTGCCCTCACAGCCCTCAAAAAGAAAAAATCCTGCTGACATCCTGATTTGGATTTCTAGCCTCCAGAACTGTAAGACAATATGGCCAGATGCAGTGGCTCACACCTGTAATCCCAGAACTTTGGGAGGCCAAGGCAGGAGGATTGCGTGAGCCCAAAAGCTCAAGGCCATCCTAGGCAACACAGCAAGACCTTGTCTCTACAAAAAAAAACTTTAAAAAGCAGTCAGGTGTGTTGGCACATACCTGTAGTCCCCCTCAGGAGACTGAGGTGGAAGAACTGCCTGAGCCTAGGAGATCAAAGCTGCACTGAGCTGTGACTGTGCCACTGAACTCCTGCCTGGGTGACAGAATGAGATCCCAACTCAAAAAAAAAAAAGAATTGTGAGACAATACATATGTGTCATTTAAGCCACCCAGTTTGTGCTAATTTGTTATGGCAGTCCTAAAAAGCTAGTATACCGTGCAAATAGTCCCAAGTATGTGCTCAGTATCCGTGCTGGCCTCTTCTCTGGGCCCATCCTCTCAAAGATGGGCAGGCTGCCAGTGTGTGTTCTCAGGTTCTTAGGTGTGGCTGTTTGTAGCAGTTGAAGTTTGGGTGTCCACATGTTCTCATGAATGCCCTTCAAGTATGGGATGGAGCCAGGGATGAGGAGAAAAGTGAAGTAAATCCTAGGCAAGGGACAACTAACTCCCCAGGGCCATGCTGTGCCAACATGGAACTCTGAGGAGTCTAGGAATTCTGCATCCAAAGCTTGTCTCTCAGGTTGTTAGAATGAGATGTTAGTGAGATAGCTAACCTTTTGATTTAAAATAAAACAGCCACAGGAAACCACTCTAAATAAATGTGAAGATTAGTGAAATATTCCAAGACAAATCACCTTAAAACCATCCAAGAAAGAGAACTTTGCCAGCTGCCCCAAAGCCCTTTCTTTTGCCCTACCTAAATCACAGCCACATCTATTCCTTTCATAGAACATACTATCTTGACTGGTAGAGTGGTCACTTTCTTTATTTTTGTATGGTTTAACTTCTTTTTTTTTTTTTTTTTGAGTTGGCGTCTCACTCTGTCGCCCAGACTGGAGTGCAGTGGCCGCTCCCGGCCACCGCAGCCTCAACCTGCTGGGCTCTGGCGATCCTTCCGCCTCAGCCTTCCAAGTAGCCGGAATTACAGGCATGCGCTACCACGCCCAGCTGATTTTTTGATTTATTGTAGAGATGAGGTCTCGCTGCCCAGGCGGGTCTCGAACCCGCGGGCTCAGGCAATCCACTCACCTCAGCCTCCCAAAGGCGCGGGATTACAGGCTGAGCCACCGAGCCCGGCTGGTTTAACTTCTATGCATTCATCTCTAGATACTATGGTCTTGTCTATTTTTAAAAATTCTACAAGTCTTGTAATCTACAATCTACAGTTTTTTCCCCTTGTCCTTAATTTTCCTCATAGTTTATCTGTTCAACATTCCAGGCCATTTGACATGTCATTTCCTACAGCCTGGATGTTGATGAATGCACAGTCATATAGTTCAGTTCAACACATTCCTCCATCCTCCTTGTTTCCAACATAATTGGCAGTTGGATCTGGAGACTTGATTAGACTCAGCTGCAGATATGATCTCTGTGGAAAGCCTAGAAGAAATGCCCTTGAGTCTTTTCATCAGGAGGAATATATGGTTTTCACCCATTTTAATGTTAGCAGCTACTGATGCTCAACGCCTAGATTGATTTATTAATTAGGGCTTGCAAAACAGTAATGTTCTAATTCTACTATTTTGTTTTTGCTTATTAAATGGAATAATTTTATAAGATGATTTGTCCTTTCACCTATGTGGTGGCCCAGTGCAACAAATGCTCGATTTTTCTCCCATACGCAGGTTTTCAAGATAATGAATTGGATCTTTGTCATCCTTAAAAGGTGACTACATTATTTTTTATTTTTATTATATCCATTTTCAAAGTCATGAGTTTAAACATATTTGATAGATTTCAATCCATCACAATTCTTATCTTTATTGAAGTTCAAATTTTTCCACCTTTGACCAGTGAGAGCTTCCTCCAATTGTTTCACTGAAGTCCTTTTGACATCGTGTCTATGTCATTTAGTCCTCAAAGCAATTCCTTGATGTAGATACTTTTATCTCTATATTATAGGTGTGTTTGCTGCAGGCAAGTACTTTGCCCATGGTCACACAATAAATGATGGAGATGGAATTCAAATCTAGACAATCTCTTTAAAAACTTGACCTCTTAAACACAATGATAACTATTGACAAAAATATGTCTATCTTTCTTAAGTGTCCGTTTAATAATATTATAGATAATGTTACATGTGTACTTTTATTGGTCTGGGTTCCCCACAGAAACAGAATCAATAATAAGATATAATTTACATATATATTTATAGAGAGAGAGGTTTACTATAAGGATTACTTTCATGATGGAGGATGAACGTCTAAGCTATGCCATTGGCAAGTTAGAGACCCAGGAAAGCCAAGGGTATAGTTCTAGTCCAAGTTCTGAGGCCTGAGAGCCTAGAGAGCTGATGGTGTAAGTTCTAGGACAAGTTCAAGTTCTAAGGCAGGAGACCAATGACCCAGCTTGAAGACATTAAGCAGAGAGAAGAAATTCTTTCCCTCAGCTTTCTATTTAGGCCTCAACTGATTGGATGAGACCCACACACATGGGGAAGGGCAATCTGTTTTACTCAGTCTACTCATTCAAATGTTAATTTTATCCAAAAGTACACTCACAGACATACTCAGAAATAAAGTATAACCAATATCTGGAACTCTGTGGCTCAGTCATAAAATTAACCATTACAGTACTCTTTTGTGGCCGAGGTGAGAGGATTGCCTGAGCCCATGGGTTTTATTTTTTGAATTTATTTATTTATTTTTGAGTTGGTGTCTCACTCTGTCACCCAGACTGGAGTGCAGTGGCTGCACCCGCCACCGCAGCCTCGACCTGCTGGGCTCCGGCGATCCTTCCGCCTCAGCTTTCCGCGTAGCTGGAACTACAGGCACGCGCTACCACGCCTGGCTAATTTTTTGATTTATTATAGAAATGAGGTCTCGCCAAGCTGCCCAAGCGGGTCTTGAACCCACGGGCTCAGGCAATCCACTCACCTCAGCCTCCCAAAGGCGCAGGATTACAGACTGAGCCACCGAGTCCGGCTAGCCCATGGGTTTTAGACCAGTCTGAGCAAATTGGCGAGAGTTCATCTCCACAATAAATCAAAAAATTAGCCAGACATGATGGCATATGCCTGTAGTTCCAGCTACTTGGAAGGCTGAGGTGGAAGGATCACCTGAACCCAGTAGTTTGAGTCTGTGGTGGCTGTGAGCAACGTACCACTGCACTCTAGCATAGGCGACACAGTGAGACTCTAACTCAAAAAAACTAAACTAAACAATACTCTTTTGTAATTAATATTTAAGTGAATTCGTCACAGACTATAGTGTAGTCAAGCAATGAGCATAGATTTTGCCACTGGCCAGTATCACTGTTAGAAGAGATTTTATCGGCAGTCATGGTTGGTGTTGGCTGGATATAGAGGCAAAGAAGTGTGGCATGTTCAGCATTGTAGTGCAGGTGACAGTTCAACAAAGTGACTCCCCAGACAGATCTCTGCCACTGTTAGATTAGAGCCATTTGATTCAAACCATCATTCTTTTCTATTGATTTTGGCCTATAATTTAAGAACCATGAGCGAAACCAGAAAACCGTAATAGCAGTATTGAAGCAGTCATAGGCTGAATGGGGTTTGTTAGGGGTTGCATTGTTTTCTCAGAATAGGTATATCGAAGTCCTAAAACCTAGTGTTTGTGAATATGACCTTACTTGGAAATAGGGGTTTTGCTGATGTAATCAGTCTAAAATGAGGTCATGAGGGTAGGTCCCAATTCAATATGGCTGGTGTGTCCTTATAAGATGAGGAGATGGAGGAGACCGAGATACATATGGGGAAGATGGCCACTTGACAATGGAGGCAGAGATTGGAGAGACACATCAACCGTGAAGGACCTCCAAGGATTGCTGGCAAACACCAGAAACTAGAAGACTCAAGGAAGTTTCTTCCCTACAGCTTTCAGAGAGAGTGTGACCCTTAAGACATTTTGATCTTAGACTTCCAAACTCCAGAACTGTGAGACAGTAAATGTCTTTTTTTAAGCCACCCAGCACTTTGGTACTTTGCTACAGCGGCCCTAGAAACTAACACAAGATCTCTCACAGGTCATCACTTCACCTAATCAAGAGCCAGTGATGTCAAAAGATTTTTCAAAGTTCCAACTATAGCCAAGACTTGAATCCAGACCTTCTGACTCTTATTCTAGGCTTCCATAAGCAATAACATATCATCTCTGGATTCAAGCAAAAAAATTCATTCTTTTGCTCACTCCAAAAATATTTATTAAACACCTACCTATTGAAAGCCTTTAATATAGATAAACAGATACATTAGGCCAGAAAAAGCTTTTTTCCTTCATGGTACTTAGAATCTACTGGGGGAAATGGATAATTATTAATAAAAACAATTATAATTATATAAAGCAATTATACAAGATTATGTAGCAAATATGATAAGTTTATATCCTGGTAGGTGCAATGAGAAAAATAAAAGAATGGAAACAATAAGTTACAACAATAAAATATTTTGATAAAAATGAAAAAAACACAAAAAGAAAATTGAGTTTATTTTTGTGTTCATTGGATTTATTAAATCAAAAGTTAGACTGTTAGAAATGTATAAAAATTGCACTAGTGGTTCTCAATAGGAGAGATTTTTTTTTCCCCCAAGAATATATTTGGCAAAATCTGGAGACATTTGTGATTACCACAACTAAGTAGGTGCTGCTGGCACCTAGCAGGTAGCAGCCAAAAATGCTGCTAAATGTTTAATCCCACAATGCACAGGACAGCCCTCTGTAACCAAGAACTACTCATTCCAAATGTCAATACTGCCCTGGCTAAACTGAACTAGACTAACATAAAGGTGAGTTTCTTACCTATACTCCTTAGGTTTATCCCCAATTCCTCATTAAAAAGGACCTAAAGCCAAGAGCAGTGGCAGCAAGAGGATCACCTGAGCCCAGGGATTCGAGACCAGCCTGGGCAACTTGGCAAGACCTCATCTCTACAATAAATCAAAAAATTAGCCTGGTGTGGTGGTACGCGCCTATGGTTCCAGCTACTTGGAAGGCTGAGTGGAAGAATCGCCTAAACCCAGGAGGTCAAGGCCACAGTGAGCTGTGATTGTGCCACTGCACTCCAGTCTAGGCGACAGAGTGAGATCCCAACTCAAAACAAAACAAAAAATCCCACGAAGATGAGTAAGATCCAGTTCTTAACCTTGAAGAAGGCTACAGACTAAACAAGTTCAAAAACAAAGAGATTACAGAGGTACTATTTAGAATGCTTATAAGAATAAAATAGGCCGGGCTTGGTGGCTCAGCCTGTAATCCCAGCACTTGGGGAGACTGAGGTGAGTGGATTGCCTGAGCTTGCAGGTTCGAGACCCACCCAGGCAACTTGGCAAGACCTTGTCTCTACAATAAATCAAAAAAAAAAAAAAAAAGTAGCTGGGCATGGTAGCATGCGCCTGTAGTTCCAGCTACTTGGAAGGCTGAGATGGAAGGATCACTGGAGCCCAGCAGGTTGAGGCTGCGGAGGCCAGGATTGTGCCACTGCACTCCAGTCTTTTTTTTGAGATTCCAACTCAAAAAAAAAGAATAAAATAAACTGGGCATAGTGGCTCATACCTGTAATCTCAGCACTTTGGGAGGCTGAGGCAAGAGGATTGCCTGAGCCCAAGAGTTTGAGACCAGCCTGGGCAACTTGGCAGATCTCGTCTCTACAATAAATCAAAAAATTAGCCAGGTGTGGTGGTGCACTACTGTGGTTCCAGCTACTTGGAAGGCTGAGATGGAAGGATCATCTGAGCCCAGCAGGTCAAGTCTGCAGTGGCCATGAGCATGCCACTGCACTCCAGCCTGGGCAACAGAGTGAGACTCCAACTCAAAAACCAACAACAAAAAAAATAACGGACCTGAAGGTTGACATCAGAACCCACTGCAAATCCATTTGAATTTATTTAACTACAGGGCTATAGAAAGGTACATTTATTTCTCATCTCATACTCAATAAAGTATTTGTCTTCCTCATAATGCCATAGCTATTATTTTATACTGTTATCTGGATTAGATGAACTCCTGACAATTGCTGTTAAGATTCTAGAGAAATCTGTTTAACAGCACCTTTACAGAATACTGCCTTAGCCAGACCCATTTCCACTAGAGTACACTATAAATTTGACATGTATTAGAGAATATTTTGTTCTCCATTGTTCACCAAACCATTGCTTCTCATATAAACCTATATGTTATTGATTTAAGAGTCTTTAGATTTGTTGGACACCAAGAATAACCAGTTGAAGCTGAGATGAACTCCTGTGAGGTAACTACCAAAAATCAAACCCAAATGGTGAAGTAGAAAGCATGCAGCAAATAATTCTATGGATATTAGGTTCAGGAAGTATGAGTAATGTATTCCTCATAAGAACCCACACAAAATCAAAACCAGAGGGATAAGAACTTTCACATTTATGCCTGCTGAGCAGAATAATCAAGAGATAAGAAATTTCCTAATAATAGATGATTCCAAACATAGGAATGACAGTGTCAGTGAGGCACATTCAAGTGTAAAAAAAATGGAGCATACGGTCAATTCAGATGGGCTGACCTTGAGCTGGGGGATTCTACCCCATGGCAAAGGAAACATGGACTTGGGAGCCAGACCCTGGGTTGTAGTTGACTGGACAGGGATGAGGTAGAGAGATGTGATTATGGAAGTCTAGCACAAAAGATGTTAGGCAGAAAAATAAGACACAGTAAAAAAAAAATGGAATAATCTGGAATTTTCTGGATGACCTTCTACAAGCAGATCATGATTGTAATTGAAACTCTATCAAATGAACATTCAGAGTCACTTAGGAAAAGGAACATTTAAAAATGAGTATTGGAGTTGGGCTCGGTGGCTCAGCCTGTAATCCGCGCCTTTGGGAGGCTGAGGTGAGTGGACTGCCTGAGCCCGCGAGTTTGAGACCCGCCTGGGCAACTTGGCGAGACCTCATCTCTACAATAAATCAAAAATCAGCCAGGCGTGGTAGCGCGTGCCTGTAACTCCGGCTACTTGGAAGGCTGAGGCGGAAGGATCGCCAGAGGCCAGCAGGTCGAGGCTGCGGTGGCCGGGAGCAGCCACTGCACTCCAGTCTAGGCGACAGAGTGAGACTCCAACTCAAAAAAAAAAAAGTATTAACCTTGAAAACAAGCCTTTGATTTATAAAGTGATTATAATTATCATTAGTAGTAGTAATAAATAGAATATATGTTTCTAAGGGCCAGGAATAGCATATTATTCTGTTTTCTCATTTAATACACTAATCTTATGAGGTGAGTACTATCAATAATTTTATAAGTGAAGTGTATGAGGATTAAAGCGGTGAATGCTTAGGCAATGGTTGTGTAGTTAATAAGTGCCAGGCTAAAGTTCTCATCTAAATCTAATTCTCAAGGCTTCATTTATTTTCTCTTGTTATTATTCATTATATTTATTTTAATTTTTAATTTTTATTTTTGTAGAGACAAGGTCTTGCTATGCTGCTCAGGCTGGTCTCAAACTCCCGGTCTCAAGTTATCCTCCTTACTTGACCTCCCAAAGTGCTGAGGTTACAGGCATGAGCCACCATGCCTGGTCATTAATTCCATGTCTTAGTTGAGAAATGAATACATGCACCTGGTTAAAAAAATAAATCATGAACTATTAATGAATGATAATCATTCCTTCCCACCCCAGATTTTCTGTTCCTCAGTCTTCACTCCAAAAAAGAACCACTATTACCAGTTTTATATACATTCTTCCAGAAAATCTATAAAACGTCTATTTTTAACACTAATGATAGCACACGACATTCTGCACCTCATAAAGCATTTTTCATAACCACCACACTATATTGTATCCTTCCAAATGTTTAGCTCTTCAGATGATATATAAATGATTTAATTTATAAAGACTAGACCAGCAGTTTTCAATAGGGGGTAATTTTACCCCCCAGAAGGTATTTGGCAAAGTCTGCAAACATTTGTAATTGTCACAACTGAGGGATTGCTACCAGCACCCTCTGGGAAAAAAGTCACAGAGGAATGCTTAGTGGTATAGTCACAAAAAGACAATCCACAAGTAAACCGGTAGATAACCAACATTTTGGAGTGGTTTAAGGTTGACCATGCCTACTGACATGACCTCCTCAGTTTCTTTTAAGCCTTATTATGATGAATTAAGCATTGCGATTATCAAAGGGTATGTGGTTTGGGGACCCATGGTGGTCCCAAAGAAGTTCTTAGGAGTTCTACAAGGTCAAAATTATTTTCATAATAATATTAAGATGGTATTTGTCTTTTTTTGCAGTGGAGTTTTCCAAAGGCTACATGATGTGTGATATTGCAACTGATTGAATGCAGAAACAGATATGAGAATTCAGCTGTCTTCTATTAAACCAGACATAAGATATTTGCAAAAATATAAAACAATGCCATTGATCTCATAAATTCTTTCTGTTCTGTATAGTTGCTTTTATTGAAAAAATATGCTATTTCAGTTAACATTATTATTGCTATTTTAAATGAGTCATAAATAAATATTTTACAATTTTTTCAGTTTTGATTTCTATTATGGGTGAATATTGGCAGATATAACTCACATAAAAGTTTTTTGAGGTTCTTAAGTTTTTTTTTGTTTGTTTTGAGTTGGAGTCTCATTCTGTCACCCAGGCTGGAGTACAGTGGCAGGATCACAACAATCTCGGCTCACCACAGCCTCAACTTCCTGGGCTCAGGCAAAACTTTGGCCTCGGCCTCCCAAGTAGCCGGAACTACAGGCATGTGCCACCACTTCTAGCTAAATTTTTATTTATTGTGGTGACGAGGTCTTGCTATGTTGCCTAGACTGGTCTTGAACTCCTGGGGTCGAGTAATCCTCCTGCCCTAGACTCCCAAAATGCTGGGATTACAGGTATGAGCCACCAGGCCCAGCCATTCTTGAGAATTTTTAATAGTGTAATGAGATCCTAAGACTAAGAAGTTTGAGAACCACTGATTTGGTGACTTAGAGACCTACTGAATACATTGTAAATAGCCTAGTCTTGGCCTTCCTTATAGAAAGATGATCTAAACATGGCAGTCACAAGGCCAAAACTAGAAGCAAGAAAAAAAATCCCAAAGAAGAATAACTGTTCATTAACTGCCAAAAGTGGGACAAGAATATTTTATCATCTAAAAGCAACAGATTTTCGAAAAAATGAACATTTTTTTCTTATCTTAAGATTAGAAAAAGACAAGACTTAGCAGACAAGCATCAATATTTAATAATCTATGGTAGAATGTTTTATAGGTGATGTTAAGATAAAAACAACAGAACTCAGCTATTCCATGAGAAAGAAAGCTTCCCAAGATTTCTCAGAGAAGTATCATTTGATGCCAGAGGTCAGTGCAGTTGAAGAATTTTTACGATCCCTTCAAATTCATTATAAACAGAAACTGATGATGTGACTAGAATGAAAACTAAAGGAAGGGATTTCCAAAAATTGGTTACAATTTTTGTCTTTTCAAAATTACAGCTAGTGATTCTTGCTGAGATGAGTAAGTAGCCCCTTAAAAAGCCCGACTTACCTTTGTGCATAGCTTTTAACTGCCTGCTCAGAGAGAAAGATCAATGGAGTCCAACGCAACAAAATGGAAAGTTTGTTCTTGAGATTTCCCATCTTCCCTTTTCTTTACCTCACCTTCAGCAGCTTCTCTTCCCCCACTCCCATTTTTACCCCTGAGTTCACAGCTTCCCATCCCCCAGCATTCTCTGCTTTCTTGACTTGAGTTGGAGTTCTGGCTTGTCCACTGGTTAGTGGTGGGACCAAAGCCACACCATATCTGCTGTCTGAGACTCAATCTAGTCCTTTATACAATGGGATGATAATATGCCTGTCATACAGGGTTACTAGGATTAAATGAGAACACTCTTTGTAAATTATATAGCTCCAGACAAAATTGGCATATGATGATGATGATGATGATGATTAGTTGGAGTCTCACCCTGTCACATAGACTGGAGTGCAATGGCAAGTCATGGCTCACCACAGCCCCTAGACTCAGAAGATCCTTTCACTTCAGTCTCCCAGATAGCTGAGACTACAGGCATCACCATCACATGTGGCTTTTTTTTTTTTTTGTAAAGACAAGATCTCACTATATTTCCCAGGCTAGTCTCAAACTCCTGGGCTCAAGTGGTCCTCCCACCTCAGCCTCCCAGAGTGTATTACAGGCGTGAGTCACCATACCCAGACTAAAACTGACACATTATTAACTTCCTAAAATTAACATCAATACAGAATATTTATGTGAGACAGACCCCATACTAGGTGGGGGTGTTAAAGATGCCCTTGCCGTCCTGTATGTCCTAAAGGGAAGCCAGTTCAGAAGCCCAATGACTTTGGGTTGGTGGGTGGAAAAATGGGCCAGAGGGCTATTTTAATGATGCTTTGACAGGCTCTCTCCTTTCTCCTGACTCCTCTCCTTCAACATTCCTGTTCACCACCCAGGGGAGTGATGCCAGACCTTACTCTTGACAGATCCTCTTACTCCTGTTGGACTGTCCCTGAATGTTGGCCTCCCTTGCTTTTTTCAACATTGGATTGTTGTCTTCTTACCTACACACTGCTGCAATCCACAACCCAACCCTTAGAACTTCTGCAGCCAGCAGCCTTACACCCTGTGTTTCTGGGGGCTGGGAGCATGAGGTGAGGGCCTTGGTGGCGTGAGCAATGCGAGAGGAGGGAGGGGACAGACTGTGGGAGGAGCACAGGGGCAGAACTTAGTTCTGTGCATCTGGGGGACACACTGTGGAAGACAAAGGGATCCCGAATACTCTGTGAGTAAATGCACTTAGGCAGGAGGGAGAGGATGGGAATGGTGGTGACGCCAATGACAGAAAGGAAGGGTAGGTTTCACAGGAAACATTCTGGACAGGTTACAAATACACTAAAACAAGAAATTAAAAACCTGTGTGATTTTTAAAATGATATTAATTACAGCAATTTTAATAAAATATTAAAACATGTGCACTTCATTCCCACGCATCTCTGTGACAATTATGTCACCCACTAGATATATGTGAGCTTACCTTTATTGTTTTCTTTGACAAAAACGAACAGTTGCATATGGGTGTTCATGTTACCCATGTAGCAAGCTTGCTCCCAGCAAGACCAGCAAAGGCCATAAACACCAGCTGAGCCCACAAGGCAGGCACAGAGGCAACATAGCCCTTGTTGACAAGTGGAGTGAGTGAGTGAGTGAGTGTGGGTGTGTGTGTGTGTGTGTGTGTGTGTGTGTGTGTTTCTCTGTGTCTTCCATCTCTCCCTTTTACTGAGCTACTTCAGTTTAAAGAAGAGCAAAGGTTGGCGACTCCTGAATGCTTGTGCACAGTAACTGCATCTGGAATAATGATTTAAGAGTTCTTTTAATGTCAGCAGCCAACGAAAACATTCAAACAAAAGGGTCCTTGTGTGATTTTCAGTTATAAAGGGATCTACAAAGACTGTTCTGATTTTACACTTCTTACTTTTCCCAGCCTTTCATGTTATTGAAATAAACAACTAATTGGCACACATTAAACTTTGTTTCTTTTTGGAGGGCACACGCAGACAATGACCTTACTGCTTTTTGCAAATCATCTTCCAGCAGAGTGGGGGAAAGAATAGCAGGAATGAGAAAGGTTTTTTCCTTAATAATTTATATGGCAAGTTAAAAGCCAGGGGGAAATACAAAAATAAATAAAATCCAGCCCTGATTTCAAAGACATTACAGCATAGTCTGAGGGTCAAGCAGCCATTAGCATTAGCCATGGCTAAAATAGAAACTTCACCAATTTAACAAGAGACTAGTAAAATGCAGATCAAAAAGTTTCATATTTTCATTAGAGGTTTAGGTTCAAAAAACAGGAGGGGAGAACCAAAAATTCTTATATTACCATATGTTATTAAAATCTGCTGAGAAAATTTAGCAATAATCAATAAGAATTTTTAAAGTAGCAAATCCTGTCTTAAGAAGCTAATTGGTAAAATAATTGGGTTTTTTTTCTTTTGTGTGTGTGTGTGTGTTTATTTGTTTTCAGTTTTTAAATACTCAATTTTTCCCCAACCACATGTTCCCTTCTGCCAAATTCTGGTACAGTGGATTTACTTTTATATGATGCCAAAAGAAAAAAAATGGGTATAATACAGGGATTAGCAAACATTCTTTGGGGAATAATTAGAAAAGTATATACTGTGAGTGAGGAAAAACAGGTAAAGCATAATTTGAGGTTTTTGTAATGAATCCCTGTATAGTTCATGGAAATAACATGAGAGAACATGGGAAAGGAAGCCTGATACTCAAAACTATCTTCCTGTGTGTTAGGGGAGCAAGAGCTGGGCAGGGCTAGATGGTCTCCTGACATTCTCAGGGGCGGAGTCAAGGCTACACAACCTTGTGTCCCAGTGGGATGGCAACAGAAAATGTGGGGTTGGGAAGCTGAGAAATGCTTGACTGTGTCAAGTAGCTTAAGTGACGGTTTCTCTGGATTTTTTCCATCTCAGGCATTCAGGGCTGCATCTCCTGGAAGCACGCTGGCACCCAAGAAACTGGCATTAATGGCTCTGGGTTTGAAGGCAGAGGGGACACTGAGTAAGTGGATGGAGGACCAGAAAGGGAAAAGATTACTCCAGGTTCTAATTTTTTAATAAAGTAAGATGAATTTACTTGAGATCTTAGAAAAGGAGGAGAGAAAGCACTTCTAGTCATGAATGATATGTGACAGGGAATGGCTTACTTCTCATCATTATTAGTTTAACATGTACACCGAGACCAATAA
The DNA here is from genome assembly GCA_027257055.1 of Cephalopachus bancanus. Classification (NCBI taxonomy): domain Eukaryota; kingdom Metazoa; phylum Chordata; class Mammalia; order Primates; family Tarsiidae; genus Cephalopachus; species Cephalopachus bancanus. Next base: position 195,458 of record JAPVLO010000033.1, read on the forward strand.
TTAAATTCGTGAACTCACCGGACTCAGTGGCTCAGCCTGTAATCCATGCCTTGGGAGGCTGAGGTGAGTGGATTGCCTGAGCCCGCAGGTTCGAGACCCGCCTGGGCAACTTGGCAAGACCTCATCTCTACAATAAATCAAAAATCAGCCAGGCATGGTAGCGCATGCCTGTAACTCCGGCTACTCAGAGGGCTGAGGCAGAAGGATCGCCGGAGCCCAGCAGGTAGAGGCTGCGGTGGCCGGGAGCGGCCACTGCACTCCAGTCTGGGCAACAGAGTAAGACTCCAACTCAAAAAAAAAAAAAAATTCGTGAACTCAGACTAGAAAAAGTGCTGCCTACCTCATTACTGAATATCGCTATGGTCACTCTTGAAGTATTTCCCTTGGGAAGCTATGCACTGATGCTAGCACCTAGTTCATCTGTCAAAGCAATTTTGGGAACTCTTTCTGGAATGGCCATCAGAGGCATCGTTGTATTACCCTTAACGTCCCGAATGTCAATACTTCCTTTATCTTTGGGTTAAAAAAAAAAAAAATCCTTGGGGGCCAGATTGGGTGAATAGGGAGGGTGTTCTAATACAATTATTTGTCCAGTGTTGCCATCGGAAGCACCTGGTGTCAAGTTCTTGAACTTAATTAACAGACCACAACAATAACAACTGCTCTGACGGCCATTCCAAAATTGTGATACTAGGTTTCTTTGTCCATTATTAGGACTATCGAAAGACACACATATATATATAACACACATATTCTTTAGGTAAGATCATGACAATACTGAACCATTATTTAGACATCCTATGGTTATAGTGACTTTAAAAACAGTCAACTTTTGTTTTAGCTATTCCTATAATTGATTTTTTAAAATGTGTTGGTAAAAACACAGCCATGATTTTCATACAAATGTTCCTAACATCAATCTTTAAGAGCTAAAATATGCTGCCTGCAATACTCCCACTTTTTCCTCCCATGGGAGTCTCTTCTCTTTTAAGGATGTCGGTGATACCCTTTGTGGTTAGACAGCCATGTTGGAAGCACCCTAACTACCAAATCTTGCAGTGGTCCCATTTTTCACCACATTCAAAAACATCGATATAGTGTCATAATCTGAGAAACTTTGCAAAATATCCCAACTAGAGTTATCAAACTATGAGTGATCTTCCAACTCTTGCAAAAACTTTGGTTGTTTATGTGTCAATTGCTCTTCCTAATTTGATTGTCATTAGCTGGAATTAGTAAATATAAGGGTAGAATATATTGAATCATAGCCCCGGTCTTCCTACCTGTATCTTGGGTTTTCCCATGTTAAGTTTCTGAACTATGAATTCTTTTTTTTTTTTTTTTTGAGTTGGAGTCTCACTCTGTCACCCAGACTGGAGTGCAAAGGCCGCTCCCGGCCACCGCAGCCTCCACCTGCCAGGCTCCAGCAATCCTTCCGAATTCTTTACAAGAGTGTTCTCTAGGACTTAAGTCTAGGAGGAACTTTAAGTTAAGGGAAGTTTAGACTTAAAGGAAGTCTAGACTTGAAGTCAAGGAACGTTAAGTCAAGGCCTACTGGGATTACAACCTACTAGGACTACAACGATCGATCCAGCCCAAGCTATGATCCAGGGGAGAGGGAAAATACTCCCTCTATAAATTCAAAAGAAGAGTGAAAGACAAAAATAAAGTTGTATTTTTGAATCCATCCTAAGAGTTATGTTCAGCCGGGCTCGGTGGCTCAGTCTGTAATCCCGCGCTTTGGGAGGCTGAGGTGAGTGGATTGACTGAGCCCGCGGGTTCGAGACCCGCCTGGGCAACTTGGCGAGACCTCATCTCTACAATAAATCAAAAAAATTAGCCAGGCATGGTAGCGCATGCCTGTAGTTCCAGCTACTTGGAAGGCTGAGGCAGAAGGATCACTGGAGCCCAGCAGATCAAGGCTGCAGTGGCGGGGAGCTTGCCACTGCACTCCAGTCTGGGAGACAGAGTGAGACTCCAACTCAAAAAAAAAAGTTATGTTCAATGTACTAATTTTCTTTCTTTCTTTCTTTCTTTCTTTCTTTCTTTCTTTCTTTCTTTCTCTCTCTCTCTCTCTCTCTCTCTCTCTTTCTTTCTTTTGAGTCAGATCTCACTGTACTGCCAAAGATGGACAATATTTTAGAAAGAAAAATCCATTTCAACATTACTGTATCTCCCTCATACTCATCTCTGAGAACATCTAAAGTTTTGCTAACACATGATTCCTTAAAGGGTACATTCACCTTGATATATTCTTCACACACCTAAGCCTTTTCCTTGGCTTTTATAGATCTCTTCCCTACTAGGGTGAAAGTTCCTTAGAATCTCATGGCCAGGGGCCATACCTTGTTTATTGGCAGAGATGATGTCCCATATTACATGGTACAAAGGGTTTAGCAGTTTATTAATAATAAAATTTTGTTAAATGGATTTTCTTTGCTTTTAATAAGCTTTTACTGAATGCCTATAATTTTTTTTGATCTGGGTCTCACTCTGTCACCCAGGCACGATCATGACTCACCACAGCCTTGACCTCCTAGGCTTAGGCAATTCTTCTGCTTCAGCCTCCCAAGTAGCTGGTACTACAGATGCATGCCACCATACCTGGCTAATTTTTTTTTTTTTTTTTTAGAGATGGGGACTTGCTGTGTTGCCCAGCCTGGTCTCAAACTCCTGAACTCAAGCAGTCCTCCCTCCTCCCTCCTCAGCCTCCCAAAGTGCTAGGATTACAGGCAAGAGCACCACACCCAGCCTGTTACCCAGAACTCTTTATTTCCATCTCATTTCATAGTTGAGTAAACTAATGCAAAGTCCCACAATTAAGAGTTGAGCCAGCATTCACACTGAGACAGGGTAACTTCATGCTCTTCATGACTTCATTGTATGTCTAGGACTCATTGATATGTTCAATTAAAAATATGTTGGCCAGGCATGGTGGTTCAAACCTGTAATCCCAGCACTTTGGGAGGCCGTGGCAAGAGGATTTCCTGAGTCCAGGGGTTCGAGATCAGTCTGGGCAACTTGGTGAGACCTCATCTCTACAATAAATCAAAAAATTAGGCAGGCATGTTAGCATGTGCCTATAGTTCAAGCTACTTGGAAGGCTGGGGCAGAAGGATCACCTGAGCCCACCAGGTCGAGGCTGTGGTAGCCGTGAACGTGCCGCTGCACTCCAGCCTGGGTGACAGAGTGAGACTCCAACTCAAAAAACAAAAACAAAAAACTGTGTAGCCGGGCATGGTGTAGCTTATGCCTGTAATCCCAGCACTTTGGGAGACCAAGGCGGGCAGAATGCTTGAGCCTGGGAGCTCGAGACCAGCCAGGCAACAAAGTGAGACCTCATCTCTACAAAATATTTTATAAAAAATGAGCAGAGCATGGTGGCACACACCTGCAGTGCCAATTACTTGGGATGTTGAGGTGGAAGGATTACTGGAGCCCAGGAGATCAAGGCTGTTATGAACCGTGATCATCGTGATCATGCCACTGTGCACCAGCCTGGGCAAAAGAGTGAGACCCCGACTCAAAAACTAAAAAAAATAAAAATATCAGCCGGGCTCGGTGGCTCAGCCTGTAATCCCGCGCCTTTGGGAGGCTGAGGTGAGTGGATTGCCTGAGCCCGCGGGTTCGAGGCCCGCCTGGGCAGCGAGACCTCATCTCTACAATAAATCAAAAAATCAGCCAGGCGTGGTAGCGCATGCCTGTAATTCCGGCCACTTGGAAGGCTGAGGCAGAAGGATTGCCGGAGCCCAGCAGGTCGAGGCTGTGGTGGCCGGGAGCGGCCACTGCACTCCAGTCTGGGCGACAGAGTGAGACTCCAACTCAAAAATAAAAAATAAAAATAAAAATATCCTGTGTATCAAACTTGTTCCAGATGTTGGAGACGGAGCAGTGACCCAACAAGCAATACCTGGGCTCTCACAGAGCTCACACTCAAGTGTCAAGGGTCTAAAAATATGTGGGAAGAAGGCGAAAGAAATGCAAAACTGCCCAGTGCACCCTATGGTAACTCTAGGTTTAACCATTCCAGGAAGCACCAGACTGTCTTCCAAGGCGACCATACCAAATTGCATGTAGGCTGCAATTTCTCCACATCCTTGTCCAACACTTATCTGACTTTTTTATTATAGCCGTGATGAGTCACATTTTAAATTTCTGATACAGTGACTTCAAAGAGCCATCAGATAATGGCACAAATCAACCAGATTAAGGAAAAGGGAACATCCTCAGTTGAAGCCCTGATTAACCTCAACACCAGCTGCGGAGTTCTCTTTGTGTTTTTGTGAGGACAATGGCGGTGCCCTGTCAGGCACTCTGTGTCTGGGACAGCCACCAGCTATTTGGAGACAGGTTTCCCAGATGGTCTTTAAATGATCAATCAGGCTACTTTTTCATGGCAAGACCCTTCCACACATGTTCTCCCTCCTGCTGTGCCAGTGAAAGCAAGGTAAAACACTAACTGTTATTCAGCCCACAGAAAGCCAGCTGAGAGGGGTGCTCACGTTCTTTCTTCTAAATTTGCATTTTACAAGGGCCATATCTCATCAAGATAAAAGTAGATCGCCAGGCCAGTGCATTTGACTTTTAGCAGGAAAAAAAGGTCACCTTTTTTTAAACGGCTTACATCAGATTTGTGGTCATTTTTCAAGTGAAAAAAATGCAAAATAATAAATTATTATATAAGTGCCTATTTTTGCATCTTAAAGGCAAGTTTTACTTTTTAAAAGACATGTTCCAGCTCTTGAGAATAATTATTTTTAAAAACTGGCCTGAAACAAACAGTACATAAAAAGCAAGTTGTACTCCCATGTAACAATTAGGTTTCGTATAGTCTGTAGTAATGTAATCATGGTATCTCAAATCCCCGGCATAGGTAACCTCTGCCAATATATGTGTACATCCCTGAAGAACGGGTGCAAAGGCAAAACTGTGAGCTCCAATAGGAAGCTTTAGCTCCATAAAACAATCACACATAGTTATATTAAAGGTCAAGAAAGAAGAACAGTGGAATTAAAACCTTGGTTTCCTATCATTTTAGCTATGAAAGAACATTAGGCAAATGTAGCTAAAAAAAATTCTTACCTGAAACATTCTTTACATCATGGTAACATAAAATTCTTGTTTCATTTTTTTTTCCAAGTGTTTTGATCTCACAGCTATTTTTTTTTCTTGTTGGAAACTCCCACTGGCTCCAATTTAAATAAATAAGATTTGTTTTGATATCAGCTTCCATGAGAAGACACTACTGAAAAACCTGCAATGTGCTCGGTATGATAAAGTTACTTCACGTTTTCTTTCTGCCAAATATGTAGACTATCACATTCTTCCTACAACAACTTGATGGCTTTTGATATAATACTCTGTTAAAATAATACTTCAAATAACTTGTGTCTCTCATCTAAAGATCTCACAAAAGTCGGTTTCATTACTACATCACCTCTCTGCTCAAGACCCATGAAAGTATACACTTCCCTTTGCTGAGAAGGTTAAGATAAGATTAAGAATTTTTGCCAGGCATGTTGGTTTATGCCTGTAATCCCAGCACGTTGGGAGGCTGAGGCAAGAGGATTGCCTGAGCCCAGGAGTTCCAGACCAGCCTGGGCAACATGGCAAGATCTTGTCTCTTCAATAAATCAGAAAATTAGCCGGGTGTGGTGGCACATGCCTGAAGTCCCAGCTACTTGAAAGGCTGAAACAGCAGGATTGCCTGAGCCCGGCAGGTGCGTACCACTGCACTCCAGCCTGGGCCACAGAGTGAGACCCCAACTCTTTCTCTCTCCCTCTCTCCGTCTCTCTCTCTCTCTCTCTCTCTCTCTCTCTCTCTCTCTCTCTCTCTCTCTCACACACACACACATACACACACACACACACACAAAGAATATTTTACACAGGAAAAAATCTTTAAGATGAACCATAAACCACTGGTTCTCAAAACATGATCCTCAGACAACATGCAAACTTACTAGAAACACAAATTTGCAGGCCTTACCTGAACCCATTGAACCAGAATATTGGGGGGTTGGACCCAGCAACCTTTTTTTTTTTTTTTTTTAACAAGCTCTGCTGGTGATTCTGATGCATGTGAAGTTTGAGAACCACTGAGTTGGGCCAAACCACTTGTTTACAATGGAAGCAGCTAAACCACAGACAGGTTAGTGATTTGCCTAAAATTGTTAATGTCAAAATTGGGATTAGATTCCAAGTCTCTTAACTTCAATTAGTTCCAGTTTGCAAACTTTAAAGATGTGAAACACATCAGGAAAATCTCAACTCAACTCCTTTCTCCCCTGGAGTAGCCATGCCTGGTTGAGAGGCTCGAAGTTTCAAACGATCTGGAATCCGCAAAGAGAATGTGGTGACATTTGCAAACTCCTGCTCCAACCTCTTTTACTCCCCCTACCTCAACTTACATGATTTGTTTTCTAGGAAACAGAATATTGAATTTGGACACTTGAGGGTTTTGTTCTAGTTCTGTCGCTGAGCACAATGTCTCCCTTCTCTTCTGCTTCCGTCATCCATAAACATAAGAGAGGGCTGGATGTAGTGGCTCATGCCTGTAGTCCCAAGTGGGAGACAGAAGCGAGAGGATTGCCTGAGCTCAGGGGTTTGAGACCAGCCTGAGAAACAGGGCAAGCCCTCGTCTCTACAATAAACCAAAAAATTTAGCTGGGTGTGGTGGCATGTGCCTGTGGTTCCAGTTACTTGGAAGGCTGAGGTAGAAGGATCTCCTGAGCCTGGCAGGTCGAGGTTGCAGTGGCTATGAGCATGCCACTGCACTCCAGCCTGGGCCACAGAGTGAGACTCTGACTCAAAAAAAAAAAAAAAAAAACACATAAGAGAGGTATCCGATTGTACAGTATTAGAATTTAAAATTCTCTAGAGCTGAGAAATTTCATGATTCCCCTACCTGAACTTCTACACAGATTTTCTCATTGTTACCATGCCAGATACAATAAATCCGTAAGTTTTCTGGTGGCCAGAAAATCAACGCCTTTATCACTCACTTTTTGTCAATCCCAAGCCTATGCTCCTTACAATAACTAATGGGCTGTCATTGTTAAAATGTTAAACTATAATTTGGTTGTGATCATGAAAGCAGAATTTAAAGAATAAATCAAGCCGGGCTCGGTGGCTCAGCCTGTAATCCCATGCCTTTGGGAGGCTGAGGTGAGTGGATTGCCTGAGCCCGCGGGTTCGAGACCCGCCTGGGCAGCGAGACCTCATCTCTACAATAAATCAAAAAATCAGCAGGGCGTGGTAGCACATGCCTGTAATTCCTGCTACTGGGAAGGCTGAGGCGGAAGGATCGCCGGAGCCCAGCAGGCGAGGCTGCGGTGGCCGGGAGCAGCCACTGCACTCCAGTCTGGGCGACCGAGTGAGACTCCAACTCAAAAAAAAAAAAAAAAAGAATAAATCATAAATTTAATCAGGAGTTAAAGCTTGACAAAAAAATTGGACATTTTAACTTTCCCAGGAATGAAAATTTAACATGCTTGGAAGATCAATCTGAATTAATAACTTATATTTTACTCTATGGAATTGACCACAGTCTAAAGAAACAGCAAGAAAAAATGTTTTTAATTACTTGAAACAAATAGTGTTATAATATAGATTAAAATATTGGCAACTGACAAAGTCAGCTACTTTTTCAGTTTGCTCATGTAGTATCACTTGTTTATAGACATAGTAATCAATACACAGATCCCATTAACATCTGCATAACTTACAACTCCACTTTGAGCAGGAATACTCTGGAAAATGGAATTATCCAGACTGTCAAAGAAGGTCACAGCAACACAGTCAGAGAGGACTATATATTCCAAGCACTGCAATCACATTGCTCTCTGATCATATTTTCAAACCAAGACTCTGGACAGGACATGAGCAGCTAGATTGTTAATGCATTCCATACCTTACACGGGGGAGATGGCATCATTAATAAACTCTCACACAGTCTATTTTCATCTCTTCTTTGTCTCCTAATAATCACTATTAACAGGAAAAGGACATTGTTGAAAAAAAAAAAGTTGCACTATTGAAGATGTTTTCTCCACCCATCAGCAATAAATATTGCTTCCTAACTTAAATACAAACCTAAAGTAATAAATTCATCCTGGATTTTAAATTTCTGTGTAACAAAACTTTTTAGAGGATAAGAATTTTAACAGATGCAGAAATAAGTTAACTAAGTCTCCACATTCTAAATTAAATTTTAAAGTATGTGGAAAAAAGGGAAGGAAAAATAACAGTACTTCAGGAAATTTCACAAGTTGTTTCATTAAAATAAGCTATAGCAATTTATAGAAAAGAAAAACTGTGAAATCAGTATCACAAAGGACTAAATTAGCCTCTTTTGTTAATAGCTACATGAAATTGCTGTACATTTTATTATCTTATTAAAGAAATTAAGAAGTACAAGATAGGTTTAATTCACTTAATGAAATCATCCAGAGATAGTGGCCATTGAGAAAATAAAAACACAATATTTATATTTCTTCTTTTTTTTTTCCTGAGTTGGAGTCTCACTCTGTCGCCCAGGCTATAGTGCAGTGGCATGCTCACGACCACTGCAGCCCTGACCTGCTGGGCTCAGGAGACCCTTTGCCTCAGCCTTCCAAGTAGCTGGAACCACAGGAGCATGCCACCATGTCCGGCTAACTTTTTTGATTTATGGTAGAGACGAGGTCTTGCCAAGTTGCCCAGGCTGGGCTCGAGCTCCTGAGCACAGGCAATCCTCTTGCCTCTGCAGACTAAAATGTTGGGATTACAGGCATGAGTCACCATGTCTGGTCTAGAACAATATTTCAATGACACTATTATGTATATTAGTTGAGCAAATAAAACAACCTAGAAGTGAAATAGAATGTTAAAGAGTTTTTTAGGACAGGAACATTATACACATATAATGTGCTGTCTATATATGTTTTTTGCCTGGATGTGATAGCTCATACCTGCAATTCCAGCACTTTGGAAGCAAGACCTCATCTCTACCCAAAAAATCAAAGTATTAGCCAGGTGTGGTGGCATGCACCTGTAGTCTCAGCTACTTGGGAGGCGGAGGAGGGTGGATCTCTTCAGCCCAGGAGGTCAAGGCTGCGGTGAGCTGTGATCATGCCACTGCAATTCACAATTCACTTTGAGCAACAGAGAGAGACCCTGACTTGAATGTGTGTGTGTGTGTGTGTGTGTGTGCGTGTGTTTGTGTGTGTGTTTAAATGAGTAAAAAAGCCGGGCTCGGTGGCTCAGCCTGTAATCCCGCACCTTTGGGAGGCTGAGGTGAGTGGATTACCTGAGCCCGTGGGTTCGAGACCCGCCTGGGCAGCGAGACCTCATCTCTACAATAAATCAAAAAAATCAGCTGGGCGTGGTAGCGCATGCCTGTAATTCCGGCTACTGGGAAGGCTGAGGCGGAAGGATCACCGGAGCCCAGCAGGCGAGGCTGCGGTGGCCGGAAGCGGCCACTGAACTTCAGTCTGTGCGACAGAGTGAAACTCCAACTCAAACAATAAAAAATAAAAAAATTTTTAAAAAATGAGTAAAGAAAAGAGAAGGAGTCGGATATTTAAGTCTATCAAAATAAATCCTAATTAAGACCCATTGCCATGTCAATGGTACTGTACATCCAAGTATTGCTTGTTCCTTCTTCATTCCCTCTGATTGGATGTGGCCCTATCCCATGGCTCTCCATCAAGAAAACCCACATATGGATTGGACTTGGAAGTAAATTGGTATAGGGACCCTCCCTCTGTCCCTTTCCGAGGTACAGTCAATTCAGAGTCCTCAACCTGGACCAGGCTCAGGACAGTCTTTGGAGCATAGGAGGAAGGACGGTGTCACTGAAGAAGTCTCCTCCCAATGGTGTCCTGGGGACAGCTCCCTCGAGTGCTATTTTCCTGTCAGGTCTTATCACTGTTATAGACTTTTGTTGTTTTTGGACTCAGTAGAGAGCAACTTCAGTTGTGGATGAAACTGTTGGCTTAAAAAAATACTTCAAGGGAGAAAACACTGAATCACAGCATTCACCAGGACCTCGGAAGGCACAGATCTTGACCTTCCTCAGCCTCCCCATGGTGATTTCCTAAATGTGACCACACCCCACCCCTGAGCTCATTCCTACACAGGCCCTTGTTCTCAGATCATGTCCCCTCCTAGTTCACCAGGAGATCGTCCAGAGAGGGACTCCCTTCAACTTCCTCTGTCCCCATTTCAAAACTCTCTCTCCCCACATGTACAAGCGATGGGTTTCCTGCCCGCTATGGGGCCAGACCGTCAGCACTTGTGTTTTTCTGAAAAGACGCAGAGAAGTTCAGGAATTTGCCAGAGTCACAGAATGCTTCTCAGTATACATAGTCCTTCTTGTCTGAGTCTCAAAGGAAGCATCTGGGTCAAGTGTTACTCTCCCTACACACACACACACACACACACACACACACACACACACACACACACACACACTCACCAATGCTGGCTCCCTCCTCCCATCTCTTTTGAGGATTTCTTTCTCAATCACTCAGTCTTGCAACTTCCCTTTTATCTGGATCCAGTCTTTCCTTTAACCCCACATCTAAACCCATCATTAAGTCCTAATGGAATTCCACCCAAAAAATGTCCTCAGCTCCACTACTTCACTGCCAAAACCCTGGGGCTGGTCCAAGCACCATCATCTCCTGCTCTGCCCACTGCACAGGCCTCCTGCCTCCTCCCCGACACTCCTCTGGTCCCCAGTAGGTTGTCCTCCAATAGTAACAGTGTGTCTCAAAGAAAAAAGGCAAGTCTGATCTATCTGCTGTGTCAAGCCTCCAGTTGTTTTGCACTGTGGTTAAAACCAAAGCCAAGCCCTTTGCCTGGACCACCGAAGCCCTGTGCAATTGACCACTGTCTACTTTTAAGCCTCTTCTTCTATAACTCTCCTTTTGGCCTCTCCTTCCCTCCAGTACCCCAGGCTCACTCCTGCACCGCACTTCTTCCTCTCTCTGCTGGAGGGCTGTGCGTCTGGGTGCTTGTACAACGGTCCTCCACCTTGTCACTGTGTCCACCATACAGCACACTGGCCTCCAGGTAAGGTAGGCCTCTTTCTCAAATCTTCTAGTGTTTTTGTTGTTTATAGCATTTGCCAACATAGAATTTTTTTTTAGATTAGAAAATATAGTTTATTTAGAAAGTCAATGAGATAGAGAGAGAGATAGGAGATTAACCTTCCCAAGGTAGGAGAGGCGGCCAAAGCTAAGAAACATGGCAGCTATAGCTCAAAGAGCCACATGGACACACAAAAGCTTAAGGAACTTTTTTCTTTTTTTTTGACTAGGAGTTTCACTCTGTCACCCAAGCTGAAATGCAGTAACACGCTCATGGCCACCACAGCCTCAACCTGCTGGGTTCAGGTAATCCTTCCGCCTCAGCCTTCCAAGTAGCTGGAACCACAGGTGCATGTCACCAAGCCTGGTTAATTTTTTTTTATATTTATTGTAGAGATGAGATCTCGCTAAGTTGCCCAGGCTGGTCTCAAACCCCTGGACTCAGGCAATCCTCTCGCCTCTGCCTTCCAAAGTGTTAGAATTATAGGTGTGAGCCACCATGCCCGGCGGAACATTTTTATGTGTGTTCTTGGTTTGCATATGTCTATCTCCTCCTACTGTCATGGAAACCCCCTCAGGGCAGAGTTTTATTCACTGTTGGGTCGCCCTCCCCTTCCCTGCTAATAGTGTCTGCTACTGAATAGCCCTTTAATAAATATTCGCAGGAAGAATGTGTTGCAAAGAGTCCATGAGTGTGTTCCTCTCAGCTTACACACACACTCACATTTCTCTCTCACTCAAGCACATCTTTCCAATGTGAATTCCCATGGAGCCCCATTGGCTTTCCTGCATTTCACCACAGACTTTCTTTAAAAAAAAGTTTCATGGGCCAGGAGCGATGATTCAAGCCTGTAATCTCAGCACTTTGGGAGGCCAAGGTGAGGGGATTGCCTGAGCCCACGGGTTCAAGAACAGCCTGGGCAACTTGGCGAGACCTCATCTCTACAATAAATCAAAAAATTAGCTGGGTATTGTGGCACACACCTGTAGTTCCGGCTACTTGGAAGGCTGAGATGGAAAGATCACCTGAGCCCAACCAGTCAGTGCTGGGGTGTCCATGAGCGTGCCACTGCACTCCAGCCTGGGTGGCAGGGTGAGATTCCAACTCAAAAAAAAGAAAAAATGTTTCTCCCTTCCAGCCACTCCTCAGCACTGCAACTTTGCCTCTGAGCTAATCACTTTATTCAGACCCCGGTGGGCCTTCCTGGTGACCAAACTCAATGGCTTCCTCCCAGTCCCCTTCCAAAAACTGCTTTGCTGTTTTTGTCTTTTCATTTTTGTATCCATAGAGCCTAAAGTCATACCAGGTACATGACAAGTGCTTAACATTTGTTGCATGAATCAATAGTTAATTAACTCATTGTACCTAAATTATCCCAAACTCTTGAAACTCTCTTCTTTGCCTTCTACAACACTGTTTTGTTTCTCCCAATTGACCATTTTACTAACAACAGTCTTTTCTCTCAATCTTCATTATTGGCCACTTTCTTTCTTTCCTTCTTTCTTTCTTTCTAGAAAGCAGGATTTATTGAAAGGTCAGAAAAGCTCCCACGGTGGGAGGGTACTCTGGGGGGTTGCCTAGCCATTTTCTTCACCAAAAATCTATGTTCTCCTTACTGTTCATTGGAGGAGACCCTATCCATCCCAAGAGCTTCACTTGTTACTCATATGTTGAAGACTCGCCAATCCATAACTCCTGTCCCAATCCCTTGCTCAAGCTCCAAGTAGATACCCCCAACTTCCAAGACATAGCTTGATATTGGTCATACGTAATTGCTTCAAGTTCAGCTTGCCCAAATTGTAGCTCATACTCATGTTCCCAGGATCAGACCCACTCCAGTCTTATGTGTGTTAGCAGCAGCCTCATTCAATCAGTTGTACAAACGTGGACTCTTGGAACACTGCCTTCATTCTCTGCTGACCGTGCAAAGCACGAGAAGCAGAAGAAGAGGGAGGAAACAGAAGACAAAGGAGGAAATAGGAACGGGGAGGTGAGCGTTTTGCATGCTACCTTATACCATGATGTTTCTATGAGTTTTACAAATATAACAGGTTTGCAAAACGTGTCTCATACTCCAACTGAGATGTGCTGGAAAATATCATTTCTTTATTCTGGTCTTTTTGCTAAGTCTTCAACTACTTTTTAATAGGAAAAACAAGGCTGGACATAATGGCTCATGCCTGTAATCCCAGCACTTTGGAAGGCTGAGGTAAGAGGATTGCTTGAGCCCAGGAGTTCAAGACCAGCTTGAGCAACATAACAAGACTTGTCTCTACAAAAATAAAAATAAAAAATTAGCCGGGCATGGTGGTCCATTGCCTGTAGTCCCAACTACTCGGGAGGCTGAGGTGAAAGGATTGTCTGAGCCCAGAAGGTTGAGGCTGTGGTAAGCCATGATCATGCCACTGCACTCCAGCTTGGGCAACAGAGTAAGACCTCAACTCAAAAAAAAAAAAGAAAGAAAGAAAAACAAGTTGTTATTCAAGTTTGTTAAACGCATTAATACAGTCCAATAGTTTGAATAAGCCATGTAGGGACCACCAAGTCTATTCTTGATCCCTCCCTCTTCTGTTTCTTCTTTTTTTGTTGTTTTGAGTTGGAGTCTCACTCTTTTTCCCAGGCTGGAGTGCAGTGGCACGTTTATGGTCACCTCAACCTCGACCTGCTGTGCTCAGGTGATCTTTCTGCCTCGACTTCCAAGTAGCAGGAACTACAGGTGCCCACCATACTTCTGGCGAATTTTTTGATTTATCGGAATGACAAGGTCTTGCCAAGTTGCCCAGAATGGTCTCAAACCCCTGGGCTCAGGCATTTCGCTCACCTCTGCCTCCGAAAGTGCTGGAATTATAGATGTGAGCCACCATGCCCAGGTTCTTCTGGTTCTTTTGTAGGAGTTGTCCAGATGCACAGGAGGAAGGGTGCATGATAAATGTGACTCTGAGGGCTAGGGGAGATACCGAGGTTCTCAGATCCCACATGACTCTAGAATTTCCCATCATGCTTATTGTTGATGAGATCCATGAGCTGGGTCTCTCAGCAAAGCCAGGGCTCCACCTCGCTTTGGTCCTGCTGGCTGCTTTCCCTGAGTTTGATGTCCTGACCTGAGCTCCCACACGTCCACTCCTGCATCCTTACTTCCTCCTCTCCCAGGTTCACCTGCCACACCTCAGGAGCCCCCATGGCTGACTTGGCGTCTGTCCCACATAGGAATTGAAGCTGAATCTTCAAAATATCCACTGCCATGTGTTTTTGAGACAGCATCCTAGAAAGTTTATGGCAGCCAGGCGAAGTGGCTCACACTCGTAATTCCAGCACTTAGGGAGGCCGAGGCTGGAGGATTGCTTGAGTTGTCCAAGCGTGTGAGACCAGCCTGGGCAACACAGCAAGACCCCATCTCTACAAAAAATGTTTTACAAAATAGTCAGGCGTGGTGGGACACACCTGTAGTCCCAGCTACTCAGGAGGCTGCAGTGGAAGGATCACCTGAGTGCAGGAGGTTGAGGCTGTGGATTGCTGTGATCCACTTATTTAACGCCCTCCACCCTTAAGCCAGGGACTTGGAACAGACTGCTTGGCTCTCTTTCCTCTTCCCCTTTGCATAAATATTTTCTTTTTTCTTCTCACAATCTCCAGGGCCAGAAAACTTGTCTTTTATTATGTTTTTCTTTTTATTTTTAGAAATGGGGTCTCACCTTGTCCTCCAGGCTGGAGTGCAGTGAACTAATCACAGCTCACTACAGCCTTGACTTCCTGGGCTCAAGCTGTCCTCCTGACTCAGTCTCCTGAGTAGCTGGAACTACAGGTGCGCACCACCACATCAGCTAAGTTTTTAAAAAATGTTTTTAGAGATGGAGCCTCACTATGTTGCTTACTCTGGTTCTGAACTCCTGGCCTCAAGCAATCCTCCTGCCTCAGCCTCCCAAGTACAACGAGTTTGTTTTTTTTTCCCTCCAGATCCTGCCCTCCTTTTCCACTCCATCTAGAATTGGGAATAGGAGTCTCTCCTCTACAGTGTGTAAAAATTTTAGAAGCTTACTACTCCAGGCTAAGTTGTTGGCATGCCAAAAAAAAAAAAGAATTAAAGGAATTTGGAAAATGTTTTCTCAAGATAGTCTAGTGAGTCTGATATAAATTAAAGCTGATGAAGTGAACTGTACCTATCACGTTAAGGTATTTTGATTGATCCTAAAGGCAACACAAGGAACCACTGACTGGTGAAAATATGATTTGACTTTTACTTTCAGAGATTACTTTGCCAGCAATGTAAAGAGTAGATGAAACGCTAGTTAGTGCTTTCCAGATTTTACGCCCATGGCATGCATGAAAAAATGGTAGCATTTTCACAAAGAAGGATTAGAAAGAGGTGGCCCAGGCCCTACCCAGCTGCCATGAGGGCCATGGGAATGGACACACTGGAATCCACTCATGGTTACCTATTGATAAGTAGCAAGTACACGACTGTAAGGCGGGAAGCTAGTTAAAAGGCAACTGCAATAATTCATGCAAGGGATGATAACTGTCTGAACATTTGTTCTTCATGGCAGTAGATGTGGGGAGAAATAAATGGATTTGAAGGATACTGATGAGATAGAAGGATGGTGCATTTGATTGGACAGATGGATAAAAGATGGCACTAATTAGTGGAGCTGGACAGAGTTTCCAAAGCAGTAAGATGAGGATAATTTTCTTGCAATGTCTGAAGTAAGAAAGATATTATGAGGGGGCAAAAGGGTTGCTTGCTAATAACATAACATAAAATTTTTTTCCTGAGTTAGAAAAGACTTTAGAGATCATGTTATCCAACCTACTTACCCATCTTACAGATAATAATAATTCTTACAGTTTACTGAGCACTTCCTATTGGTTAGGTGTTATGAGCTGAATATGTTCTCCTCACTCAAAATTCATATATTGAAGTCTGAACCCCCAATGTGATGGTATTTGGAGGAGGGGCCTAGGGGAAGTAATTAGGCTTAGATGTTGCCATCAGACTGGGGCCCCATGATGTGATTAGTTCTCTTATAAGAAGGAAGGTCAAGGAAAGGTCATTTGAAAACACAATGAGAAAGCGACTGTCTATAAGCCAGAAAGTGAGCCCTCACCAAAAACTGAATCTGCCAGCAGCTTGATCTTGGCCTTCCCAGCCTCTAGAATGGAAAGAAATAAGTGTCTGTTGCATTTAACCCTCGTTCCAAATTTAAAAAGACTGAGATTTATATCAATGAACTTTTAACATGTTAATCAAAAATTCTTTTTTTAAAATAATTTTAATTTTAATTTGCTTAGAACAACCTTAAGGAGCAAAGAAAAAACACCATGTCAGGTCAAGAGAGAGACCACAGAAGAAAGGAAGAAATTTTATATTTTAGTGCTTTTAATGACACTTTTTAAAATTGCTTTTTTAACAAGGGACTCCACATTTTAACTTTGTACTAGGCTTCAGAAAAGAAATTGCTTGCCCAAGTCTTTCTTTCTTTTCTTTTCTTTTCTTTTTTTTTTTTTTTTTTTTGCTGTCTATAAGAAATGTACTTTTATTAATTATTTATTTAAAAGATGTGGGTGCAATTCAGGGTTAGGTATACAAACTTTGATTGCGCAGGTACCCTTGCTGATGAGGTGTGCCCCTCCCTCCCCTAGCAGTTCCCCTCAACGGCCAATCCCACCCCTCTCCCCTGGCAGCTTCCCACTACTGCCAATTCCTTTCTTATAGTATTATGATAATTGTTCAAGGTCTGTTTATGAGCGAGAACATATGGTACTCTGTTCCTTGTTTCTGTGGTAGATCACTGAGTATGATAGACTCTAAATTCATCCAAGTTGCTGCAAAGTCCATATGTTTGTCTTTCCTTATGGCTGCATAATATTCCATTGTGTATATGTACCACATTTTTTTTTATCCAGTCCAGCCTTGATGGGCAGTATGGTTGGTTCCATGTTTTTGCTATTGTGAATAGAGCTGCAACAAACATACGTGTGTAGGTATCTTTTTTGTAGAATGATTTGAGTTCCTCCGGGTATTGTCCCAATAGGGGAATTGCTAGGTCATATGGGAGGTCAATTTCTAGATCTTTCAGAAATTGCCATACTGTCTTCCAAAGAAGTTGCACTAGTTAAAAATTCTTAAGTTTACCTCTCACATCTTACATTAAAGAAAAACAGAGAATAGTCCATACACACTTTTTAAAATATGGTAATATATAAATGCCAGAAGAACAAGACTGAGGAGAGGGAGAAGGATTGGGAAAGGAAACTGCTGAATTTCACCAGTGTTTTAAATACTATTGAACTTTTAAAATAATGTACATACGATGACCAACAATTAAGTTCACAAACCATCCTAGAAAAAGTGCTACCTTGTTGCTGAATATCACTACTTCACCTTCAAAGTACTCCTCTTGGGAAGCTATGCACTGATGTCAGTGCCTAGTCCACCTGCCAAAGCAATTTTGGAGCTCTTTTCTGGAATGACTATCAGAGCTGTCATCGTATTACACTTGATGTTCTGAATGTCATCAAATGTCTTCTGAAAGGATATTCCTTTATTTTCAGATAAAGAAAAAGTTATTGGGGGCCAGATCAGGAAGTAGGAAGGGTGTTCCAATACAGTTATCTGTACAATGCTGCCAACAAAAGTGCACAGTATCAAGTTCATGAACTTAAGGGTACAGTATCAAGTTCATGAATTTAATTGTCAGACCTCAACAAAAAATGACAGACCCAGGGTTCTGCTTCGCCTTCCAGTTTCTTCTCATGCCCCTTGCCCTTACCTTACTGAGTAGATTGCATCTGGGAAGCAGCAGGACTGTGTGTTGTTTGTGGCCCACAGGAGCTCAATGTTTTAACTCTATAGCCACAGGCACACCTGTAGAATCCTTCTCACTTCTGCTGGATTACCATGCTGAGGCTTTGGGACTCTAGGCTTCAGCCCCTTCTTTGTCTCAGAAGCCCCATATTTAATGGTCTCTACAGTGTCATCTGGAGCTGAAGAATGGAGACAGGGGTGGACAACTTCAGATCTTCTCTACACCTGTTCAGATACAGACTACTAATTTTTTTAGTCCAATTCTATGAGGCACAATGTTAAGATTTTGAAGATGATTCACATTTAATTTAATGTAATCCTGATACCTTTTCCTTCTCATGGTGAAAGACACAAGATAACTTTCCTCATTATTAGGGATGCATCATACATTACACACGTGATCAAATACCCAAGCAAAGTCAGGTTGATGTCATTTCTGTATTCAACATAACCATGCCCTAGCCTAAGGGAAATGACTCTTTTGCTCATTATACAACATCATAGCTGAGTACCTGGGGTAAGATGTGCTATGTGATATGATTTCATTTTTGAAACATGGCATTTCTCATGCATTAGGCTTTGGCTAGCTTAAATCTCTTAATGGTATGTGTTGTGGGTATAAACAAATGCCAACCTTACCACAGCAGTGTCAAATTCCTCAGATGCCTCAGCACAATTAAGAAAACTAAGTCGTTGCAAGACAATCACACAGTATTAATGTGTAATCCTGAAGTGTAGTGACACCATAGCAAGCATAAGCTGTGTTTTATTACTGAGGGGGAGAGAAGTCAGGTGCGTCTTGGGAAATTCCACAGCGCAGACATTCACCTATCTGCACAGGCTTAGGTGACGAGTGAGTGTTTTGGTAAAGGAAGGTGTTTAACACTAAGGAATTCAGCTCCAGCTGTAGCAGCCTGGGAAGCCCATTCTACCCTAAGCCTGGCGCTACACCAAAGTGTTTTCCTGGATACCAAGAGCAGAGACTGGTGTCCTTATGACATGTCTTCCAGAGTTTAAACTGGCGACTGTTTCTACAATTGTCATTATTTATTTTCTGGGAAAGAGACAGGTTTTCCCCATACGTCTTTCTTTCATATTAGCAGACATCTCTCTAGAAGTATTCTGACTACATAGTTAGCAAATCAGAGCTTTAAAAGTTATAATGATTATTCTGATTGAACTGTTTTCTACTTTTTACTACAGTGTAAGGATTCTATGAAGGACATTTTTTTAAATGCCCCACATTCAAAGACAGGGTTAATGTGAGGGAGAAAATAATTATCACGTAAGACAGATGGCTAGCCATCCAAAGTAACAGACGTCTTTGTGCACCAGTGGAACTTTTAGAACCCGTGGGAGAAAATGACCCTGGACCGCCATACTGAATTTGTAGCTCAAATGATACATTTCTCTACTCACTGAAGGTCCCTCTGATGATAAATATTGTTAATAGAAACAGGAATGCATTTGAGAAGCATAAAGTTAAGTGGGGGAAAAGAGCAAGTTGCAACAGCCTTCCCACAATAAGAAACTTCTTTTTGTTGTTGTTGCTAAAATTTCTGCCAAGCAAACCAAGCAATACTTTGTTTAGTGATCTAAACTCCTGAGGAAATTAAGGTAGACAGTGAAGAAAGTCTGAGAGGTACACAAGGCCACCTCAGTGGGGTTGGTAAAGTGAGAGTTCTTATGTTGAGCATCAGTTTTGTGGATGTTCATTTTGTTAAATCAACATGTCTGGGTGTGAGGCCAAACACTGGTGTTTTTAAAAACCCAACCCACAAAAAAACTCCCCAGTGGCTCTAAGGTATAATCGGGTTTAAGAACCACTGGGCTAAACTCTTCACATCTGACCTTTGTGGACCATCTATCTCACTGCCTGGAAAGGAGATGAGCATCTGGCTAAGCTCTGGAGACTGAGTGTGCAGCCAGAAGGTTCAGAGCCCTGATGAAAGGTTCTTGGCTTATTGGGGGCTTTGCCAAGAGCCAAAGAGTATGCTAGGAGTAGAGGCAGAGGTACTGGCTTGCCCTCATTGTTTCTTCCCTTTTTTTTTTTTTGGCTAAAAGCGAAGTCCTTATGGCAGGAATGGGTTGGTGAGTCATAGCCTCTGGAATAAACATAGACTAGTGAAGTATCATGTTGGAAGGGAAGCAGCAAAGACAGGCCCCCAGGGTCATGACCATAAGCCTTGGTGAGAGTTAGCATATCTAATTCGTCATGGGAACTAACAGTAAAACCCTGAAACAAAAACTATCTGTGTACCTGTCTTCAGGCTAATAAGAGTGGAGCTGGGGTATTTATTTTGGGTTTAGCAGCCTGTCTTAGAAGGAGAAGAAAGTCAAGGCAGAGAATGAGTGGAGGTCACTTTAAAGAAATAAAGGAAGCATGCTGAGTCCCTGGATTAAAGACCTAAACACAAGATCTGAAGCCATAAAGTTCTTAGAAAGAAACACAGGGTACATCTCCTTGATATTGGCCTTAGCAGTGATTTTATGGCTATGGCCTCAAAAGCACAGGCAACAAAATTAAAAATAAGCAAGTGGGTCTATATCAAACGAAAAAGTTTCTACACAGCAAAGGAAACAATTGACATAATGAAAAGTGAGCCAACAGAGTGGGAGAAAATATTTGTGAATTATATATCAGATAAGGGGTTAGTATCCAAAATATATGATAAACTCACACTCAATAGTAAATAAAAATTGTTTAATGGGCAAATGACTTGACGAAATATTTCTCCAGAGAAGACATAATAATGACCAACAGGTAAATGAAAAGGTTCTCACCAGCGGAAAATGCACATCAAAACCGCTATGAGATATCACCTCATGCCTGTTAGGATGGCTATTATCAAAAAAACAAGAGATAACAAGTGTCCAGAGGGTATGGAGAAAAGGGAACCCTTATGCATCATTGGTGGGATTATACTTTGGAACAGTCATTGTTACAAACAGTATGGAGGTTCCCAGTGAAATTAAAAACAGAACTACCATATGATCCAGCAATCCCTCTTCTGGGTATGCATCCAAAGGAAATAAAATCATCACCTCATAAGGGTATCTGCACTCACATGTTTATTGAAACATTATTAGTAATATCCAAGATATAGAAACATCCTAAGTGTCCATCTAAGGATGAATGGATAAAGAAAATGTGATATATAGATATGCATGTGTGTGTGTGTGTGTGTGTGTGTGTGTGTGTGTGTGTGTGTGTATGTATGTGTGTGAGAGAGAGAGAGAGAGAGAGAGAGTCTGCAAAAATGACCTGAAAGCTTCTTTTATGCTGTTAAGTAGACCCTTATCTCCTCTAGCAGAACTGAGACTGCTGAAAATCAAACCCAGAATCTTAACCTACTCCTTACTGCATTACAATGTAAGTTGAACTCCCAGCCTCACAGGGTGTCTACTGTTAAAGTGAGGGTACGAATGAAGAAGGAATGGGAGCCTGAAAGTTGGAATGGGGACATAAATGAAGATCCTGACAATCACGAATGGAAACATTGAGCTCCAAATTCTGATGAGTCTTCTTTGCCAGTAGAAGCATATTTTCCACCCCCAGTGGAAATGGTTTCCATATCCCTCTGATGAAATTAACCCTGCATTTTCTGAGGAAACTCTGATGACCCTGAGACAGTTGCTATGTAAGTCAATGCTGAATCCCCTCAGGACCCACCCTCATGACAGCCCCCCTCTTTGTTTCTAGTCCTATAACTAAATTCAAGTCCCAGCAGGCCCCTAAATAGAAGGTACTAAGTGTGACCCATGAGTTAGTGTGCTGCACTGCAAAATAACTACTTGAGTTTTTTAACTTATGCAGATAGAAATTCGGGAACATGTGTTGGGATGATATTCAGGATGTGGGATAATGGTGGAAGACCAAATTTATTGACATGGACTCACAAAGCAGAGAGTCTGCACTTAATGTTGCAGCTTAGGAAATCAGAAAGGGCTCAAGGGCCAAAAAGTAGCCCATAGTGAGCAAGTTGGAAATGCCAGATCTGCTTTGGTTTAATGTAGAAGAAGGAATTCCAAGGTCTAGAGAGATTGGAATGTTAGTAGAGTTGTCATTTAAGACCTATTCATTCCCCTCAGGAGAATTTTTTAAAAAAACATACTTTTCACCACTCCTGTGAGATCAATCTATAAGGAGAGCCCAGCATTTTTGAAGAGCTCTGTAATTGCTCTTCTCTGTAAGCCAGACCTCACAGTGGGAACTGCTGCCCCTCAGTTGGAAAACCTAAATGCAATGGGAGCAATTAGATCCCAGGGTAGCAGGAGCCAAGCGGCAGCATTCAACCACCAGGGACAAGGTGGGGCATGGGTACCATAATGGACTACAGAGTCAACGCAGCAATCAAAATAGTTTAACTCACACAGATCTGTGGTGTTGGCTAGTTGATGATGATATTTCTGGAAGTGAATAGATAGAAGGCCTACTAAATTCTTACTTTTCTGTATAAACAGAAAAGTTCTAGGTCTAGTAAACAAACATCTACTCTGAATCATAATAAGGGAGACCCCGCAGTCAGTTCCCAGCCTTGAGCCAGTTTACAGACCTAGAATTCTTGGATGAAGGAGAGACTAAGTCCCCTAGAAAAAGGACCCCAGTATACTGTAAAAAAATTTGTAACATTAATCTTTCTCTCAGTCTTCCACAAAGGGACATACAGCCTTTGTGCATTGGAGAAAAGCAAATAATCAGACATTTTGGGGACTACTCAATACTGATTTCATGATACCCTAAGTGTCACTGTGGTCCACCAGCCAAAGCAGGTCAGGTGAAGGTCAAATAAACGTGGAACTCTACTCAAGTCTGTCTCACAGGTGGCCTAGCAGGTTCCTGAACCCATCCTGTGGCTATTTCCCCAGTTCTAGAATACATCATTGGAATAGGTATACTCACGAACTGGCAGCATTCCCAGATTGGTTCCATTTACCTGAGGAATGAGGGCTATGATGGTAGGCAAGACCAAGTGGAAGCCACTAGAACTGCCGCTCCCTAGGAAAATGGTAAACCAAAAGCAATACTGCATTCCTTGAGAGATTTCAGAGATTAATGCCATCATCAAGGACTTGAAAGAAGCAGAGATGGTGGTTCCCACCACTTCCCCATTCAATTCATCTCTTTGGCCTTCAGCAAAAGACAGGTAAGTCTTAGAGCGTGACAGTGGATGATCATAAGCTTAACCAGGCGGTGACTTCAGTTGCAGCTGCTATACCTGATGTGGTTTCCTTGCTTGAGCAAATTAGCACAGCTCTAATTTGGAAGATACTCAGTTCTCCAGACCTCTCAATAAGGACCAGTTTGTTTTTAGCTGGCAAGACAAGCAGTACACCTTCACTCTCCTACCTCAGAGGTGTATCAAAATTGTCCAGCCTGGTGTCATCATTCAGTCTGCAGGAATCTTGAGTCTCTTTTCCTTCCACAAGCTATCACACTTGTCTTAGTTAGCTCAGGCTGCCATAGCAAAATACCATAGGTGGGGTGGCTTAAATGGAGCAGATTTATTTCTCACCATTCGAGAGACTGGGAAGTACAAGTTCAAGATGAGAGCTGATTTGGTTCCTGGTAAGGGTTCTTTTTCTGGTCTGCAGTCTCATTGTGTCTTCGTGTGGTCTTTCCTTGGTATGTGCATGAGGAGAGAGAGGGGAGAGATCTCTTTCGTCGTATTCTGGAAAGGACACTAATCCCATCATGAAGACCCTACTCTTATGATTTCTTCTAAACTTAAGTAATTCCCAAAGGCCCCATCTCTAAATAGCATCACATTGGAAATTAGGGCTCCAACATATGAGTTTCGGGGAGGGGGCATACAAATATTCAGTCCATAGCAACACTAATTCATTGTGTTGAAAATATACTGATGGAACCTACTGACCAAAAAGTAACAGCTACTCTAGACTTATTGGGAAGATATTTATGTGTCAAAGGGTGGAAAATAAATTCCACAAAGATTTGAGGATCTTCTATGTCTGAAATATCTAGAGGTCTAGTGGTGTGGGCCATGTATAGATATCCCTTGAAAGATGAAGGGCTAGTTGTTGCATCCCAATAAAATGTTGTAGGCCCAGCCTATAGACCAAAAAAGAGACACAATGCCTAGAAAGTCTCTTAATTTTAAAAGCAACATATTCTTCATTTGGGTGTGTTGTTCCAGCCTGTTTACCAAGTGACCCAAAAAGCTGCTGGTTTTGAGGGGGGCCCAGAACAAGAAAGGGACTCTACAACAACCTGCTGTGGGCCAAATGATATGTAAGTGTGACTGTGCTTGGAGTATCCGGGGCAGATATGGATGTTGTTTGGCACCTTTGCAGGCCTCTACAGGTAAATCACAGTGAAGGCCCTTGGGAGTTTGAAGCAAAGTCTGCCACCCTCTGCAGATAACTATCTTCCTTTTGAGAAATAGCTCTTGGCCTGCTAGCAGGTCTCAGGAGAGACTGAATGATTAACTATGGTCCATGTGATCTGAGCTGCCCACCAGGAACTGGGTGTTATTTAACCCACCAAAGCATAAGATTGAGCATGCAAGGTAGCACTCCAACATCAAATAGAAGTGGTACATATGTGATTGGACCTGAGCAGGTCCTGAAGGTGCAAGTAAGTCACATGAAGAAGTCTCCCAATGCCCATGGTTCCTCCTCTTACTACATTGCCTTTTCTCTCCCAGCCTGCACCTGTGGCCACATGGAGAATACACTACAACTAGTTGACAGATGAAAAGAAGACTTTGACCTGCTTTACAGAGGGTTCTGCAGATAAGTAGGCACCACCTGAAAGTGGACAGCTGTAACACTACAGCCCTTCTCTGAAACATCCCTGAAGGACACCTTCCCTGTAAGCATCAATTTGGTCAATGTACTTGGCTGTGCACTTTTCTTGGAAGAAGAAGTAGCCAGACATATGATTATATACCTATTCGCGAGCTGTGGCCAGTGTTTTGGCTGGATGATCAGGGAATTAGAAGGACCATAATTGGGAAATCAATGTCGAGGAAATTTGGGCAAGAGGTATATGCATAAATCTCTCTGAATGAACAAAGAGTGTGAAAATATCTGTGTCCCATGTGAATGTTCACCAAAGGGTGACCTTAGCAGAGGACAATAAGCAAGTGGATAGGATGACCCATTCTGTGGATACTAGTCAGTCTCTATACCTAGCCCAATGGGCTCATAAATAGAGTGGTCATGGTAGTAGTGATGGAGGCTATGCGTGGCCTCACCAAGACCAACCTGGCTAAGCCACTGGCTGAATGCCCAATCTGCTAGCAGCAGAGACCACCACTGAGTCCCCAGTATAGCGCTAATCCCCAGGTGATCATCCAGCTGGTTGGTGGCAAGTTGTTAACATTGGACCCCTTTCATGGAAAGGACAGAGTTTTATTCTTAATGGAAAAGAAACTTATTCTGGATACAGATTTGCTTTCCTGTATGCAATGATTCTGCTAAAACTACAATCTGTGGACTTACAGAATGAATTACCCACACAGCATTGCTTCTGATCAAAAGACTTACTTCACAGCAAATGAAATGCTGCCATGGCCCCATGCTCGTGGAATTCACTAGTCTTACCTTTTACCCCACCATCCTGAAGCAGTAGGCATGATAGAACAATAGAATGGTGTTTTGAAGACTCAGTTACAGTGTCAGTTAGGTGGCAATACTCTGCAGGGTCAGGACAAGTTTCTCCAGAAAGCTGTCAATGCTCTGAATCAGTTCCCAATATATATTGCTATTTCTCCCATAGCCAGGATTCACAGGTCCAGGAATCAATGGTGGAAATGGGAGTGGCATCGCTCACCATTACCCATAGTGACACACAGGGAAAATTTTTGCTTCCTGTTCCAGAAACCATATGCCCTACTGGCCTTGAGGTCTTAGTTCCAAAGGGAGGAATGCTTCCAGCAGAAACACAACAACAATTCCATAGAGCTGGAAGTTAAGACGGCCACCCAGCCACTTAGGGCTCCTTGTGCCTCTGAATTAACAAGCACAGAAGTGCTGTCCAGACTGAATTATCCTGACTACCAAGGGAAATTGACTGCTACTCTCTACAATGGAGGTAAGCAAGAGTATGTCTAGGATACAGGAGATCCGTAGAGTGTCTCTTAGTATTATCACGCCCTGTGATTAAGGTAAATAGGAAACTTCAACAATTCAATCCAAGCAGCTTCATAATGGTCCAGACCCTTCAGGAATGAAGATTTTTGTCCCCCATCTGGTAAAGTGTCATGACCAGCTGAGGTGCGTGGGACAGGTAAAAGAGAGCATGGAATTGATACTGAAAGAAGGTAGTTACAAATACCAGCTACAACCCCGTGATCAGTTACAAAGACTAGGACCGTAATTGTCATGGATATTTCCTCTTTATTTTGTCATGGATTTGTGTGTGCACTTGTGTGTGCATAAAGTAAATATATCTGGTTTCTTCCCTCTCTCATTTCCTTATCATATAACATAAGATGTATTGACTGAATATCATAGTATTTATGTATTGCTAATTTTATATCATAGTTTTAAAGTTATGGGATATCAAAAAGAAGAGCAAACCTCATTCAAGGACTTTACCTCCTCTTCTGGGAAGCAGCTGGTGCTTGTGTAGTTGTACACATGATAGTTGCATCATGTTTGACAGAATTATGACCTTGTCATTGTTTTCATTTGGCGGTTAAGTATGGTTTAATGAGATGAATATGGGTGTCAAGCTGACAAAGAGTGGACTCATGATGGTTGTTGTTGTTGTTATTATTATTATTATTACCTTTTTTTGAGTTGGAGTCCCACTCCATCGCCCAGGCTGGAGTACAGTGGCACGCTCACAGCCACCCCAGCATCAACCTGCTGGGCTCTGGCAATCCTTCCTCCTCAGCTGTCCAAGTAGCTGGAACTACAGGCACGTGCTGCCATGTTCCGCTAATTTTTTTTTTAATTTTATTGTAGAGACAATAAAGGTCTCACCATGCTGCCCAGGCTGGTCTCAAAACCTCAGGCTCAGGCAATCCTCTTGCCTCAACCTCCCAAAGTGCTGGGATTACAGGCTTGAATCACTACACCCAGCGATGGTTAATTTTGTCAACTTAACTAGGCAACAGGTATAGATATTTGGTCAAATATTCTGGGAAGTTCCATGAGGATGTTTTTGGATAAGTGTAACACTTAAATTGATAGACTGAGTAAAGCAAGTTGTCTTCGCTAATGTAGGCCTTATCCAATCGGTTGAGGGTCTGAATAGAACAAACACAATGACTCCCCTTCAAAGGAAAGGGACTGCCTTTAAACTAGGACATTGGTTTTTTTCTGCCTTTGGACTCAGACAAACATTAGCTGTGCCTGGGTCACGAGCCTGCCAGGCTTTGGACTAGATTTACACCATTGACTCTCCTGGGTCTCAGGCTATTTGAGCTTCCCAGAAGCTACAGCATGACTCTGTGGGGTCTCCAGTTTTCTGACTACAGATCTTGGAACTTGTTGATCTCCATAATCACATGAGCCAATTCCTTATACTGAATGAATGGACCCTGTTGGTTTTGTTCCTCTGAAGAACACTGACTTGGCTAAAACAGAGACTAAGAGGAAACACAGCCTTTTCTTTGTGGCATCCCCAAATTTCAGTAACTATGAGTCTTTTGTCTTGGCCAGTTTCTCAAAGGAGAGAACCCTCCAATCTCGTTCATAGAGGGCAAACCTGGTACTCAGAAATGGGGGAGGAGGGTCCGAGTTTCATTGTTCAGTAGAAAGAAAGATTTGTATTCAATCTCCATGTTTTCAATATAGCACCTCACTCATTCCCACCCTTGGTTGTACCCTGGAATCTCAGGCAGCCCCAGAAAGAAACCTTCTTTCTTACATGGGTGGGGAGGAGGCTTAAGATGGGGATGAGGATTTTTGTGTGACCACATCTGGCTGGGGAAAGAACCTGGTTTTCAACCAATTCCCTGACAATCAGCTTCTACCCTGCAGCCCCATCAATATCTCTGCTTGCAGGTTGTAGATGCCTCAAATTTCAAAGACTTTCCGGTGTTCTGCAGTGTAGAGCAGTTTGTTGTTGATGAGTGCCCCATGAAACTATCTTCCCTGGCAAGTGCTCAGCTTTCAATATTCTCTAGGCTAAGTCAGCTACAACTTGTCCATTCGCTATCCAATTTCCAAGATCTTCCAACATTATCATCTCTCATCTTTTTGTCATCGAGTGTCTTTGTCCATTTGGGCTGCTGTAACAAAACACCATCATGGGTAGTTTATAAATAACAGAAGCTTATTTCTCACAGTTCTGGAGACTGGGAAGTTCAAGATCAAAACAGATCTAGTGTCTAGTAACAGCCACTTCTCATTTTAACCTCACATAGAGGAAGGAGTAAGGGGTCTCTCTAGGGTCTCATTTATAAAGGTACTAGTGCTACTTATGAGGGTTCTGCTCTGATGACCTTATGACTGCCCAAAACCTCTACTTCTGAATATCATTACTTTGGAGGTTTGAATTTTAACATATAAATTTGAAGGAAACACAAACAATCATACTACAGCAATAGGTTTGTTTTTTTAAAACACTATTTTTTTGTCAGGGTCTCGCTCTGTCACCCAGGCTGGAATGCAGTAGCATGATCACAGCTCACCACAACTTCGATCTCCTGGGCTCAGATGATCATCCCTCCTCAACCTCCCAAGTACCTGGGACTACAGACATAAGCCACCACTCCCAGCTAATTTTTTAAATTTTTTTTGTAGAGATGAGGTCTCGCTATGCTGCCCAGGCTGGTCTCAAACTCCTAGGCTCAAGAATACTCCTGCCTCAACCTCCCAAAGTGCTGGGATTACAGGCATACCAACTGCACCCAAAATTCTTTTCTACTATTCTAGTGTATCTTTGGGAAGGAGCAGAGATAAACATATATATTAATCTGCTGGGCTTAAGCAGAATCTTTAGAATCATTGTAATATACAAAAGACTATGTCATGGATTGCTTATGAGTGTGAGGTCTATTGGGAGTGATAAACTAGCCTAATGTTGATTGTGATTTAGGATGCACAACTCTGTGAACATCCTAAAGACCATTGATCCGTGTGCCTTAAATAGGTGAATTGTATGGTATATAAATTACATATTGATAAAGCTGTTCTACTTATTTTAAAAAGACAACAGTCTTCAAGGAGGTGAAGTCTGACAGTGCCAAGGATTGAAGCTATATGTACCAAGTTCAAAGATGGCTCATGAATGGGTAGATTAATGAATCTGTTATAAAAGAAACACTCAAAATCTCTTCTAAAAATCATCATAACTCCCAAGAAAAGCACAGTTAAGCATTTCTACAGACTTTAGTGATGTAATTCAAGGCAAATATTTAGGTTTGAAAGTGTGAACTCATAAACGATAAATCAAATCAGATGAGGCAATTCCACACAGTCCATCAGTTTACAAATATAAAATTTAGGGGGCTTAATAAGTTACCTTTTGATGCTTATGTCTTAAACAGCTGTCAAAATAGCATTTTGTGATAGACATTTTTTCATCACCTTTATTGAAGGATATTTTCAGCTCTTTCTTCACATGCCAGCTGTTAGGTTTGGGGGAAAAGCATCTGGTGATTTGGGGACATGTCAAAACCAGAAGCTATGTTCCGTTCATATATCTGCATCAATCAAATTGCTGGCAGGAAGTAAAAAAGTGTCCAGGAAAATTTCAATCAGGTACCAGAAATCCACAGGGTTAGTGTTTTGTTGCAGTAACCACTTTGTGGATACAATGGGGGGAAATGACCCAATAGAAGAACATCTGGAGTTGTCCAAATGCATCACTCCAGACCTAGGCAGTTTTTAATGTCATGAGAGTTATGATACCATCATTTAAAAATATGTCTCCGTTTAAGTGCCTGATGAGTTGCAAATAGTGTGATTCTGTGTGGCATGGAACATTTGCTCTCCTAACATCCTGGAAAGTCACATTTGTTTTTTAGTTTGTGTTTTTATGACTGGCTGATACTGTGTGCTTACTTTGTGGTCCAAAACCTCATCCCCCAAGAAACAAAAACAACCCCCAAACTTAGCTCTAAACAGAACAGCTGTCTCCATCTCTAGTGGAAAGTGGACTGAGCGAGACTCCCATGACCTAACTTCCAGCGGGTGGCACATTTGCTATGTATGTGAACCTCATCCAGTCACAAGGTCTCTGGTCTTCATTTTCCTTACTTATTAAATGGGTATAATCAGTCTATCCTGACTCACAGGGTAGCAAAAACCAATAAGACAATGTGTGTGAATGTGATTTATCAACTACAAATTATTAGAAATGTAAATTAGCTTTCTAAGTGGCAGGGATATGGAGGAGAAAAAAAAAAGAGGAGAAATAATAAGTAAGACCTGCCCAAAGAAGGACATTCTCACCTTTAATTCTCACAATTTTAAGATTAAAGCGATAGTTGGATAGTATATAGTAGGAAAATTTTTGATGCCTGCTATCTGCATTAAACATCTATTGATATTGACTTTTCCATACTGCCTCTCCTCTCTCTCTCTCTTTCACACACACACACACACACACACACACACACACACACACACACACACACACAGTTTTCTCAATGCATGTAGCTTTATAGTCGGCAAAAAACACTACTCTTTAGAGCTAATCTACACTCAACGACAATAAGTGAGCCAATTTGAAGAAAACACTGCAGAAAATAATCGTATTGACCCAGTTCTGAAGTGCCATGCAGTACCTCCCCAGGGAACTGCCAAGGAAATGAGGTGATTCCCATTGGTTGAGAGTTGAGATGTTTAGTCGATAACTGGCACAGTGGACAAGATATCAATGATGGGTCACCCAAACATTGGAGACATGGCTACCCAGTTTCAAATATTGCAGAGACACCAAAAAAAAAAAATGCTTTATCAATTACTATCATCGTCAAGCAGCAATTATGATGAGTTCTCATTTGTCTTTTGGTAACTAAACCTTGAAGCCTTTAAGAATGGTAGGATTATTTTAATTGGCCCCTGGATAGCATCCTTCAGAAAATGGGAGAAAGTAATGGCTTAGTGATATTCTGTATCTGCTGCTGAAGTCAAGAGTGAGTTAGTCACATTACAGATGGTGAGTGGAACAGCTGACCATAGGGTACAGCCAGTCAGAGAAAAGACCAGTGGCCCTTGGATGTAAAGGACCCATGCCTTCCTGGGAAGTCCCAGCAGCCAAAACCATAATGCAACTTTGAGATAGGAGAGGGAGATGGGAAGAAACTGACAAAAATCAACATAGTAAATAGAGGTGTCTGAATACTAACTCCTCTCATCTCACAACTCAATCTCCTATTGATTTCTCCCTGCTGCCTTTACCCACTATTGCTACCTTTGATTTAAACAAGATTTTCACCAGGACAAAATGTCATAAGCAGGCACAAGAGATCTTCCACATGATGTGATTTTTAAGGGGGTTCCTTGAACATCTTAGGGAGACTTTGAGTAGTCATTGAGAAAAAGACTGCATGCTTCCAAAGCTCACCTTCTTTATTTCCACTGATTATCCGGGTGATCTCGAGCAAGTCATTTAGTCTCAAGTCACCTTCCTCAACTATAAATAGGAGTCTACAAATAGCTGTATCCATCTTAGAGGAGTGGGCGTGAACGTGAAATGAGGTCATGAATAATGCATAAGGCACTCCGTACATGGAAAGAATTGTTATATTGTTCTTGCATTTACTAATGACTTTGTATTAGGGGATTTTTTCAAGGAAAAAAACATCAAATGAAATGTGTTGTGAGACACATGTGGTTTTCAAGGTTTCAAGAGAAGTGTTTTATTAAAAGGGGGGGAAAGCCAATGTTAGCTTTGTCAAGGGAGCGTTGTATCTCAAACAATCAGCTTCTTGTTCATCATCAAGTTCAATAAAAGTGCACCAAGTCCTAGAGACCTGATAATAACTAAGAATACTCACAGGCTTCTTCCTAAGACTCCTTTTAATCATGGAGTCTATATTTGGGTGGTCTTACAATTAGTTGCTTTTGTGGTTTTATATATTTGCCACATTCACAATCTGGGATATGTGGGGAAAACTTCTAAATTAGAACATTTGCTATAACCGTTGTCCTCCTTTCACGTTCTGGTTTTAATACTGAGGGATTATTATTCTGGAGAAACCTTTCATAAACTGAGTATTGTTTCAAAATCTGCTTATTTACGTTTCTCATGGAACTTTCTGTGGTACGCTCTGTTCAGTAGGAAACATCTGTCCTTGGGGTTTTTGTCACTGTGAGGCAGACTGCTACAGGACATGACATGCCCAGGTGCTCACAGATAACTCTCCAAGGTGAATTGACCCAGGCACACGTGTTCACAGCAACACCCACAGCTGTATCCTCAGGTGAATGTTCATGTGTGCCTTTGCAAGAACAGACAGGTGTGGATGGGAAAATGTTTCCAGAGCTTTCAAAGAAAGTGTCTATTAGTGACAAAGGCAAGCCTGTTGCCCAGACAGTCTTCCATACTTAAGTGACATTGTAACGCTGGATGCCTTTATTAAAGTGAGCTGACCGGGCTTGGTGGCTTACACGTATAATTCCAGCACTTTGGGAGGCTGAGGTGAGAGGATTGCCTGAGCCCATGGGTTTGAGACCAGCCTGGGCAACTTGGTGAGACCTCATCTCTACAATAAATCAAAAAATTAGCCAGGTATGGTGGTGCATGCCTATAGTTCCAGCAACTTGGAAGGCTGAGGCAGAAGGATGGCTGGAGCCCAGCAGGTCGATGCTGGGGTGGCTGTGAGAGTGCCACTGCACTCCAGCCTGGGTGACAGAATGAGACTTCAATTCAAAAAAAAAAAAGTGAGCCCAGATCCTTTTAAAACTTTGGGAAGGCCAGGCTCGGTGGCTCAACCTGTAATCCTGCGCCTTGGGAGGCTGAGGTAAGTGGATTGCCTGAGCCCGTGGGTTCGAGACCTGCCCGGGCAACTTGGCGAGACCTCATCTCTACAATAAATTTTTTTAAAAAATCAGCCAGGCGTGGTAGCGCGCGCCTGTAGTTCCAGCTACTTGGAAGGCTGAGGCGGAAGGATTGCTGGAGCCCAGCAGGTCGAGGCTGCGGTGGCCAGGAGCAGCCACTGCACTCCAGTCTGGGCGACAGAGTGAGACTCCAACTCAAAAAATAAAAAATAAAAAAATAAAACTTTGGGAAGTTCTAATTGATTAGAGTACTAACTTCCCATAACGGTTTTCATGGAACTCCTGTGTGAGAAGTACAATGGAAGTCTTTTCTGTTTTGCTTCCATAACCCTAGACTTCACATATTAAAATCAGCAAGTGAGATCCTCTATTTTTCATGAGACCAAGGATTTTAGGCAAAAAGAAAACTACACAGATGATTGTTTCTAAAACCAGATGACAAACCTTCCCAAATATAGACCAATACTCATTAGGTATTTTTTACATCTATGTATATTGTTAGTCTTTAATTGAATCAGTTGATCAAAACTTTATAGTATTGTCCCTGGGGCAGGGACTTGATCCAGAATTGTCTTTTGTAAGGTGGGCCCCTTGTGGTACAGGCATCCCCCGCTAGGTAAGTGTTTTAGGAGCCCATCGACATCAGTGTACCAACTAGTGTTGTTGTGAGAGACTGCATTCAACTTCACTGAATTTTTTTTTTTTTTTTGAGATTCTTTCAATGTGTTTGCCTATTTCATGTTGGGCGATTTACAAAAGCACCTGCCCACACTATCCTGAGTGTTCAGCAGTTTTTGACCAAAACCGTCAAGATCCCCATTCCCCATGCTCCCTATTCACCCAATCTCACTTTGAGTCACTTTTTTTTGTTGTTGTTTCCCCAATGAAAAAAGTCCTCAAAGAGAAACATTTGCTGATGTGGAAGAGGTAAAATAAAAACCAGCAGAAGCTCTAAAAGGCATCAAAATTGACAAATTCAAAAACTGTTTTGAGTAGAGGAAAAAGTGTCTCATAGGTGTATTGCATCAAACTAAGAATACTTTGAAGGTGACTGAAGTTTAAACATGGAAGAATAAATACACAATTTTTTACAAATAAATTCCAGTTTCTTGGGGGTCCCTCCATATCACTTCTCAACTCTGTATCTGGTGCCATCACATCGGTAGCCTAAAATGGAAGTTTACACCATGGGAATAAGCATGTGCTACAAATCGAGACTTGATTTTCCCCTGTTACCTGGGTGCTCAACTTTTACAGGCACAGTCCTGGTTCTAGGCTTCTTTTCTAAAGCTGATGCCATGTGAAGCGCGTTGGGCACAACGAGGCTGTCTGGACAGTCCAGACTTGGGCTGGGTTTTCCTTCCTGCTTCAACAAAGTAATATGTAAAGAATCAAGGGACACTTGGATATAGGAGTCCCCACATCTTGGAGTGGGAATATCAGGCAGCCTAATGAAGAAAAACTACCAGAGTAAGGGTTGGGTTATTTCTTCCCATTCTTTCTCATTCTTTCTCTCTCTCTCTGTCTCTCGATACATATATAAATACATATATATATGGACATATCTCTCTTGATACATATATATGGATATATCTATCCATATATATATGGATTTTTAAACCTAATGCCTGCTTTTTATGGTTTTTCCTATTATATTTTATTTATTGAATTCATGTTTCCAGATATTTTCAATATCATATTTGGATCTTGATTCTGTTAGGTAACATATTTATCAACCTGAGTGAAAGCACTTGGTAAACCATACAACTCAATATCATCATAAACTATTGCTAGTATTTTCATGCAAATTTGACAAATCAGTATTCACATCCAGGTTATTGATAATTGTGTTGAAAAGGATAGTGTCTTGGCTTGGGCTTCCCCAAAGGCTTGGAGGCTGATGGTTTACTTGAAAGACAATCCAAGGGAGCCAGAGCAAGGGAACAAGTGGCGTGGGAGAGAAAGAGGAAAAGATCACAAAAGGTGCGCAACAGAGTCACTTACTCCTGCCAGCACCATCCTGCTAAGGACTCTTGGTAACTCAGTAGATGATACACAACTGCCCTTCTGCAACATTTACCCCCTACTCCTGTCTTCTACTGATTGAGGCTTCCCCCTGAGGACAACCACTCCCCTGGATTTCCAGGCAGGGAGCCAACTTCCCAGGCAACTTCTGAAAAAAACCAACGCAGAAAAGCCCGGGCTCTGCAAACACCTGGGGAGGCGCCACATCACCATGTATGATGCCACGTGCGTCACGGCCACAGCAGAAGCGGAGGCAGGACGAGGAGATGTAGCTCAGGGCACCATGGCATCAGCTACAGACAGAACTGAGGAAAGAGTCTTGGAAGTTGTTCATTAACTCAATAAGTATGTATGTATTGATTGATTAGATCAAATATTCACTAAGCACATCTTACTTCCAGGCATATTATAAGGACTGAGCGCACAGCAGGAAAGTTCCTGCCCTCGATGAACTCATACTCTAGTGGAGGAAAACAGATATATTTTTTTTAAAAAGTAATAATATAATAACAGTCAATGATTCATGCTAAGAAAAAAATTAAATAAAAAAAGGCAGGCTGGGCTCGGTGGCTTAGTCTGTAATCCCAGCACTTTGGGAGGTCAGGGCGAGTGGATTGCCTGAGCCCATGGGTTCGAGACTAGCCTGGGCAACTTGGCGAGATCTTGTCTCTACAATAAATCAAAAAAAAATTAGCTGGGCATGGTGGTGCACACCTGTAGTTCCAACTACTTGGAAGGCTCAGGCAGAAGGATCACCAGAACCCAGTAGGTCATCACTGGGGTGGCGGTGAGTGTGCCACTGCACTCCAGCCTGGGAGACGGAGTGAGACTCCAACTCAAAAAAAAAAAATTAAAAAGGCAAAGGAATAGGAGGTTTGGGGCATGGGGTAGGGGTGGGGAGTATCATTTTAAAAAGTATAGGGAGGGCCTCTTGGATGAGAAATACTCAAGCAGAATCTTGCATGAAATGCAAGTGTCTATGGGGATGGCTTTCCACGGAGAGGGAAAAGCCAGTACAAAGATCCAGAGTCAGGAACAGCCCTGCTGTGTTCAAGCATCAGGGCCAGACACCAAGTTAAGCACAGAGACCCAGATGCAAATAACTCCTTGTCCTGTAGAACTTGGAGTCCTCTGAGAAAGCTACTATTAGCTCACGAAACAATCACACAAATAAAAGTAACTATATGCATTGTGGGAAAGCCATCCCCATAGACACTTGCATTTCATGTGTTTTTTTGTTTTGTGGTTTTTTTTTTTTTTTTTTTTGAGTTGGCGTCTCACTCTGTCGCCCAAACTGGAGTGCAGTGGCCGCTCCCGGCCACCGCAGCCTCGACCTGCCAGGCTCCGGCGATCCTTCCGCCTCAGCCTTCCGAGTAGCCGGAATTACAGGTGTGCGCTACCACGCCTGGCTGATTTTTTGATTTATTGCAGAGATGAGGTCTCGCTGCCCAGGCGGGTCTCGAACCTACGGGCTCAGGCAATCCACTCACCTCAGCCTCCCAAAGGCGCGGGATTACAGGCTGAGTCACCGAGCCTGGCTTTCATGTGTTTTTAAATGATTACTTGTCTACTGTGATGTGAAGGACAGAGTGAGGTCCACATTTGGTGTCTATCTATTGTGTGACACTGTCCATTGCTTTATCATTTTTTTTTTTTTTTTGAGTTGGAATCTCACTCTTGTTGCCCAGGCTGGAATGTAGTAGCATGATCACGGCCACTGCAGCCTCAACTTGCTGGGGTTAAGTGATCCTTCCACCTCAGCTTTACAAGTAGTTGGAACTGTAGGCACACACCACCATGCCTGGCTGGTTTGTGTGTGTGTGTGACTTATTGTAGAGATGAGGTCTCATCAAGTTGCCCAGGCTGGTCTTGAACCCCTGGGCTCAGGCAATCCTCTCCCCTCGGCTTCCCAAAGTGCTGGGATTACAGGCTGAGGCACCGTACCTGGCCTGCTTTATCTTTTACTTCTCACTGTCAACCTCTCACAACACTCCTCCCCAGGTGCTAGTGTTCAGTGTGCTTTATAGCCATCTATGTTCTGAAAGGCTTTCTAGAAACATGTTACTTTGTAAAAAATGGAGTCATGTGTTCCCTATCCTCTATTCCTGCATGGAAAAGTTGAAGGGAACCTAACGTGAAGTTCACATGGGCCTGATTTCCACTGTCACGCTGAAGAGTAACTAAAGCTTCAAGAGCTAGTGTGGTGTTGTGGCTAGAACACAGACTTGACCTTAAACCTAGGTTCTGATTCTAGATCTTTTACTGATTGAAGATGTGGCTTGAACAAATTACTTTACCCCTCCAAGCCTCATCTGTGAAAGTGGAATAATAATACCAACTCTGGATCACTTTGAAGATTACATCAGATGATGTATGAAGTGGGGCTCAAAAAACCCTGGAACCTATAAAAAAAATTTGTATTTATTCTTACATGTTTAAACTTCAGTCATCTTCAAAGCACTCTCTGTTTGATACAATATACTTACTGAGATGCTTTTTCCACTGCTCAAAACAGTTTTTTGTACTCATCAATTTTGATGCCTTTTAGTGCTTCTGCCATTTTTTGTTTCACCTCTTCCATATCAGCAAGATGTTTCCCTTTGAGGATTTTCTTCATCCAGGGAAATAAAAAAAGTCACTCGGGGCAAGACTGGATGAACAGGGAGGGTGGGGCATGGGGGTTGTGCTGGTTTTGATCAAAATTACAGCACAGTGTGGGCAGATTGTGAAAATCATCCATCATGAAATGGGCAAACACATTGAAAGAATCTCCAAAAAAAAAAAATTCACTAAAACCAAATGCAGCCTCTCACAATGCCAGCTGGTACACTCATGCAGATGAGTTCCTGAACACTTACCTAGCCTGTACTACAAGACGCCTGCACTCCAAAAACTAATTCTGGGGTTTTTTGGGGGGGTTCCCTTTTGTATATAAAGCATCTGATTTATAATAGGCTGAAAATGGATTTTTATATTGAACACATTATAGAGATACTTGATTTGTGTTTTTTGTCTAAACCACAAATATTAAACAGGCCATGCAAAACTAAAGCTAAGTAAACAGATAAACTGAAAGGAGCTTCTAAATAGAACCGACAAACCAGTTTAGTCCAATTATCTCAAGACACATATTTAGTATCCATGAGAAACTGCTGGGGGTGGAGAGAAAAGAATATGGTAGAAAGTAAAAGTCAACAGCTTGTGGATGATTTCCTGGAAGAGTGCTTCTTTTCAGATCTCTTGTTTAGAGAGAGGACAGACGGACAAGAGACACAGATGCTGAAGCCTCAAATGGAGAAATAAGATCCTATAAGGCCCGATCCCAAAAAAGAAAATGCATTTTGATGGTCCAGCAAGAAATTCTTATTAGCTCAGGAAGGCATGCTCACCATCTGTCAAGGGAGGCTGTAATCGCATCACTGACTCCCACACAGCCAGCAGAGCCTTAATCATCTTTTACTAGGCCTCAGAGATCACAGGAGCAGGCATGCCCTCTCAGTCCCGGGACTGGTACCAACCATGCAAGGTTAAGTAGTTCACAGGTATGTCTGGGTCTTCTTGAGGTCGATTGGTATGAGAGAGCTACGAGGGACCTCAATCTGGAGAAGGAGGTCAGCCCCAGGCAGAAGCTCCCACACGAAGGAAGAGGAACTGGGAACCATGGGCATCTACTTCACTGTCTCTTGTGCACCAAACTAAATCGCCCTTCGACTAGACTGGAAGCAGTGATGAGAAAACCAAAAGGGATGCGAAAATTGGAAATGTGCAGTATTAAGAGCAAAAGCTTAATGTTGTCTGAGCAGGAGAAGCAGCAAAACATAAGTTGCATGCATTCAGATGTGCAGCCAGAGGTCTGTAGACTTCTCAGGCTTCAGGTCCTTTCAGCAGGTATCCACCCTCCTCCTCGCCGCTGATCACAATAGCAACGCAGGTCTGTATGGTGCTGTGCGGCTTACAAAGCAGTCTGCATACATGGTTTAGTTATCCTCATAACAACCCCATGAACAAGGTTGTTATTGTCCTTGCCTCAAAGTTGAGGTCATTGAGCCTCAGAAGAACGACATTAACAGGCTCTCCCAGGACGCACATGAAATAGATTTGGGTACAGGGATTTGAACCCTGGACTTCTGACACCAAGTTTGACTTTTGCAGCTTCACATTTCACAGAGTTGCAGATCTTCAGTTTCCAAAGTAGTCCTACACTGGTATTGCAGCTGTCTGGTGGAAGTGGGGCACAGGGCGCTTTACCTGTGGCTCTGGGCTGAGAACACATCACCACATCAGAGAGGAGGTGGCCCAGAGAATCAGTCCAAAGCCCAGTGGTCATCGGTCTAGGACTCAAATTGCCAAATCTAAGGAAGTGTTTCTGAAATGGACTTCTCAGCCAAGTCAATAATTTCTCAAAAGCCAAAGTGATCCTGAGCAACCTTGCTCTCTTACTGGTTAATAGTAAAAGAGCAGGCTTTTTTTTCTCTCTTTCAGTAAAGTATAAAGTGTGGGTTGAACAGCATTGTTTAAAAATATCTTTGAATCCAGGAATAGGATTAAAACGAATCATCCAAATCTTGCCTGAAGCTCTAATCTGCCAACTTCGTTTACTCATTGCCTCAAGTCAAGTCCTGATGTAATTTTGACCAAAAGATTTAGATGGAGCTTTTTGCTTCCATATTACATACTCTATAATTCTCATAACCTGTTTTACTAGTTAACGGAAATGTGTGATATGGCAACTCTCTGTCTTTACAATTTGAGGGATGTGTGGGTATTTCTTTTGATAGCCACAGTTTCTCTGCCATGAACCTCAATAGACATGTAAGCTCCATGAGGACAGGGATTCTTGTCTTTTTGGATGACTCATGTATCCTCAAATCCTGGCACACATTAGAAGCTCAATAAATATTTGTCAAATGAGTGCATTGTGATGACGGGGGTGGGCATTTTGCACTGCCTTTTGGCAGAAAGTTGCTAGTTTGGAGACCAAACTAAAAATAGATTCCCTTATTATTAAGTACAATGATTATCTTAGTAAAACAACATCAAGTATCTCTATTTCCCTGATGACAAAATGCATTTACTGCTTTTCCAGTAGCATATAGGCCTCGACATTACTACATGATTATACAACAGATAAAATATGTGAAATATAAAAGGTACAAATTATGTAGGCAGTGGTTTTCAATTAGGGCCAAGGATCCCACACTGTAGTCCCACCCAAGGAATTATGGTCCCAGAAATGATAATAAGACCACCTTTGGTCAAGGAGTTTGTGGATTGCAAATGTCTAACAAGTCTCTTGCAGGAAAACCCCTTCCCTTTGTCTCCTCCCATCTAACCCACCACCTTAATCAAGATCTAACATTCATGTGACAACAAGCAACATCAAAGACCCACAGCCTTGGACACTCCTTTGGGTCAAAATCCTCCTACCCCAAAACCCTTAAATATACCAATTTCTTTTTTTTTTTTTTTTTTTTGAGTTGGAATCTCACTCTGTCGCCCAGACTGGAGGGCAGTGGCATGCTCATGGCCACCACAGCCTCAACCTGCTGGGCTCAGGTGATCCTTCCACATCAGTCTTCCAAGTAGCTGGAACTAAAAGCATGTATTCCCATGCCCTGCTAAAATATACCTATTTCATGGCCCTTCGAGGCCACACTTGCCTCTGAGTGTTGGCCCCCTTTCCAATCTGTGAAAGGTGAATAATAAACTTTACTTCTTTCTACTGTCTTTCTGGGTTGTCATCTTACATTATTCCCACAGCCCCCTTGCATTGGCTGTGGCCCACCTTGCCTCAGTTGATCCTTTCACTTTCAAATTTACTTATTTGGAATTTAAATTCCACTCACAAAATATTAATGGCTACGGGAATTATCCTCCTGCCATGCAAAAGTTGAAAACTGGATAAAATGTTGAAACAATACTTTTCAAACATTGGACAACTGGCAATGCTTGACTGTGAACTCTGAAAGGAAAGAATCAAATGTGCTGGGTGCTCTGATTGCCCAGCCTCCAGCCTGGAGTCCATTTCTAAGCCAAGCATAGAGCCAACAGTCTTACTGAATTGAGACTGAAATTAGGGAGGGCAAGGTGGCTAGATTTGTGGGGTGAACTACTGGAAAGGAAAAAGCTGCAAAGAGAAAAAGAACTCAAGGGGCTCTTACAAATCTTTGACTAAATGCTAGTGATAAATATGATATCCAATAGAGGAAAAACACTAGATGAGATTAATAGCAGATTAGATACTGCAAAAGAGAAGATCAGTATACTTGATGTAGTAGCTCAGCAAAATAAAACACAAAGAAAAAAGTCTAGGAAAAAATTAACAGTGCATCAGCAACATATGAAACAATATCAGAAGATAAATGGCTAAAACATATATAACTGGAGTATCAAATAGAATGGGTGGGTAGGACAGAAAAAAAATTTTAAGAAATAATGGCTGAAATGGTCAAAATTTGATGAAAACTCTAAACTCTCAGATCCAGGATGCTCGAGAAACTTCAAGAAGGAAAAACATAAAGAAAACCAAACTAAGAAACAGTATAAACTCAGTGATAAAGAGAAAAGGGGGTAAGGGCAGTGGGGACACATTACATAGAGGGGAACAAAGAGAAAAATGACAGCAGACTTCTCATCAGAAATTTTGCAAGCCAGAAGGCAATGGAGCAACATCTTTAAAGTACAAAAAACAAAAAACAAAAAAAACAACTTTTGAGCAAGGATT
Source organism: Cephalopachus bancanus (assembly GCA_027257055.1). Classification (NCBI taxonomy): domain Eukaryota; kingdom Metazoa; phylum Chordata; class Mammalia; order Primates; family Tarsiidae; genus Cephalopachus; species Cephalopachus bancanus. The sequence continues at coordinate 237,013 of JAPVLO010000033.1, forward strand.
CTATACCCATAGAAAATCACTTTCAAAAGTGAAAGCAAAATTTTTTTCAAAAGCTGAAAAAATTCACCAGAAGAATGCACTACAAGCAACATGAAAAAAAGTATTTTAGACAGAAGAAAAATCATACCAAATGGAAATTTGAAGCTACACAAAAGAATAAAGAGTATGGAAACAGTGACTGTGTGGGAACATATAAAATACTAATTTTTAATCTCTTTAAAAGACAATGGATTATTTAAAGCAACAATAATAGCACATATTGTGGAGACATGTATGCGAAAACAACACAATTTATGACAATAACATGTAAAAAAAAATAACACAAAGGCCAGGAGGAAGAAAATGAAAATATACTGCTGCAAATTGTTTACACTATATATAAAGTAGTGTAGTATATAATATTATTTGAAGGTAAATTGTGATAAGTTAAAAATGTATTGAGGTTGTGCTAGCTTCATAGAATGAGTTAGAATGTTTTCCCTCCTCAAGTTTTAGAAATAGTTGGGAATAATTGGTGTTTGGTGTGTGTGTGTGTGTGTGCGTGCGTGCGTGCGTGTGTGTGTGTGTGTGTGTCTGTGTGTGTATTCGGTATAATTCATCAGTGAAGTCATCGTGTTCAGGCCTTTTTTTGTTGTTGGGTGACTTTTTTTTATTACTGATTTATTCTCTCTCCTTGCTACTAATAGGTCTATTCTGACTTTTCATTTCTTCATGATTTAGTCTTTTTGTTTTATTTAGTCTTTTAGTATTTACTATTGTCCAATTTCTTTTCTTTCATTTCTGATTTTAGTAACTAGAGTTGTCTTTCTTTTCTTCTTAGTTCTTCCATCTAATGATTTGTCAATTTTGTTGATTTTTTTTCAAAGAATCAATTTTTTCTTTTATTGGTTTTTTTCTCTTTTTATTTTGCATATCCTTCTAAAGAATCATGGATTTTCTCTACTGTTTTTCTTTTTCTTTTTCTTTTTTTTTTTGAGTTGGAGTCTCACTCTGTCACCCAGACTGGAGTGCAGTGGCCGCTCCCGGACACCGCGCCTCGACCTGCTGGGCTCCAGTGATCCTTCCGCCTCAGCCTTCCAAGTAGCCGGAATTACAGGCATGCGCTACCACGCCTGGCTGATTTTTTTATTTATTGTAGAGATGAGGTCTTACTGCCCAGGCGGGTCTCGAACCCTCGGGCTCAGGCAATCCACTCACCTCAGCCTGCCAAAGGCACGGGATTACAGGCTGAGCCACCAAACCCGGCTCTCTACTGTTTTTCTATTGTCTGTTTCTTATTTCTTCTTTCTGCTAGCCTTAGGTTTCATTTATTGTTCTTCTCCTAGTTCCTTAAATTGTAAAGTTATTGATTTGAGATCTTTCTTGTCTTCTAATGTAAGCATTTACAGCTATAAATTTCCCCCTTAGCATTGATTTTACTGTATTCCATAAGTTTTGATATATTGCAGTCTTGTTTTTATTTATCTTTAAGTATTTTCTAATATCCCTGTTGATTTCTTCTTTGATTTATTGGATGCTTGAGAGTGTATTGATTAATTTCAAAATTTGTGAATCTTCCAGTTTTACTTCTGTTATTGATTTCTAACTTCATCATATTGTGATCAGAGAAGATATTTTATGTGATAACTATCTTCTTAAATCTATTGAGACTTAATTTGTGGTCTAACATGTGGCCTAAAAAATGTCCTATGTGCACTTGAGAAAAATGTATGTATGTTGTTGGAGTGTTCTGTTAAATCTAGTTGGTTTATTGTGCTGATGAGTAGTTCCTGTAACCCATCTGTAATAGGATCTGGGATTATCAAGGTTCATGGGGTCACAGAATTGAGCAAACCCAATTCTGAAAGGATCCAAATTCAAACCTAGCCAGAGGGAACCCAAATTACAAATTAAAAAGAGTGAGAATTTTTTAAAGTAAACATATAAGATAATGAGGTTATATGTCACATCTTGATACGTGTACTCATATGTATATTTTTGTTATAGTCATAAAAGTGAGAAGAGCTAATAATTTTTTGAGCAAAGAATTTTTTAGGAACTAAGTTAGAAAAATTAATCTAGTATTTTGTCCTATTGCATGCATGTGTGTGATTAAATATACCATTTCTGGTTGGGTTTAGGAAAAGTTTACCAAATTTGTAGATTATTAGAATGGTTGATCATGTTTTCTATTTGGAAGTGGATGAAATAGCATAAAAATGCATGAGCAATTTAAAATTTTTTTATTATATGATATGATTAGATATTTACTTTAAAATTATTTTCATGTGCTGAAACTTGTTCCATGTAGTAAAGCGTTAATAAAATTTAAATTATGCAAGCACATGAACTAGAAATGCAATTATGTGTAATTGACATCGGCAATATAATTGAAAGGCATGCCTTTACTATATAATTTACTAATATGTACACAATTAATTTTGTGTGATCTTTTTGATCTATTTTTACAATGCTTTACTTCTCTAAGTTATGTGAAATTCACAAGCCAATTACAAAGGACATTTGTAGATGAGTGTACATCTCAGGCAGCCTTAATAAAATATCCATCCCATTGCCATTCTGGCTTTTAGCTTGACTGATTAGGCAATAGCTCTAGTGGAGAGAACCAAATTGGTGTTCCACTTAAAAGAGATAAATTATACTCTTCTTCATAGTTATCTATTGTGATCCTCATCCACCACTTCCACTACCATGCAAAGTATCGGTTAAATATTTCTTTGTACATTTCACAAAGACTTTACAAATGCATATTTATTACCTTCCAGAAAATAACAGTTTAAATGGAATATATGTTATGTGTCTGAGCTTGTCAATATTAGCTAAATCTTTTGTGCCTCTAATGTATATCCAGATACTTGGAGTTTTAAATAGCAGTTCCAAGAGATCAAAAGCTTTTTGACCAAATGTATATCTCAGGAAAGGAAGTTCCTAACTTCTGGCTAAAGGTTGACTTCTTAATGATGTAACAGAATCAAATAATTACTAGAACTTCTATTTCATTATCTTAGGTACACCCTCTTCAATGATGTTTGTCAATCCTAATATGGTCATTATCTCTTGTTACCTTCTATAATTGGCTAAAGAGGAGTCTCCGGCACTTGTTTGAAACTTTTGAGGAGTTAGAACTTCCAGTTTGTGTCTTTTTTCTCCATTTCTCCTCTATTAAGAGCCTCTGAGTAGCAACTGCTCTCTCTACAGTGGCTATAGGGTTTTATGTCATCTTTTGTTTCTTATAGCCATCTTTTATCCCTTGGGTATAGTCATTAAACCCTAGATTACCAAGAACAGATGTCCACTCAGACCACCTTGCAAAACATGGGGATATGTTATAAATATATGTGGGTGACAGAGCTTAAAAGCTATGGGAGTATTAAGCAGCTCTTAAGACATCTCTTCTTTCTGCCTCTCACAGCCCATGTGGTCTCTCTTTCAAAGTGCCATTGCTTTGATCTATACGTCTGCTCCAACTTTGTGTGAATATACTCTGTATTCCCCAGGAACTTGGGGGAATTTATACCCCCAAGAAACAGTTTTGAAGGGAATTGATCTGGTTGGTTTAGCTAATTACTATCCTCCTGTAGGGCAAAATCTTTCACATCTGGCCTTTGGTTTGATGCTTAGTGTTGGTTCCATCAGAATCCACCCTGCGCAGCTACAGTCAGATACTGCCCCACTAAGCAGGAGGCTATGGCCAGGGTGGTTTCTACTTGTTTTTTTTAAATGACATTAGGGGCAGGATGCAGTGGTTCACGCTTATAATCCCAGCACTTTAGGAGACCAAGACCAAAGGATTGCCTGATCCCAGGAGTTTGAGATCAGTCTGGGCAACATGTCAAGACCTCATCTCTACAATAAATCAAAAAATTAGCCAGGCGTGGTGGTGCGCCCCTGTAGTCCCAGCTACTTGGAAGGCTGAGGCAGAAGTTTCGCCTAAGCCCATAACGTCGAGGCTGCAATGACTGTGATTGTGCTAGCGCACTTCAGCCTAGGCGACAGAGTGGGACTCCAATTCAGTAAATAAACATGAAGTTAAAAAAATTAAAAATGGCAGTAGGCACTATAATGAACATGCCCAATGCATGTATAATGAGAAGGCATGTGTACCTCAGCCTTGGATGGCTAAGAAAGGATCTCATCCAATGGTGCCCCCTTATTATACATTGAACTGGTCACTTCTAAGCTTTGAGCTTCTACAGAGGAAGAGGAGAACTTTGACACAACTCAACTCTGTTGTACTTTGAATGATACATCCAGAGTCAGCTTCGTTTGTTCATTTACCTATTTGCATTTTGAATAGTTGACCTGGAATTTTAGCCTGAATATCCTAGCCATTTCCAATTGTAATGGTTTATTTGTGTAGCTAAGAATAATCATACTTGTATACACTTAATAAATACATCAGACTGCTTCATATTCTTGCCTGCATTCAGAAATTCAAAGGGTACGTTACCCAGCTTTTTGCTAATTTTCTAGTGGCATTTATTTGGGGAAATAGATTCTACAAACTTGAAGTCCTAGCTCCCAGCTTTTGGAATTATAACTTTTTCTTAAGCTTACCGTTTGAACCTATAATAAAAACCAATATTTCAGAAAGGTGAAAAATATATTTCTAGCCACTTTCTCCCTCAGTATTTCCAGACCCCCACTAATTGAAATGATGTACTTCAAGAATAAGACGCTGGGCAAACATGTTCAGTGTTTGCTCAGTTAAGAAAGACATTGGAGCCGGGCTCCGTGGCTCAGCCTGTAATCCTGTGCCTTGGGAGGCTGAGGTGAGTGGATTGCCTGAGCCCGCGGGTTCGGGACCTGCCTGGACAACTTGGCGAGACCTCATCTCTACAATAAATCAGAAAAATTAGCCGGGCGTGGTAGCTCACGCCTGTAGTTCCAGCTATTTGGAAGGCTGAGGCGGAAGGATCGCTGGGACCCAGCAGGTCGAGGCTGCGGTGGCTGGGAGCGGCCACTGCACTCCAGTCTGGGTGACAGAGTGAGACTCCAACTCAAAACAAAGAAAGACGTTGGAAAAAATGACCTTGTATGCCCACTAACAACAGTTTGGAAGTGACAAATCCTCCTCACTAAACTATCGTCATTTTCCTTAAAAAATAAGCAGGCAAATATGTGGCATTTCTCAGTTCCTAGAAAACTAAAATTGACATGAAATAAACTGAGAGCTAAAAATGGATCCGATAATGTAGGGTCAACAAAGTATGTTATTCTGATTTAATAATAGCACAGTTGTGCGCAAATCCCACGCATCTGCTTATATCTAATATGTTCTCATATTTACTCTGAGGAAATGGGAAAGCCAAGCTTAGCTCAAGAGCAGTAATGTAAACAGCATCGCACCTATACTCAGCAGGACTCGTTTGCACACCTGTCTTTCTTGGAAACGTGTCAACCAGTTGTTTTCTCAGGTTCACGTACAATTTCACTGAGCTCTGGAAACACCTATTCCATGTCAACTGGGCCACCCATTATAGTTCAGTTCATTTCCAAGTGAGGAGGTGGGAAGGGGCTGGTGTAGAAAATCAAGTCTGTGACTATTTCAAATGCACTAGTGGTCTCCCAAAGGTTGACTTTTTACCACCTTTGAGATAGTATTCTCTGAAAGCCCCCTCCTCATTCTCAGAGATTTGGATCTTGATTTTAAAAACAGAAGGGGAAGAAAATGAAATAAAGAAATGAGACCACATGTAAAAAAACCTGGAATAAACCTTCATTTATTTAGCGCTCATTGTATGTCAGACTTGTGCTGGTCTTTAGGGAGACAGCACTACACAACTGTCTACTTTGCCTTATAAGTAAGAAATAGCAGATATGTATGAAGCCTCTAAAGAGTGTAGTCAGTAGTGAAATGGAGAAATTGGAACCTTAGAGAAGGGATGCTTTTTTAAGTGGGTGACTTTCTTCAGATAGTATACTTTTCTAAATGTTTTATGCTAGGTATTATTTTGTAATCTTGGTAAACATAAAGTTTGCATGAAACTCATACATTAAGAAATATAATTTTTTTAATCCAGTGGTGAAAACATTGATTCATCTACTCATGAACATATATGTGTATATATAAAATTATAAAATAATATGATACAACGTAATAGAGTTACTTTGTTGCATACATATTAAGGACGCAAAGAAAAGGAATCTTAACCCAATATGGGAAAGAGTAAGGAAGGGAGTTCAGGAGGGATTCCTGGAAGCAGTGACCACTGAGCGTTAAAATAAGAGCAGCAGTAAGATCGAAGAAAGAACACTTTTTTTTTTTTTTTTTTGAGTTGGAATCTCACTCTGTTGCCCAGACTGGAGTGTAGTGGCCGCTCCCAGCCACCGCAGCCTCGACCTGCTGGGCTCCGGCGATCCTTCCGCCTCAGCCTTCCGAGTAGCCGGAATTACAGGCATGTGCTACCACACCCGGCTGATTTTTTGATTTATTGTAGAGATGAGGTCTCGCTGCCCAGGCGGGTCTCGAACCCGCGGGCTCAGGCAATCCACTCACTTCAGCCTCCCAAAGGCGCGGGATTACAGGCTGAGCCACCGAACCCGGCTAGAAAGAACACTTTTGACAGAAAATGTAGCAGTTAAAAGGACCTGGTCGTTAAAAAAAAAAAAAGAATCTCTTTACCATCTTCAATGTGGGATCTTAATATCTAGAACACACACTCCGATTCAAGCAAGGGTCGAAAGATGAGGCTGGAGAGATAAACAAAGAAAATCATAAAGAGGCTTGTAGACCACTGTGCTAGGAAAAGGCTGCTGTGTCAGGAAAGTCTGTTCAATACGGTGTAATAAAACCTCATTACAGTAGATTCATAAGAGCTAATCCAAGAAAGGTCTTGTCACTAAAATACCCTGGCAGGATATTAAAGATATTTTCATAATGAAAACCTTTCCCTAATTCTCATCTCTGTGACACTGTCATCTACTGTTTCATTTTCAAATTCTAGCTACTTAGGCCTAGTGGCAATTCTGTTAGAATGCCAAAAAGTAAGGACAAGCTATGTTTTTTTAAAATTATAACTTCTTAAACAAAAAAGATCATCAAAAAAGTCTGCTTAAATTTTGCTCTCTGGGCTGCAAAGATCATGACAGAATTAGGAACGTGACATGGAGAAAAGTGCTATCTGTCTTGGCCAATGTTTACTTCAGATGTAAAAATCTGAACGTGTTGCCATTGTGCAGAGATTTGCTTATATGTTGTTCAGATGATTATCTGGTCAAAGCTTTATGTTAAATCAAGAAAGGGGCAGGGCTCACCCAAAGGCCTCAAAGGGAGCTATCCGTCTGTGTCACTGGGGCTGCCTTCTCCCGCACCCTTGTGAGCAATCCTGCCTGCCTTCCCTCCCCCGGCTGTCTCTCCAGCTCCATGTAAGGTAAGTTCAGTAGGAACTCAGATTGGGCTCTCTTTGTCCTTGAGATCATTGCTTATGCTAACACACACACACACACACACACACACACACACACACACACACACACACACACACACACACACAAATGGTGAAGTGAGCACATTGCTACTTTTATAAAGGTCAAAGATTTTTATAACTAGGTAACCAGATGTCCTGCCTTAGCTGGTACAGTCTCAGCTGATGCCTGTGGTGTCAATATAATTAGCTTTTTCTGAGTCAGTCTCACTCTGTTACCCAGACTGGAGTGCAGTGGCACGCTCATGGCCACCACAGCCGCTACCTGCTGGGCTCAGGTGATCCTTCCACCTCAGCCTTCCAAGTAGCTGGAACCACAGGCGTGCACCATCACACTTGACTAATTTTTAAATAAATCACAAAAAACTAAACAGTCACAAAAACTAGCCGGTGTGGTGGCTTGCGTCTATAGTTCCAGCTACTTGGAAGACTGAGGCAGAAGGATCGCCTAAGCCCGGCAGGTCAAGGCTGTGGTGGCCGTGAGTGTGCCACTGCACTCCCGCCTGGGTTACAAAAATGAGACTCCAACTCAAAAAATAAATAAATAAATAATGATTTCCCTGTCCTCTCTGGCCCTTCTGAAAAGCATAATCAGCAGCCTCTGGTCTTTTGGCTCGTTCTCCTTCCCTGAAACATTTATAGAGGATTCTAAACTCTTGCCTCACTGGTTTTATTTTACTGATATATCACCTATCTATCATCTATCTATTTATTTGAGACAGAATCTCACTCTGTCACCCAGACTGGAGTGCAGTGGCATGATCATGACTCACCGCAGCCGGAATCTCCTGGGTGTTGCACACCTGTAGCTGAGACTACAAGGCGTGCACCACCACGGGCAACTATTTTTTAAAAAAATGATTTGTTTGTTTGTTTTAGTAGGAGTATCACACTGTTGCCCAGGCTGGAGTGCAGTGGCATGCTCACGGCTACTGCAGCCTCTACCTGCTGTGCTTAGGTGATCCTTCCTCCTCAGTCTTCCAAGTAGCTGGAACCATAGACATGTGCCACCCTGCCTAGCTAATTTGTTTATTTATTGTAGAAATGAGGTCTTGCCATGTTGCTCAGTCTGGTCTCGAACCTGAGTTCAGGCAATCCTCTCGACTCAACCTCCCAAAGTGCTGGGATTACAAGGGTCAGCCATTGTGCCCGGTTTTTTATTGCTTTTTGTTTGTTTGTAGAGACTGGGTCTTGCTATGCTGCCCAGGCTGGTCTTGAACTCCTGGCCTCAAGTGATTCTCCCTCCCTAGCCTCCCAAAGTACTGGGATTTCATATGTGAGCCACAACACCTGGCCTGGTTTTATTTTTATAAAACAACTTTACTGAAGTATAATGAGCATGGAACAAACTGCACATACCATACCAAAAGTGCCCAGCTGAATTGGTGTGAGGCATGTTTACTCCTACAAAAGCACCATCACAATCAAGGTCATGAACATATCCATCACCCCCAAAGTTTCCTACTGCCTCTCAGTAATTCTTCCCTTCCACTCCTCCTCCTCCCCAACTCCTATCCTCAGCCATCTTTCAGTTGACTTAAAACAAAAAACAAAAACTTTTTTAAAATACGATTGTTTCCAAAGTGTTTTTAGTTGCCTAATTGCAACCTTCTGAAGCCCTTGCTAATCCATGTGAAATGTACACTGCAATCTATTTAACTGTCTGGCACACTTTTCACATTTAAAAAAATGAATAAATAAAATACAAGAAAATTCCAAGGGAGCAAAGAATAGATTTGGCTTATTTAACACATGTAAGGAAAAGAAGTATCTGCTTTCGCTTAAAGCCATTGAAAGCATTCTTTCCTATGGAAAGGGGAGGCCAAGAACAGCTAGACGTTACAATGGTCCAAGTTTTTATTAAAAAGTGTGGATGGCGTTGCCGAAAGAAATACCCATTCAGATAATAGAAACGAATCGCGTTTCACCTGAGTGGAGTGCCGTCTGTTTCCATGGCAGTATAAATTAAAGAGTGATTTTCCATCAGTCTCTTAACTAACTGGAAATGTTAACTATGAAAACGGTGCTCAAAATTTATTCTTGGTTTGCACTGAATTGGGGATGGGGATATGCTCTCTTTTTTTTTTTTTTTTTTAAGAGATAGGAAACTTTTGGGAAAGTACGAGTGTCCTGAGTGTCTCTGAGTGTCCAGAGATGATTCTTCTTCTATTAACTAATCATGTGAACCTACAAGCAAGTTATTGCACTTTAGCTTCATATTGGAATACTGGGAAGACTGAACTAGAAGAATCTTCAAAGTCCTTTCAAGTTCTAAATTTTATAGTGTGGGACCTTTTCAGGAAAATCTTTGTCCAACTAGGGGCTCAGCTGGTTCAGATTTACTCTGGAGTAGAAAGAAGAGAAGAACTGATTCTAATTTCTGGCTTTCCCTCCCACAGTCCCTCTGATGTAGACTGTTATAATAGCTATTGTTGGATGGCTATTATTTGACTTTGACCGATGTAAACAGAAAGTAAATTTACTAAAAGTTTAAAATATTTCCAGAAAGAATGAAGAACCATGTCACAGAACTGCTTTTGTGAGAAAATACTGCTGGTCCCAGATGCCACAATTTAGCCTGGAGCAGCCTGTGACACATCATTTGTGGAAATCATCATTGTGCCAGAGAGAGAATCTTCTAAGATCTCTCTTTTTTGTGTGTGAGTTAGAATCTGACTCTGTCATCCAGGCTGGAGTGCAGTGGTGCAGTCGTGGCTCATGGCAGCCTCGACCTCCTGGGCTCAGGTGATCCTTTGCCTCAGACTCCCAAGTAGTTGAGACTACAGGTGCATGCCATCATATCTAGCTAATGTTTTGATTTTTTGTAGAGATGTAGTCTCACTACATTCCCTGGTCTGGTCTCGAACTCCTGGGCTTAAGCAGTTCTCCTGCCTGGGTCTCCCATAATGCTGGGATTAGAGGCATGGGCCACTGCACCCAGCCCAGGTCTCCATTTCTGTGTGTCACCAGCTCCCAGTCCTGGCCCAATGCTTCCTGGCCTTTTTAATGCCATGGCACGATAGAAACGTATATTTTGACAGTACACTGAAGTAAATGAAGATGCTTAGATTCAAAGTGACATGTCCAGGATCTCTGACCACCCCAGGCCCTACCAGAGCTTTCTAGGGGCTTCAGGATTCCAGGTCTCAACATTCTTGTCACCCATTCATGGTCTGCCACTTGGCCACAGCACACTGACTGAAAAGCTCTGCCCTCGGAAGTTGTGTGAACTTCGTTGAACCAAGGTCACATGCCCTCGCAGCAGAGGAGGATGGGAAACTCCGTATCAATTTTTACCTTCTACTTCTATAATAGGGGTGCAGGTTTTTGTAAGTTAGGGAACTCCCCCAAACAGATGTGGGCTGCAGGGAGAAAAAAGACTTGCCAAGAGCTTATTCCTGTACACATGGCTATTACCATGGACGCTGCCAAGCCTCTTGTGCCATGTGACTTCAGGAACTCTGGGACGAGGGCTTAGAGATGTGATTTCAGGAGGGTCTGACCCTCATGAGCCTGAGCTCTGCCTGCCTCCCTGAAGAAATGCTAGATTCAGTGATCCCATTCTTCCAAAGTTATAATTATGTATATTGCCCATAGACCCAGGCACTGGCACCCCTGCTTCAGAGGGTCCTGTTTGGGCCTGCTATGGCTTAGATATTTGTCCTCTCCAAATCTCATGTTGAAATCTCACGTTGAAATCCCCATGTTGGAGGTGGGGCCCAATGGAGGTGTTTGGGTCAAGAGGGCAGGTCCCTAATAAATGACTTGGTGCTGACCTCGAGGTAATAGATGACATCTTGCTCTATCTGTTTCCACCAGAGCTGGTTGTGAAGAAGAGCCAGGCGCCTACCCCCAACCTTGCTTCCTCTCTCACCATGTGATCTGCACACACCAGCTCCCCTTCACCTTTCACCGTGAATGGAAGCAGCCTGCAACTCTCTCCAGATGCCCAGTCTTCCAGCCTTCAGAATCATGAGCCAAATAAACCTCTTTTATTTATAAATTAACCAGTCCCAGGTATTCTATTCTAGCAAATGGACTAAGACAGGGCCCTTCTCTGGCTATACCCCTTCTCACTTGGTGAGGATACCAAGGAGCCAAGGGGATGGCCCCACTGTGAGCCCACACCACCCACCTCTTTTAGACTATGCCCTAGGCATCTAGGACCCAGAACTGCATGGCCAAATGACCCTGGGCCCACTTCCAGGGTCGATGCAGGCCTTTTCTTAAGGGAGCAAACATCACATTGTTGGGGGTGCACTCTCACGACTGAGCGATGGCCAGTGAGTGACTGACTATTGGGAAGAGTACATGGGCAGAGGGTCTGCACTTCTGTGTGAAGGACAGAGCCAGGGTGAATGAGAAGGAAGGGGCTGGGGTGGGGGGAGTTGGGCTGTGCCTGTGCTCTTGGCCCTGACCTTGCATCCACTGCACCCACTCAAAAGTCGGAACTTTCAGGCTGTCACCTGCCCTCAAAACCAAATTATCCATGTCACACAGCCTTCCAGAGCTTCCTCTGTACAGAACTGGAAATCACTTGGCTGCAAAATTGTAGAAAAACAAAACCCTGTGGGTCACAGCTGTGCAGGACACATTTCACACCAAACTTTAAAATCCCATCAGACACATCGTTTACATAAATTCACCTTTTAAATATAATCTGTCACAATGAAGTTCACAGAAGCAACAATCCAGGGAAAATGTCATTGTCTACAGTTGAAGGTCTTAATCTGACTGGGCGGTGAGTGAAATTATCCACAAAAAGTAATTCTCTAGAGAAGGCCTCTAATGACCCGGTAAAATAACCAAAGATATCTTTTTTTTTTTCTGGTAGAGAAGCGAAACATAAATCCAGTTGCTAATGATGCTCATACCTCTCCTTAGCATTATAAAAAATGATGCACGTTTTATATAGTTAAACAAGCTGCCTCCTGGCACCAGTATCTCTCTTTCTGCTTTTCAACTTAGGTCTTCAGAAAGCTGCCAGTCATTCTTATCTGGGAATTCAAATTTTACTGCAACACAATGACCACCTGAAAGCAATGAGGCTTTGGCCAGATCAATACAACTGAAGCTCTTTGATGTTTTCCAGTCACAGGTAACTCCTGACATCTCTGTCTTTGTTCAAACCATCTCAACGCTGCCTGGTGGCTTCGCCCCTCCTCTCTTGCTATTGAAATCCTGACTCTTCTTCAGAGTCCAGCTCAAATTCCACCCCATTAGGCAGTGATCTTATTCACAGCTCTGAATTCTGAGAGCGCTTGCGGCTTCTGTCATTAATTTGGTATCTATCGTGGATTGTGTTATGTTGTTGATTTTCTTATGAAGTCAGCTTTTTCCTTCCATTTCTGATATCATGAGCAGCCTTCCTCATGGTTCAGTGACAGTGGTGTTTAATACATTTGTTTTGATTGATTGAATTTAAATATTGACCAACGAGTATTTTAATGAAGTATAGGCTGGTTTCTCAATATAATAAACATTTTATACAGGTCTGTTGTCAAGTATTAGAACACGTGTTTAAACTGATAAACCCCAAGGCAATATGAGAGAATTATTAAAGAAAGATTCAGTTGTATATATCACATATACATATTCATAAGTCTAAAATGGGAACGTATTTTAGGGAGATTTTGAGAAACAAGATTTGAAATCAAGTGGGTTTGTTCAAATCCTACTCATGGATTTGGGATGGCTTCATAAAATACCTGTGGGCTGGAACACCCCCAGTCTTGGGCCAGGATGAGCTGGGAAAAGAGTCAAACCAATGCAGTCTAAGTGTAGATGAGGTCCAAAAGAACTGTGGTCCAAAAGAACCCAGGGTCTGAACACCAAGTTCAAGATTCAAGCCTAATCTAGGAAATGAAGAGTCGAAAAGAGGAAATAATGCAATGTGTAGAACAAGTCAAGACAAGCGTTTCTAAATCAAAGTTGTAAACAGTTGGAAAATCCTGCAGAAACTTTTACATGATGCCTGGGGACTTACAGGTAAAAACGGAGGTTTAAAGTAACCACACAAGGCTGGGCAGTGACTGTTAAGTATTAAAACCCAAGGCACCAGGACCCTCTCTCCTACAGATATCTACCTTTTCTTCATCTGTTAATTTGTTCCATCATTCATTTATTCCCTGTGCATGTCTTTAATCATTGCATTAACTACATTTTAAAATAATTTTCTGGTCATATTTTTGTCTTCTTTCACTAGACTTCTTAAGAACTCTCATTTTTTTCTTAGTATATCTGCATAGGGCAGTGACTGCCTGGAACTAGTAGGTGCTCGGCAATCATATACTTAACTCTAACCTCTAAACTTAGCTGCCTAGCTCACAGTTATAGGCTCAGTACTTAAAATAGTGCCTGACACATTGTAAACTTGATAAGTATTTATTGAAAAAGTGGATATGAATAAATTAATTAATGATGCATGCCAACATGCCAGACCCCCCTAGGTATATTCTGAGGAACACAAGCTTTCCCTCTAGCAGGTTAAAGTTTTTTAATTATTGTCATACCTTGCACTTATTGTCAAGTTCCACAGGCAGTCAGTGTGGAAGGGATGGCACATATCATTAAAAAGAGGTGAATGTGAAATAACCCTTGAGCCATCTGAGATCATATGCCCCCAGATGATTTAAATTCAATGCTATAAACAATTAAATTCAAGCCTATACAGTCAACAACCCATGGTAGACATTAACAGTCTGTAAGGTAATTAAGTAAGCATGCTTACTTAATATATAGGGTAATCAGCCGGGCTCGGTGGCTCAGCCTGTAATCCCGCGCCTTTGGGAGGCTGAGGTGAGTGGATTGCCTGAGCCCGCGGGTTCAAGACCCGCCTGGGCAGCAAGACCTCATCTCTACAATAAATCAAAAAATCAGCCGGGCGTGGTAGCGCGCACCTGTAATTCCAGCTACTCGGAAGGCTGAGGCAGAAGGATCGCCGGAGCCCAGCAGGTCGAAGCTGCGGTGGCTGGGAGTGGCCACTGCACTCCAGTCTGGGTGACAGAGTGAGACTCCAACTCAAAAAAAAAAAAAAAAAAAAAAAAAAAAAAATATATATATATATATATATATATATATATACAGGGTAATCAAATTTTAGTCATAGACAGCCTGGGTATATTGTCATAGCTCAGTTGTCACTGTCATCGTCACTCCCCAAGGTTTGTGAGAACAAAACATCTCTCTCAATAACAACCACATGTTGCAGAAATCTGATAAACCATACCCCTCCAAGGGTTCCTAGCTCAACCATAAAAACACATGCACCTTCCCTTACATCTGGTGAAAGTTGAAAATTTGTCCCTTCCAAAACTCATGTTGAAATTTAATCCCCAGCCAGGCATGATGGCTCACACCTGTAATCCCAGCACTTTGGGATGCAAAGGCAAGAGGATTGCCTGAGTCCAGGGGTTCGAGACCAGCCAGGGCAACTAGGCAAGACTTCGTCTCTACAATAAATTTAAAAATTTGATTTTTTGGGCGTGTTGGTGCACATCTGTGGTTCCAGCTACTTGGAAAGATGAGGTCAAGATTGTCTGAGCCCAGTAGGTGGAGGCTGTGGTGGCCGTAAGGGTGCCACTGCACTCCAGCCTGGGTGACAGAGTGATACTCCTCCTCAAAAAAAAGAAAGAAAGAAATTTAATCCCCAATGTGGCAATATTGAGAGGTGGGGCCTTTACGGGATGATTGAGAAGAGACCTCATGAATGGACTAACACATGCTTAGTTTAATGGGTGAATAGGTTAACAGGTTATCTTGAGAGTAGCTCTGTAAGAAGAGGAAGAGAGAGTGGAGTCAGCATGCTCAGCCCCCTCACCATGTGATGTCCTGTGCCACCTCAGGACTCTATGGAGAATTTCCATGAGCAAGAAGGCCCTCACCAGATGCAGCCCCTCAAACTTGAACTTCTTAGCCACTATAATATAAGAAATACATTTCTTTTCTTTATAAATTACTCAGTTTCAAGTATTCTGCTGTAAACAACAGAAAATGGACAAAGGCATTCTCCAATACAGCTTATACCTTGACATACACAACAGCTTTTGACCTCATCTACTAAAGTCAGTTTTCAGCACACACATGTATGTGCATGTTGCATTCATGCATACAGATACATACACATGTGCACACACACACAATGTAACTCTGAAGGCAATGGCTTAATACTTCCTTGAAAAACAACCTCTTAAAAACTACTGAATTACATGCTATGTGTCAATTACTCATTTACTAAAAAGAGATGAATGTGAAATTACTTGTTCTTCATTCATTAAACATATATCGAGTCCCTACTCATGTCAAGTACTTTTCTAGGTTAGTACAGAAGGTTCAAAGATAAAAAAACAAAACACACTTGTCTTCAAGGAGCCTACAATCAACTGATGGAAAGAGACAATAAAAAAATCACCCTGGGTTGGAATCCAAGGTAAAATAGAGATTCCAAGAAAGTACTAATCACCCTGAGGGCAGGAACTCAATTTTATTGTATGCGTGCTCTGCATGGGATGTTTTTCAGTGGGTACCTCATTTATTCATATGCAACCCTATACGAGGGGGGACCCAAAAACACAAAATTATTTTTTGGAAGGCAGGGCTCTTATGTTACAGGCTTCCCTTGTTAGGTAAGTGTTCTAGGAACCCACCAGCATCAGTGTACCAGCTGGCATTGCTGTGAGAGGCTGCACTTGGCTTCAGTGAATTTTTTTTGGCGAGTCAATGCATTTGCCCATTTCATGATGGGTGATTTATGAGCACACCTGCCCACACTGCAAGGAGCAATTTTTGACCAAAAGCAACGTGACCCCCATGCTCTATCCTCCCTATTCACCTGATCTCACCCCGAGCGACATTTCTGTTTCCCCAGATGAAAAAGGTCCTCAAAGGGAAACCTTTTCCCAGTGTGGAAGAGTCGAAACAAAAAACCAGCAGAAGCACTAAAAAGGCATCAAAATGGGCAAGTTCAAAAACTGAGCAGTGGAAAAAGCGTCTCAATAGGTGTAATGCATCAAACAGAGACTATGTTGAAAGTGACTGAAGTTTATACACGTAAGAATAAATACACAATTTTTTATAAGTAAATTCTGGGGTTTTGGGTCCCCCTCGTAAAATAAGTATTATTATAGCAATTTTCTAGATTTACAAAAGGAAACTTGAGGAGTGTTAGTGTTTGATCCAAGTCACATAGTTAAAAAGTAGCAAAACCAGGATTTGAGTGTGATTGCTTTTTACTCATTAGTCTTCTACCTGGAGTCCTAGGGCATGGCTTCACCTAGGAGATGAAATGTTAAATATTGAAAGATTAGAAGGCGTTTACTAGGCAGAGCAAGAGTCTTGGTGAGAGGGCTCTCTGAACCACAGAACCAGCATATTCGGTGGCTTCTCAGAAAAGGTATACTTAAGGAAGAGCAAGTAGACCAGTGTTGCTGAACAAAGGATAATTATAAGAGAAAAGATCGCGTTTCGCCTGGAGAACTTCCTCGAGTTTTCTGATTTCTTTTGGAAGTTATTATTCTGGACCAAATATACCATCTTCTCCTCCATGACCAATGTGAGTTTGCAAACTTCTGTCGACTGCCAGCCAGAGGGATCCTGTCACCTTCTATTGCTGTCAGTTTAGATATGTTTATTTTTCATCATTGCCTCTAACTCATTAACCTCCCTGTGAGGAATTCGGGCCCATCAAAGCAGCATTACCAATATTTACGTCAGTTTTCAAACTTAATTTCTCAGGCTGGAGGAGAAACAATGTTGTTGTGGAATGTTTTTATTTCATGAGCACAGAATTTCTATAATAGCTTTTTATTTTGGCTGTGGTTGAGGACACCTCCCTATTTTTCCAGTCAAACAGTAAATGCGTCCTCTGACTTCCTGGACTTCCTGAATAAAATGATAAATAATATGACTCTTACAAATTTCATTGTAATTAACTGTATTTTTAATTTCATTGTAAACATCGTATAATACTTCCCAAGAAAAATAGGATGTGATTGAAGAGTGATTATTTGCCTGATACTCCAGTTCCAACTCCATCCCCATCCCAGAGGTTGGCCGGACTCCAGCTACTTTCCAGGAGTACAGACTGTGTGTGGGTGAGGCCTGCGAGAGCCTGCGTTCTCCTTGCATCTTTACTCAGCCGTCTCTCCTCACAGACTCTAAGTCCCTTGTATCCTCAGCTTTCACCATAGTGCCTAGTAAATAGTGAGACCCTGATATATTCTTGTTAAGTTAGTTATTCTTTAAGTTATACCCAAGTGGGGATACCATCTGCTGTGTTTGTCAAATAGTTGTCTGTTACTAACACAGTGAAAGAATCTAATAAGACAATTAATTTTGCTTCTGGAGAAACAAGGTAAGTAGGCACTTTTTTTATTTTGTTTGTTTTCATTTACACTCTCACTGTTGCCCAGGCTGGAGTGCAGTGGCGTGATCATGATGATAGTGGCTCGCAGCAGCCTTGACCTCCTGGAATCAGGCAATCCTTCCACCTCAGCATCCCGAATAACTGGGCACGTGCCATCATGCCCATCTAAGTTTTTAAATTTTTGTAAAGACAAGGTTTCACTACGTTGCCCAGGTGGGTCTCAAACTCCTGAGCTCAAGTAATCTGCCCTCTTCAGCCTCCCAAAGTGCCGCCACGCCTGACCCAGGGTAAGTTTTGATCAAGGGAAGATGAAAGACAGTTGTGCTTGGGCAAAATATAATACATAACTACTCCTGATTCTCATCTTTCCCTTCAAGTGCTTCAGTCCTATCCCCTACATCAATGTCTTTGTGCAGCTGAAGTAGGGCCAAAAGTTACATCCTTTCCAATGTGCCTGAGCTTCATGAGCAGCTACCTTCTTCTCTTTATTTTCCCCTTTACCACTCTGCATCATCCCACTGCCCTAGTCACAGCTATAGGTTGATGAGGATGAGATGCTGACAAAGACATGACTCACTAAAAGATGATGAGGCCTCTGTGGGCTAGATTCAGAGAAGATTCCATAATGTCAGTATTGAATGCATTCATCCAAGCAGTAGGCAAATGAGGGAGTAAGATTATCCTACATGTTAATGAGGTTGAGTGATAAGAAGTAGGATTGAAACAAGCCACCCAAAAGGCCCCATGGCTGTTGCTCACTCATTCTTCTCCAGGCAGATAGAAGAGAGATGTCATGACACTGTGCAGCAAGCCCCATGGCCTGGTGAAAGGTAATGTGGCCATGACTATTGAGTCAAGGAGTCCCAAAGAGGAAAATATGGTGTCAGCAATGCAGACCTTGTCATTCATTATAGAGCTGTGGGTAAACCAAAAACACCGGAAGTGTTGATGAAAGATGCAAAACTCTGTAAAATGTTTTTAAAGGTTTATTCTGAGCCAAATGTGAGTGACCTAGGCCTATGGCACAGTCCCAAGAGGTCCAAAAAACATGTGCTCCAAATGATTAAATTACAGCTTGACTTTATACATTTTTAGAGTCACAGAAGTTATAGGCAAAATATAAATCCGTACATGTGAGATTCACATTGGTTCTGCCCAGGAAGGAGGGACAACTCCAAGCAGAGGCTTGCAAGTCGTAGGTGGATTCAAAGATATTCACATTGGCAAGTGGTAGAAATAGCTCAGTTTTGTCTCAGTAAAGGGAATGCTGAGTTAAAATAAGGGAGGGCTGTGCAAGTCCAGGTCTTTGATATGTAGATGGAGCCTCACAGGTGGCAGCCCTTAGAGAGAATAGATGGCAGATGTCTGTCATTCAGAGTTTAAGGTCAAATTCTCAGTTAATCCCTTCTGGATTTAGTAAGGTCCAGAAGTGGAAAGATTTGGCTATGTGAGTGAAGGTTCTCTATAGACATAAATATTTCCCCACAAGAGATGGCTTTGCAGGACTATTTCAGAATATGTTAAAGAAATGTATTTGGGAGTAAAATATTTTTGTTTCCTTTAAGCTCTACTATCTGTCACGTGAGGCTACACCAGAGTCAGGTTGAACTTGGTACCTTATCACCACAGTCTGTTTTATCAATCTTATGATCTCTATCCTAATGTTTATACTACTGGTCATTTGTATCTAAAACTCCACAAGGGAAGGGTATAATGAGATGTGTTCAACCTTCATTTCCATCATGGCCTTGGTTTTGGCATAAAAGAAGTTCATTCAATTGGCTGGGGGACTTAAAATTTTTTCTTTGGTTTACAGAAGTTTGTCTATTCTGAGCCAAAAGCAAGCAACCGATCATAAACAAAAGTGCACGTATAACCTTGTCACATAAAACAAAGTTGGCCCACTCATGTGCCTGGCCCTCGCCACAGCCCTTTCTTGGTCAGGGACAAGGAAGTGGTGCTGGGTACGGTGATGACCAAAGATACCAAGGACTGTGGCCACATGCACAGGCACAGAAAAAACGGGGCCAATGTGGGCCCAAGCACCCATCAAATGCCAAGAGGTGCTTGGGGAAGGATGAGCTACTGCTGCTTATAACCTTGGAGCAATGAGGCGTGGAAGAAAAAAAAGCCACCCTATTAGGGAGGCCAGGGTTGGCTTTGTGGGTGAGGCCACTTGGGTTGATTCAGTACGTTTGTTGTGGCTCCCACATCTGAACATATATGGAGTGTTTGTGTTATCTGCTTGCATTTCTTCATCCTCAAGTGTCAGAGGGATTCTCCCATTCAGAGGCTGCAGCATATCAAAAGGTACTAATGGGATGTCAGTCCACCACTATCACGACAACCTGCCTCTCTGTCCCGTCTCCTTTCCCCTCAGGTGGTCCAGCAGAAGGGAAAAGGGAAGTCACTTCCCAGTGGCCTACTTGGGCCATTTCCCAGTATGACAATCACCAGCCTGCCTGGGACAGTACACCAAGTACCCATCTTTTAAAAACAAAAAGCCAGCTAGCTATTATCTTCCTAAAAGCTCTTGTTGAAACTAGAGGTCTTGTGATGTTCCCATTTGGCATTGGGTCAATTCAAACCTTATTATTAGCAAGATGGGAAGGACCCAACTAGCCTCACTTACTAAGTGGAAAAAATATATTCAAGAACAGGCTCTTTTTTTTTTACATGACAAAGGGGCAGCTACTTTTTAAGGACAATTTCATTTCCTACTCTGCAACTTGAGACAAAGCCACTGTCTCAGTAGAACCCTTAATGTATAGAAGCTCCCCTTTATACTAACTACCTAGGCCTGGGTCCCTGATGGTTTGGAGAAGCTGAAACTCAGTGGTGTCCACTGAGCCATGGCACCTATTCAACTCAGTGCCAGCTCAGCAAACCTGAAAATGATGTGGTTGTTGTGTAGAACTCAAACCAGTCCTCACAGTCCTAGCCAGTGTCTTCCTCTGTTGCCTAGACTGAAGTGCAGTGGCACATATCATAGTTCACTGCAGCCTCCCACCTTAGCATTCAGAGTAGCTGGGACTGTAAGTGCCACTACATGCAGTTAATTTTTATTTTTTTTATTTTTTTAGAGACGGAGTCTTGCTATGTCACCCAGGCTGATCTTGAACTCCTGACCTCAAGCAATTCTCCTGCCTCCCATAGTGCCCCAACATTCCTCTTAAAGAAATGTGCTATATTTTTACTGACTCTTGGCTGTTGCCAATGGCTTAGCTGTTTAATCTGTCACTTGGAAGACTATAGACTAGCAGATAAAAGATACCCCTCTTTGTGGCTATGACTTGTAGAAACAAGTCGTACTTGTCACTTATGCAGATTTCCATGAGAAAGACTCATTCTCTGATGGGACCAACCATTGATCTAGCCTATACCCTGCACCACTCAGACTGCCACCAATGCCACTTGGACCCAACGCTGCACTGTACTTGACAATGCATGCACCATCATAGACTGGACACACAATAAAACATTATCCGTTTCTGATGCTGAAGTCACTACTGCAACTTGGGACTCCTTCCAAGAGTTGGTCGATTTGTCTTATGGTAAGAGAAGCATGATCACCCTCTAATCCTGAAAATTGACTATATCAGAACTTGATGTCCCAGGGATGGTGTGGGTGCTAAGCACTGCTAACACTTTTTTAGGCTGCAGCATTGCTGTTTCAGTCAATCAGTCAACTCTGTCACATCAACGTGACTTTTGAAACTAAGCTGTGTCATGTATTTTTTTTCCTCGATCATTTATAATCAGAAAATGTACCTTTCGTTGCAAAGACTACCCAACAAGGAGTAGTCTTTTTTTTTTTTTGAGATTCTTTCAATGCATTTGCCATTTTCTGATGGGTAAGTTACACAAACAACCTGTCCACACCACACTGAGTGTTCAACAAGGAGTCAATAGTCAAGAAAACTGATGGATATTCCACACTCCCTCCCATCCACAGGCATCAGGGATTGCTAAGCACTGAAACAATCGCCTCAAAAATCACTTCAAGCCTGGCACAGCATGTGCCTATAGTCCAGCTCTTCAGGAGGCTGAGGTGGGAGGATCACTTGAGCCCAGGAGTTCAAGACCAACCTGTGCAATGCAGTGAGACCCCATCTCAAAAAAGAAAATCATTTCAAAAGACTTCTGATTCAAAAAGATTTCCTTCAACACCTCCTGGTTCACCTAATTTAGTAAGCCAGCTTGGTCACCGAATTCAGCTAGCTCCAAAAAGAGATCATCTTCTTGGATAGTGAGCAGGGTAAAAGTGGTGAGAGGTTATATATACCTATTTTGAAAATTCAATATTCTGCCCTGACAATAATGGTGTATCTTTCTCTCTTCTAATACCAACCCTAGCCAGCCTGGTTGATATGATCTCTGGGGTGCAACCCAGTCAAAAAGGTGCCTACCATATTCAGATTCAGTTCTGGTTTCAGCTACCTGGATTCTGTTATTGAATTGACAGGATTCTAGCCTGTCACAGTAGTGGTTACTTGGATAGTGGTACTTTGTCTTTCAAGTTCTCATGCAGGTGTGGTGGAGGATGCAGTTAGTGTCTGCAAATTAATAAAGACACTCTTATCCCACTTGCCCTTCCAAAGAGTCTGGGTTCAATTAAGGAAGGAATGGGGGGGGAAAGTAGCTGTTATAGCTCTTGGGATAGAACACACCAATTTCATGGCCATGGAGGGAAATCAGCAGCCGTGGTACAAGGAGGGGAGGTGACATCTTCAACCCTAGAAGGGGGGAAAGAATAGAAATAGCTAATCATAATTCTATCAAGAATAGAAATGATTAATGCTCTCTTAGTCCCTAAATCCAGCACCACAGCTTGGCAAAGCAATATGACCTACCTGAACCAAGCAGCAGAGGCAGCTGGCAACCTAGCCATTGCTAAGCTTGTCATTCCCATCCATTGGCCATAAAACCAGAAAGACTCATGTGGACATGGCCAGTCCCAAACTATTCTACTAGACCTGGCATCACAAATAGCATCACAAATAGCTCCCAAACATGAACCGCCTTCATCCATGTGCAAATGCACAGGCCAGCACAACTTTGTTTCCACCTGAATAATACAAATGCATACAAGGGGTTCCCCAAAAAACGGAATTTGTTTATTTTAAAAATTGTGTTTTTATTCTTACATGTTTAAACGTCAGTCATTTTCAAAGTACTCTCCATTTGAGGTAATACTCCTAACAAGATGCTTTTCCCACTGCTCAAAATGGTTTTTGAACTCATCAATATATGTTTGTTTTTTTTTTGAGTAGGAGTCTCACTCCATCACCCAGGCTGGAGGGCAGTGGCACACTCATGGCCACCCCAGCATCAACCTGCAGGGCACCGGCGATCCTTCTGCCTCAGCCTTCCAAGTAGCTGGAACTACCGCCACACGCTACCATGCCTGACTAATTTTTTTTGTTTTTTAATTGTAGAGGCAAGGTCTCGCCAAGTTCCCGGGGCTGGTGAACACATCAATTTTGATGCCTTTTAGTGCTTCTGTTGTTTTTTGCTTCACCTCTTCCACATGGGCAACATGTTTTCTTTTGAGGACTTTTTTCATCCAGAGAAACAAACAAGTTACTTGGGATGAGATTGGGTGACCAGGGAGAGTGGGGCATAGGGGTCATGCCATTGGTCAAAAACTGCTGAACACTCAGTGTGGTGTGGACAGGATGTTTGTGTAACTCACCCATCAGGAAGTGGCAAATGCACTGAAAGAATTGTAAAAAAAAAATTGACTGAAGCCAAACACAGCCTCTCTCAGCAACGCTAGCTGGGACACTGATGATTTCAACGGGTTCCTAGCAGGGGAAGAGCACATACCTAGCAGGTATTTCAATGGCTCCACCCTTCAAAAATAATTCTGGTTTCTTTTGGTCCCCCTTTGTATACTTTATGTGATGCCTGGATGGCCTTGAGTTATGAAAAGGTACTGCAACTCCTCAGAGACTGTCCATATGCCTTAACCAAGTCTATGTAATGGTGACCAAAACCAAAGTCACCATTGACAAATCCCAAACTGGAATGCCCTATGCTCCTTAAGGTTATGTGTTTGTATGTGAGAGGGAACACACCACAAGACCTCCCTCCGTGGAGAATAAAGGTTACTTTTCAGCCCATCTGTTGCTACATGGAATTATTGTCAATAACACTAAAGATCAGTAGTTCAGTCTAAACTTTCTTGTACATTTCATAAAGGACAGTAGAGTGGCCTTAGACTATATCCTGGCCATCTGAAGAAAACATCCACTGCCCCCAAGACTTAATTTACTTTGGATGAGGGCAGGTTCCTAGGGAGTGTGGTTGAAGTCAGCAC
This sequence comes from Cephalopachus bancanus, assembly GCA_027257055.1. Lineage (NCBI taxonomy): Eukaryota > Metazoa > Chordata > Mammalia > Primates > Tarsiidae > Cephalopachus > Cephalopachus bancanus. The sequence goes on from JAPVLO010000033.1 coordinate 261,125, forward strand.
TGCAACCATGCTCAGAGTCCTATTTGCAGCAACTTTAATTAGATGTTGTATAAGACATGTTGAATGGCATCGGCCCCAGCCATCTGTCAGATCAATGAGAGTGGCATATGGAGTGGCATACATAAGTGGAAACTTGCCAGAAGTCAAGACAGCACAGGACCAGAGTGTTGTTTATTGGGAGATAGAGGACTCCCACAGTCTCTCACACTCCTGGGAACACCAAGAACACAAGGCCCTGACTCCTCCTCACCTAGATCATTCCTGAGGATTCTGTTTGCAATGAGGGATGAGATAAATTCTGAGGGGTAAGATAAAGTCTCAGTCTAAAAGTAATCTTTTATTTTTTTATTTTAAAGATATGGGGTACAATTAAGGTTAGGGATACAAATATTCATTATGCAAGTACCCTTGTTGATGAGGTGTGCCTCTCCCTGGTAGTTTCCTTCAACTGCCAATCCCACCCCCACTCCCTTGGCAGTTTCCTGCTACTGCCAATCCCTTTCTTATAGTATTATGATAATTGTTCAAGGTTCGTTTGTGAGTAAAAATACATGGTACTCTGTTCTTTATTTCTGTGATAGATCACTGAGTATGATCAACTCTAAATCCATCCAAGTTGCTGCAAAGTCCAACGTTTGCCCTTCTTTATGACTGCATAATAGTCCATTGTGTATATGTACCACATTTTTTTTATCCTGTCCAACTTTGATGGGCAGTATCATTGGTTCCATGTTTTTTCTATTGTGAATAGAGCTGCAACAAACATGTGTGTGCCGGTACCTTTTCTGTAGAATGGCTTGAGTTCCTCTGGGTATATTCCCAATAGGGGGATTGCTGGGTCATATAGAAGGTCAATTTCTAGTTCTTTCAGAAATCGCCACACTGTCTTCCAAAGAGGTTGCACTAGTTTGCAATTCCACAAGCAGTGTAGAAGCGTTCTCTTTTTTTCACATCCTCACCAAACAGTATGTTGTTATATTAATGATGGCCATTTTTACTGGGGTTAGATGGTATCTCAATATGGTTTTGATTTGCATTTCTCTGATGATTAGTGAGGCTGAGCACTTTTTCATGTGTCTGTTGTTTGCCTGTATATCTTCTTTTGAGAAGTGCCTATTCATGTCTTTTGCCCACTTTTTTATAGGGCTGTTTGTCTTTTTGTTTTCTGTGCACTTGAGTTCGGTAAAGGAGTAATGTTGCCGATTGCTTGCTACAAAATGATGAGTTCCTCAAGCTCAGTATTCCTCTTGGCACACAAGCCCTGTCTGTGTAGCACCTATCTGGACCCTCCACGTCATCCCATGGGACTTAGAAACAAGGGAACAGATACAGTATCCTGATGCATATGCTATTCATTGCGCCATGAGTAGTATACTCTTCCGTCTCTCACTCCTGGAGTCTCTTGTCTTCTGCCAGCATCCTCACAACTACAGCAGGTGAACTCATTCACCTGGAGAAAGGGTAAAACCTCCGAACCATCACAGTTCTAGCATTAGAAGGGGTGGGAGGGACAGTTGATATTCAATCAAGTGAATGATTACAATGACATGTTATTCCCTTGGGATTCTTTCTTTTTTTCTGCAGTTTTAGAACTACCTGACAATCAGCAGTTAGCTCTTATTCACATTAACTGTAGATTTCTGAAAGTGGTCACAGCGCATATGATAACCCAGTATAGAGCTTGTTGGGTTCATTACATTTTCTGGACAAGCACGTGGTATTGGACATTCCTTATTCCTTTGGCCAAGAAAGTTCTGTTGTGCTTAGAATCATTGTGCACACTGGCAACTCCCATCTTCTTCAGGGCAAGTTTCCGGCTCTCTCTGGGCACCCAAGAGAGATACTCCTTAAAGCCCACTCTATGGATGAGATTGTGGATGTTGATAGTGTATTCGCTAGTCACCAACTCATTGATGGCAGATGGCCCTTCTCACCACCCTACTTCTTAGAAGGCACTCTGCTGACCCAGGGTTGGAAAGGAAGAGCGCAAGGGATTGTGGGAGAGGAGAGCAGAGGTTGTGAGTTCAACGTCAGGGTCACTTCCAGGTGGGTGGATGGGCTGCGCCTTTGCATTTTACAAAGAAGGCTGCCTAAGAGAAATCGTTCCTGCTACCCCTAAAAACTGATTGTCAAATAGTGGAGTTTCTGACTGTGCATCAGGTAAATAGATGGAAGATCTGTCCACCCCCTCCCCCTCCAGGAGTGAGAGGACTATCTAAGCAGCCCTCAAACAATGTGGAATAGGCTATCATAGACAGCAAGGGAGAGCAATAGGAAAAGGTGGGCTGTGGACTTGGCTTTGAATCCTGGCTTTGCCATGAACTCTGGGAACTAAAGTAAATTACTTAGGGCCTCGGTACCCACGTTTCTTCATCAATACAGTGGGTATATTAACACCAATGCCATGAGGATTCATCAGTTAAATCGTGTAAATCTCCCAGCCTTGATCCTTGCTATCGGTGTCCCCTTTGCCCCCCAGAGAGAACACTGACTCCACGTAGAGAGAACACACACTCATCCTGAGCTCAGAGGGGACAACCTTTCCTCCTCTCTGAGTCACTCATTTCTACCTGCCTCCCATGCCAATTCATGAGGGAGTCTGTTCCTCATCAGCACAGAAGGTGTTTTCATACGCCCACGTGTTGGGAGCCACCGGAGACAGACTGTGTCTGGGAGAGGCTGGTGATCACGACAGAGCCTAACGGCAAGAACTTTCCCTGGTCTGCTGGCAGCAGCCCCTTTCCTCCTGCAAAGCGGGTTCTGAGCCTGGAGGCCGGGGATGAAAAAAACAAGACTGAGAAAGGCCTAACTGCCAGTTTCTATGTGGGGGTAGATGGCTGGATTCACTGTTCTGGGCTCCCACAACCATCACTGGATGGAAAGATAAGCACCTTGAACTCTCCTCCCAGCTGCATCTCCTCCCTCTCTCACTCTTCCTCCTCCTCAGGCCCCCTTCCAGCCTGAGCAGCAGGGCCTTTAGGGGAGGGGGCAGAAGGGTTTTCCTGGCCCCTCTAAGTGCCTGTCCTACCATAGCCCTCAGCTAGGCTGCTTTGAATTATTGTGTTTTTTAGGAAGGTGTACGTTCCCAGAGTCTATGTTTTTACTTACCTCTCCTCAATATGTAGCATTAATTACTTTGCATGTTGCAGGCACTCTTTGAAAACTTGACACTGAGTCACCTCAACCTTGACCTGCTTTGGAACTGCTACCCCAGGAAACACCAGCTTGGAAGAGGCCACAGAAGGTCACCTGTGTGGTTCTTTTCGGATGTTTCCACAGAGGTAACAGCAGCCCAGGGAGGGTAACTGGCCTGCCCAAGGTGGGACAGCAGTCGATGGAAAGAGGACATGGAGGCAGGGACCAGGGGCTGGCATGGCGCTCTCTGTTCTTTGGATTATATTAAACTATAATTTGCCTGGACAACTATTGGGTTTGCTGAAATAAATCTTCCCGGAAAACACTGGAAAGAACATCCATTAAACGGCATTTGCAAGTAATGTATTTAAAGACATTCATCAGTGAAGAGACTCCAGGTGGCTAGAAAAGCCTGATTAAGTTGGCAAAGGGCAGGAGTAGAAAAAAAGTGACTTTGCCTTTTTCCTAAAATGAAGCCAAGAGCCAGTTGGCACTCGGCACAGAGACCTCCTCCTGGGGCCTCCTTCCCTTAGGCATAGGAGGCCAAAGACCAGCATCATAAGAAGCAAGAAAGGAATGTTTCTGTTTTTGTCTCTCAAATCTAAACATTGCTTTTTATTTTCCAGGCTTCACCCACTTTTCTCACCCTTTTCTTATATTTATTTTTTTCCATTAGAGATAACAGAAAGAAAGAGTCCACAGGAGCCTTTCTGTGACTGTCTCACCACAGTTTGGTGCTAGAACCAATTCCGAATTCCTTTGCTTTGTTTTTGTTCCATGTTACTTTTTCCATAGGTAGCAGTTTCTATTAAATCCATAAAACAGTCATTTGCAGATGGTCTGGCATCTTTTTCTTTGTCGTAAAGTATGCTACTAACAAGGTTAGCTCCATCCACTTGATATTTTCATTGGGTATATATATTTTAATTCTGAGTCATAAGAAAATAATATAGCAGACAAAATATACATTCCCTGAGGCAAATAACAAGGAAGCTTTTAAACACAGATTTTACTGAGTTGAGCCAGCTGCAGATATGAATAATTCCCTTTTGTAGACAATTTGAAGCTTATTTCTATGAATATATTGTATAACCCTTCAATTTTAAATCTGGAAGAAATGTCAGAATTAATTCTGTTTGCCATCTGATTTTCCAGAAGAGGAAACTGAGGCTTGGATGTGAAATAACTTGCCTAAACTCCCTAACAAGGTGGTGTCAGAAGTAATATAGAAAACTAGATTTTTTTCATTTTTTTTAACTGAGTTGTTTCTGAGAAAAATAAGTATCGTTTAGTAACAATGTGCTACTAATGCCTTGCACCTAGTAAGCCCTCAATATTATCTGTTTATTGAGTATGTGATTCATGGGAATTTGAAAACATCACTGACCATCAAAAAAATAATAATAAGTCAATGGGGGAAAAGAGACAAATCTCTTATGCAGTAAGTGTTCTAGGAACCCATCGACATCAGTGTACCAGTTAGCATTGTTGTGAGATGCTGTATTTGACTTCGGGAAAATTTTTTTTTTTTTTGAGATTTTTTTTCTAACACATTTTCCCATTTCATGTTGGGTGATTTATATGAACAACCTGCCCACACCACACTGAGTATGCAGCAGTTTTTGACTAACTGCATGGCCCCTGTACCCCACTCTCCCTATTCCCTCCATCTCGCCCTGAGCGACTTTGTTTTGTTTCCCCGGATGAAGAGTCCTCAAAGGGAAACATTTTGCCATGTAGAAGAGATGAAACAAAAACGGCAGAAGCACTAAACGGCATCAAAATTGATGAGTTCAAAAACTGTTTTGAGCAGTAGAAAAAGCATCTTGATAGGTATATTCCATCAAACAGAGAGTCCTTTGAAGGGGATAGTAGTTTAAACATGTAAGAATAAATATACAATTTTTTTTTTTTTTTTGAGTTGGAGTCTCACTCTGTCGCCCAGACTGGAGTGCAGTGGCCACTCCCGGCCACCGCAGCCTCGACCTGCTGGGCTCCGGCGATCCTTCTGCCTCAGCCTTCCAAGTAGCCGGAATTACAGGCATGCACTACCACGCCCGGCTGATTTTTTGATTTATTGTAGAGATGAGGTCTCACTGCCTAGGCGGGTCTCGAACCCGCGGGTTCAGGCAATCCACTCACCTCAGCCTCCCAAAGGCACGGGATTACAGGCTGAGCCACCGAGCCCGGCTTTTATACAATTTTTTATAAATAAATTCTGGAGTTTTTGGGTTCTTCCTTTGTAGATGGCATGTGGTAGGAGGTGAAACTTTAAAGGAAGCTTTAAGCCAGATCATGACACCCTCTCAGTGCTAGTCTAAGGTGACTCTATTAAAAGACATGAAGCTTTTGGAAGTTTCTAAACTCACGACCACTACCAGACCAATGTTTCAGGAAGGCGACTCTATTGCCACTATGGAGGGTATAAATATAAACATAAAAGTATAAGTATAATATAAAAAGAGAGGGTGATAAAAATAAGGGACAAGATCAGAGAAGCATGAAGAGGAAGACCAAGTGGATAAGGCATTCATTGATACCCACGATTGTCACAGGATTGCTCACAAGGCCACTTTGCACCCTTAAGAATTAATGGGAACCCCAAAGAGCTTTCATCTATGTGGGTCGTATCTATTTTTACAATATAGTAAATAAAAACTGAGAAAATTGAAGAAAAAAAGACACTGTGCACACATTCCATTAGTCATTGGAGACGGGACGTCACACACCCTGCAGCTTCTGACAAACTCCACTTTCTACTCTTTAAAAAATCAGATGGAAAGAGGAAAATAATGTTTTACTAGTACTATGAAAATATTTTCACCTCACAGATCCCCTGAAAGGGTCTCAGGGATGTCAGGGAAACATTATTTGATAACCATTGATCTAGGTAATAAACCCAAAGCAGAGATAGAAGGGAAGAGAAGAGAACAAATTGATTGCAGTTCGAACATCATCTCAGGAGACTTGGTGACAGATTGGGCTTGGGTGGAATGGTCTGGGAGCAGATGAGGGAGAGAAAAAAAGCTAACAAAGAAACACTGAGATTTTAATTTTGAGGAACTGTGCAATTTTTCCCTCAGCCTCTCTAACATTTATATATGTTGTAAATAAAAATAAAATTTGCATAATACTTAAAAGTGTTGCTTGACTGTTTTGTCTTTTTATCGAGATTCTTAAACTACTCCATGGAATTCCACTCATAGGGAGTCTTTCTCCTCCTGACAAGCTACCAGTGACATCAAGGACTTGGAATAAATGGGTAATGAATAAGTAGAACCGACTAACTCAGATGCATATGACAAATAATTTTCTGAGCCCTCAGTTGAAAAACATAAAAGTGCAAACTTCCGCTCTTCAACAATGAATCACCTTTTAAATACTTATTGAAGCTATTTTCCTAAGGGGACATCTTCCTCCCACCCCACCAGCCCAAGAACAATAATACTAAATCCACTTCAAGAACACCCATCACTAAACTGTGCCTTTCTTTACGTAGGGTGTGTCCATTTAATTAGTTTTAATTTAAAGAGCAATTAACAAGGTTTCAACATAGAACAGCACAATAAAAGCCCATTTTTACTTCCGGAACTACTGAATCATCTCCGATGATTCTGATTTAGCCTGAATGTATTTTTACGATATAATTTTACTCCAAAGTCTTTATGAAAACCCACCTTTCAGTTCCTCTTTCCCTGCTTGGTTCCACACCCTCCCCTGTTTTAGCCTGTGAATCTCAATAAACGTTTTCAGTTTACCATGTGATTTCAATCAGCCACTTCATTCATTTTTTTTTTTTTTTTTCCCCGCGCTGTAACTATAATGTTCTGGCGAGCCTAGGTACACTCCCAGAATTTCACACCAAGTCTCGGGACATGGTACATTCACATGTTTTAACAGTTCAGGAACATTTTCCATAGACCCTGAAGAGCCATGATGAGACCTTAGTGCATATTCAACTGTGTCTTTTCTCCAGCTCTGCCGCAGCGGGTCCTGCCACATCAGACAAGTCTTGTCACTTCCCGATCAACTTGTGCTTATCACTCTTCTGTGCCTTTCCTCATGCCCTTGAGATTCTTAAGCTACCCCACAGTGGTCTACTTGTTGAGATTCTTTTCCTCCTGTCAACAAGGTACCAATGATAGTAAAAACCTGAGGCCAAGTACGGTGGCTCACGCATGTAATCCCAACACTTTGGGAGGCCGAGGTGAGAAGATTGTTTGAGCCCAGGAGTTCAAGACCAGCCTGGGCAACTTAGCAAGACCTTGTCTCCACAAACAATTAAAAGATTAGCCAGGCATGCTGGCATGCACCTGTTGTCCCAGCTATTCTGGAGGCTAAGGTGGAAGGATCTCCTGAGTTCAGAAGTTCAAGGTTGGGGTGAGCTGTGATTGTGCACTCCAGCCCGGGTGACAGAGTAATGCCCTGACTCAAAAATTAAATAAAAAAGGGACTTGGTATAAATGTTGATGAATTAATGATAAATGAAAGAATGATTTCCTTCACCTGGTTTGTTTTTGTCACCTCCACCCCCTCCCCACCCTTCCTTTTCTTCAAGATGCCGTTCGTATGCTCCTGGCTGTGGGACTCCTCCTCCCGTGCCCCCAGCCTGGTTTAATTGCTCACCTCCCATGACTCCATGCACTCAGCTGTGCTCTAGTCATTTCTCAGTTCTTCGCCCCATGACTCATTAAACTGTGGGCTGCTTTTCGCCATAACGTCATGTGTATAATCAGCCCTTCATCATTGCGGCTCGAAGGGAATAGACACCTAACAAGACAGGAGAGATCAGCTCACGCCTCCTACCTCAGCACATGCCCAGAAGTTTCCCGAATTCCTCATCCACATCTGATCTGTTTCCTTTCCATAGGAGACAGCTCTTCTGTAGTACTTGGTATGTATCACCAAACACAGCATTGTGTCTTAAGAGTTATTACATTTCCAATTCACCTTCTCAGAGTGAAGAATGAGTAATAGTTTAGGTTGGGTGCAGTGACTCATTCCTGTAACCCCAGCACTTTGGGAGGTGAGGCAGAAGGATGGCTTGAGGGCAATAGTTCGAGATCAGACTGGGCAACATAGCCAGACCCTATTTCTACAAAAAATTTTAAAAATTAGCTGGACATGATGGCACATGCCTATAGTCTTAGATACTTGGGAGGCTGAGGCAGAAAGATCCCTAGAGCCCAGGAGTTTGAGGCTGTAGTGAGCTATTATTATGCCACAGCACTCCTAGGTAACAGAGCAAGAACCCATCTTTAAAAATAAAAATAAGGGAGGGGAGGGGGCGGTGGCTCACGCCTGTAATCCCAACACTTTAAAAGGCTAAGGGAGGAGGATTACTTGAGCCCAGAAATACAAGACCAACCTAGGCATCATACCAAGACCTCATCTCTACAAAAAATCAGAAAATTAGCCAGGTGTGCTGATGTGTACCTGTAGTCCCAGCTACTCAGGAGGCTGAGATGGGAGGATTGATCACCTGAGCCCAGGAGCTCGAGGTTGCAGTGAGCAGTGATCGTGCCACCACACTCCAGCCTAGGCAACATAGTAAGACCCCAACTCAAAAAAACAGCAACAAAAAAGTAGGACGCTCTTAACTAAGGGTGGGGAGAAATAGATATGCGATCCAGAGCTACACATGGACACAGTATGCGTCTTCAAATACTTCCTAGGTGGGCACACCTCTAGCCCTTTGGCTAAGCACAGTGTTCCTGCTTTAAGAACAAATGTTGTCAGGTATAGCACTGTTCGGGAATGCAGCTTGTCTGAACTCATCTCCGAGCCTTTGCTGAAGTTACTCCCCAGTCTGGTTCATCTTTCAGCCATTCTTTCACTTCTCCCCTCAAGAGTCTCTTGACTAGCCGGGTTCGGTGGCTCAGCTTATAATCCCGCGCCTTGGGAGGCTGAGGTGAGTGGATTGCCTGAGCCCGCGGGTTCGAGACCCACCTGGGAAAATTGGCAAGACCTCATCTCTACAATAAATCAAACAATCAGCCGGGTGTGGTAGCGCGCACCTGTAGTTCCAGCTACTTGGAAGGCTGAGAGCCCGGCAGGTCGAGGCTGCGGTGGCCGATGCGGCCACTGCACTCCAGTTTGGGCGACAGAGTGAGACTCCAACTCAAAAAAAAAAAGAGTCTCTTGACTAGCAATCCCACCTCCATGTCACCATACCCACGTCAATCTTAACTCACTTCGTTCTTCTCTCACCCCAATATCTGGTTCGAATTATTTCATGCGGGAGGGAGTAGTCATTTCTGCCAGCGAGTAATATTCTGGTCCAGGATGATAGGTTATGTATGGAAAGACATGTGGCATTTGGAATTCAACAAAGCCAGATTCAATCTCATGTTCTACCTGTGTAAGCTTGGGCAGGTTATGCAAACTTCTGAGCCTCCATATCCTCATCAATAAAATAGACAGGGGTGAGGCTCAGACAAACCCCAGGAGGCTGGACAAGCCATCAGACCATCAACACAACCTGCTGTGTGGATCAGGACAAACGCCTCGCACAAGACATACTAGAGAAGGTTGGCCCTATCTACGTGGTCCCCTCTCCGTTCTAAACAGTTCCTGGACTCAGGGATTCAGGGTAATGTCTACTAAAGTAAAACGCCAACTTGTTTTCAAGAAGGGAAGTGTTTATGCTGCCTCTGCATATAGTCATAAGGGGAAACAACAGATAGCCTTCTGAAGATATGGTCTAAGACACAAAAATAAAAGAGTCAGCTTTCTGCCAAAGTGACTTCAAAATATGGGTCTTGAGTAGTTCAAAACCCTAAAGACTGACCTTATGGTCAAGGGCCTCAAACTCACTGTGCAGTTCTTACCCTGACCAAGGGCCATGTTTCCTCTTAACCAGATGTGACATCCTGTGATCCCTATTTATGTGTCCTTCTGTATGGAATTCAACTTTTTATCACTTGACAGTAGAGTAAGTACAACGCCTACCCAATGAATCCCGGGCCAGGGCCTGTCATAGATCTGCTTTCCTAAAAAGGTACTACTACCCGCTTTTATTAAAAAATAGAGAAGGAAGCCCTAAGAACATTGTATGTTTTATGTGCTTCTATGACCTAGTGAAATAGGTGGAATGCATTTAAACCTTTAATGGTAGTAACCTCAAGAGGGTGGGTAGAGAGGAAATGATTGTCTCTTTCTTTAAATACTTCTCATAACTCTGAATGGTGCCAGTGAGCATGTCATTGTTTGGGCATTGTGTCCAATAAATAAATTTATTTATTTATTTATTTATTGTTTGAAAAAGTCATTCCTTTTAGCCTCTAATAAAACAGATATTGGCTGTTGCTATTTTTAACTTCAACTAGCTTCTACTTCCCACAAAAAGTTACCAAAAGCAGTTTAGGAGATGATAGCCAACTTGACCTCAGGTTGACTAAATTAGCAATGGACTTCAGCTTCCAGAAGTCTCATGGTAAGACTATTCATGTTCCTCTTCCCTTTTCACTTTTTTTTTTTTTTTGAGTTGGAGTCTCACCCTGTCATCCAGGCTGGAGTGCAGCGACACGATCCCGGCTCACTGCAGCCTTGATCCTCTAGGCTCAGGCGACCCTTCTGCCTCAGTCTCCCAAGTAGCTGGGACTACAGACTGTACCAACACGCCCTGCTAGTTTTGTGGGGTTTTTTTTTCTTTGTAGAGACGCGGTCTCCCTATGTTGCCTAGGCTGGTCTTGAACTCCTGAGCTCAAGTGATCCTCCTGCCTCAGTCTCCCAAAGTGCTAGGATTACAGGCCTGAGTCACTGCACTCAGCCTTTTTTTTATTTTTAAACACAGCTATGTGCAGATTCACCTCCACCTCCCCCCATCAGTAGACAATTAATGATTAAGTAAATCAGCCAAATGGAAGTTGACAGCTTTGAGTGGACTGTTGACAGCTTCCCCTCCAGCTTCCTTGAGCCTATTGTGGACACTATTAGTGCCTTGCCTGGTCCCTTTGCCAGGCGGTGCCTCCACCCTCCATCTTTAGGAAGTAGTGGCTGCTGGTGGCTCACAGTTGCCCCTTCTCTGAAGAACTGTGCTCAGCTCCCGGGAGCCACCTCGCCGCCAACTACTGCCTAGGAGGCCATGGGCCTCCCACACTGCTGAAAAGCACAGGCCACACAGCGCTGGTGCCCAAAAAGCACAGGCCCCCTGCTGGCAGGTGAGCCAACAACCACAGCCACAGAAGATGCCCTTGGCCTTGGCCTTGGCCTTCGCTGAAGGCCATCTTTGCTTATTTACTCCCTTCTTTAGCGGGTTCTTTCTCAGTAAATCACTTCCATAAGATAAGCACATCTCTTTACACAGTGCCTTTGTATTCTCATGACAGCACTTTCATGTAATTTATAATTGACTGAAACCTACAAATTAATACCAAAAAACCAACCTACTCACTACTCATCCTATTGCACGCCCCAATTCAGGTATGAAAAATTACTTTTATGTAAAAATTACTTTCATGTAATTTTTTGGATTCCAGAAGACCCTCTTAAGGGCAACAATATGTGAGGAGGGACGCCCCCCCCCAAAATTGGAATTACGTTTTGGAGGGCAGGCCTCTTATAGTACAGGCTTCCTCTGCTGGGTAGGTGTTCTAGGAACCCATCGATATCAGTGTTGTTGTGAGAGACTATATTTGGCTCCAGTGAATTTTTGTTTTTGGAGATTCTTTCAACACATTTGCCCATTTCATAATGGGTGATTTACACAAACAAACTGCCTACACCACACTGAGGTTCAGCTGTTTTTGAGCTAAAAAGGCATGACCCCCATGCCCTACCCTCTCTATTCACCTTCTCTTGCCCCAGGGGTGACTTTTTTTTGTTTTCCCACTAAAAAAAGTCCCCAAAGAGAAATGTTCTGCCAATGTGGAAGAAGTGAAACAAAAAACGGCAGAAACACTAAAAAGCATCACAATTGATGAGTTCAAAAAGTGTTTTGAACAATGGAAAAAACATCTGGATGGCTGTATTGCATCAAACGGAGAGTATTTTGAAGGTGACTGAAGTTTAAACATGTAAGAATATGTTTAATACCCTTTTTTAAATAAACAAATTCCAGATTTTGGGGCATCCTCTCGTATGGAGGTCTGAGGAATGGAAAAAGGAGAGTTTGGCCATACTCTGGTCTTTAACCAGCCACTGCAAATTCCAACATGGCTCCATCTCCATTATCTGTCCTATAGCCCAGAGGAAAGGGCAGAACTCCCCTGGGTACCAAAAGAATACTTTACATCTCTGAATGTACCTGCGTATGGGGTTGACAGGTATATACAATAATACAAAAAATTGCATTAACATTTTAATTGAGATTTTTGAAACCTAATTGATGGATTAGTAGATTAATAAGGTGAAACAACAAATAAAAGGAAAGTATTAGCATTTGGTCAATTATTCACAGAGAGTCTATTTTTTATTTATAGGATAAGTTACAATTTTCCTTTTTTCAAGAGAATAGATTTTATAGCCTTATCTTGATCCAGAATAATTACATATAAATAGAATTTTAGGATCGAAAACCAAATGATCTCCTTACCAACTGTGGATGCAGGGTCATCATGCTAAAAACCAAAAGGAAAATATATTGCATCACTTTGTTTGAAGAATGCAGGCAAATGACAGAAATGTAATTTAATCATCTCTGTAATGTATAAGAGGTTCAGTCCTATTTGGAGTAAACTATGAACTCTAACCATAAAACAAACCATATTTAAAAATAAATACCCACAACTTGAACATCTGAAGAGCACGTCTGCATTGAAAGGAGTCAGTCCAGGAGAACACACACTTTTTCCAGCGAGCTTTCCATTGTTTCAACAATTGAGGAGAGCTTCTTTTAGAATTGCCTTCACAGACCACAGCATATTCTTGGAAATTTTTCAGTGGTGAAAAGTCTTTGGTCTTTGAGGTTGGCTTCGACCTTCAAAAACAGCCAACACCTATTTTCAGACCAGCCTGAGTAAAACAGAATGATAGAGCTGGGTAGTTAAGGCCATGACACAAGTGGGGTAATTTACAAAAATACTCAAGCGTAGGGAAATTAAAACAAAGGCAGTTGCTGTGTCCTGCCCTCCACATCCTAGCCCTGTTGTTGTCTCCCTCTGGGTGTCTCCATGGTGTTTTTTTCTGCTGGATACTAAACTCTGCTGAGTTTTCCTTAGAGACCCGTATTTCAGACCTCAGAACTTAAACTGAATCACATAACATGATAATAATATTCCACAACAATAATGTCTCTCAGCCATGTTAGCTTAAGGTTTGACTCCTTGCTGCCCAGGTGCTTATCAGCTTCGTTATCATAAATCTTTATGTGGTGGTAATGCATAAGAGTGTGGAGCCTGGAGTCAGGCTGCTTGTTGTCGAACCCCTGCTCCAATACTTTTGTTTTTTAAAGACTGGGTTTCGCTCTGTCATCCAGGCTGGAGTGCAGTGGCATGATCATGGGCTCAAGAGATCTTCCTGCCTCAGTCTCCCGAGTAGCTGGGACTACAGGTAGGCACCACCAAGCCTGGCTAATTTTTCTACTTTGGGAGGAGTCTCACTAGGTTGCCCAGGCTGGTCTCGAACTCCCAGCTTCAAGCGATCCTCCCACCTTGGCCTCCCAAAGTGCTGAGATTATAGTTGTGACTCATCATGCCTGGCCTCCAAGACTTATTATTAAGCCTAATGACTCAACCTCCCTAGGTTTCAATTTCATCATCTGTTAAACGAAGATAGTAATTGTATCTTCCTCATGTTGTGCAGATTAAGTGATTTAATATAGTTCAAATGCTTAGAACATTGCCTGCTACATAGTCAATTGCTAAGTAAATATTAACCTTAATTATTTTGTGTGATTTGGGGGTGTAACAGACAAAAAAATGAGCTAGACTTCAAAAACAAACAAACAACAATGACAAAACAAAAACCAGCCTTTGTTGATTTAAATAATGTACTGTCCTAATCTAAGTCATGGGATCTTTTTTTTTTTTTTTTGAGTTGAAGTCTCACTCTGTTGCCCAGAGGGAGTACAGTAGCAAGCTCAAGATCACCCCAGCATCGATCTGCTGGCCGTCCTTTCGCCTCAGCCTTCCAAGTAGCTGGAACTACAGGCATGTGCTACCACACCCTGCTAATTTTTGATTTATTGTAGAGACAAGGTCTCGCCACGTTGTCCAGGCTGGTCTCGAACATCAGCCTCCCAATGTGCTGGGATTACAGGCCAAGCCACCAAGCCTGGCTAGTCGTGGGATCTTAAAAGGATTGAAGGCTATAGACAGAGATTCCCAGGGCTCAGATTATATAAGACAGAAACAGCTTTTGAGAACCACTTTAGAGTTCCACATCTGTAGAAGTCAACATAACGTTAGGAACCTCCAAAGAGAAGGCTTGATTGCTGGTACCAGAAATTGCTAGCAGTTTTTTCGTATTTTCTAGAATATACAGTGCTACCTATTTTTTAAAAAATCCTTGTTTTAGAGATAAAAGTATGTGCCTTAGAATTTATTAAATATGACCATAGATGTTTATAGGAGGACAGCTAGCAGTCCAGCTCCCGTGGATTATTTTACTTCCTAGGTAGAGCCTAATCCTGAAAAGAGCAACTCTCCCAAGATTCCATTAAAAAAGTAATAAGGGGCTTTAGTTAGCACAGAGAGAAGGGGAAAGACCCAAGGGAAGGCCATATTTTACATATGAGGCGAAGAAAATGCAGAATGAGAAAAATTTTGAGTGAATATAAGTATTTCCTAATGCAGGTGTTAGACAACAAATTCTGAAACTCAGAACTATTTTTCCATCTGTGGAAAGAGTACATTATTCCACAAAAGCAAAACAACCAGGCAAGAGGGAAGAACTCTCAGCCCTCTCTTTCCATGCTGTCCCTTGGGTTTCTGGGAGCTCCAGGTTTTGACTGTAACCATGGTTACGGTCACCTGGGTCGGCTGGTCTCCATCTAATAGCACTGGCGCCAAGACAGCTGCAAATAGCATTCACGAATGCAGACGGGTCAATAGGCCCCAAAAGCTCAGATCCCATTTGTAACCATTTGTTTTTCTATTTCAATTCAACAAATATTAGTCAAAGAATCTGGACTAGGTGCAGATTATTGTCTGAAAAATAAAATAGGACCAGCCGTGGTGGCTCACACCTATAATTCCGGCACTTTGGGAGGCCGAGGCAGGAGAATCATTTGAGCCCAGGAGTTCAGACCAACCTGGGCAACATAGTGAAACCTCGCCTCTACAAAAACTAAAACAAAAATTAGCCTGGCATGCTGGTGCATGGCTGTAGTCCCAGCTTCGAGGAAGACTGAGGCGAGAGGATCATCTGAGCCCAGGAGGTCAAGGCTGCAGTGAGCCACAACCATGCCACTAGATGACACTGCATGCCACTGGGTCACAGAGTGAGACCCTGAAACAAACAAACAAAGCAGAGTGAACCAGGTGCAGAGTATTTTGTCCCAAGGACTAACAAAGAGACTCGAATTTAGCATCAACCTGGGACTCCTTCTGTGCAGGGGGATCAAAGCAATAGGAAGTAAGAGAAGAACAGGGCAGTATGGGAAAGAGGGAGCACGAAGAGGAGAGGCAGAAAGAGGGAGAGGCGGGCTGACATCTGCAAACACAGTCCGGTTGTCTTAGTGCCTTAGACTGCCCCAGAAACAGCTCTACGCAGAGTGTGGGAAAGCCACCTCCTGGTCATCCATCGGAATCTGTTCATCATAAATTTGAAACAGGCCAGGCACGGTGGCTCACACCTATAATCCCAGCACTTTAGGAGGCCGAGGTGGGAGGATGGCCTGAGCCCAGGAGTTCAAGATCAGCCTGGGCAAAATGGCAAGACCTCGTCTCTACCCCAAAAAATCAACAAATTAGCCGGGTGTGGTGGTGCATGCCTGTGGTCTCAGCCACTCGGGAGGTTCAGACAGGATAAGCCCAATAGGCCGAGGCTGCGGTGAGTCATGAGCATGCCACTGCACTTCCAGCCTGGGCAGCAGAATGAGACTCTGACTAAAAAAAAAAAGAAAAATTGAAACCAATTGCAAAGGTGTCCCTAAGGATCTTTGCCTCTCACACTAGACCCACCATCACCACCGACAGCTTATGACTAACATGTAAATTCCTAACATGCTCCCTATATTAAAATGTGACTCTTAGCCGGGCTCGGTGGCTCAGCCTGTAATCCTGCACCTTTGGGAGGC
Source organism: Cephalopachus bancanus (assembly GCA_027257055.1). Lineage (NCBI taxonomy): Eukaryota > Metazoa > Chordata > Mammalia > Primates > Tarsiidae > Cephalopachus > Cephalopachus bancanus. The sequence continues at coordinate 277,440 of JAPVLO010000033.1, forward strand.
TGAGGTGAGTGGATTGCCTGAGCCCGTGGGTTCGAGACCAGCCTGGGCAGCGAGACCTCATCTCTACAATAAATCAAAAAAAAAAAATCAGCCGGGCGTGGTAGCACATGCTTGTAATTCCGGCTACTTAGAAGTTTGAGGCGGAAGGATCGCCTGAGCCCAGCAGATCGAGGCTGCAGTGGCCGGGAGCGGCCACTGCACTCCAGTCTGGGCGACAGAGTGAGACTCCAACTCAAAAAAAAAGAAAGTGACTCTTGGTCCATCTCCTCAGCTGCATTTGGGAGCATTTTTGCATAAAGTTTAATCTTTTGAGCAAGCTCCTCTGTGAATCTACTGCTTTTTTTGCAGATGAAGAGCAGAATGAATCTGATTCATTTCTTTTTTTTTAAAAAGAAGTGGGGTACAATTCAGGGGTAGGTATGCAAATAGTCATTGTACAGGTAAAGTTTGGGCCTCACTTTGGTCCCTACTTCACCTGGTTTGAGATCAGGTACCCTTATTGATGAAATGTGCCCCCCCAACCCCTGGCAGTTTCCCACTACTGCCTATCCCTTTCTTATACTATTATGATAATTGTTCAGAGTCTGCTTAGGAGTGAGAACGTGTGGCACTCAGTTCTTTGTTTCTGTGATAGATCACTGAGTATTATAGACTCTAAATTCACCCAAGTTGCTGCAAAGTTCATAATTTTATTTTTCTTTATGGCTGCATAATATTCCACAGTGTATGTGTATCACATTTTTAAAATCCAGTCTACTTTTGATGGCCAGCATGGTTGGCTCAATGTTTTTGCTATTGTGAATAGTGCTGCAATAAACATGCGTGCACAGGTATCTTTTTTGTAGAATGATTTGAGTTTCTCTGGGTATATTCCCAGAAAGGGGATTGCTGAGTTGTACAGAAGGTCGATTTGATTCATTTCTTAAGTAAAAAACTTGGAAGATGAGCAGTGGCCTAGCTTGTCATTTTTTAAGTTAGGGTATAAACTGTATCGTATTTTCATTCATTAAAAAATTACTTCTAGCCAGACTCGGTGGCTCAGCCTGTAATCCCGTGCCTTGGGAGGCTGAGGTGAGTGGATTGCCTGAGCCCGCGGGTTCGAGACCCGCCTGGGCAGCAAGACATCATCTCTACAAGAAATCAAAAAATTAGCCGGGCGTAGTAGCGCGCCCCTGTAATTCCAGCTACTCAGAAGGCTGAGGCGGAAGGATCGCCGGAGCCCAGCAGGTCAAGGCTGCGGTGACCGGGAGCAGCCACTGCACTCCAGTCTGGGTGACAGAGTGAGACTCCAATTCAAAAAAAAAAAAAAATTACTTCGGGGGGCAGGGTGTGGTAGCTCATACCTGTAATTCCAGCACTTTGGGAGGTCTAGGCAGGCAGATTGCTTGAGCCCAAGAGTTTGAAACCAGTATAGGCAACATAGAAAAACCTCTTATTTACCATAAATAAATAGATGATAGATAGATAGATAAAATTAGCTGGGTGTGGTGGTGTGCGCCTGTAGTTCCAGCTACTTGGGAGATTGAGGGAAGGATCACCTAAGCCCAGGAGGTCGAGACTGCTATGATCCATGATTGTTGTGATTGTGCCACTGCACTCCAGCTTGGGTGACAGAGTGAGAGCCTGACTTAAGCAAAACAAAACCAAAAAAACTTCTTTTTAGAAAAAAAACAATAGTTAGATCTCAGTACTTTCATAGTTATCTAAAATAGTGTTCATAACCTCATTTTAAGCTATTCTAAATGGTTTAATGTCTTTCTTTATTATTTGGATCCAATATTACTTGAATTAGATTACTGAACATCTAAGGCTTAGAAATCTGACGTATATACAAGAATTAGGGAAACAACATCAGCATTTATCATATCAGAAATTGGCAGGGATTTGTCAGGAGATTATATCAGAACTTCATTTATCTGACTTAAATTTTCCTTGTTTTATATCCTTGCACATTTTTAAAAGGCAACTACTCAAACCATAAAATGAATGTTTTGTTATCTATAGTCTATTTTATAACTAACCCATCAATGTCATCATTGACATTTTTGTATCACATTTTTCTCATTGACAAACTGAGAGTCAGTAACATATTCAGAGTCTGGCAGCCCTAATTTAGTATCTTTGAAGCTTGATGACCTCTTGGCAATAAATTTGAAATTGTCTGCATTTCCCCCTACCACATACACATTTTGGTATTTTTCTAAAATGCCAGAGCTCCAGAGTTTATGTTGTTATGTCTGAGTATCTGAAAGATGCCAATGATAAAGCACATGACAATCATGGAAGCTATGTTATGTTGACTTTGACAGTTTCCTTAAATATAAATCCTGGCTGAGACTGCCAAAAGCTTCACAAAGGTCAGCCTGATTTGACCTCTCTAAGTGGGTGAAACCAGAATTCCTTGGCCTTACAAATTCCTGTGGTCTCCTCACCAATCCCTCCTTTCTAACATTAAGTTGATCCTCAGTGTTTACTTGTATGTATTTGGCCCCCAATACTTCCTTTCATGAGAATGTAGTTCCCAGCCAGAAGTCCCATTTGGGTAATTGACTTTTTCTTTGTTGATCATATCAAGCAAATCATACCAAATAATAACACTGTCATAACATGGTTCTTTCCAAGAAATGTCATCTTACTGATGGCATCTAAGACTGGATATTATTAAAATCTGGCATTTTTGTCATCCTAGCAGTATTGCAACTTAACACCCCTTGAAGAGAGATGTTCTGGCTTTTGATTCACATTTCAGTTTGGTGATTAAATAAAAACTGTGATAGAACTCTTCCCAAGGATTTGCTGTGCATGCTCAAATTCCTTGTTCTGTGTTGACTCAAGCTATTTTATAAAATACTTCTGTAAAATCAAGTCATTGAGATAGTTCAGAATTAAACAGAACAAACATTTTCATTTGTTTTTCACTTACTGAATATGTATAATCAAAATCACTTCATCATCTCTTAATTAATAGGATAATTAACTAGTGCAAAACTTTTTTTTTTTTTTTTGAGTTGGAGTCTCACTCTGTCGCCCAGACTGGAGTGCAGTGGCTGCTCCCGGCCACCGCAGCCTCGACCTGCTGGGCTCCGGCGATCCTTCCGCCTCAGCCTTCCGAGTAGCCGGAATTACAGGCGCGTGCTACCACGCCCGGCTGATTTTTTGATTTATTGTAGAGATGAGGTCTCGCTGCCCAGGCGGGTCTCGAACATGCGGGCTCAGGCAATCCACTCACCTCAGCCTCCCAAAGGCGCAGGATTACAGGCTGAGCCACCGAGCCCGGCTAGTGCAAAACTTAATGCCAAAGCATTGTTGAAAGTTCCACTCTGAAATAAAAACATTTGCCTGTATTCCACTCACTTTTGTTCCATCTGTTCTGATGTTTGATCATCACACCAAAAGAGATTCTCCCGAATTAAGAAGAAAACGGTGCTTGTTTTGATGATCTATACAAAATCTTCGGAACTTAATATTTGTTTCCAAAAGAGCCTTGTAGAACACACTTAATAAATCACTTCTCAAATAAAATGGAAAGAAGTATTTATTTGGCAGTAGATGGCTAGAAAGAAAGAAAGGATAGAGTCCAGGAAAAAAAAGGTTTCATTTTAATGTCAGGCTATATTTGGCTACAATTACACAATATTCAAACAAACATAACAGATAACATAGGAATTATTATCTCACTTAACCAGAAGCCTGTTAAAAGGTAGGATGTTATAGGGTGGACAGCATAGTTCAGCAATGGCAGAGCTCTGAGTCAGGTGAATCCATTGAAAACTTCATTCATTCATCCTTTCTTCATCCAACATGCTTGGACACCCTCTGTGCCAGCCCAGATGCTAGGAGAGAGTGGTCCAGGGCTGATTTGGGGCCTAGAAAAATGCAAGGCTCTGTGGTCAATACAGACAAGAGGTAAGTCAGGGTCTCTGTTGCTAAGATGCTAACTCTCTTTTTATCAGGAAAAGGCTCATATAAATGAAACCAAAGTAAAACAGTCTGATGCAATCATCAGGCATTCATTTGATCGTCACAGACTGTACCCATGTGGGTATGGAATCTGGTAAACTTAAAGCAGAAAGGGAATTTTCTGGGATGTCACTGAGAAACACAAAACTGACCGGAGGACTGGAGGACTAAGTCTGGAAAACAACACAAAGTCAAAGGTTGTCACAACCAAGGTCATGAAAAAAGAAGTGCTTGGCCAAAGTCCTTTATCACTGCAAGGAGGTTTTGAAGGATTCTCTTGGGTTTTCGAGGTATAGAATCATGTTATCTGCAAAGAGGGATAGCTAACTTCCTCTTTCCTATTTGGATACTCCTGATTTCCTTTGCTTGTCTGATTGCTCTAGCTAGGTCTTCCAATACTGTGTTGAACAGGAGAGGTCAGAGTGGGCATCCTTGTCTTGTTCCAGTTTTCAGGGGAAATATTCCAATTTCTGTCTTTTTAGCAGTATGTTGGCTATGGCTCTTAATGTTTTGAGGTTCCATCAATGCCTAGATACTGGAGGGTTTTTAATCAAGAAGGGGTGCTTGATTTTATCAAAAGCTTTTTCCACGTCTAATGATATAATCGTGTGGTTTTTGTCTTTACATCTGTTGATGTATTTAATTACGTTTATGGTCTTGTTGACATTGAACCAGCCCTGCATCCTGGGGATGAAGCCTACTTGGTCATGGTGGGTGATTTTTGAGATGCGTTGTTGGATCCGGTTTGCTAGAATCTTGCTAAGGATTTTAGCATCTATGTTCATCAAGGATATTGGTCTGTAGCTCTTTCTTTGTTGGAACTTTACCTGGTTTGAGTATCAATGTGACGTTAGCATCATAAAATGATTTGGAGAGAGTTCCATCTTTCTCGATTGCCTGGAATACTTTCAGTAGGAGTCATATCGGTTCATCCTTGTATGTTTTGTAGAATTCTGCTGGAAAGTCATCTGGTCCAGGGCTTTTTTTGTAGGTAGTTTTCTTTCTTTCTTTTTTTTTTGAGTTGGAGTCTCACTCTGTCACCCAGACTGGAGTGCAGTGGCCGCTCCCGGCCACCGCAGCCTCGACCTGCTGGGCTCCGGCGATCCTTCCGCCTCAGCCTTTCGAGTAGCCGGAATTACAGGCGCGCGCTACCACGCCCAGCTAACTTTTTGATTTATTGTAGAGATGAGGTCTCACCAAGTTGCCCAGGCGGGTCTCGAACCCGCGGGCTCAGGCAATCCACTCACCTCAGCCTCCCAAAGGCGCAGGATTACAGGTTGAGCCACCGAGCCCAGCTTGTAGATAGTTTTCTTATAACATAGTCAATTTCCTGGGTTGTTATTGGTCTATTTAGGGTCTCAATTTCTTCTTATTTCAACCTGGGGAGGTTGTGTGATGTCAGAAAGTCCTTCATTTCATTTAGGTTTTCAGGTTTGTTTCCATACAGGTGAACATAATAATCTCTGATAATATTTTGTATTTCTTCTATGTCAGTTGTGACTTCATCTTTTGCATTTCTGATAATGTTTATTTGGACTGTTTCTCTCTCTTTCCTGGTCAGTCTAGCTAGGGGTCCATCAATCTTGTTTATCCTTTCAAAAAAAGCAACTTTTTGTTTCATTGATTTTTTTTTTGTATTATATTTTTGTCTTTTATGTCCCAAATTTGGGCTTTTATTTTGGTGATCTGGATTCTTCTGCTGAAGTTAGGGTTTTTGTGGCCTTGCTTTTCCAGTTCCCTTAAGTGATTTGTTAGGCTGTTAACCTGTGATCTTTCCATTTTCTTCATGTGTGTTCATAGAGATATGAATTCCCCTCTTAGGACAGATTTCATGGTATCCTAGAGATTTTGGTAAGAGTCTCAGGGTATAAAATAAATGTGCAAAAGTCAGTCACATTCCTATACACCAACAATAAACAAACAGAAACCCAAATAAGAAACACAATCCAATTCACAATAGCCACAAAAAATAAATAAATAAAATACCTTGGCACCTTCCTAACCAGAGAAATCAAAGTCCTTTATGATGAAAACTAGAAAACACTGCTCAAAGAAATCAAAGATGACACAAATGGAAAAATATTCCATGCTCATGGATTGGAAGAAACAACATTGTTAAGATGTCCATCCTACCCAAGGTGATCTACAGATTTAATGCAATACCCATTAAATTACCAGGAGCATTCTTCTCAGACCTGGAAACAATATGGGAATTCATATGGAAACATAAACAATCATGAATAGCCAAAACAATCCTCAGCAAAAAAAAAAGCAGGAGGCATCACGCCCCCAGACCTTAAGCTTTATTATAAAGCCACAATAATCAAAAAATAATCTGGTACTGGTACAAGAACAGGCATATAGACCAATGGAACAGGATAGAGATTCCAGAAGTAAAACCTCAATTTCTCAACCAATTCATCTTCAACAAAGCCTCCACTATCAACTACTGGGAAGAGAAGAACCTATTCAGTAAATGGTGCTGGGAAAACTGGCTGGCCATATGCAGAAGATTAAAACAAGACTCTACCTATCACCATACACAAAAATCAACTCTAAATGGATCAAAGATCTAAATGTAAAGTCTCAAACCAAAAGAACCTTAGAAAACGCAGGACACATCCTTATGGAAATTGGAACTAGCAAACCAATTCCTGATCAAAACCCCAAGTGCCCATGCCAAATGCCATAAGAGATAAGATAGACAAATGGGACCTCATCAAACTGACAAGCTTCTGCGAAGCCAAAGAAACCATTGAGAAAGCGGGGAGACAGCCCACAGACTGAGAAAAAATATTTGCCAGCTGTATATCTGACAAAGGTCTCACATCTAGGGTCTACAAGGTACTCAAATGTGCCAAAAAGAAAAAAACAAACAGCCCCATTACAAAGTGGGCAAAAGATATGAATAGACACTTCTCAAAAGACAACATACAAGTAGCCAACAGATAGATGAAAAAATGCTCAGCCTCACTAGTCACCAAAGAAATGTAAATTAAAACCACACTGAGATACCACCTAACTCTAGTCAGGATGGTCATCATCAATAACTCAAAAAACAACAGATGCTGGAGAAGATGCAGTGAAAAGGGAATACTTCTACACTGTTGGTGGGAGTATAAACTAGTACAGCCTCTGTGGGAAATGGTGTGGCAATTCCTAAAAGATCTAAAAACTGACCTCCCTATGACCCTGCAGTCCCCCTACTGGGTATATATCCGGAGGAACTCAAGTCACTCCAGGAAAAAGATACCTACACATGCATGTTTATTGCAGCATTATTTACAATAGCAAAAACATGGAACCAACCATGCTGCCCATCGCAAGAGGACTGGATAAAAAAAATGTGATACATATACACTATGGAATATTACACAGCCATAAAGAAGGACAAAAGAACTTCACAGCAACTTGAATGGACTTCAAGGCTATAATATTGAGTAATCTACCACAGAAACAAAGAACCGAGTATCCCATGTTCTACTCACTTGCAGACCTTGAATAGCTATCATAATACTATAAGAAAGGGATTGGCAGTAGTGGGAAACTACCAGGGGTGGGTGGGATCTCATCAACAAGGATACCTGCATAATGAACATTTGTATACCCAACCCTGAATTGTACCCCACATATTTAAAATGAAAAATTTATTTTTTAAAAAAAAGGAAGGGCTTGGGTGCAAAGTTGCCACCAGACATCAGATACCAGACACTTCCAGATGGATTCTGAGTTGGTCTTATTTTGTAATGTTGGCTCCAGCATCGTAAGAGTCACATCCACTGCGAGCTTACTACCTACCAAGTCTGGTGCCAGGCAGCTATCTCTATCTCACTTAATCCTCATGACAACCCTCTCAAGAAAGTATTCCACTGGACAGGTTCAGATACTGAGGCCCACAGACACGGAGTACTTTTGCCTGAGGTCACAGAGCTGGTAGGCGAGGGAGCTGGTACTCACAGCAAGGCAGCCAGCCTCCCACTCACCATCTGCCTCTGAACATCTAGGCAGGTGCCGCTGAATTCCTGAGTCGATGGCTCGTGCCTAACCACCAGAGTCAGGAAAAGCACATACGTGACTCTTTTGGCTTCCAAAACTCACACATGGCTGATTCCGCAACAGGAGGAGGGATCTCAAACACTGGCAAGGAAAACTTTACGAATATCACTCCAAAGACAACCAAGAGAGACAGGTGAGAAGTAAAATAAGTGAAAGATCCAAACTCAAGAAGAAATAGTTGAATTATTCTCAGAGTATATTATAATTTCCTGTATTCAGCTATATTCTGAATATTTGTTTCAGCCTAGGAAAACCTCAATATTTTGTTCTAGCTTGTGGGTAGACAAATTAAAATCAAGTGTTATATTTTTCCTTTTAGCTCTTTTTAAATTGAGCTAAGATTATGCTAAAAGAAGATAGCTATCTAGTTTTAATCCTCAATCAATGAAAATAGAAATGTCCTTACTCTGGTCACGTTTAGTAGCTCATGCCTATAATCCTAGCACTTTGGGAGGCGAAGGTGGGAGGATCGCTTAAGGCCTGAGCAACATAACGAGACACCTATCTCTACAAACAATTTTTTAAAAGTTAGCCAGATGTGATAGTGCAAGCTACTGAGGAGGCAGAAGTGGGAGGATTGCTTGAGCTCAGGAATTGGAGGATACAGTGAGTTAAGATCGTACCACTGCTCTCCAGTTCGGGTAACAGAGTGAGAACCTGTCTCTAAAAAAGGAAGAAAGAAAGCAGCGGGGAGGGAGGCAGGGAGAGGAGGGAGAGACTTTATTCTACTTCACAGATAAGTAAATGATTATTCAAAAAATAATATACTCAGGCATGAACTCAGGGACAGTTTTATTAAACACACAAAAAAGGAAAAAAAAAACAATTTTATATTTTTATTCTCCCCTGTGTCTTGAGCTATGACAGAGAGGGAAGGAATGACCGTGTTATGGATGCATAGTTAAGCCAGTCAAGTTGAGGTCACCTTTTCTTTCTAAGCATGCAGAGATAGAATTGCAGCCAGGAGCCCCATTCTCCAGCTCTCCCCTTAGTGTCTTGCCGTGGATCTGTGGGCCACTGGAGTTTTATTCCAACAGTGGCACTAGCCAGTGAAACAGAGAAGACCAAAGCTCACCTTGATCAGCCCTAATGAATAGTAACGAGGATTTCTTATTTTGTTTCCAAACACAGAGAAAGAGAAATTATGTTATTCTCAAATTACTTCTTGGATTTATGTATCAAATATACAATTTATAATATAATATATACAATATCAATGTATTTTGATAGCAGGGACAGAAATACAAGCAGAAGGAAAGAGAAATTTTAAACTTCTTCGAAATGAAGAGTTTTTCCATTTACTATGAAGTTCAATTCATTTTGAAGGAAAATCTAATGTCTCTTTTGATGAATTCATATAAGTAGGTATATGAAGTCTATACATATGCAGTATTTTTCTCACAGAAGAAAGGCTGGCTTGGTAAAATCTGGAATTTGAAATTAAAGGGACACATGCCAGAGGATCTGGCTCAACTAAGCTAGAAATAAGAGGAAGAAAACGGGGAATGCATCTCAGAAGAATACTGCTTTCCCATTTCCTTTTTCATATTTGGCACACAATCTATCCTCAATTTCCTGAAAGGTCACTGCTCTCCATTTAATAAACAAATGATAAAGAGAAAACTCAAGTCCTAAAATCAGTGACTCAATCATATTTATTTGATTTTTTTTTTTAAACCTCACAGTTAGCTCCAAGGGCCATTTTAATTTAAAGATCAGAGCCAATAATTTTTGGAGATATTTCCTTTTTCCAGAAAGAAAAGAAAAGAAGCCAATATGAATAATAAAACTTTGTGACAAATTTTAAACATAGTCTTTTTTGCATTTAAATATTTTTACATATTTTAGTTCTCATCACAGGACCGTGACTCTCAAAACCTTATTTCTTTTATAATTCTATAAACACGAATTTCTCTAAATTTCCTTCTTGACAGCACTCCAGTAGCCAAAATGGGTAATTGATTGTACTGGTTTTCTTTTCTTTTTATTTTTTTAATGGTTTATCTCCTCTTTAGCTCACAAAGTCCACTTCTTTATATGTTCAATGGGACACCCAATTTATTTGTAGCTGATGTGTGTGTTTTATCTATAAGTAAACATGCACTAGTATTGGAAGCATGAGCTCAATTGCTTTTTGTTTTGGTTTATTTTAGGTTCAGGGAGTACAAGTGCATGTTTGTTCCATGGACATATTGTGTACTGGTGGGGATGGGGCTTCAGATGACCCATTCCCCCGATAGTGAACATGGTTCGCAGCAAGTGACTTCTGAACCCTAACCCCCCTCTTCCCCTACTCCCTTTTAGTACCCCAGTGTCTAATATATTCATCTTTATAACTAGGTCCCACAAACGAGTGAGAACACAAGGTGTTCGGTTTTCTGTTTCTGAATCAGTTCACTTAGGAGGCTGATCTCCAGCTCCAACCATGCTGCTGCAAAGGGCATGGGTTCATTCTTTTTTATGGCTGCTGCTTTATTGGTTTTCTAATTATATGGACATTGGGGCAGAAGAATCTCATTCATCTCTGTTTCTGCTACTTGTTTTTCATGTCTATGGATAAATATTCTGAAAGGAAATTTTAAGAACCGGAAGAAACACAATGTTATTTCTATTTAAACTGAGTTTCATTAGGGATACTTCTTGTGGAGTTTAAGAAGTTTAAATCAGCCTCTTACGTTATCCGGACAGGAATGTGACCTGGAAAGACATGGTTGACTTCCATGAAGTCAAACTTAAAACGTCAAAAGTGTACCCAGAAAAGCTCTAGTTATAATCATCCATAAACTTAATCTCTTTGAAGTTTAACAAGAAGCACTTTCTGAGAAAATATGTTCCATGTATTTACTTTTCACCTAGTAAAATCATTCTTGTTCGTCCTAAAATAACTCAGTTAAGATTTCAAGGATGCCTTAAATCTTTCTTTCTTTTTTTTTTTGTATTTTGAAAACTTATTTCAAATGTTTTCTTTATAAGGTAACACATTTTGCCTTCCCCTAGAAAGAATTATAAATTAAATCATTTTTATTTTCTCTTCTTTCTGAATTTATATGTACTTCTATAAACCTATAAATACATTTAGAAGATATTTGCTAGTACTAGTAAGTCTACAGACATGTTATCTGATCTTTTGATTCTGAATTTCTTAATCAACAAAATGAGAAGACTGCCTAAAGATGATCTCTAAGGTAACTTTCTGTAGCTAAACTCAACTTTCAATGAAAACTTGTTTAAGAAAACTTAACCTATTTACCATGTGCTCCACACCAGTCATATACTGCACTTTAACAAAGAACTCGGTAAATTTCAAGGTCACTCTTCCTTGGACAAAAACTAAAATTTTTGACTACATTGAAAGATCTGCTATTAATTCAAATTTCTTAATTAAAGTGATCAAAATGCCAGATAAATTAGCAACTACTACTCTGCTATTGGTCCTGAAATCTGTATGTTGTAGTTTTCTACCTTTCCTCTGTGGAATCCTTCCAATGTTTCCATGTTGGTAGAGATAAAAGTTCCAAAAATCTTCTGTATGGTCTGAGGTCATCAAATGATCTCTTTTACCTGAAAAATCATCCTGAGATACATCAGAAAGAATGACTTTACCCAGTATGTTAAGCACTGAGTTTTTTGCTAAAGTGTTTAATCTTGAGAGGTACAATTAAATTCAGTATAAATTATGCAGAAAAATTGTCCAAGTGGTAATATGAAAATTTATTCTAATGATATAATGGAGACCTTGTACTTTGTAAAATAATACTTATACAGTAAATAATCTGCTTGGTAATACTTTAAATGTTTTGTGAACTTCTTGGGCACACTGATTTGTTTCCGTCATTAAATTCAATTTTTTCCTCTTCTAAGAGTCAACGGGTTCTATACACATCACTTATATGACAACTAACCTTATAACAATAGACACAATAACAAGGTGATCATCTAATACTGTTAAAGAGACTTTTACATAGGAAAGAATTAAAAAACAAAACTCACAATGGAGAAGACCTTTTTATTTTTTGTTGTATATATTTAAGGCCAACATCTTTTTTTTTAGTTAGAATCTCACTCTGTTTGTATACCTAACCCTGAATTGTACCCCACATCCTTAAAATAAAAAAAAAGAATCTCACTCTGTCCCTCAGGCTGGAGTGCAGTGGCACAATCACGGCTCACTGCAGCCTTGAACTTCTGGGCTCAGACAATCCACTTCAACCTCCAGAGTAGCTGAAACTACAAGAGCATGCCACCACACTCAGATAATTTTTTTAATTTTTTGTAGAGACAAGGTCTCACTCTGTTGCCCAGGCTGGTCTCAAACTCCTGGACTCAAGCAATACTCCCACCTTGGTCTCCCAAAGTGCCGGATTATAGGTGTGAGCCACCACATCCTGCCTACAACATAATGTTTTGATATGTATAGTTTGAGTTACTAGAGCCAAGCAAATTAGCATACCCATTATCTCATGTATTCTTTTGTGTGTGTGCGGTAAGAGCACCTAAAGTCTACTTTCTTGGCAAATTTTCAGCATAGAATACAATATTATAATTATGACCCTCATGTTGTATGTTAGATCTCTAGATAAGAAGACCTTTTGAAATGTGACTCAAAAAATCTAGAAACCATGCAATAAAAAATTGTTAAACTTGAACTGCAAATAGGAAGATGTTGATCACAGGGTACACACTTTCAGTTACAAGATGAATAAGTTCTAGAGACTTAATGTCCAGCATGGTGATAGAGGTAATCTTGTATTGTGTACTTGAAATTTGCTGAGAGTAAATCTCCATCACAAAGAGAATGTTCCCATCGCACAAAAAGGATAACAATGCGAGATGATGGATATGTTAATTAACTTGATTGTGGGAATCATGACACAGGCATATTTATATCAAAACACCACATTGTACACCTTAAATATTGCACTTTTCTATTTGTCAACCATACCTCAGTAAAGCTAGAAAAAAGGGAGGGGGGAGTGACTGCATAAAAAACAAAAATAGATTGGAAAATATTCCCAATTCCTGTCACTGACAAAAGACTAATTTTACTCATATATAATAATACCCTAGAAATCAGTAAGAAAAAGAACAACAAACTGGCAGAAAAATGAGTAAAAGATGTTACCAGACAGTTCACAGTTGGAGAGCGAAATACAAATAGTTTTCTAGCATCTTTTCAATCTCACTTAAAAGTAAAGAAAATACTAATTCAAACTTTAATGAGATACTTTTTTCAAAGGTCAGATTTGTATAGATGAAAAGTTTAATAATATAGTATACTGGTGCAGTCTTGCTCATCACAGATTGAAATGTAATTGATGCCCCATAGAAGCAAATTAATAATAACTACTAAATTTAAAATATGCATACATTTTAACCTAGTCAACACACACACACATTCTACATTTATATCCACACATCTACAAAATGATATATTTTAAGGCTATTGATTAATTACATTATAGTATGTAGCAGAAGTACCTTAAAAGTCAGTCAAGAATGGGCTTGTTAAATAAACTATCACACTCTATACATTAAAATGGAATGCTAAAGAGATGTTTTTAAAAAAATGCTGGGCATGGTGACTACAGTCTATAATCCCAGCACTCTGGAAGGCCAAGGCAGGAGGTTCCCTTGAACCCAAGAGTTTGAGACCAGCCTGGGCAAGACAGTGAGACCTCGTCTCTACAAAACATAAATAAAAAATAAAATAGCTAGGCATGGTAGCACACACCTGCATTCCCAGCTACTCAAAAGGCTGAAGCAGGATTGCCTAAGCCCAGAAGGTCAAGCCTGCGGTGAACTATAATTGTGCCACTGTAATCCAGCCTGTGTAACAGAGTGAGACCTCAACTTGAAAGAGAGAAAGAGAAAGAGAGTGCAAGAAAGCAAGAAAGAGGGAGAAGGGAGAGAAGGAAAGAAAGAAAGAAAGCCCTCATGTTCTAATGTGCAACAAAAATTAAGATATATTTTAAGAAGGAAAAAAGTAAGATGCAGAATACTACTTGAGTATAAACGGGGTAAGGGACTTACATCTGTGATCGCTTGAATATGCAGAGTATATCTCTGGAAGGATGCGCAAGAAACTGGTAAGAGTTGCCTCTGAAGAGGGGACCTGAGTGGCCGGGGAAGATCAAAAGTAAAGTGTCACTCCTCTAAAGCTGTAGATTAGCTAAGTACTTATTGCTTACATTTTATTTCCAGGCACTGTGATAAACGGGAAGGATTTCTTGCCCTTATAAAGCTATAGTATATGTGACGAGAAAGTTGATACACACTAGATTATGTATCATATATTATACATTAGACAACCATTATGTATGTATTCACGTGGCCCTAACTGTAAGTGGGTACAGTTACACAAAGGAGCTGGAGACAGAATAAAAAGGCTAGTTGGGGAGGTGACATCTGAGCCGGCTTTAAAGAGCGCAAAGGTATAAGAGGGCCACCTGTCTGTGCCAGAAATTTCAAAGATAGGAGCTAATTATGAACTTTCTCTTTTTTTTCTTTTTCTTTCCCTCCCTCTCCCCCCCCCCGCCCCGTGTCTCTCTATCTCCCCCCTCCCTTTCTCTTTCTTTCGAGTTGGGGTCTCACTCTGCTGTCCAGGCTGGAGTGCAATGACACAGTCATGACTCACCACAGCCTCAACCTCCTGGACTCAGGCAATCCTTCCACATCAGCCTCTCAAATAGCTGGTGCTAAAAGTGCTCACCATCACACCTGGCTAATTTATTTTTTACTTTTTATTCTTTTTGTAGAGGCAAGTTCTCACCATGTTGCCCAGGCTGATCTCGAACTCCTGGCCTCAAGCAATCCTCTTGCCTCAGCCTCCTAAAGTGCTAGGATTACAGGCATGAGCCACCATACCCAGTCTTCTTTATTTTTTTTCTCTTCTTCCTCCTCCACCTTCTCCTCCTCCTCCTTTTCTTTTTTCTTCTTCACAAATGGAGTTCTTAACATTCATATTTCAGGTCCGTGGATCCTTCAAGCACTTTAATGACAGGAAGGACGCGCCAACCTCCAGTGATCTTGTCAGCATATTCCTGGGTGTAGAATGAAGTCTTTCTTTTTTCTGTGTTTTGATCAAGTATTTATCCAATGGGCATGGCACCATTCTTATGTGCCTAAAGCACTGTACCTAGCCACCTGCTATTTATATGGTGATAACAAATTGATTACAAAGCTGATAGTAGGGAACATTCATATTTAATAACATCAAAAGTATTGCCACAGTAATAGAAGCATTTCTGTTTCTGTTTATCTACCTGTCTAACACTCTTTGCATCTCTCTTTCTGATAAAGGGTTGTAAACAATAAATTTAATTAAAATGCATGTGTTTCATACATAGAACATGAAAGCAAAAGAGTTAAAGCTTGAGAATCACCGACCCTGATGGAGTAGGTCAGAGCAACATGCCTGGGTTTCACTTACTTCTTTCATGTAACTATTTCTTCCATTTACCCACATCAGTTCTGAATCGAAAATTCCTAATAAGTGTCCAAGTCTGCAACAGAGACACACACACAGCTTGCTTCTGACCCTGGAAGTCTTCCCTGTGCCTTTGGCTGGAAAGAACGCAGGAATCAAAGCATTTCCTTAAAAAATGGAAGCCAAGATAAATCTACTTATTCTAAGAAACAATAGAAGTGAAATTCCCACTGCTTATTAGCATTTCTTTCATGCTAAGTATTTGGCTTCCATGTCAAGTTAGGGGTTAGGAGAGGAGAGGCCATTAACTATTACACTAAACAGGAGCGTTTACCAAAGAGTAATTAACATGAGTTTTATTCTTCAAATGCCCTTGCTCGTGCTTAATGATCAGCTTAAGTATCCTATCTTGGATCACAACTTTTGTTTGGTTTTCACATTTTTCAGTCTGACAGTAAGAGGCTTATTCTACAATTAACAACCAGACCACCCACCAACTGCTGGTAACCCTTTGAGTCATATTTTGATGCATTTTATGTTGTATTTTTTTTGTTCTTTTTTGAAAAGTGTTTTAATTGGAAAATGTAAAAGCATCCAGTAAAAGATAATATAATAAACATGTTACTCATCCTCCAGAACAAACCAGTGTTAACATTGTTGTACTTCAGGCTAACAGAACATGGCGGTAACATTGAGGTCCCCTGACTCCCTCCCACCCCATCTATACTCCCTCCCCAGGTGCCCTGCTCATTCTCAGGCATTTATGTGTGGCCCCTGTCCATGTTGAACTCTAGTTACATTCAGATATGTTTGTAAATGGTATATGGAATTATTTCATATGTTTAAAAAACGGTATACTATTGTTTTCGGTTTTTGTTATTTGAGTTGGAGTCTCCCTCCGTTGCCCAGGCTGGAGTGCAGTGGCATGTTCATGGCCACCACAGCCTCAATCTGCTGAGCTCAGGTGATCCTTCAATCTCAGCCTTCCAAGTAGCAGGAACCACAGGCATGCACCATCACACCCAGCTAAATTTTTTATTTATTATAGAGATGAGGTCTCAACAAGTTGCCCAGGCTGGTCTTAAACCCCTGAGTTCAGGCAATCCTCTCACCTCAGCTGCCCAAAGTGCTAGGATTACAGGCTTGAACCACCATGCCCGGCCTCTGCTATTGTTTTCAAGATGTATCCATGTTCATATAATGGCTGCTGCTAATTTAATTATCAGATGACATTCCATCATGAGAATATATCAGTGTTACTCCACGTCCAGACACTGGGCTTGTTCCCAGTTTTTCATATGATGAACGCTGGGGCATCCTCTTAGGTCTGTGACCTTAAGTGGGCCAAACTGCTCTCATCAGCAGTGTATGAAATTTCTTTCTCCACATTCTCCCTTCCTCGATACTGTCTTACTCTAGTTTTTGTCGTGTTGACGGTGAAAAGCCATATCTCACTAATTTATGTTGTATTTTTAATCCACCTTTAGTAGCAATTATATCCTGATCATGAAAAGATTCAAGTTTCTCCTTGTTGTTTCTGTTCAAAACAACAAGTGGACAGGAGTGGGCACCTAGGAAAATATCAGAAGATATATTTTTTTGGAAGGAATGACTAATCTAGTTTTTATATCCAGTAGTACCCAGCAATTAAACCTTTTTCTACTTCTCAATAGATCCGATACTTAAAACAAAATCAAGTACAATTTATCTTGGTCTGCTGTGATGATGAAGCTAGATCTAACCTGGTTCTTGTTGGTTACGAAGTACAGCCACATTACCATGCATATATGTATATGTGGGGTTTTCACTCTGTTGCCCAGGCTGGAGTGCAGAGGCATGATCACAAATCACAGCTCACCGCAGCCTCAACCTCCTGAGCTCAGGTGATCCTTCCACCTTAGCCTCTCAAGTAGCTGAAATATTATGCATATATATATTTTTTATCTTTAGTCTTGCTTTTTTCTTCCTCTGACCATTTAGCCTAATGTAGTCACCCTAACTACCAAACTCAGATGCCACCTGTTACCTTGGCTTCATCCCACCCCCCATCAGACCCTTCTTTACTCTTTTTTAAGACTTTAATTCCCCCGGCTGGCACCTATAATCCCAGCACATTGGGAGGCTGAAATGAGAGGATTGCCTACACCCACGGGTTTGAGACCAACCTAGCAACTTGGTGAGAACTCATCTCTATAATAAATCAAAAAAAATTAGGTGGACGTGGTGGCGCATGCCTGTAGTTCCAGATACTTGGAAGACTGAGGTGGAAAGATGGCTGGAGCCCAGCAGGTCGAGACTGTGGTGGCCGTGAGTATGCCACTGCGCTGCAGCCTGATTGACAGAGTGAGACTCAAACAAACAAAAGACTTTCATTCTCTATCTTCTCACAGTCTGGATTCACTTTTTTTTTTTTTTTTTTTTGGTGCCTGGTTCTCAAATATCTGCTGTCAAAGCTTGACTTCGTGAACTTCCACTGGCTCACTTCACCTTATACCAACCTCCAGATGTCTCTCCAGGTTTCTAGACCTCTGCTCTCCTGCACTGTTTCTCACTCTACACATATTCTCTTTAGTCACCCATCACGAAGGTCAGGGGATTACCCTGAGCAGTGTTCACTCTTGATCAATCAGAGAATCAGGAAACAGACACCTTGGGAACTTATTTCAAATGAGGTCCCTTTGCATTCCACTCTACACTGGACTTTGTTCACTGACATCTAGTAAAAGTGTCATATTCATTATTGTGTCCCCAGCATCTGACACAATGTTTCAATATTAGATTCTCAATCAACAAATATTCACTGAAACAAAAGGTATTTCTGCCAGTTGCCCATGTAATTAAACCAACAATTTTGATTTGCTGGTAAGACACAAGTTATGACTGGGCGCAGTGGCTCATGCCTATAATCCCAGCACTTTAGGAGGCCGAGGTGAGAAGATTGCCTAAGCCCATGAGTTCAAGACCAGCCTGGGCAACTTGGCAAGACCTCATCTCTACAATAAATCAAAAAATTAGCTGGGCATGGTGGCACATGCCTATAGTTCAAGCCACTTGGAAGGCTGAGGGGGAAGGACTGCCTGAGCCCAGCAGGTCAAGGCTGTGATGACCATGAGCGTGCTACTGCACTCCAGCCTGGGCGACAGTGCGATTCCAACTCAAAAAAATAAAAAATAAAGACATAAGTTACCTGCTTTGTGCTTTGCAGGTATAACCACATTGTACAGTACAGACTGTGCACACAGGGAACCAGGTGGATTTATCAAAACTTCATTAAATGGCCCTTACAGTGAGAAAACAGACAAATGGAAACATGAAGCTACACTCTGAGATCATTATGAAACTACGTGAGCCCTAGTTAATAGCAGGTAAGATAAATTAGAGCAGGCTTAGAAGATTTGCTTAAAGATAATTAAGAAACTGAAACCCCATTAAAAAATGGGCAAAGGACATGAACAGACACTTTTCAAAAGAAGACATACAAACAGCCAACAGATGCATGAAAAACATGCTCAGCCTCACTCATCATCAGAGAAATGAAAATCAAAACTATGAGATTCCACCTAACTTCGGTAAGGATGGCCATAATTAATAAGTCAAAAAACAACAGATGCTGGTGTGGGTGCAGAAAAAGGGAATTGTTCTACACTGTTGGTGCGAGTACAAGCTAGTTCAACCACTATGGAAAGCAGTGTGGCAATTCCTAAAAGAACTAAAAATTGACCTTCCATACGATCCAGCAATCCTTCTCTTGGGAATATACCCAGAGAAACATAAATTGTTCCACAAAAAATTTTTATTTTTTTAAAATAAAAATTGCATGTTTATAGACACACTATACACAATAGCAAAAACATGGAACCAATCCTACTACCCATCCAAAGTGGACTGGATCAAGAAAATGTGATACATATACATGATGGAGTTCTATGCAGCCATAAAGAAGGACAAAATCATGGACTTCACCACAAATTGGATGGAGTTGGAGACCATCGTATTTAGTGATCTATCACAGAAACAAAGAACTGAATACCGCATGCTCTCACTCATAAATGGAACCTGAACATTAATCACATTAGCACAAAGGAGGGATCAACAGTCACTGGGCACTGCTGGAGAAGGAGGGGCACATAACAACACAAAGTGTACCTGGTCTTAAGCCAGGGAGAATGAGGGCCAACTGGAGGCCCAGACTTTACCTGCATGCAGCCTACTTGTATAGTTAATTCTTACGTGTACCCCCACATCTCTATAATACAGCAAAATTTTTAAAAATAAAATAAAGTCACTTAAAATATTTTTAAATGCTGATTCACCCAAAAGAAGGAAAGAGAAACATTGGAACAAATACCAGATGAGATAAATAGAAAATAAATCATGATGAAAGTCATTAAACTAGTAATAATTATGATAAATATAGACGAATTAAATACTGCATGTAAATAGGAAAGAAAAGATAATTAAGAAATTGAAGGCCTGGTGCGGTGGCTCATGCCTATAATCTCAGCACTTTGGGAGGCCAAGGTGAGAGGATTGCCTGAGCCCGCAGTTTCGAGACCAACCTAGGCAACCTGGTGAGACCTCATTTCTACAATAAATCAAAAAATCAGCCAGGCATAGTGGCACGTGCCTGTAGTTCCAGCTACATGGGAGGCTGAGGCAGAAAGATCACAGGAGCCCAGCAGGTCAAGGCTGCAGTGGCCAGGAACATGCCATTGCCCTCCAGCCTGTGTGACAGAGTGAGACTTCAGCTCGAAAAAAGAAATTGAAAAATAAGAAATGTAGTTGGACTAGAATGCTATGAGAATGTCCATTATATACATTCCCTAAAACCTGTATTTTTCTAAACTAGCAAGTATTAGTTCATTGGGGCTGTAATAGCAAAATACCATAGACGAGGTAGCTTATAAACAACAAAAGTTTATTTCTCACGGTTCTGGAGGCAGGGAAGTCCAAGATCACAGCACCAGCAGATCTGGTGTCTAGTGAGGGCCCACTTTCTTATAGATGGCATCTTCTCACTGAGACTTCATATGGTGGAAAATGCAAGCCAGCTCCCCAGGCTTCTTTAAGGGCACTAATCCCATTCATGAGGGCTATGCCCCATGACCTAATTACCTCCCAAAAAAATCCCCTGTGCTGATCTCAGACTTCCCATCCTTTAGAACTGGAAAAAAAGAAAAATTTTATTTTAATAAGCCACTCAGTCCATGGTAGTTTGTTATAGCAGCTGGAACTAAAACAAACTCCTTTATCATTCTTGTTTTTCTTTGTATGTTTCTTACTTTCCTTTGTTTTCTCTTAATACTTAGCAACTTTCTTTTTCTTTCTAACAGTCTATCTGTTGAACTATGCAGGGCAATATGTCCATTCTTCCAGAGCCTTAGAGAAGGAGCAGCAAAGTCCTGGAACTGGGTATGGTGTGACCATCTGCAATCAAAGCAGAATGAGTCCAATCAAGAAAGAGACACAAAGCCAAGAGAAGAGAGATCAAAATATGTGATGCATTACTGGCCGGTTATAGTGCCTTGTGCCTGTAATCCCAGCACTGGGAGACCTAGGTGGAAATATCACCTATGCCCATGAGTTTGAGACCAGCCTAGGCAACATAGCAAGACCTCATCTCTCCAAAAAGAATCAAAAATTTAGCCAGACATGATGACCTGCGCCTGTAGTCCTAGCTACTTCAGAGGCTGAGGCAGAAGGATCACCTGAACCCAGGAGGTCAAGGCTGTGGGGAGCCATGAGCCTGCCACTGCTCTCTAGCTTGGGTAACAGAGTAAGACTCCAACAACAACAACAACAACAAAGATTCATTATGACAAAGGCAGATTGGAGAAAGCAGATTGGACATATAGCCGCAATCACCACCTTAGTACCTATGACTCCGAGCTCAAGTCACAAACTCATCACCCATGAGCCCACCTCTCTGCAGAAGCAGCATCCTTGTCAAGAAGTACTCCACTAGATGAGTGATGGGTACCTTCATCTTTAGGACACACGGCTCCCAGAGGGACAGGAAACCATGTTGCTGAGTGCTCAGTGCTTTCTCCCAGTATCAACAAGCAGATAAATCACCAAGTGAAGGCGGATGAGAGAAGGGTAGAAGTTAGCTTTCTAAAGTTCCCTTTATGGAAATTGACAGGGAAGTCACAAACAGGAAGATTCAGAAATATGGTCCCCCAGCCCTTTAGATACATAGTTGACTAAATGATTCATAAGGTTTCCGTAAATGTAGATTCTGTAATTCCAAAAGGAAGGAACTTGTTCTTTTTTTTTTCTATCTTTCACCTCAAGGTTTCTTAAAGCATATTTACAAATAAATAAACAAGCAAACAAGTAAGTGGAGTGAGATTAAAAGATACCTTAAAGTATTAGATGGAATCTTGTAATTAGAGACATCTCCAGTCACATACACAGGGGAAACCCGCTGGGAATAGCTGCATAATTGAAAAGCCACAACAAAGAGAAACTGGCTTACTGGTAACTGATCCCTTTTGTGTCTGAACTTCCAAACTCATCTTATCTCTTTGTCAGAGCCCGAGATGATTTGTCACTGGAATTTCTAAGTCAAGTGCAAGTGCAGTTGGCAATAGATTAAATGCCGAAGCTAAAATTCCCACCAAGACTGTTTTCATAACCTGTGAAACACATTCAAACAATTCAGGACCCGTTTCCTGAAAAGATATTCTCAACTTTCCAGTTATTCTGCAAACTTAAAATTGGACTCAGCCTTCAACTGGAGAGCGTGAGGATTCCAAAAAGGAAATAAATTTTTTCTTCAAGTAAAAAAACTTCAGGGTGGGGTGGGAAGGGGAAAAGTTTACTTGATAATGACCTGCTTTCCTTTCAAAGATTTCTAAAAAAGTCTTTATGCATATTTACTTACTTATGTATTTTGTAAGGAAGTTCTTTTTACTGAAGTAGAGCATACATGTGGAAAGTATACAAGCATGAGTGAACAACTTGATGAATTTTTTAGAATGAACATGCTTGTGTAACCAGACCCAAATCAAGATGTAGAACGTGACCAGAGCTGCCCAAACTTCCCACTGGCCCCCTCTTTTTGTGACCACTCCCAAAGGGACTGTGAGTCTGGCTTCTCATACCATACATTAAATTTGCCTATATTTGAACTGCATGTAACTGAGATTATGCAGTACATACTTTTGTGTGTCTTAGAGCTTTTGCTCCATTTTATAGTCATGTGCTGCATAACAACGTTTTGGTAGGTGACAGATCGCATAGATGACCATGGTCCCACAATATCATAACGGAGCTGAAAAATTCCATTGCAGGGAAAAAATATTTGCCAACTGTATATCTGACAAGGGCCTAACACCTAGGATCTACAAGGAACTCAAACACACCAAAAGGAAAAAAACAAACAGCCCCATTAAAAAGTGGGCAAAAGACATGAATAGACACTTCTCAAAAGAAGATATACGGGCAGCTAACAGACACAGGAAAAAGTGCTCAGCCTCACTCATCATCAGAGAAATGCAGATCAAAACCACACTGAGATACCACCTAACCCCAGTAAGAATGGCCATCATTACTAAAACAAACAACAACAGATGCTGCCGAGGATTCAGTGAAAAAGGAATGCTTCTACACTGCTGGTGGGAATGCAAACTAGTGCAGCCTCTCTGGAACACAATGTGGCAGTATCTGAGGGAACTAGAAATTGACCTTCCATATGACCCAGCAATTCCCCTATTGGGAATATACCTGGAGGAACTCAAATCATTCTACAAAAAAGACACCTGCACACGTATGTTTGTTGCAACTCTATTCACAATAGCAAAAACATGGAAGCAACCATGTTCCCATTGAAGCTGAACTGGATAAAAAAAAGTGGTACATATACACAATGGAATATTATGCAGCCACAAATAAGGACAAACATATGGCTTTGCAGCAACTTGGATGGATTTAGAGTTGATCATATTCAGTGATCTATCACAAAAACGAAGAACAGAGTACCATATGTTCTCACTCATAAGCGGACCTTGAACAATTATAATACTAGAAGAAATGGATTGACAGTAGTGAGAAACTGTCAGGAGAGGAGTGAGATTAGCAGTTGAGGGAAACTGCTAAGGGAGGGAGGGGCGTATCTCATCAACAAGGGTACCTGCATAATCAACATTTGTATACCTAACCCTGAACTGTATCCCACATCTTTATAATTAAAAAAAAGAAAAAAATTCCTATTGCCTAGTGACTTCATAGCCATCATAATCTTATAGTACAACATGTTATTCACATGTCTATGGTGATGCTGCTGGTGTAAACAAACCTACTGCACTGCCAGCCTTATCAAAGTATAGCACATACACGCATGTCCAATGTATAATACTTGATAATGATAGTAAATGACTATGTGACTGGCTTATGTATTTACTATACCTTTTATTGTTATTGTAGAGTATACTCCTTTAATGTATATAAAAAAAGCTGACTGTAAAACAGCCTTGGCAAATCCTTCAGGAAGGATTCTAGAAGAAGGCATTGTTATCACAGGAGACAACAGTTCTGTACTCAGCATTGCCCTTGAAGACCTTCTAGTGGGTCGGGATGTAAAGATGGAAGATGGTGATATTGATGATCCTGATCCTGTGTAGTCAAGACTAATGTGTGTGTTCGTATCTTTGTTTTGTGTTTTCTGTTTGAGTCAAGGTCTCACTCTATTGCCCAGGCTGGAGTACAATGGCACAATCACAGCTCACCATACCCTCAACCTCTTGGACTCAGGCACCTTCTGTCTCAGTCTCCTGAGGAGGTGAGACTACAGGCTCATGCCACCAAGCCCAGCTACATTTCTTTTTGTACAAATGAGATCTCACTATGTTGTCTAGGCTGGGTTCAAACAATCCTCTCTTCTCAGCCTCCCAAAGTGCTGGGATGACAGGTGTGAGTCACCACGCCCAGTCTGTGTCTTAGTTTTGAGCAGAAAAGTTTGCCAGACTTGGTGGCTCAGCCTGTAATCCCGCGCCTTGGGAGGCTGAGATGAGTGGATTGCCTGAGCCCGTGGGTTCGAGGCCCGCCTGGGCAACTTGGCGAGACCTCACCTCCACAACAAATCAAAAAAATTAGCCGGGCGTGGTAGCACATGCCTGTAGTTCCAGTTACTTGGAAGGCTGAGGTGGAAGGATCACCGGAGCCCAGCAGGTCGAGGCTGCAGTGGCCAGGAGTGACCACTGCACTCCAGTCTGAGTGACAGAGAGACTCCAATTCAAAAAAAAAAAAAAAAGAAAAGTTTAAAAAGTAAAAAATTAAAATAAACAAATGTGAAAATAGAAAAAAGCATATAGAATAAGAATATAAAGAAATAAGATATTTTGTACAGCTGTACAATATGCTTTTAAACTATGCGTTATTACAAGAGTCAAAAGGCTAAAAAAATTTAAAGTTTAAAAGGTAAAAAAGAGACAGTAAGCTAAGGTTCATTTATTACTGAAGAAAGAAAATTTATTTTTTATAAATTTAGCATAGCCTAAGCATCCGGTGTTTATGAAGTCAACGGTAATACAAGTAGTGTGCAGTGATGGCCTGGGTCTTCACATTCATTTCCCACTTACTCACTGACCCACCCAGGGTACGTTCAGTCTAGCAAGCTTCATTCATAGCTAAGTATCCTATATAGGTGTTCCATTTTTTAAAATCTTTTATACTATATTTGTGCTGTATCTTGTCCATGTTTAAGTATGTTGGCAACACAAATACTTACCATTGTGTTACAATTGCCCACCGTATTCAGTATAGTAACATGTTGCACACGTTTGTAGTGTAGAAGTAATAAACTATGCCATACAGTTTAGATGTACAGCAGGCTATTCCATCTAGGCTTTTTAAAACACACTATGATATTTGCACAACAATGAAATCACCTAACTACATAGTTCTGAGGATGTATCGCAGTTGTTAGGCAATGAATGACTGTAATCCAATAGGCACATACAGCATCTTCTAAATACAGGAACTGGCTGGGCTGGATAGCTCACACCTGTCATCCCAACATTTTGGGAAGCTGGGGCAGGAGGATTGCTTGAGCTCAGGAGTTCTAGACCAGTCTGGGCAGCATAGTGAGACCTTGTCTCTAAAAAGAAAAAAAGTTAGCCGGGCATGGTGACGTGCACTTGTATGTAGTCCCAGCTACTTGAAAGGCTGAGGTAGAGCCGGGCTCGGTGGCTGAGCCTGTAATCCCGTGCCTTTGGGAGGCTGAGGTGAGTGAACTGCCTGAGTCCGCGGGGTCAAGACCTGCCTGGGCAACTTGGGGAGCCCTCATCTCTACAATAAATCAAAAATCAGCCGGGCGTGGTAGCGCGTGCCTGTAATTCTGGCTACTCGGAAGGCTGAGGCGGAAGGATCACCGGAGCCCAGCGGGTCAAGGCTGCGGTGGCCAGGAGCACTCCAGTCTGGGTGATGGAGTGAAACTCCAACTAAAAAAAAAAAAAAAAGGCTGAGGTGGAAGAATCACCTGAAGTCAGAAGAATTGCGCTTTCAATTTTAGGAAGATAGAATAGGAATAATAGTGTGTGTGTGCGCGCGTGCGTGTGTGTGTGTATATGTGTGTGTGTGTATATATATATTTATATTAAATTTATATACTTTAACATTCATATTAAATATATATTTAAATATGTGTGTGTGTGTGTTTTCACACACAGATACACACACACACACACACACACACACACACACGACCTATCTCTAGCCCAAATTTACCACCCAGACCTATTTCAAGCTATAATAGATATGCCAGAATGAAGTATTAAGCAAGACACAAATTTCTAAAGAATTTCTCACAAAAACAGGGATATAACTTTGACTCTCTCACACCACCAAGGATATACAAGAGTAAGACAAGGGCAAGTTGATTTTAGACGTGGGTGTTCCATGTCTGCACCCCCAACCCCTGCCAAGGGGAAGCCCTGGAGATGCCTGTCCCTGTCATGCAGCCTATAAGAGGGGCCCTGGGGGATCTCTTGGTGTGGGGCATTCAGGGACTGCTTGCTCTTTGATCTCAGGTGAGAAGTCTAAAGTGAGAGAGGAGAGATATCTAGCGATCAACGGATGAGCCAAAGAAGTGATGGAAGTGTTGGGTCACCAGCAGTTGAAGAATTTGAAGGCAACGATTAACGTTTCCTAAGGCACAGACATGGTCCTTGTATGAGAGGGTTATTTTAGGTCTTAGCTAAAGGGGCAAGCTACACGGGCAAACTCCCCCCACCAAAAGAAATGTCATAAGATTTCTAGCTACCAAGGGAATAAGCAACCAACCAGATTGAAATTTTTTTTTTTTTAATTGAAGTCTCACTCCATCGCCCAGGCTGAAGTGCAGTGGCACACTCACAGCCACCACAGCATCGACCTGCTGGGCTCCAGCGAGCCTTCCGTCTCAGCCTTCCAAGTAGCCGGAACTACAGGTACGTACTACCACGCCCGGTTAATTTTTTATTTATTGTAGAGAGGAGGCCTCGCCAAGTTCCCCAGGCTGGTCTTGAACCCACTGACTCAGGCAATCCATTTGCCTCAACCTCCCAAAGTGCTGGGAATACAGGCTGAGCCACCGAGCCCAGCCCAGACTGAAAATGTATTCTCTGCCTGTGAGAGGAGACTGGAGTCAGGGTAGTAGAGTTGGTCTTAAAACCTGCCCGGCCCCGGAGATGCTATGCCACCTCACAACAGTACCGGATGAGAAAGGACTTTCTTGCTCCCCCATGTCTCCCTTTTCCCTGAGTCACAGCAGCAAATTAAGTGATGGCAGTGTTGGGTCACCAGCAGTTAAAGCATTTGGAGGCAAAGATTAACATCTCTTAAGGCACAGACATGAGGTTATTTTATGAGGGGGTTATTTTAGGTCTTAGCCAGAAGGGCAAACTACATGGGCCAAAAAAAGAGTAAAGAAGAAAAAAAGAAAAGCCAACTACACCTTTTAGTCAATGACAGACTTCCCACCCAGACCCCAGCCTTAGCTGCACTTGTGGGGCAGGGAGTGGAAGGGGAGACAGAGGTACCTAAACTCTAAATCAATTTGGAAGTTTTGACCAATACATGGGTGTGAACATGTTAATTACTAAATCAGGATGCTTTGTAATATTAAGAGTAATCAGAAAAATAATCCGGGGCAGGGGAAAATCTAGTCTCATTCAATAAACAATAAATTTTTAAGAGATCATTAGAAACTACAATGAGATAGCTCTATGCCCATTAGAATAGTTATCACCAGGCTGGGTTCAGTGGCTCAACCTGTAATCCTAGCACTTTGGGAGGCCGAGGCAAGTGGATTGCCTGAGGCTGCAGGTTCGAGACCAGCCTGGGAAACTTGGCGAGGCCTCGTCTCTACAATAAATTAAAAATTATCTAGACATGGTAGAGCGCACCTGGAGTTCCAGCTAATTGGAAGTCTGAGGCAGAAGGATCGCTGGCACCCAGCAGGTCAACGCTGGGGTGGCCAGGAGTGTGCCACTGCACTCCAGCCTGGGCAACAGAGTGAGACTCCAACTCAAAAAAAAAAAAAAAAGGAATAGTTATCAACAAAAAGACAGATAATCCCAAATGTTGGCAAGGATGTAAAGACAGAAATCCCCATACATTACTGGAGGGAATATCAAATGGTGCAGCCATTCAGAAAACAGTTTGACAGTTTCTCGTTTTTATTTTTGGAGAGAAGAGGTCTCATTATGTGGCTTAGGTTGATATCAAACTCCTGGCTTCAAGTTATCCTCCCACTTTGGCCTCTCAAAGTACTGGAATTACAGGCATGAGCCACTGGGCCCAGCTGTAGCAGTGTCTTAAAAAGATAAAGATAATTTTACCAGGCAACCCTGCAATTCCACAACTAGGTTCTTTCCCAAAAGAGATGAAAATATATGATCACAAAGAAACTTGCACATGAATGGTCACAGCAGCATTATACATAATATAATAGCCAAAAACTGGAAGCAACCCTGTCAATTAACTGTTGAGTAGATAATGAAAATGCAATCTAGTTATATAATGAAATAAAACTCAACAAAAAGGAATGAACTACTGTCACATGCTACAGCACAGATGAAGGTTATATCAGAAACATTGCACTAAGTAATAGAAGAGAGATTCAAAAGACTGCATACTGTATGATCACATTGATATAAAATGTCCAAAAAAAGGAAATCTACAGATTTGCAGAGTAGTGGTTATTTTTGGAGCTGGGTATGACAGTGGAGATTGGGTGCAAACAGACACAGCAGAACTTGTTGGGGTGAGGGAAATATTCTAATTCTAGATTGTAGTGATCATTTCACAATTCTATAAATTAACTTAAAATAATTGAACCATGACCTTATAATGGGTGAATGTTATTGGATGTATAAGTATTCCTCAATAAAGCTATTTTAAAAAAAAAACCCCAGCATGGGATCAGAGGTAGGGAAGTACAGATAGAACAAGTTTACACTATATTTATAATTATTGAAGCTGGATGGGTTAGTGGGGTTTCATTATACTATTCCTTCTATTTTTATGTATTATGAACCATTTTTCATAATAAAAAGTTAACAGATAATGAGAGAAGAAATCAAAATTTCTTTATAAAGACACATACAACACGCTGGTAAATATTCAGTATAATTATCATGTACATTTAATTTTTAAGTCATTCTATCAAAGGTAGCAGTATTTAGCAGAAAATTGGCCAACGAGATGCAAATGACTTATGCTAGGTAGCTCTATATTTATATGTTGAGTCCAACAATTTTAATAGGCCTAAAACAACTAAAAAATCATGGTGTCAAGAAAACATAAAGCTAAAAGACTTGGAAGCGTCACCAGATGACCTCTGCTTCTCAAAGGATCTCACAAAATAAAGCTATCTTTTCCTTTTTAAATATTTAGAGCTGTACATGGGAGAGTTATTCAAAATCCCTTTGGTATTTTAAGTCAACACAATCTGGCTGTGTTAATGAATACCTCCCTTTAATCTGCTAACAGCCAAGGCAAACAAAAGTGTATTGAGAAGCCAGAAGCAAGTTACACATCCATTATATGCCTGGCTTTTAATAAAGAGAAGTTAGTGAAAGGAAATTATTGAAAAATGAGATTCATGTATTATTAGAGAGTTTTTAAAGAGACTTTGTTGAAGATATCCCAGCATTCAATTGGCTCATGGGCCTGATGTTCCTGAACACTCGAAGTTTGAGATCTACAGAAAGGAGCTTATCTGAAGGGTTTGCCATGAAATCGTTGGCAGCAAGATAGCACCATCTGTTGGAAAGAAGAGATGTCAATCACCAGTTAAGCATTTTTGACACATGAGAAAAATCTTAAGTCTTTCTAAAGGGCCTGATAAAGAATCTTGTTAGGATTAGAAGTCACAAGTTCAGTGGAACAAGTACCAAATTGTGTTTTGGCATCACATCACCCACGGAAACAATCTGTTAGTACAAGCGGGACTATTACACACACACACACACACACACACACACACACACACACACACACGAAAGTCTACCAGTCATTTAGTATTTGAGATGTCCTTTGAAATGTCACTATCTTTACATCCTTCCACTACTTTAAACTTTGAAGCAACTACTCACAGCCACACAGAATCTGTGTATGAAGTTTCTAAACTTCATGGTTATTACACTCATGGAGACCTGTCCGGTCTGATAGGACTGCCAATAAACTTTGTACAGAATATTAAAACCCTCTTGCAAAAACAAATAAATGAAAACATAAATAAGTAAACTTTCCTATGGCCATATCAATCCTCGGAAAAGATGATATGTTTGTTTTGTATTTTGAATAAAGTTCCCAGCCTGTTACAAGGCCGGGAATTTACCTCGACCTCCTACTTGAGCTCAATAAGTGTAAGACATGGGAAACGGTGTTTTCATTACTCACAACGATCCAGGAGTCGATCCTTTAGATCCAAATTATTTTCTCCAAAATTTCCAGCTCTTAAAAACTCAATACCTCTAAAATCATTTTCTGTGCTAAAAATAGATGAAACATGGGTAGTTCCAACCATGAGCACAGAAAGTTCTCCAGTTCTTTCCTGGAAAATACCAGTTATTATGCAAAACAGGTATTTTTAAACATCTGTGTAGCACATAGTCTTTTTAAAGCCAGTAATTTCTGTCCTTCAAATTTATGAGCCTTAAATGTATACATAGTTTTGAAAGAAATGTCTGGAAGAACCAAAGCATATAGACTACAAAAAAAAAAGTTGAGGCATCTATCCTATTAGAGAAATATACCATATGAAATGTTCCCAAATGCTATCTATAGTTTCTGAATCCAACTTGTTAAACATTGTCTAGTTGCTTGCACTTGTGAACTTCCAGATCATTGTTAATCCGTCTTCCCTTTATTCACTCAGTCTGTCCAACCCAGGAAGAAACTTTCAAAGAGTCAGTGGAAAAGTTATCAGGCGGTATCACTTCCCATCATTTAAAAATAGAGACCTGGAAGATAAGTGAGGTGGTGCATACTTGCAGTCACAGCTACTCAGAAGGTTGGGGTGAGATGATCGCTTGGGTCCAGGAGTTTGAATCTGTTCTGGGCAACATAGGGAGACTATCTCAAAAAAAAAAAAAAAAAAAGAGAGAGACATAAGGAAGGACTGTGGCAAAAGGAAGTAAGCAAAAATGGATGTAGAGTAGTCAACTCCTGTGAGAAAATCCTAATTCCAGTCAGAGAAGGCAAGCATCTGGCACATATTGCTTCCTTCTCCCTTCCCTTGGTAGCCATGGCTTCTCAGTAAGAACCGAGCCATGCCCCGACCTCAAAATCCAGCTCAATCAATACTCACATGCAAACATCTCCAAAGTGGGGAAATGAGACCATTCGTTGTGGGACAGGAAGAACATATCAGATGGCCTATTTCAAGTTTAATTTATTTTGGCAAATGTTTTCTAGTATATGTTATAAGTCACCAAAGTAGTAATTTATAAGTAAATATACTTGTGTACTCCTAGAGAGAAAATAGTAAAAGTAAATAAATTATAGGTTTTACCAATAATAATGAGAACTCAAAGAAATTTGGAGTCCACTATTTTAAAAAGTCAAACCAACAAACTGAAATTGTTATAGGAGATGAAATGTCATTGTCATTGACAGTCTAGAATCTCTTTAATATACAGCAGCCATCTTTCACTAAAAGCAAACAAAACAGAAAAACTTTGGTTTACTACTTTAACTGTGATCAAAAAGGTGGCAAATTGGATTCAGAAGCTATAGATAGCAATAGATAGGATTCCATGTGGTATATTTCTTTTTTTTTTTTTTGAGTTGGAGTCTCACTCTGTCACCCAGACTGGAGTGCAGTGGCCGCTCCCGGCCACCACAGCCTCGACCTGCTGGGCTCTGGAGATCCTTCCACCTCAGCCTTCCAAGTAGCTGGAACTACAGGCACATGCCACCACACCCGGCTAATTTTTTGATTTATTGTAGAGATGAGGTCTCACCAAGTTGCCCAGGTGGGTCTCGAACCCACAGGCTCAGTCAATCCACACACCTCAGCATCCCAAGGTGCGAGATTACAGGCTGAGCCACCAAGCCCAGCTGTTATATTTCTTTAATATGAAAGATACCTGAATTTTTTTTTGTAATATATGTACTTTGACTCTTCCAGAATCTTTTCTTCTAAAACTAGGTAAAATTTAGGGTTCATTAATATGAAGGGCAGGAATTCCTATGATAATGGTCATTACCTTTCCCCTATGTTCATGATCAAAATTATGACTATGCTAAAATTCTGTTTTTCTCTCAACCTTGAAACACTTCTCGCTTAGTGCTATGAATGGGCATCTTGAAACACTGCATTCTTTATATAACCATATTGTCAATATCAATTTTAGAAGGGATTTAATTGACAGGATTTAACTTACCAAGGTCTCATCAGTTCATATATGGATTGTGATGGCCATTGATGCATTCACCAAGTACTTCCTGTTCGCTACCTTCTAGGCACAGGTGAGCCTGGGTATGTCATGGGTGGGGCCATCTGATTGGATATGGTCAATGGGTTGTAAGCAATGTCCCTTCTATTCTAGGAC
The DNA here is from genome assembly GCA_027257055.1 of Cephalopachus bancanus. Taxonomy (NCBI): domain Eukaryota; kingdom Metazoa; phylum Chordata; class Mammalia; order Primates; family Tarsiidae; genus Cephalopachus; species Cephalopachus bancanus. The sequence continues at coordinate 309,924 of JAPVLO010000033.1, forward strand.
ATTTCATTGTTAGTGCAAAGTCTTCCAGGATTCTCCCTTTGTTTTCTGGTGATCAGGTTCTCCATCAGCCTGAATAATTAAACTCCAACGAGCAAAGCCCCTCTGCCAACTAGCTAGGACATGCAGCATGAGTGAGAAACAAACCTGTGTCGTTTCAAGCCACTGAGATTTAAAGGTTGGCTGTTAGCAGAGCATGGTCTGGTCTGCCCCAGATGATACCTGGAGGGTGGCCTGAAATGCCACTCAAAACCCAGCAAGTCATACATCTTTACACAAAGTTTTGGTTAATAAATTATTGGATATTGCAAGAGATCCAGCCTTACTATAAAAAAAAACACAGGAAATTCTCTTTAATAAAGCCCCCAAAGAAACAAGTTGACCTTATTTATTCCTGTAGTTTCAAAAGGGGAATTTCATTCTTCAAGATCTCAAAAGGGCGTCTTTGGTATCAGCTGTCAGGTTGGCCTGCTCAGACAGCAAAGAGCAGGATGCTGTGCTGATCGAATTTTGCTTGGAATTATCTAATCCTAGAGCCTCGCCTCTGGAGGTGAAAGCTAGCAAGGTTTGTAGAACCAGAGCCAGTGATTCTTTGAATCACTTTATTTTTTATTTTATTTTTTATTTTTTGAGTTGGAGTCTCACTCTGTCGCCCAGACTGGAGTACCGCTCCCGGCCACCACAGCCTCGACCTGCTGGGCTCCGGCAATCCTTCCGCCTCAGCCTTCCAAGTAGCTGGAACTACAGGCACGTGCTACCACGTCCAGCTAATTTTTTGATTTATTGTAGAGATGAGGTCTCGCTGCCCAGGCGGGTCTCGAACTCGCGGGCTCAGGCAATCCACTCACCTCAGCCTCCCAAAGGCACGGGATTACAGGCTGAGCCACCGAGCCCGGCTCTTTGAATCACTTTAAATGGAAGGAGATTTAACTAGATGAAGTGATGGTGTTTTGACCCCAGTAGACTATGAAAGAGGGGATCTGTACTAGGCTATTCCTGAAAGCCTGTTACAGACTGATGTGTCTCCCCCCAAATTCATGTGCTGAAGTCCTAACCCCCAGTAGCTTAAAATGTGACTATATTTGAAGATAAGATCTTTATGTAGATGATTAAATTAAAATGAGTTCATTAGGGTGGGCGCTAAACTATTTTATTTATTTATTATTTTAAAGTTGTAGGGTACAATTCAGGGTCATTGCGTAGGTAAAGTCTGGGCCTCACTTTGGTACCAGTGAGCACTAATCTAATATGAATGATGTCCTTCACAGGAAGAGGAAATCTAGGTACAGATGTGCTCAGAGGGAGGATGATATGAAGAACAGGAAGGAGATGATCATCTTTATGCCAAGGAGAGAGATCTGGAACAGTCCTTCCTCTGGCCTCAGAAGGAATCCTGCCAACACCTTGATCTTGGACTTCTGGCCTCCAGAACCGTGGGACAATACCATTCCTGTCGTGTGAGCCACCCAGTCTGTGGTACCTTGCTAGGGCAGCCCCAGCAAACTAATGCAACCTTCCACCAATGTTGGAAGTAGCACAGAACCGTGGGGTAAAAACTAAACTCAGAACCTCTGTGTTCCAGTCACAGCTCTATCACTAGCCAGCTGTGTGACTGTACACGTCACTCAACCTCTGTCAGCCTCCATTTCCCACTTGTAAAACAGGTTTTTCAAGATTTTTTTAAGCAAAGTGTGGTGGCTCACACCTGTAATCTCAGCACTTTGGGAGGCCGAGGCAGGAGGATCATCTGAGTCCAAGAGTTTGAGACCAGCCTGGGCAACACAGCAAGAGCCTGTCTTTACTAAAAAATATATATTAATTAAAATTGTCTTTATTTTTTTGGTTGCCCAAAAGTGTATATTTTTATTATGCACATAATGTTGTTTAGAAATATGCATACATTGTGGTTAGTGGTTAATGAACTAATTAACATATTCAGTACCTTCCATACTTACCTTTTTGTTTTGAGGTAGGAACACTTAAGAGCTATCTCTCAGTAATTTTCAAACATACAATACATCACTATTCGCCATATCATAAATCAAATGATATAAAAAGTCTCTTGAACTGATTCCTACTATGTAACTTAAATTTTGTATCCTTGGACCAATATCTACCGAGTCCCAACACCCACCTCCCACCAAGCCCCTAGTAACCACCATTCTATTTTCTGCTTCCATGAATTTGACTTTTTTTTTTTTTTTTTGAGAAGGGGTCTCACTCCATCACCCAGGCTGGAATGCAGTGGCATCATCACGCCTCACTGCAGCCTCGACCTCCTAGGCTCAGGCAATCCTTCTGCTCTGGCTTCCCAAGTAACTGTACTACAGGTATGTACCGCCACACAGAGCTAGTTTTATTTTACTGTATTTTATTTTATTTTATTGCAGAAATGATTTCTCACTATATTGCCTAGGCTGGTCTCAAATTGGACTCAAGCTATCCTCCCCCCTTGACCTCCCAACGTGCCAGATTATAGGTGTGAGCCACCATGCCTGACCTGAGTTTAATTATTTTAGTTTGCACATACAGGCATACCTTGGAGAAATTGTGGGTTCAGTTCCAGACAACCATAATAAAGCGAATATTATAATAAAGTGCGTCAACAATTTTGGGGTTTCCCAAAAGTTATGTTTACACTCTACTGTAGTCTATTAAGTGTGCCATAGCATCATGTCTACAAAAAACAATGTACATACCTTAATTTAAAAATACGTTACTAAGCTGGGCTCGGTGGCTCAGCCTGTAATCCCGCGCATTTGGGAGGCTGAGGTGAGTGGATTGCCTGAGCCCGCGGGTTTGAGACCCGCCTGGGAAGGCGAGACTTCATCTCTACAATAAAATTAAAAAATTAGCCGGGCATGGTAGCGCGCGCCTGTAATTCTGGCTACTCGGAAGGCTGAGGCGGAAGGATCGCCAGAGCCCAGCAGGTCGAGGCTGCGGTGGCCGGGAGCGGCCACTGCACTCCAGTCTGGGTGACAGAGTGAGACTCCAACTCGAAAAAATAAAAAAATAAAAAAATAAAAATACGTTACTGAGGCCGGGTGTGGTGGCTGTAGGAGAGGAAGAGATAGGAGAGTTATGAGAAGACAGTCAGAATACACACAACACTTATGGGTTAAGTTCACTGTCTTACAAGGGTGCTGTCTGTGGTACCCCACAACAATCACAATAACAACATCAGATCAAAGATTCCAGATCACCATAACCGATACAATAATAATGAAATGTTTGAAATCTTGCAGGAACTACCAAAATGTGGCACGGAGACATGGAGTAAGTATATGCTGTTTGAAAAATGGCATCAATAGACTTGCTCAGTGCATCTGCAAAGCGCAGTAAAGTGAGGTCGGCCTGTGTAAGTAAGATCAAGTGGTATCTGTCTTTCTGTGTCTGTTTTATTTCACTTAACATAATGTCCTCAAGGTATAGCAACATTGTTGCCAATGACAAGACTTCCTTATTTGTTAAGGCTGAATGGTATTCTATTGTGTAGGAATGTATACCACGTTATTTAAAATCCATCCTGCATTATGAGCATTTGTATACCTAACCCTGAATTGTACCCCACATATTTAAAATTAAAAGGAAAAAATTAATGTAGCCTCCTACCTTTAAAAAAAAAATCATTCATCCCTGATGGTCACATGTTGATTCCATATCTTGGCTATTGTGAAAACTGATATAATAAACATGGGAATGCAAATCTCTTTTTGGCATATTGATCTGATTTCCTTTAGATATGTATCCAGTAGTGGGATTGCTAGATTACATAGCAGTTCTATTTCTCATTTTTTGAGGAACTTCCATGCAGTTTTCCATAATGGCTGCACTAATTTACCTCCCCACCAACAGTGTATGGACATTTCCTTCCCTCCACATCCTCTCTGACATTTGTTATCGTTTGTCTTTTTGATAATACCCCTTCTAGTAGGTGTGAGATAACATCTCATTGTAGTTTTAATTTGCATTTCTCTGGTGATTAGTCCTGTTGAGCGTTTTTTTTTCCATTTACCTGCTGGCCATTTTTATGACTTATTTTGAGAAATTCTATTCAGATCCTTTGTCTTTAATTGGGCTATTTGCTTTCTTACTATTGAGTTCCTTGTATATTTTGGATATTAATCACTTATTATATGTGTGGTTTGCAAATATTCTTTCCCATTCTGGATGTTGTCTCTTCCCTTTGTTGTTTCCTTGGCTGGGCTGAAGGTTATTAGTTTGATTTACTCCCATTTGTCTATTTTTGCTTTGGTTGCCTGTGTTTTGGGGTTCATATACAAAATATATATGTATATATATCATTGTTCAAATCGATGTCATAGAGATTTTGCCGGTTATCTTCTAGTAGTTCTACATTTTTACATATAATCCTTAGTTTTTAATTCATTTTGAGTTGATTTCTTTATATTATGTGAGATAAGGTTTAATCTCTTTTTTTTTTTTTTTTGGAGTTGGAGTCTCACTCTGTCACCCAGACTGGAGTGCAGTGGCCACTCCCGGCCACCGCAGCCTTGACCTGCTGGGCTCCGGCGATCCTTCTGCATCAGCCTTCCAAGTAGCTGGAATTACAGGCGCGCCCAGCTACCATGCCCAGCTAATTTTTTGATTTATTGAAGAGATGAGGTCTCTCCAAGTTGCCCCGGCGGGTCTCGAACCCGCGGGCTCAGGCAATCCACTCACCTCGGCTTCCCAAAGCGTGGGATTACAGGCTGAGCCACCGAGTCCGACCAGGTTTAATCTCTTTAATCTCATCTTTTGCATGCGGATATTCAGTTGTCCCAATACCATTTATTGAAGAGATTGTCCTTTTCCCATTGTATATTCTTGTCACCTTTGTCAGAAATCAACTGACCATAAATTCATGGATTGTAAAATGTTAATAATAGTTGTTTTGTCTCACTCAGAGGCTTGTCAGCTTCTAGGGTGGCATTATATCTGAAAACAGTTAAACAGCTGAGTGGCATTATAGAGAAATCATCTGTGGATATTTGTTGTGAGTTAACAGATTATTCTGTCTTAGAATTTTGGGGTTTAAATTGTTTTTGACACTACTCCATGGTTTCTGATCTTTTATTTCTTCTTCCTTGTTTTTCTCAACTCCATTTACAGATCTAGAACCAGAAACTCTAGTTGATACCATGCCTAGGAGAGACCTGGCCAAGGCAAAATTGTAACCTTCATCCTCTCACCTGCAGACATCTCTCTCTTTCTCTGGGTACCTTCCTTTTCTTTGATTCAATCTGGGATGCCAGAAGTCACCTGAGGTTTGTTATTGCTTTCTCTACTGTCCATTACATCTTTATGGTTCAGGATATGGCTTTCTGTATTTGTCAATTTGCTGGTTAACTGGCCTGATAAAAATAACGTATGTTAACAAAGCACTGACCTGTCTCCCCTGGGGGTCTTCTGTCTCCACTAGCATCATCACTAAACTGGTATCAGGGCAACCCCCTCGGGTCCCCTTCCATTATTCTGTCTTCTCAATAAATCCTGCTTTTTGAAAAAAGCAGGGGGGTGGGTATTAAATGGTTTCAGTTTTCAAACAGATGAGAAGAGAGAACAGTATTTGGAGGAAGGGAAACTTGAATCACATTCTGCAAACCACTGCCCTCACAGCCCATAGACAGGTGATCACTGGCCAGGCCAGTGTGACACACCGGCTACAAGTCTGACTCAGACCTGGCAACCAGAACAAGAGTCAAAAGAATAGCCTGGCAACTCTGAGGAAAGAAAAGAAAAATATTGTCTTTCCTTTTTTCCTCTCGGGGCTACAGGTATCTGACAAATGTTTGGTATCTGCTAGCTGAAAGAAGCTTTTGGAATTTATGTTGCTAGCCTTAGGTTTCAGAGTCTCATAGGATGTGAAGGGTGTGTATATTGGATTTTAAAAGGATATCTGTGGGCTAGTGAAGACTTTCTGGTTTTGTGGTGCGCTGTCCTGTTGGTGCTTTTGTTTGGGTTTGTTTTTAAATAAGTGGAAAATGTGACATTTACAGGGAGGAGAACCTGGGAGGGAGATTCAGGGAAAAGGAATCAAAACAATCCTGGAAACTCCCTAATGTTCAAGCATCTCAAACACGTGGCCATGGAGGGATGGGAGGTGAAGAACGGAGGAAAGTTTTCCTGTGAATCACGTATTTCCTTGTTATCACAACAACCTTTCCTGTCAACGTCAACAGCACATAGAGGGAGACGTTGAATAGCCAGGTCCTGTTCACGAGAACATCCCACTTAGTCATGAAATAACAATTCTCAATCCTTTAGTACAGAAAAGAACATTCGGGAAGGATATGGAAAACAGGGTGTCCAGAGTTTGCCAAAAGATTTCTGAAGAAGTTTTAAATTTTGATATTCAAATTATTCCTGCCTTTTGTCAAAACAAAGTCTGCTTGTTAACCTCTGGTAGAACTGGTACACAAACGCTATTCGTAAGCACAAAAGAGGATGCATCATAAACAAATACAGAGTGTCTCCACTGTCCTGAACGAGTGTTAGACCTTCTGGTAAGCCATGTGGGAGCTGACAGAGAGGTGAGGTTTGATGACTTGGGCAGAGGCCATGATGAAAGTCACCAGATCTAACTTACTCTGCCACCACCCTTTCCCCTACACCCACCCAAGTGAGAAAGTCTAGCAGAAGCCACACCCCTGAGCCTATCTACTTTGCCTACTGGTCCCCTGGTTTGCTTTCTCGTGGAGTAGGACAGGATAGTCCAGCTATCCCTACTGACATCCTGCCTTTCATGTGTTTGCCTTCATTGACAACTGAATGGATACTGGGAGGAATCCTGTCCAAAACGACTGGCTCTTCACTTGTTGCAGGGTCTGAGATGACAGAAATAGAGAATTCTTCCTGCATAGGCAACATGATGAAGCAAAAAGAGCTTGGACTCAGATGTCCACAGATCTGAGTTCAAATCTTAGTTACTCCACTTACTATAGACCTCTGACATGTCACTTCTTTTGTGAACCTCTATCTCCACATCTGTTAAATGGGATGATGTATGTGAAATCAGTGAGACAATAGGAATTCATTACATATTGTCCCTCCTTATTTTTCTGAGTCTACTAGCATAAATACTCCAAAATTGAGTGACAGCTTCAGCTCTTCCCGTCTGACCAATTGAATGTCTCTGTAGTAAAACTGATTGCCACCTTCGGCTTTGATCCAGAATATTGGCGACTTTTAGCCAGCAGAGGATGGAATGCCTTTGGCAAAGATTTCTCCCTTATGCTTTTTTTGCTTGCTCTTATAATCTCGCTTCTTTAGCGCATCTTGGAGAGTAACGACTACATCTCATTCATGTTTTTATTTCCTATGCAAGGCATAGAAGGTACTCATAAAGCCTGCTGCATGAATGAATAAATGATTGAACAAATTTTCCAGGGAGAAGAGAACAAGAAAGGTTATGATGGTCAGAAGAAGAAAACACCCCAAGAAAAAGAAATGGAAGGTGAGAGAGCCCCAAAGCAAAATAAAACAATTTTTTTTGGCCTAATTTATAATTTTATCCAGAATCAGAACTGCTGCAACAGCTTTAAAAAGTAGATAAAGTGGGGTATAGTGACTCGCGCATGTAATCCCAGCACTTTGGGAGGCAGAGGCAGGAGGATTGCTTAAGTTCAGGTGCTCAAGACCAGCCTAGGTAACATAGCAAGACCTCATCTCTACAAAAAAAAAGCTGGGCATGGTGGTACATGCCTATAGTCCCAGGAGACTAAGGCAGGCGAATCTCCTGAGCCTAGGAAGTCAAGGCTGCGGTGAGCTGTGATCATGCCACTGCACTCCAGCCTGGGTGACAGAGTGAGAGCCTGACTCAACAAAAAAAAGCAGATAAATTATTCCTCATTCCTCACAGGCACATGTACGATGATGATGATGATGATGATGATAATGATGATGATGAGCCTATGGACTAGGATTAGAAAACTGCCTTTCCTAAAAGTAGCTTTAGCAATTTTTGTTTTTTAAGTCGGAATCTCACTCTGTTGCCTAGGCTGGAGTACAGTGACCCAATCACAGTTCACTGCAGCCTTTACCTCCTGAGTCTCAGGCGATCCTTCCACCTCAGTCTCCGGATTAGCTGGGACTACAGACATGTGCCACCATGCCCAGATATTTTTTTTTCCTAGTTTCACCAAGTTGCCCAGGCTGGTCTCAAACCCCTGGGCTCAGGCAATCCTCTCGCCTTTGCCTCCGCCTCCCAAAGTTCTGGGATAACAGGTCTGCAGTTTTCGCAACTATGTTTCTTCCTTTTAGGAAGGCTGCTACACCTATTTTCAGTCTCTTGACAACAATAAGTATGTGGCTGATAGGACTTAGTTTTGCACAAATATGGTCTCATGGGAGACTGAGAGAGGCCCTAAAGGGGTCGGGCAAGGTGCTTCTCTGTCTTCATGAACCTACTGACAGCTCCTGGAGTGCCTGTGCTGGCCTAGGCACCTATCCAGGCTACATGGCGCCCTACACTCAGGGCCTACACCTTGTGCTATTTTTTAATAATTGTAAGAACCCTTAACATGCGATCAATCTACCCTCTTAACAAAATTGTAAGTGTGCAATGCAGTGTTGTTAAGCAGAGGCACACATTGCACAAATCTCTGAATTTATTCATCTTGTACAACTGAAACTTTATACCTATGAAATAACAACTGTCCTCTCCCCCTCCCCCAGCCCTGACAGCCACCATTCTCCTCTCTGTTCCCATGAGTATGACTATTGTAGACACCCCGTCTAAGTGAAATCACGCCATATTTGTCCTTCTGCAACTGCCTTACTTCATGTGGCATGATAGTCTCAAGGTCCATCCATGTTGTTGCATATAGCAAGATTGCCCTTTTTTTTTTAGATGAGGCTCACCTTATTGCCCGGGCTGGAGTGCAGCAGCACTATCATGGCTCACCACAACCTTGACCTAGACTCAGGCGTTCCTTCTGCCTCAGCCTCCCAAGTAACTGGGACTACAGGTGGTCTACCACCATGCCCAACAAATTTTTTAAAGGTTTTTTTTTTAAGAGATGAGGTCTTGCTATGTTACCCAGGCAGGTCTCGAACTCCTGGGCTCGGGCAATTCTCCCACCTCAGCCTCCCAAAGTGCTGGAATTTCAGGAGTGAGTCACTGAGCCCAGCTCGGATTTCCTTATATTTAAGGAGGAATAATATTCCATTGTATGTATATACTTCATTTTCCCTATTTGTTCATGCATTGATGAGCATTCATGCATTCATGAGCATTTCCATACCTTGACTATTGTGAATAGTGTTGTAATAAACATGTGAGAGCTAATATCTTTGCAAGACCTGATTTTAATTACTGTAGATAAATATCCAGTAGTGGGGTTCCTGGATCATAGGTTAGTTCTATTTTTAATTTTTTTTTAAAGAATCTCTTCAGTTTTTCACAGTGGCTGCACAATTTTACAATCTCACCAGCAGTATACAAGTGTTCCTGTTTCTCCACATCCTCACCAACACATGGGATTTTTTTTTTTTTTTTTTTTTTTGAGTTGGAGTCTCGCTCTGTCACCCAGACTGGAGTGCAGTGGCCGCTCCCGGCCACCGCAGCCTCGACCTGCTGGGCTCCTGCGATCCTTCCGCCTCAGCCTTCCAAGTAGCCGGAATTACAGGCATGCGCTACCACGCCCAGCTGATTTTTTTTTAATTTATTGTAGAGATGAGGTCTCGCCGCCCAGGCAGGTCTCGAACCCGCGGGCTCAGGCAATCCACTCACCTCAGCCTCCCCAAAGGCACGGGATTACAGGCTGAGCCACCGAGCCCGGCTGGGATCTTTTTTTAAAAAAAAGTAATAGTCACCCTAACAAGTGGGAGGTGATATCTCACTGTGGTTTTGTTTTTCACTTCACTGATGACTAGTGACAATGAGAGTTTTTCATATACCTATTGGCCATTGCATGTCTCCTTTGAGAGATGTCTATTCAGGACCTTTCTCCAATTTCCAGTCGGGTGACAGTATTTGGTTTTTGGTTTTTGAGTTGTAGGAGTCCCTTATTTTTTTTAATATTAACCCTTTATCAGATATATAGTGGCAAATATTTTCTCCCATTTCATAACCTGCCTTTTCACTCTATTGGTTTTTCCTCTGCTGTGCAAATGCTTTTCAGTTTGATGAAGTACCATTTGTCTTTTCTTGCTTTTGTTGCCCGTTTTGTTTTGGGGTCACCTAGTTTTATTTTTGTTTTTTGTTTTTTTGAGTTAGAGTCTCACTCTGTCGCCCAGACTGGAGTGCAGTGGCCGCTCCCGGCCACCGCACCTCGACCTGCTGGGCTCCGGTGATCCATCCGCCTCAGCCTTCCAAGTAGTCCTAGTTTTATTTTTAACAGTTATTCCCACACTTAGACATTACTTCCCACGACATAATCACTATGCCAAAATAGAGGAGTTTAGAGAACTCGAGGTGTTACAAGTGCTCCTTGCTAAATACCAGCTGTCCTTCCGGGCCCTCAGATTCCAAGTTGAGAATGGATCACCCAAGGTAGCTCCCCATCCTCCTCAAAATGATTTTATTTCAGCCACTTTCATTCCCTGACACCATATCTGGGAGGACCACTCCAGTTTATCCTCACATCTCTTAATTATACATTTTAAGGAAAAGACTGAGAGAACCTCAACTTTTAATGCAAATAAGCCCAGGCCTTTCCCAGAGCACTACACACAAGAAGAAAAGCAAGTTTGCTGAGCTCCAAGTGGCCGCGCTAAGAGGCCCAATTCAGAGACCTTTCCAAGGACAAAAGAGGACTGCCTCGTGGCGGCCTTTTCTTCCTGACTGTACAGAGAACAATGGGCAGATTCTCTAGATCAGCACTGGCCAATATATATAATATTGCAAGTACATGTAAAATATTAGCTACATGCAAAATGCAAGTTACAAATGAAGTCCCATATATAATTTTACATTTTCTAGTAGCCATGTTTTTAAAAGTAAAAAAGAAACTGGATGGAGTTGGAAACCATCATACAATAGATCACTATCTATCACAGAAACAAAGAACTAAATACCGCATACTCCTAAGTGAGACCTGAACATTAATCACAATAGCACAAGGGAGGGACGGGCGGTCATAGAACATTGCTGGGGGGGTGGTGGAAGGGACATAACAACAAAGCATACCTGGTCCCAAACAAGGGAAAGTGAGGGCCAGTTGGAGGCACAAACTTCACCTGCATGCAACCTACTTGTGAAGTTAATTGTTACTTGTACCCCACATCTCTATAATAAAAATTTTAAAAATGAAATGCAAGCGCCCAGAAAAAGAAAAGAAAAAGGTAGAACTGATTTTAATAATGTATTTTATCTAATATTTATATGTAATGTATTTTATGGAATCCATATATTCGGTATATCAGTATTTCAACATGTAACCAATATAAATTAATGAGGAATGATGGGGGACCCCCAAAGAAGCGGAATTATTTTTTAAAGGACAGGCCCCTTGCAGTACAGGCTTCCCCAGCTAACTTGTTCTAGGAGCCCATCGGCATCAGTGTACCAGCTAGCGTTGTTGGGAGAGGCTGTGTTCAGCTTCAGTGAATGGTTTTTGAAGACTCAACGCGTTTGCCCATTTCATGATGGGTGGTTTACAAGCACACCTGCCCACACCACCCTGAGTGTTCAGCAGTTTTTTTCATCAGAAATGGCACAACCTCTGTGCCCCATCCTCCCTAGTCACTGGATTTCGCTTGAGCGACTTTTCTATAGTTTCCTTGGATGAAAAAATCCTCAAAGAGAAATGTTTTGCCGATGTGGAAGAGGTGAAACACAAAATGGCAGAAGTACTAAAAGTCATCAAAACTGAGTCCAAAATCTGTTTTGAACAGTAGAAAAAGCATCTCAATAAAAGTGTATTGCATCAAATGGAGAATACTTTGAAGATAACTGAAGTTTAAACATGTAAGAATAAATACACAATTATTTATAAATAAATTCCAGGTGGGGGGGGTCCTTCCTCATATTTTACACATTTTTTCAAACTGAGTCTTCAAAGTTCAACAAATATTTTATACTCACAGCACATCTCATGTCAGACTAGCCACATTAAGCCTCCAATAGCCTCATGGGGCTATGGGTCACCACCTTTGATAGGGCAGCTGTAGATTCTTTTAATCTGTATTCCATTACACAGAATGGGTCCAAATTTCTGACCAACGTGGTCCAATGAGTTCATATACTGACATCTGTGTCATATAATCAAAACACACAACTGTATAAGGTAGAAAACAAATGTGACCAGATGGATGCTTCCTTAGCGTGACATACCTAACTCAACTAATAAGCCAAGATCAACCTTAAGAGGAAAACACTGAAAGCATTTCCATTGAAAACAAGAAAAAGATAAGGGTGTTCTTTACTAACATTATTACTTAACATGTACTAGAGGTACTAGACAGAACAACCCAACAAGAGGAAAGCATAATGGTTATAAAACATTTGAGAAGCAGATATAAAAGTATCACTATTTGAAAACTATAGGTTTATTGGCCCATAAAACCCAACCAAAGCAACTAAAAATCTATTTAAAATAAGAGAAGGCAATAGGTTGACTAGATATAAAAATTAATATGCAGAAATCACTAATCTTTATAGAAGCAGCAATCATTTAGAAGCTATAATAAAAATGTGATTTTATTTCAAATAAAAAAAACAAAATACTTAAGTATTAAAGATAAAATATGTAAGACCTATATGAAGACAATATGAAAACATAAGAGATTAAAAAACAGATTGCAGCTGGGCACGGTGGCTCACGCCTGTAATCCCAGCACTTTGGGAGACTGAGACAAGAGGATTGTCTGAGCATGCCTGTAGTTTCAGATACTTGAAAGGTTGAGGCAGGAAGATTGCCAGTCCAGCAGGTGGAGGCTACGGTGGCTGTCAGCATGCCACTGCACTCCAGCCTGGGCAACAGAGTGAGACTCCAACTAAAAAAAAAAAAAAAAAAACAGATTGCAAATAGGAAGCAAATCATGTTCATGGATAGAAAGACTCAATAACACACATACACAAAATCATAAGTCCCTATTAAAGAGATTCAAGACAAATGACATGGTTTTGCAAGGGTTTGGAGACATTGACAGTTTGGCATCCATCCCTGGCTGAGCATGAATGACCTGTGCCTCCATCCCATGCCTGGAGGGCCTCAGTGTGGTAGAAGAATTGCCAAATACATGTCTTGACATCAGCCTGGCTGCCTTTGTATGATAACAAAAAGTAAACAACCATTCCCAAGGTCCATCTCTGTACCAGCATTAGATCCATGTCAAGTGATAGAGCAGGAAAGATATGTCATGGAATCAAACTCTAATCCCAACATCTCATTTAGAAACTGCTGCCTTTGCATAACTCATTTTACCTCTCTGAGCCTTCATTTCCTCATCTGAAGAACAAAACTAGAAATGCCTGCTATCAACTTCACAGAGTGTGGTGAGGATAAAAACTGAAATATGAAAGTGCTCTGGAACCTTACGATTTTTTTTTCATTAGGGTCTCACTCTGTCACCCAGGCTGGAGTCCAGTGACATGATCATGGCTCACACAGCCTCAGCTTCTTGGGCTCAGGCGATCCTTCTGCCTCAGCCTCCCAAGTAGCTGGGACTAAAGGCACACACCACCATTACTTGCTAATTTTTATATTTTCTATAGAGCTGAGGTCTCACTATGTTGCCCAGGTTGGTCTTGAACTGCTAGGCTCAAGCAATTCTCCCACTTCTGCCTCCCAAAGTGCTGGGATTACTGGCATGAGCCACCACACCTGACCCTTTACAACTATTTATTATCATTTAGTTTATTATCCAACAAGAAGAAACTTACATTTACTTCATGTTTAATTGAATATCATTAATAGCACGGGTCTACACCTGCGATTAATAAAATAAATATAAACTTATTCCTCTGGTGGGTTTGTTTACTTTTTTTTGGAGTTGGAGTTTCACTCTGTCACCCAGGCTGGAGTATAGTGGCACGCTCACGGCCACCCCAGTGTCAACCTGCTGGGCTCAGGCAATCCTTCCACCTCAGCCTTCCAAGTTGCTGGAACTACAGGTGCGTGCTACTACACCCGGCTAATTTTTATTTTATTGTAGAGACAAGGTCTCGCCAAGTTGCCCAGGTTAGTCTCGAACCCGCGGGTTCAAACAATCCACTCGCCTCGGTCTCCCAAACTGCTGGGATTACAGGCTGAGCCACCGAGCACAGCCTAGGGTTTGCTTATTTTTTAAGGCGCTTCAAGGAATAGATAGACCCTCCCTGGGGCAAACCATTCCCAACTTCTTAAAGGACTGCCAGCTGTGGTTGCAAACAGTTACCCAGAAACATTGCCTTCCATCCTCTTCCTCCCCTACTGTCTCCTCCTCCTGGAAAATGCGGAACTGTTTGTGGGAGCATGGGTGTGAGACATCTTGACACTATTCATTTATATAAACTATGGTATGGCCGTCTCACATGAAGGAGAGCTGTCTGACCGACACCACGGTGCAACATGGGGGAGAAATAAACTTGTGGATCTCAGAGTTTATTGGAATCCACAGTATAGTCTATCCGGTCCTGCCTCATAGCACTTGAGCTTTTTAAGGGAAAAGGAATCAGAGAAGGGAATGACAAGAGTTCAAGATCTTGCACATGGAGTAGATCAATAAGATGCCCAGGAACAGCCATATCTACAGGATGCTGATGTGGAATGGGGATAAAGATAATTCTGATGACAATTTGCTCAATGTTATAACTGAAGTCTTTATTAAAGGTCTATGTTAAAAATGTATAGCTAGGCCGGGCTCGGTGGCTCACCCTGTAATCCCGTGCCTTTGGGAGGCTGAGGTGAGTGAATTGCCTGAGCCCACAGGTTCGTGACCCGCCAGGGCAACTTGGCGAGACCTCATCTCTACAATAAATCAAAATGAGCTGGGTGTGGTAGTGTGCGCGCCTGTAGTTCCAGCTACTTGGAAGGCTGAGCGGAAGGATTGCTGGAGCCGAGCAGGTCGAGGCTGCGGTAGCCGGGAGCGGCCACTGCACTCCAGTCTGGGTGACAGAGTGAGACCCCAATTCAAAAAAAAAAAAAAAAGTATAGCTAAATGGCTATTCTCACATAAGGAATGGAATTTATACTTGGTTACCAGGGAGAGGCAGACTAACAACGGGCAAGTGGGTACGTTTGTGGCTCAGTGTATAAAAATCTTTTCATTGGGCTAGGCATGGTGGCTCAGGCCTGTAATCCCAGCACTTTGGGAGGCCAAGGCAGGAGGATGGCTTGAGACCAGGAATTCAAGACCAGCCTAGGCAATATGGTGAGACTTCGTCTCTACAGAAATTTTAAAAATAAACTAATTAAATATTTTCCTTGGAAGGTTATCTACTGATGATGCCTTGCATTTGGGGGTGTGGCAAAACAATGAATGTAAACTTCAACCCACTCTTGCCACACAAAATATATCAAGATCAGGTGAGCCTATCACTCCAAAGAATAAATGAGACTTTACAAAGGTCAGTGCAGCCCCTCCCCCACCATGTGGCTCAGAGAAGCCATTAGCAATAAAGCAATAATGAGGGACAGCTGGAATATGGAAGGAAATGATGGCATGACTGGATTTCCTGAAAGGTACACGAACAAAGCAATAAAACACAAGGTACCTTCAGAAACAGCACTGGTGAATTTACAAAAATACCTGACATGACCTTTTGTGCTTTTGAGCTACGTCAGTTACAGTAACATCAGTGAAGGTGGCCAAAAGCATCTACTATAAATGCAAATGTTTTTCTATTCATATGAATCAATGCATGAAAATCGATGCATTTTCCATGTTCAGACACACCCAAAAATGCTACACACACAGAAAAATATATATACCCTTGTTATCACATTTGCTTTATACAGTGTTACATTTCATGAAGAAAGCATCAGAAATTACATATAGTCTGGGGAAGGAAACAACAGACGTCATCAAGCAATTATGAAATGTGAGCCCCCCGACTTAGCAGTCCTAAGTCACACAAGCTGGAATCACTTCACCAAAATCTGTCCCAAATAACTAACAAGTCAACACTTTTTTCCTTAAATGCTGAGGGTTTTGCAATATTAATCATTTAATTACTCTTAAAAATTCATGGACCCCTTAAGTGTATAGATACGAGGTCCAACAATTAAGTACACAAACTCAGCCTAGAAAAAGTGCTCCATAACCCAAAGTACTCCCCTTGAAGTTATGCACCGATGTCAACACCTAGTCCACCCGTCAAAGCAATTTTGGAACTCTTTTTCTGGAATGGCCATCACAGCTGTCATCATATTATTCTTGATGTCTTGAATGTCGTCAGATGTCTTCCTTTCAACATTTCCTTTATCTTTGGGTAAAGAAAGAAGTCACTGGGGACCAGATCAGGTGAGTAGGGAAGGTGTTCCAATACAGTTATTTGTACAGTGCTGCCAACATAAGCTCACCGTGGCAAGCCCACGAACTTAATTGTCAGACCTCAACAAATAACGGTGACAGCTCTGATGGCCATTCCAGAAAAAGAGTTGTAAAACTGCGTTGATGGGTGGACTAGGTGCTGGCTTCTATGCATAGCTTCCCAAGGGGAGTATTTCGAAGGTGACCACAGTAATATTCAGCCATGAGGGATGTGGCACTTTTTCTAGGATGGTTTGCGCACCTCATTGCTGAACCTCGTAGATATATTTGAACATTTTGAATCCTAAATTATTTAACTCTTAGAAACAAGGAAAATAATATTATTCTATCCTACATTCTCCATTTTTTTTCTTTACATCACTTTGGTCACCCGATTGCCATCAAGGAAAGCAATTTCCTTTAACATTTTATTCTACAGCAAAAAAACTTGGTCCTGTACTTTATCTAGAATACGTATTGTGGTGTGGCCTCAACACTCAAATGGAAATCCCCGGCAGGAGAGGCTCTGGCAAGAGAGGCTAGGAAGGATCAAGAGAGTGTTTTAGGAACCTGGGCCTGGATGATGAACACACATCAGAATAGCATAAAAAGCTATTTCAAAGGGGAGATTCACACACCGAGAATCTTATTTCCTACAAATCTTATTGGTGGTCACAAATTTCTTTTTCACAGCAGCCATCAGAACACTGGGGCCAGCTTTGGGGAATCCTGGGAGCCAGCTCTGGGGAACACTGGGGGCCAGCTTTGGGGCCCCCTTCATCAGGTGAGTACAAGCAACAACACAGTGTATGGGTTGTGACACACACCACTTCCATCCCATCTTGGTTTCCTTCCCACATGTTCCGTTTCCCTCCATTTTCTTAAGCATTTTTAGTTTATCTTTTGAAGCAGTCTTGAATTCTTTTTACGATGTGAAGAAGTTTCAGTGAATAAATAACAGTGGAACTGGGCAGATCTTTCACTAGGGAAATGTGAAGTTTTCTAAGACAGTTCTATCCTTCCAGGATGGGTTTTTCTCCCTGTGGAATCCCAGGGCTGTGGTTTCTCCTCTCACCCTATCAACCCTATTCTCGAGAAATCATCTCAAATCCAACATTTACACTCAGAATAAACCTGAATCTATATATTATCCCTCCCCAGGGTACTGCCTTTTCTTTAATTGCAAAATGAGGTGTACTGCCTCTTAAATCAATTTCAGATCTCAGGGAAATGACAGAAATACAGGGAGTAATCCTAGACAAAGAGCTGTCTTCCCAAAACTACAAAAAGTACACCACACACCCAGGATGGTTTCTGCTTGGGACATTTTAAAGGACAAAGTGGTGGTTTGAACAACAACTTTAATTTATTGTTTTATTGCTAGGCTTCTGTGAGTCCTAAGAAGAGCCAAGTTAAGAAAGATGTTGAAGAGAGAAGGAGAAAGACTGCTGTGAAGAAATCGAAAGATGATTTGGAGAGAGATAAGCACACTGACTGTGCATTTATGCAGAAGAGAGACTGAAGACATCCCTAATATTAACAGAGCAAAGGTGAAATGAGACTGCGTTGACTGTTGTTCTTCTAGACTGAGGGTTCAAGGTGAATTCTAAATCACAGGCCATCTGTGGAAGAGCAACTATGGGGGTGATTATTTGTTGCCCTGCATTTTGGAGAGAATTGTGTCCTCTTTGTTTGACCTCCCCTGTGTAGACTCAGAACATCAAGGTTGTTGTCACAGGTTGAATTGTTCCCCCCCTCCAAAAGATATATTGAATCTCTAACTCCCAGCACATCTGAATGTGGCCTTACTTAGAAATAGGGTCTTTGCAGATGCAGTCAAGTTAAGATGAGGACTTACCGGATTAGGGTGGCCTACTCGGGTGTAAAAGGAGTTTCCTAAGGTTGTTCAGTGCCCAACCTGCATAGCAGCATGAGAGGCCCCAGGAGCAATACTGCAAATGCCTGAGTGAGGTATTGTTGGCAGTAGGTAGAAGGAAAGAAGCTGGGGTTCTTGTTTAAAAGATAAAGGAGGACCAGCCGGACTCAGAGGCTCACGCCTGTAATCCTAGCATTTAGGGAGGCTGAGGTGAGAGGACTGATTGAGTCCTGGAGTTCGAGACCAGACTAAGCAACACAGCGAGACCTCATCTCTACAAAATATCAAGAAATTGGCCGGCATGGTAACGCGCACCTGTGGTCTCAGCTCTTCAGGAAGTTGAGGTGGATGGATCACCTGAGCCCAGGAGCTCGAGGCAGCAGTGAGCTGTGACCGTGCCACTGCACTCCAGCCTCGGCAACAGAGTGAGACTCTGACTCAAGAAAATAAAAGATAAGAAAAGAAAAGAAACCGGACTAGGTGGATCAGCCTGTAATCCCGCACCCTTGGGAGGCTGAGGTGAGTGGATTGCCTGAGCCCGCGGGTTCGAGACCCGCCTGGGCAGCAAGACCTCATCTCTACAACAAATCAAAAAATCAGCTGGGCGTGGTAGCGCATGCCTGTAATTCCGGCTACTCGGAAGGCTGAGGCGGAAGGATCGCCGGAGCCCAGCAGGTCGAGGCTGCGGTGGCCGGGAGCGGCCACTGCACTCCAGTCCGGGTGACAGAGTGAGACTCCAACTCAAAAGAAAAAAAGAAAAGAAAAAAAGAAAAGAAAAAAAAGGATGGTCCTTCCAAGAGAGAGTAGAATATATGGATGGGTAAGTTTATGTCACTTAAAACCAAGCCCCTGACCTAAGCCAAACGTTAATCACTACTCATGGGACATACATTGATATATAATGCATACATATATGTATTGGATTTTTCCATAAAAATTGTGCCCAGTTTTTTAGGTACAAACTTTTCTTACAGTTAATTTTTCTCCTTTGTAGATACATATTTTAATTCATTCAGACTAGATTTAAATGAACTTTTATAAGAGGTAGAGGTGGAAGTGGAGATTTGGCAAAAGTTAATAGAAAAATGAGAAAAAGAAGAAAGAAAGAGAACTTGCTAATAAACCTGCCAAAAAGGGAAATGAGATTTGGGAAATATGCTGGATGTGGTATAAAATCCAAGTTTTTTTTTTAAATGAGGGCATTGTTCAAAGGAATAGTAAAACGATCATTTTATTATACTTCCAAAGGATTTAAGACCTAAAGAGACAGTATGCCTTTCACTTCAGCTATAAAAAATCCAAACTGAGAGCTACACCACACCTAAATTTCCCAAACAACCTATTCATGGTCTGAACTTGCTCCCAACCTCCTACACCTTCCGTTATTTCCTGCCTGGGGCTGGCAGGGAGGTGACAGTGGCATCATACATCTACCAGCTCTTTCCCAAAAGACTTGATATTTCCAGATTAGATAGTCAATGGTTTCAAAAGCTTTGGATTAAAACAAACTTCTCATCAAAGGAAGGAAGAGTAAGAAGATGGAGTGGGAGATACAGCAAATCAGAAGCCCTTGGGTCCTGCTGGCATTTCCGGTTCTCTCAGAATAAACTCTATGATAACCTACGTGGCTCTCTGTGAGGCTTTAACCATGACTCAGCATAAAGAACGAGGACTCGGTATTGAGGGAGTCCAGCCCCAGACTCAGTTAGATGGACTTGACAGTGAGCACAAGTTCTAAAAGGAGCATGAACTTTGGAGTCAGATGAATCTGGGTTTGCATTCTGTCTCACGTATTTATTGAAGAATTATTCACTAAACACCTTCTATGTACCAGACACCAAAAATAAAAACTGGATAGAGCATGCCTTTCGCTTTGGGAGTTAAACTATATGCCATGCACCCTTACTGGCCTCATCTGAGTAGAGATTGCTTTTTGAGGGTTTTTTGTTTGTTTTTGTTATTGAGACAGGGTTTCACTCTGCCACCTAGGCTGGAGTACAGTGGTGAATTCACAGCTCATTAGAGCCTTGACCTCTTGGACTCAAGAGAACCTCCTGCCTCAGCCTTCCAAATGGCTGGGACTACAGGCATGTGCCCCCACATCCAGCTAATTTTTTTTTTTTTTTTTTGGTTTTCAGTTTGTTGTTGTTGTTGTTTTGTAGAGAGAGGTTCTCACTATGTTGCCCATATGATCATGAACTCCTGGCCTCAAGCGATCTTCCTACCCAGCCTCCCAAAGTGCTGAGATTGCTAATCTCCAACTGGAGATTTTTAATTACCTCATCTCAGAGATAAAATTCCTGGGAAAGATGGTAAGTTTCTTCTAAAGGTTAGCCTTCCTCTCCCACTTAGCAAGGTGGTTTAAGGATGCTTTTCTGAACCCAAAACCTTTTCTGGTGCTACCACCTCTTCATGGTACTGTATTTAATAATGGATTTAGATAGTTAGATATGAAAAAAAACAAAATCATGTTGAAAATATGATGTTAAAGTAAATCTGATTATATTCATTTAGTCTGTATTAAAAAACTTGCTACTAGCCGGGCTCGGTGGCTCAGCCTGTAATCCCGCGCCTTGGGAGGCTGAGGTGAGTGGATTGCCTGAGCCCGCAGGTTCGAGACCCGCCTGGGCAGGTGAAACCTCATCTCTACAATAAATTAAAAAAAAAAAAATCAGCCAGGTGTGGTAGCGCGCGCCTGTAATCCCGGTACTTGGAAGGCTGAGGCGGAAGGATCGCCGGCGCCCAGGAGGTTGAGGCTGTGGTGGCCGGGAGCGGCCACTGCACTCCAGTCTGGGTGACTGAGTGAGACTCCAACTCCAAAAAAAAACAAACTTGCTACTAATTTGCTAATTTTTTGCCACTCCTGATTATTATAAAGTTCTTTACTCAAATATTCCATTCCCTCTTCTTTTTTATTGTGGTAAAATATACATAACGCAAAATTTGCCCTTTCAACCACTTTAGTGCAGTAACATTAAGCACACTCACCACCCTTCATCTCCAGAACCTTTTCATTTTCCCAGACCAAAACTTTACCCATTAAACACTAATTCCCTGTTTCTCCCTCCCCGCAGTCCCTGACAACCTCCATTCTACTTTCTGACTCCAAATATGACTATTCTGGGTATCTCATAGAAGTGGAATCATACTGTGTTTGTCCTTTTGGGACTGGCTTATTCCAATAGGAACAAGATCCTCAAGGTTCACCCAGTTGTAGCATGTGCCAGAATATCCTTCCTTTTTAAGGCTGAATAATATTCCATTGTATGGCTATAACCCATTTTGTCTGTCCATTCATCCATCAATGAACATGTAAGTTTCTTCCACCTTTTGGCTATTGTGAATAATGCCATAAACATGGGTGGATTTGTTCATTTTACGCCTTTATTTTTTCTTTTTTACCTTCTGGGTACATACAGGATCATGAAAAATTAGAACAATATGGCCCAGAGATTACAGAATCTGAAAAGATGGTTGGAGATTATGAAGTGAGGATGCCACAGGGCACCAACAAGGAGGCAAGGTCACAGAGAGACTGTACAGCACATCTAAGACTTGCAACTTCTTCATAGCCAAGCCAGTCAATGACGCTCAGCCTGTAATCCCGCGCCTTTGGGAGGCTGAGGTGAGTGGATTGCCTGAGCCCGCGGGTTCGAGACCCGCCTGGGCAGCGAGACCTCATCTCTACAATAAATCCAAAAATCAGCCGGGTGTGGTAGCATGCGCCTGTAGTTCCAGCTACTTGGAAGGTTGAGGCGGAAGGATTGCCGGAGCCCAGCAGGTCGAGGCTGCAGTGGCCGGGAGCAGCCACTGCACTCCAGTCTGGGCGACAGAGTGAGACTCCAACTCAAAAAAAAAAATAATATATATATATATATATATATATATATATATCAATTCCCCCAAAACTGATTCATAGGTTCAATGCAACCTCAATCAACAATCTTCAAAATGATCTATAGTTTCAAGGCAATCCTAATTTTAAAATTCCACCATATTGGGGATTTGTTGTGTGGGGTTCCCCCTCACCTTTTTTGGTGGACACTGACAAAGCGATTCTCAAATGTATACACAAATGAAAAAGATCTGGAGAAGTCAAAGCAATGTTAAAGAAGAAGGAGGAGGAGGAGGAGGGAGGAGGAAGGAGGCTGGAGGAAGGAGGGGAAGAAGAGGAAGAAAAAAAGAAAAAAGCTGAAGAAAGTACACATTGTAGAGGTGAAAACTTAAGAAGATAAAGCTTCAGTGATAAGCGCAAGGTTGAGTTCCAAGACCGGTGGAATTTAAATAGAGTGCAGAAACAGATCCAAACATAAATGATCACCTGACTCCTTTGTAATTCAGCGGAGAAAGGATAGAGAAAGGATAGTCTTTGAGTAAACTGCAAATCCATATAATAAAAATAAATTTGTCTCATGTCATACATAAAAACTATGATTAAGCAGTCACATTTCTAGAAGAAAGCACAAGTGAATACCTTTGTGACGTACTTTTTTAGAGACAAGGTCTCACTCTGTCACCCAGGCTGGCCTGCGGCGGTGCAATCATAGCTCACAGTAGCCTCAAACTCCTGGGCTCAAGTGATCCTCCTGCCTCAGCCTCCCAAGAAGTTAGGACCACAGATGCATGCCACCACATCTGGCTTGTGTGTGTGTGTGTGTGTGTGTGTGTGTGTGTGTGTGTGTGTGTGTGTGTGTAGAGACAGAGTATCACTATATTGCCCAGACTGGTCTCAAACTCCTGACTTCAAGTAATCCTCCCGCCTCAACCTCCCAAAGTTCAGATTACAGGTCTATTTACTGATGAGAGCCACAGCACCCAGTCTTTGTGACTTAAATATAGAAAAATATTTCTTAAACTGGACACAGAAAGAATTAACCACAAAAGATTGAAAAACTGACCTTTATTAAAATCGAGAGTAAAATAGTAAGCCATATATATGAAAAACTATGTATCTGCAATATAATAAACTAAAATGAGCTCATATCTGGAATATAAAAAGAACTCCTGCAGATAAATGAGAAAAGGATAGTTAATTAAAATGTTTTAAATGGTCAAAAGACTTGATCAGACACTTTACCAAGGAGGATGTTAAAATGACAATAAACACATGGAAAAAGTGCTAACACAGTAGTCAACAGAAATTCAAACCAAAAGTACAACTCAGTAGAATTATCTACCTAACAGAAAGACTAAAATGTAAAAGACTGACAATAACAAATTTTGGAAAGAAAATGAAACATCTGGAACTATCCTAAATGGCTCTTGAAAGTGCAAATTGGTACAACCAGTTTAGAAAATGGCATTATTTTCTAAAACTACATTGGCACATTCCCTACGACTCCATAATGTCACTTCTGGTACATGCTGAGCAGAAGTGAGTGTTTCCATCTACCCAAGGACATGCATAAGAATGCTCATGGACACTTTATTCAAAATAGCCAAATCTTGGAAACAATCCAAATGTCCACCAAGAGAAAAAGTGGTCAAGAAATTATACACTATTAACACAAAGAATTTGTGATTTATTCTGCACAGTCAGGAAAAAGAACCATGAATCCCATAGACCTAATGTTGAGTGAAAGAAGTCAAAAGCAAAAGAGTACAGACTGCGTGATTCTCCTTAAACAAAGTTAAGATGCAGGCAAAATGAATCCAATGTGATTGTGAGGATTGTTCCATTGGTGGGATTCCATTGGCGGGGTATTCCGCGGGGTGGGGGCCCTCTGAGGTCCTGGACATGTTCTGTATTTTAATCCTCTCACTGGTTAGAAAAGGTGCGTGTGGCCAGGCTCAGCGGCTCAGCCTGTAATCCCAGCACTTTGCGAGGCCGAGGCGAGTGGATTGCCTGAGCCCGCGGGTCCGAGACCAGCCCAGGCAACTTGGCAAGACCTTGTCTCTCCAATAAATCAAAAATTAGCCAGATGTGGTGGCACGTGCTTGTAGTTCCAGCTACTTGGAAGGCTGAGACAGAAGAATCGTCAGAGCCCAGCAGGTCGACACTGGGGAGGTGGTGAGCATGCCACTGTACTCTTGCCTGGGCGACACAGTGAGACTCCAACTCAAAAAAAAAGAAAGGTGTGTACATTTATGAAATCCTATCATGTGTAAAATTCACACTGAGGATTTATACCCCTTTCCCTATGTATGTTATATTTCCATTTCAAAAGTGAACATTAAACTGTTTTCAATGCTCTGGCTAAATTTTCCATCTTGTCACCCATTTTCTTGAATGTATAATCACAATTATTTTCAAGTCCACGTCTGATAACTCTGACATTGGAGTCGCTCACAGATCTAGTAGCTCCCTTGCTCCTGTTTCTTGAAATACTTAGCAACCTTTGATTGAATGCCAAACATTGTATATGAAAAATTCTAGAGACTCCAGGTGGTGATGTTTATCTTTTTTTCTTTGTCTTTTTTGAGTTGGGGGGGGTCTCACCTGCTGCCCGGGCTAGAGTACAGTGGCACAATCATGACTCACTGCAACCTCTAACTCCTGGGCTCGTGTGATCCTCCCTCCTCAGTTTCCCAAGTAGCTGGGACTACAGGTGTGTACCACCATGCCTGGCTAATTTGTTCGATTTTTTTTTGTGTCTGAGTCGAGGTCTTACTGTATGGCCCAGGCTGACCTTGAACTCCTGAACTCAAGCAGTCCTTCCAATTCAGTCCAAAGTGCTGGGATTAGAGGCGTGAGCCACGGCACCTGGCTGGTGTTGCCTTCTGTCAAGAGGACTCCCGGATTCCCTGGAGGCAGCAGGTGTGGGTGTGGCTCCTCGGTGCATTCAGTGCACATAGGCTTGAAGCTCTCTTGCAATCTTTTAAAGATGTGGCCCTCCTCCGAACTGCACCCACTTCTGGTTTTAGCCCTCCAAACCAAGCCTGGGGTGTTTGCTAGAACACCCTCACCTTGGGTGCAAACCTTGACTCCATATCTCAGTGCTGCAAGGCTGCCAAATACTCCCACTCTGCTTTTCAATCTTTTCAGTTCAATTTCTCCACCTCTAACCTTGT
The DNA here is from genome assembly GCA_027257055.1 of Cephalopachus bancanus. Taxonomy (NCBI): domain Eukaryota; kingdom Metazoa; phylum Chordata; class Mammalia; order Primates; family Tarsiidae; genus Cephalopachus; species Cephalopachus bancanus. The sequence goes on from JAPVLO010000033.1 coordinate 335,206, forward strand.
TCAGTCTAAGAAACAGCAAACATCACAAGGAGAAAACTGTGACGTTTTCTCAGGCCTACTTCTCTGCCTTCCTTTCTCTTTCCTGGGTTTTGTACCCTCACATCTCAGCTGTCTTGACAGTTCCCAAACTCTAGGGCTCACCTCCTCAGCCTTGGGAGATGACCGGAAGTTCTACCGGTTTGATAACTCTCAGCATTCACCTTCTAATCAACGTCAAAGCCTCTGTTCAATCCCAAGAACTGGCAAATGTCCCAGGGACTAAACAGCAGTGGAATGCAGAGCTCATCTCAATGCCAGGCCCTTATCTCTTGTCCTTACTACCTCATTGCCTTCAAGCAGATGTTTTTGATATTAAACCTGGCTTTTCTAGATTTTCTTTTATTTTTCGAAGCAGGGTCTCACTCTGTTGCCTAGGCTAGGGTGAAATGGCACAATCATAGCTCACTGCAGCCTCAAACTCCTGGACTCAAGGGTAACTTAGACTACAGGCGTGCACCACCACACCCAACTAATAGTAATATAATAACAACCTCGACCTTCCAAAGTGCTGGGATCACAGACATGAGCCATCATGTCTGGCCTTCAGATTTTCTTGATGGGAGCACTGGTCTACTACAAACTGTACTTTTCTAGCTGGAATCAGAAATCTGCTCATGAAAACATAGATAAACATTAAAGACATAGTAATGTTTATAGAGGTCAAGTTTTTAACATTGTCATTTTGGGTGTTGAATGCAGATGACCACAGTTAGGCGGAAGAGAGGAGTAGTGAAGGGAAAGGTAAGCATGCTAAATAAAGTGTATACAGTGGTCTGCGGTGGTTCTAGACTAAAGACACGAGCAATCTGCCAATATGCTAAATCAGCACAAATCACAAATGTCACCAAAATGCAGTCTTACTTTAGTTTCCCAACACTCCTTGCTAATGTGTTCAGTGATGTTCACCCTCTCCTGCCCCAGTGATGCCTTGGGCAGATCTCGTGACGAGTGATAGAGGTACCTCCTGGTTCACTATTATCGTCACTGAGTCAAGGTCTCACTCTGTCACCCAGGCTGGAGTGCAGTGATATGACTCACTGCAGCCCCCAACTCCTGGGCTCAGGCAATCGTTCGCCCTCAGCCTCCTAAGTAACTGGGACCATAGGCATGCACCATCGTGCCTAGCTGACTTTTTAACATTTATTTTATTTTATTTCATCTTATTTTTGAGGGTCTTTATATGTTGCCCAGGCTAGTCTCAAAGTCCTGGCTTAAGCAGTCCTCCTACCTCGGCCTCCCAAAGTGCTGGGATGACAGGCGTGTACTGTCACATCTGGACCATCTTGGCATGTATCTCATTGGCACTTCATCAAGATAAAGACAAAAATATCCTATAATATTTTCCCTTCCTGTTACTAGTATATTGCTTCAAGTCATAAGAACAGCAAATAGAGAAATTTAGAGTCACAAATGCAAATGCATCCAAGAACAATCAGCTAAAGCAAATGAGGAAAACGGGCCTGCGTTGAAAAAGGTTATTAGACCTGCTTTATCGATGTTTAATTTTCCCACCAGGGTAGGAAGACATATTTTGTCTGCTACAAGGAAAACAGAGGCAAATGATGGTAAAAGGCAATTTGTACTCAGCCTCAGTACCAAAGCACAATAAGGAGTGGTGGAGTCTGGGGAAAACTGGAAACCTGAATGTCTGGCAGACATTATTCATCTCAGGCCAATGACTGCCATAAAGAAAGCAAATGCAGTTTTGATTATTTGGTGATTATTCAAGAGAAATAGAAACATCTATATCTTTATTTTTATACTTGATCCTTTAAATTTGGCTTAAACTTTTTTTTCCAACAGTGTACAGGCCAGTAACACTACCAGTCTATATCCATGACAAGAGGACACAAAAGAGAAAATAGTAAGCTGAAACCTTACATGTCAGAGCTGAAAGTCAGTAAACATTTCATTCAATTGATACATATATGGATAGTGATTTTAGCATGGTATTTGGACCTGTGAAGATAAGGAGAATAAAAAGCTGAAGGGTTCAAAGTGGCTGTCTTCAGGGGCGGCGTAAGAAAAACTGTAGTTCTCATTAGTTTCGACTACAGTAAGTACCCTACACATGAACGAGTTCTGTTCTGAGAGTGTAAGTCCAATTTGGGGTTCGTAAGTCCAACAAAGTTAGCCTACATACCCAATTAACACAATCGGCTATAGAGTGCTGTCCTGTAATAGGTTTATAATACTTGTCACACAGATAATACATTTTTTTAAGAAACACAAAAAATAAAGAAAGCATTTTTAATCTCGCAGTATCTTGAAAAGTACAGCCGTACAACACAGTATAACAGCTGGCATACAGGGGCTGGCATCGAGCAAACAGGCAAGAAAAGTGACTGCCTGGAGGTGGGAGAGGAATGGGAGATGGCAGAGCTGAAGGACCGTCAGCCACAGGAGGTGGAGGACAAGCTGCAGTTTTGCTTGTGGAGGATGCACACACATGACAACATGCGCCAGACACATGAACTAACAACATGATTGGATATGCGAACACATGTTCACATCTTTGAGAGTTCACAACTTGAAGGTTCGTATGTAGGGGACTAACTGTACTTTAGTTTTTTGTTTTTGTTTTTGTTTTTTTTTTGAGTTGGAGTCTCACTCTGTCGCCCAGACTGGAGTGCAGTGGCCGCTCCCAGCCACCGCAGTCTTGACCCGCTGGGCTCCGGCGATCCTTCCGCCTCAGCCTTCCAAGGAGCTGGAACTACAGGCGCGTGCTACTACGCCTGGCTAATTTTTTGATTTATTGTAGAGACGAGGTCTCGCCAAGTTGCCCAGGCATCTCGAACACGCGGGCTCAGGCAATCCACTCACCTCAATCACCCAAAGCGCGGATTACAGGCTGAACCACCAAGCCTGGTTTGTTTTTGTTTTTTAATTTTCATTTGGTTAACATTTATTGAACATCTATGACACACCAGAGTCTGTGATGAGATACCAAAATGAACTAAGCAAACAAGATCCCTGCTTTCAGAGTGCTTTTTTTTAGGGAAGGGAGGAGACGATTGGTGGTTTGTTTGAGTATCTTTTAGTTGTCTTATTAAGACTTCACCTACCACTTGAGTAACCATCTAAATAATTTCATCCCGTGCTCCCAGCAGATGGGCACACTGTTCTGAATGCTCGATGTCATCAAGACTAATATCGACATCTCCCTTCCCACTAGAACATGTGCTGTTTAAAAAAAATTTTTTTTAAAGATGTGGGTACAATTCAGGATTAGGTATATAAGTGGTCATTGTACAGATAAAATTTGGGCCTCCCTTTGGTCCCCACTTCTCCTGATTTGAGATTAGGTACCCTTATTGATGTTGTGTTCCCCCCTCCCCCTGGCAGTATCCCATGACCGCCAATCTCTTTCTTATAGTATTTTGGTAAATGTTCAGGGTCTGCTTATGAGTGAGGATATGTGGTACTCTGTTCTTTGTTTCTGTGATAGATTACTGAGTATGATAGACTCTAAATCCATCCAAGTTACTGTGAAGTCCACATGTTTGTCCTTTATGGCTGCATAAAATTCCATTGTGTATACATACCACTTTTTAAAATCCAGTCCACTTAAATTATTATTATTATTTTTTTTTTGAGTTGGAGTCTCACTCTGTCGCCCAGACTGGAGTGCAGTGGCTACTGCCGGTCACCGCAGCCTTGACCTGCTGGGCTTTGGTGATCCTTCCGCCTCAGCCTTCCAAGTAGCCGGAATTACAGGCATGCGCTACCACACCCGGTTGATTTTTTGATTTATTGTGGAGATGAGGTCTCACTGCCCAGGCAGGTCTCGAACCCGCGGGCTCAGGCAATCCACTCACCTCAGCCTCCCAAAGGCGCGGGATTACAGGCTGAGCCACCAAGCCCGGCTCTTTTAAATTATTAACAGACAACATGAATACAATTTTTGCCTCGAAGTCTAATATTTTTGTAGGAATGATGCCTTTTTAAGGTCGTGCCTGCCCCTGTACCTGTTTGTTCTTTCTTCATATCCCATTACATGAAGACACTAGCTTTTCCTCTAGGCTCACTGGATGTAGCTTGGAAGGGATGGAAGCAGGAGCTGTTGCATTTCCACAGCTTGGTGTCCGCTGGGCACCACGGCTCACACCTGTAATCACAGCCCTTGGGGAGGCCAAGGTGGGAGAATCACTTGAGCCCACGTCCCAGACCAACCTGGGCAATGTAGCAAGACAGGGCATGATGGCACACTCCTGTAGTCCCAGCTACTTGGGAGGCTGAGGCTGAAGGCTCAAGGATTGCTTGATCCCAGGAAGCAGAGGCTGCCATGAGCCGTGATCTGCACTACAGCCTGGGTGCCAGAGTGAGACTCTGACTCGAAAAGCAACACAAAACAAAAACCAGCTTTTGGTGTACTGCTTTTCCATGCTGTCTCCCGCCAGTCGAGGACGTGGTGCCACCTTCCGGGCCTTTTCATCCACACGGAACTAGAAAGGAGGAGTCTGGGAGGGAATTAGAGAAGGGAAAGATGGAAGAGAACTACCGTTTTCGTTTTTAAAATTTTGCCTGTATTGCTTCTAGAAAAAAAATTTTAAATGAAAAAGCCATCAAAAATCCGTCCACAGAAAAACCAGCTCGGATTTGTCTTCCCTGGAGGGAAGTTGGAGTCTCACTCTTGTCACCCAGGCTGAAGTGCAGTGGCATGCTCACGGCCACCACAGCCTTGACCTGCTGGGCTCAGGTGATCCGTTCAAGTTTCCCAGCAGCTGGAACAACAGGAGCAGTCTACCATGCCCAGCTAATTTTTATTTATTTTAGAGACAAGGTCTCACCAAGTTGCCCAGGGTGGTCTTGAACCTGGGCAATCGTCTCGCCTCAGCCTCCCAAAGTGCTGGGATTACAGGTGTGAGCCACCATGCCCGGCCAGGAACACGTATCTTCATCGAACAACAAAAGCAACAGCCAATCTGCTCCACCAAGACCAGAACAGCAGCTCCAGCAACTTTGTGTACTATAAGGAAAACAAGTACTCAGCCTCAGTACTAAAAAGCAATAAGGAGCTGGGGAAAACTGGACACACACGTAGCAGACAGTCATTCGGTTCAGGCCATCTATTGCCGCAAAGGAATGCAAACCTGGTTGAATAATTGATGATTATTCAACAAAAGTAGAAAAATATATGTATATTTGGAGTAGCAGTTTCACTCTGTTGCCTAGGCTGGAGTGCAGTGGTACAATCATAGCTCACCACAGCCTCAACTTCCTGGGTTCAGGCAATCCCCTCACCTCAGCCTCCCAAGTAGCTGAGACTACAGGCGTGCACCATCATGCCCAGCTTATTTTTTTATTTTTTATTTTTGTAGAGATGAGCTCTTGCTACGTTGCCCAGGCTGGTCTCAAGTTCCTGGGCTCAAGTAATTCTCCTGTCCAGGCATGAGCCACTGGACTGACCTCAGAAATCAATATCTCTATGTTAGCTAAGAAGGTTCGGGCCGGACTTGGTGGCTCAGCCTGTAATCCCAGCACTTTGGGAGGCCGAGGCAAGTGGATTGCCTGAGCCTGCGGATTTCAGACCAGCCTGGGCAACTGGCGAGACCTCATCTCTACAATAAATCAAAAAATTAGCCGGGCTTGGTGGTGCGCGCTGTAGTTGCGGCTACTTGGAAGGCTGAGGCGTAAGGATCGCCGGAGCCCAGCAGGTCGACGCCGGGGTGGCCATGAGCGTGCCACTGCACTCCAGCCCGGGCGACGGAGTGAGACTCCGACTCAGCTTGGGTCTGCACTCCCCTCTCCCACACTGAGCTGCTCAATATTTTTTTCTTCGCACGTACCCTCTACAGTGCAACTCTCGCTGGCTGCTCGGAGCCGACATGACCGCCTCTCAGGACTTACCCAGAGGCCATGCTAAGCAGCCTCTCCATGTGCAGTGACACCTTGGCGTCTTGTCACTGGGCTTCCTAGCTCCTCCCAGCCCTAACACCAACCTCACGACTGGCTTCTGCTCGCAAACCCCCTGAGGCAGCGCAAGCATGGCCACCTCCAAGCCCAGGATCTCTCCGTCTCCGTGGTTCTCTGTCCGGATCATACGAGCCCAGGTTTGCACGCTCCCATGTGCAGAACTAGAGTCCCGTGTCCTTAGTTTTCTCCCAACAAAAAGATGGCCCAGAGACCAGTCCTATTCCCGAATGACATCGACTATGGGATTTTTGTAAATTTTGTTGAAATAGAAACAGCTAACAGTTGTTGAGTGCTTTACTTTGCATCGAGCATTGTTCTAATGTCTATGATTGAGAGACAGCTCTCCCCTGGGTAAACCAAGGAAACTGAGGCACAGGAAAGTTAAATAACCTGATCAAGGCAAAAACGTAGTAAGTGGCAAAGCCTGGATTTTAACTCAGTTTTAACTTCAGAGACGGTGCTCTTGCTACTAAATTATATAGAATTTCAATATCGAACAGCCCATGAATGCAAACTAATACATCCATAAAACAGGCCATATTCGCCCAAAGCTAATTCTATTACAGCTAGAGAATCTTTAGCCACAGTGAAAAGTATTGACTGCAACTGGTCAGTTTGAATGCACTCGATATTTACTCTAACCTTCCCCTTCCTCATGATAAATTGCCTATAAATGGCATTCTGAGCCTTTATAAATTCAAATTAGAAGAAAAAGTCTGGCCGGGTGCGTGGCTCACACCTGTAATCCCAGCACTTAGGGAGGCTGAGGCAGGAGGACTGCTTAAACCCAGGATTCCAGACCAGCCTGGGCAACATAGCAAGACCTTGTCTCCACAAAAAAGATAAATAAATAATTAGCCGGGCTGGGTGGCACACGCCTGTAGTCCCAGCTACTCGGAAGGCTGAGATGGTAGGATCACCTGAGCCCAGGAGGTCGAGGCTATGATGAGCCATGATCATGCCATCGCACTCCATCCTGAGTGGTAGAATGAGGCCCCGACTCAAAAAAAAAAAAAAGAGAGAGAGAAAGAAAGGAAAAGAAAAAGGGGCGACAGAGTGAGACACCATTTCAGGAAAAAAAAAAAAAAAGCAAGCAAATGAACAATTCCAAGATTTGTCCGGTAGAGGTCGCTCTCCTAACCGTGGGGTGCGGTTTGGCTTACGGAGTAGGAAGTCAGAGTCGGCCAAGGTGATGGCGGTAGCCATCAATGTGACCAGCAGATGGCACTAGAGTCCCACAGATCCTTCGCTTTACGTCCCTGACGGGCATCCCACATCAGTCAAGGCAGGCCCTGCCAAGTTTATTTTAATAAATGTGTGACTATAACACTATCTTGTTGTTAACAGAGTCCGCCCAAAACTCATGCACAACTAATTTATCTTCTGGGAAAACAAAACGAAGTAAAATATGTTGCTTGAAATATGGTAACGCGGGGGGGGGGGATAAGAGGCTTGATTGACAGGAGTAACCACTTTAGGGTTTAAGGTTGTTTCTGGGCGTCTTTCACTAAAAACCACAGCCACCTCTAAGTTGGGGACGCAGTGAGTTCTCGTGGCGTCCAGCATTTTCCACTGGCCCTCAGCAAAGGACTCCCCAAGAGTAGTAGTCAAGAGAGGTAGTCAGTAGTCAGGATAGACAGATTGAGTGAGGATTGAATACAAAAAAATTTAAAACTCCTATGTCAGAGGAACCCAGAAGGTAAGCCCACAAGAGGCCGTGTCTTTCTCTATAAAGAATTTGTCAGCCGGGCTCGGTGGCTCAGCCTGTAATCCCGCGCCTTTGGGAGGCTGAGGGGAGTGGATTGCCAGAACCCGCGGGTTCGAGACCCGCCTGGGCAACTTGGCGAGACCTCATCTCTACAATAAATCAAAAAATGAGCCGGGCGTGGTAGCGCGCGCCTGTAGTTCCAGCTACTCGGAAGGCTGAGGCGGAAGGATCGCCGGAGCCCAGCGGGTCGAGGCTGCGGTGGCCGGGAGCGGCCGCTGCACTCCAGTCTGGGCGACAGAGTGAGACTCCAACTCAAAAAAAAAAAAAAAAAAGCATTCGTTAGGCACCCGTCGCTTACTTCAGAGTTGGGGTTTCTATGCTGTCAGCAGCCCTGCCCACGCCCTATCTGGAGACTTGGCTTGACTTATATGGAAAGCTATCTCAACTTATCACAACACGTGCACACGCAGCCTCCTTGAGACACTGACAGCCGTCTCTTGTCGACAGCCCTCGGTGCCTGGTGTATGTCATGGTGTGCTACTGACTGCCCCCTTCATCCATGTGACGTTCTGAGAGCACAGTACTATCCAGTAAGGAGGAGAGAGAGATCAACAGTCCCATCTTTTTTATTGTGATGATTGAGCTGAAGTCATGAAAGCTTATAGTTCTGCTTATGAAGACACTTTCACCTCAAGGAAAGCCCTACTCCACACTTTCAGCACTGCAGAGATGGTTGAGAAATATTCTTTAAAGAGCTGGACACTGACAGAGACTGTCACACATGAGAAGATGGTCAAGACAAGGAACACATGCTGCTTCTTTTAATGTTTTAAAAAAATTTTTGTCGAGATGGGAATCTCACTATGTTGCCCCAGCTGGTCTCAAACTCCTGGCCTTCTCTCTGATGTGTCCTCTTTGCCTTCTTGCTCTACCTATAAATCCTACTCTTTATTTATTTATTTTATTATTATTTATTTTTTAGTTGGGATCTCATTCCGTCACCCTGGACAGAATGTAGTGGCACAATCATTTCACCACAGTCTCAACTTCCTGGACTCAGGTGATCCTTCGGCCTCAGTCACCTGAGTAGCTGAGACTACAGGCACGCTCCACCCTTCCTGGCTAATTTTTTTTTTTTTTTTTTTTTTAAAGACGAGGCCTCACTATGTTGCCCGGGCTGGTCTCAAGCTCTTGGGCTCAAGCAATCCTCCCACCTCAGTCTCCCAAAGTGCTGGGACTACAGGCATGAGCCGCTGCACCCAGACAAAAGTTAAATCTCAACAAGTCCTCCACAGTAAAATATTCTCCAACCTCCTCAACCAGGGTCAGAGTCAACAGCACCCATCTCTCTCCCCTCAGTATGTTTTGCAAACGGCCATCATTAAAGAGCTTATCAAACTAGGTCATTGTCAGGCAGGGGACATCAGGCAGCACGCAGAGTGGTGGAACGGGGGTTCCCACCGCAGCACCTGGCGTTGATTCTTGGTTCTCCCACACAGATTCTGTCTGTTCTCCCAGACAGTAGCTGTGTAGCCTCAGGTTTGACATTGAACTTCACCCTGTTTCGTTTACTCATCCATAAAATGAAGACAACAATGTGATCTTATTGGGAGGATTAAATAACATAAAATGTGAGAACAAACAGTGTCTGGCATAAGACAGTCCTCAATAAATGCTACCTTTTTACCAGACAGGTTATTTGTTGTACATTGGAATCGCCTGGGAATACTTGGGGGGGCACTGATGCCCAGGCCCCCCTACTCAAGATTTTTTTAATTTTTTTAAACTTTTTTTTGAGATAGGGTCTCTCAATCACCCCCAAAGTGATCCTAGCTCACTGCAGCCTAGCAATCCTGAGCTCAAGCGGTCCTCTGACCTCAGCCTCCTGAGTAGCTGGGATTAAGGGGCCTGGCTAATCTTTTAAAATTATTTTGTGTAGAGATGAGGTCTTGCTATGTTGTCCAGGTGGGTCTTGAACTCCTGGCCTCAGTGGTCCCCCTGCCTCAGTCTCTCAAGGTGCTGGGACTACAGGCATGAGCCATCGTGCCCGGCCTCAAGAACGATGTTTAAAGATTCTTGTAGCCGGGCTGGTGGCTCAGCCTATAATCCCGCGCCTTTGGGAGGCTGAGGTGAGTGGATTGCCTGAGCCCACGGGTTCGAGACCCGCCTGGGCAGCGAGACCTCATCTCTACAATAAATCAAAAAAAAAAATCAGCTGGGCATGGTAGCGCGCGCCTGTAATTCCAGCTACTCGGAAGGCTGAGGCGGAAGGATCACCAGAGCCCAGCAGGTCGAGGCTGCGGTGGCCGGGAGTGGCCACTGCACTCCAGTCTGGGCGACAGAGTGAGACTCCAACTCAAAAAAAAAAAAAAAAAGATTCTTGTGGTGGCTACCCAGGTATTCGTGAGTTTCAAGGCTCCCCAAGTGAGTTGCATGCTCCAGCTTGGGGACCACAGCGTAACATTGTTGCCTCTTTGACAACAGCAACTACTCATGTTCACATCCCCAGCAGGAGGGTAAATGTCCCACAGATGGGAGGATTCAATAATGTCTGTTGAAGTGAATTCACAATATGAGGTCTGAAAGGACATAAAATTCAGGCATATCCTCAAAGCATCTCCTAAGACCTAGAGAAAGCTTGAGGTGTAACTGTTTCCCAATATTATATCCATATGCCGGGACAAGAAGGCTTACCTGAGTACATTGAGGACATTTGGGAATCAGAAGTGTGATCGACATTGGTCAACCACAAAATTTGTCATGGAAACCCAGAAATCATTCTGATAGAATGCCACCGATTGTAAGGCTAAGCTAAACTCTCATTTGGGGGAATTGAGAAAATGTCTTCAAGGCATGCTAAATACCACTGTCCGTTTTCCAAAACTAGTCACCAGTCATTTCCTGATTCCTGAAAGCGGACTGGTATTTCTCTGAAAACACAAAGTGTACCACACCAAGACACATGGTAGCTGATGAGACCCAGCTAGCCTGACAGAAAAATGCTGACCCCCAAGGATCATGGAAGAATAAAGAATGTGGGTTTTTGAAAACAAAATAACCAGGAGTTTCCTGTCAAGAATTTAGAGTTCGTTAGAACCATGAGGGTCATAGGATAATACCAGCATTGCTTTAGGAAGGCTGGGTACCAAATTGTGCAAACTGAAACATAAAGGTTGGGATGGCTGAAATTAGAAGCTATTTTGCTTTGTTTTGTTTTGTTTTGAGTCAGAGTCTCACCCTGTCACCCAAGCTGCAGTACAGTGGCACACTCACAGCCACCTCAGCCTCTACCTGCTGGGCTCAGGTGATCCTTCCACTTTAGCCTTCCAAGTAGCTGGACCACCAGGCATGTGCCATCACACCCGGCTAATTTTTTATTTATTGTAGAGACGGGTTCTCACCATGTTGCCCAGACTGGTCTTGAACCCATGGGCTCAGGCAATTCTCTCGCCTCCGCCTCCCAAATTGTTGGCATTATAGGCATGAGCCACCTCGCCCAGCTTAGAAGCTATTCTTGGGTCCTCTTTTTTGTGTCTGTTTTGCCATGATTATTGTCACCACAAAGGGGATAGCATTTTGAAGCCCCTTGCTATTTGTTAGTGTTCCTCCAATTCAATATAGCTCAGTTTCAGTGAATAGTATAGAATGTCACCAAAGCATGTATTAAATACCAATTTACTCCAAACACTGAACTAGATATGTTAGACTGGATTACACACAGGGTGTGAGCTCATGGGTCCAATCCTTGAACTACAAAATAGTTTGACTATTATTAACTTAGAATCTGGCCGGGCTCGGTAGCTCAACCTGTAATCCCAGCACTTTGGGAGGTCGAGGTGAGTGGATTGCCTGAACCTGCGGGTTCGAGACCCACCCGGGCAACTCGGTGAGACCTCATCTCTACAATAAATCAAAAATTAGCCAGGCGTGGTAGCCCATACCTGTAGATCCAGCTACTTGGAAGGCTGGGGCAGAAGGATCGCTGAGCCCAGCAGGTCGAGGCTGTGGTGGCCGGGAGTGTGCCACTGCACTCCAGTCTGGGCGACGGAGTGAGACTCCAACTCAAAAAAAAAAAAAAAAAAAAACTTAGCATCTGAGCAGATGAAGATAGCATGCTTAAGAATTTGTGCAATTTCTTTGGCTTAACACCAAGGGTATTTCAGAGTGTCTCCAATCAGGTATCACTTATTATGGGCCTAGATATACATTTTTAGTCGAAACAGAAAGAAGAGTTTCAGGGCTCCCCAAGTGAGTAGCATGTTCCAGTGTTGGGGACCATGGCATTAGATTGTTGCCCCACCTTAAAGCCCTATTAATAATTGGCCATACGTCTATCTCTGCCCACCAAGTGCTCCAGTGAATAAATCAGGTGTTTATAAGTGAACTAAGTAAAGAATTATTCCTAATAAACCAAGGGAGCCTGGCATGTGACACTGTGACTATTGTCTGCGGTAAAATTAAGGCCCTCCCCACCCCATTTCTGCTTGTGCCTCGTGGCAAACTCCTGCATTCTCTTGTCACAATCACCAGCCAGGGACAGAAGCTGACACCCCCTTTTCTAAAAGGGAAAAAGTATCCAGTGAAACTCTCGACACTCTCACTCATGGACACCTGTCCGCCTTCCACGCAAGCATGAGCTCCTAGAATCTAAACCTCTGATGGGTGTGACGTCCCTGTAATTACCGTGGGGAGGGATTTCGGTGGTGAATAGAGAGCACATAATACAATTACACACAATGGATTGTTTTTGTCAAACCTAAATCATCCTCACTGGGGGTTTCTGTCCTCACTTGCTCTAGTAACCTACAATTTGGGGACGCCCATTAAAAGTCTCTTCCGGCGATATATGGGCTCTTCGTTCAGCCTCAGGTTTAAACTGAGTTTCAATTACTACCATACACCTAACTGCTCTTGAGATATGGGTGTGACAAGGTGTACTACGTTAACTTCCTGCTTTTCAACAAAACATGATTAAAGTCATGAAAAGACACACCAGAGAATGGGAGAGGATATTTGCAACTGGTATAATTGATCAAAGACTTGTACTGACGTTATTCAAAGAACCCCTACAAATTAGTAAAGACAGACAACCTAATAGAAGGCTTGAAAGACAATTTGTAAAATGATAACTTATTGATCACTAAATATTTGAAAAAGGACTCAAAATGCGTTAGTCAATGGGGCAGTGTAAATTATAAGGGCAATGAGATACAACATGACCAAGGGATAAAATGTAAAGGATGGAAAATACCATTTTTGGTGAGGATAAGAAGAAATATGAATACTCACACACTATGAGTATAAACTAGTACAGCATTAATGGGAAGCTGGTATCATTTGCTAAAGTTGAGTGTATATACACACCATGACCCAGCAGCTTAACTGCTTTTATATCCAACAGTAACGTGTGCTCATACACACCAAAGGACATATACAAAAATGTTCAGAACAGCATTACTCACAAGAGCCAAAATCTGGGGAGAAATGTATGTCATCAGTAGATAAGGTAAATAAATAAATCGCAATATATTTGTACAATGAAATTCTAAGCAACAATGAAAAAGAATGAACGATTGCTGTACGCAAAACTTGGTTGGATCTTATGAATGCAAAGTGTAACATATATGCCAGGCATGATAACATGTGCCCTATGATTCCCTGAGCATAAAACTCAAAAACTGGCCAGGTACAGTGGTTCATGCTTGAAATCCCAGGACTTTGGGAGGCCAAGGCAGGAGGATTGCTTGAGCCCAGGAGTTCAAGATCAGATTAGGCAATGTAGTGAGACCCTCTCTCCACAAAAAGCCCCCAAATTAGCCAGCTACTTAGGAGGCTGAGGCAGAAGGATCATCTGAGCCCAGAAGGTCAAGATATTTGGTAAGCCATGATCATGCCACTTCATACTAGCCTGTGTGACAGAGTGAAACCTTGTCTCAATAATAATAATAATAATAATCTAGAAGAGAAAACTCTCATGTCAAGATGATTTTTAATTATTTTTTATGGAAAACCATTTTTTACAATGCCATGATACAAACCTACCTTTTTAGCCAGTCCTATAGAAAACTATACCTAACTTTAAAGCCCAGTGCCAGGCATGGTGACTCATACCTGTAATCCCAGCATTTTGGGAGGCCAAGACAGGAGGATAGCTTGAACCCAAAAACTCAAGATCAGCCTAAAAACACAGAAAGACTCTGTCTCTACAAAAAATACAAAAATTAGCATGACGTGGTGGTGGGCACTTGTAGTCCCAGCCACTCAGGAGTCTGAGGCAGAAGGATCAAGACTGTGGTGGACTGTGACTGTGCCACTGCACTCTAGCCCGGGTGACAGAGTGAGAGCCCCAACTCAAAAAATAATAAAATTCAAAAACAGACAATGCAAGATGGAATAGTATAATCTTTGGAATGAAGGGAGCAGAGAGAGACTGTGGGGAGCACAGAGCAGGTTTCTGGGGTGCAGTTTGTGTTCTATTTCTGAACCAGGTGGTGGTCATTGAATGTGTTCACTTTGAGACAGTTGATGGAACATTTATGATTTGTGCCCTTTTCTCTAAGCATGCCATACTCTGTATGTTATAGGGGAAAACGGTGTCTCAGAGGAAAGACGAATGTCTAGACACGAGACCTGGGAATAAGGTGAAAGCTGGCTGTGTAGCCAGGTAGGGAAGGATCTGTCATGTTCTAGACTGTTTGACCACCCAATGTGCTGTAATATATCCTACTTAAGGACAGAATTGCTCCTGAGGGTAGCGTACGAGCTTGAGAGAAGTTAAATTGTCATAGCTGTGGCAAAATGAGAACTATAGATGCTAAGGTACAAGCAGAGACTGACCCAAAAATACCCTAGAACTTCCTGCCGGATCAGCAGACTGACACAGTGGATAAGACTTTAAGACCGGAGCAGCAGCTCATACCTGCAATCCCAGCACTTTGGGAGGCCAAGGAGAGAGGATTGCTTGAGCCCGGGAGCCAGAGATCAGCCTGGGCAACATCATGAGACCTTTTCTCTACAAAAAATTAGCCAGGCCTGTAGTCCCAGCTACTCGGGAGGCTGAAGCAGAAGGATCCACCTGAGTCCAGGAAGTTGAGGCTGTGGTGAGCTGTGGATGTCACTGCAATCCAGCCTGGGTGAAAGAGCAAGACCCCCAACTCACTCAAAAAAAAAATAGTTTAAGAATACTCTTCCAAAGAAAGTTGATTAAAGGTCTTCATAGATCATAAAAATAATTTAACTGCTATTATATAATGTTTTGCATTAAAATTAGGCAGAATTCTATTTTACCTAGTTCTTTCATAGAAGAATAATGACTCACTAAGAATTAACTTATGTAATACTGATTATAAGTCACAACTAATGGAATTGTAGATTTATAATAATCTATACATTTCTAGATGTCAACTGAAATAATTTTATTTTTTTCTCATGACAGGAGCTAAAGTTTTATTTAAACAAAATGTTTTATGTTTCTAAAAGGAACTTAACTCATTTTATGATGGTATTTTTTCTTAATTAAATTTCTATCAAGAAATTCTCTTTTTAAATAATCACATTTTAACAGCTCAATAATGCAATAACATTTTGAATAACTGGTTCTTAAGCAATCACTATATTTTTCCAATGTTGTCAGGGAAAGCAATGTTGCTGAAGAGGCCAAGCGTTACATGAAATTTCTGTGATAAATCAAATGGTAAATCAAGAAGTTTCCAGGGTCAGGATGACATGACTGTCCAGTAGACTGAATGTACTCAATCTCAGAAGCACCTAAACTCACAGAATGGGAGGATGCTGATCCAAGTTCAGTGACTCAGAGGAAATACATAGGTTGGGGAAGCAGTTGTAGGTCACCTGGCCAAAAATCAACCAGGAAATGACATAGCATGTAAGACCTGAATTCTAGACCAGGCTGTACCACTAACTAGCTTTGTACCCTCTCTTTGTGCTCCAGTAGAATGGTGGTTTCCTACTGATAACGTTTCTGGATTTTAACTGACAATGATGAAATGTTGACAAGATGTGTTGGAGAAGGATCCGTAAAAATCAAGGTCAAGATTACCAAAGGGCCAAATTCCACCTGCAGATACATTTAGTTGGGCTCACAAGGCATTGGTTCCACAGGGTTTTAAATTTGAGTTAGTTGATCACATTTAGAATTTGGAGAATGCTACAGGAAAACCCAGATTTGCAGCTTCATTGAACAAGATAGAGCAACAGCAGGCCTGCCTTCTCGTGTTACAAAAGCTGTGCAAAGTGAGAATGACTGTTCCTTTAGAGACGGCATGTTTATCATGCTACCTCTACCATTCTAAACAATTCTACTATCCTTAAATGTTTATTTTTGTCTTGACACTGAAATCAACTGATTTAATCTCTCCCAATTGAATTCCATTGGTGTCACTGCCATGCTGCAGGAAACATCTACTGATGTACAGACAGGAACAGAAAAAGCTGTGTCCCCAAGGAACTGTGACATGAGGAGACCAAACCTGCTACTGTACGGTGGGGTGTCCCTGGCTAAGATTCTTGGGGGAGAGCTGCCTACCACCTGCCTCTCCTGCAAAGCTCTACTTGGGAGAGGAGGGTAAATTTCACAGTGGTTCTTGATATGAAGAGAGGCAGTTAGCTGAAAAACGAGACCACTGGATCAATGCCATTTTCTTCTGTTTTATTGTAGACTATGTAGTACCTACGTAGTGCTAAAAAAATTCATGTGTTGGAGTCCTAACCCTCATGCTTCAGAATGTGACTCCATTTGGATAAAGGACCTCTAAAGAGGAAATTAAGGTAGAATGAGACATACGGGTGGGCCCTAATCCAAGATGACTGGTGTCCCCATAAGAAGAGATTAGGACACAGACACACACAGTGAAGACTGTGAGAAGACATCGGAAGAAGGTAGCCATCTGCAAGCTGAAAAGGAATGGCCTTTGACAAAAGTCAACCCAGATGCTCTCTTGATCCCAGACTTCCAGCCTCCAGAACTGGGAGAAAATCAGTTTCTGTCGTTCAAGCCACCCGGTCTGTGATATTTCATTATGGCAACTCTAGAAAACTAATACAAGTCTCTCTTGGCCTTTTTTTCTTCTGTGTATCTTATAAAACTATGTTTCTCTAACAACAAAAGCAAAACAAATCTATGGAATCCCTCCCGACAGTCTCCAGAGTCCTCCGATCCGGCCTGATGTCTCCCGAGGCCTGCCACCTCGCCAGCATCCTGGGACTTATTATTTTTCGTCTTTTCCTAGTTTCTAATTTTTCCACATCACATTTCCTTTTCCTTCTTGATTCTTTTTTCATTTTACTGTAGCATACCTAACGGAATTCCCCAAGAAATGGAGCAAAGAAAGTAAGTTTTCCGAGTCATGGCATGTCAAGATAAAAAGTCCCCATTCAGTACTCCTTGACAAATGGTTTGGCCTAGGATTCGAATTTTAGAATAAACAGTATATCGTATTAGTGTATATAGTATTAGTTTGCTAGGGCTGTTGGAACAAAGTACCACAGATGAGGTGGCTTAAACAACAGAAATTAATTTTCTCCATTTTGAAAGCTACAAGTCCAAGATCAAGGTGCTAGCAGGATGGGTTCCTTCTGAGGGCTGTGAAGAAGAATCTACTCCAGGTCTCTCCCTCGCTTCTGTTGGTCTTTTGGAAATCGTTGGGTTCCTTGTCTTGTCAAAGCATCACTTCAATCTCTGCCTTCATCTTCACATGGTGTTCACTCAGGGTGCATATTTGTGTCCAACTTTCCCTTTCTACAAGGTCATCAGTCCTATTGAATTAGAGGCCTGCTTATGACCCCATCTTAACTAATTGCATCTGCAATAGCCCTATTTCTAAATAAGGTCACATTCTGAGGGACTGAGATTCAACATATGAATCTGGGGGGAGGAACACAATTAAACCAATAAGATACCCTTTTAAACAAATGATGCTAAAATAATTTCCATGTCCAAAAAGATAATTTAGACCATTATCTCACACCAAGCTCAAAAAATAACTCAAAATGGATCAATGACCTAAATATCAAGAGCTATAACTCTAAAACATGTAGAAGAATGCACAGAAGAAAATCTTCAAAGAGTTCTTAAATATACAGTCATCCTTTAGTATCCACAGGGAATTGGTTCCAAGAACTCTCTCCCAAGCAGATACCAAAAATCCACAAATGCTCAAGTTCTTTATGTAAAATGACATAGGATTTGCATATAACCTATGTACATCTTTCCATATACTTTAAATAATCTCTAGATGACCTATAATACCTAAGACAATATAAATGCTAGGTAAATAGTATTATATTATCTTTATTTGCATTTTTATTGTTGTATTGTTATTTTTATTCGCATTTTCTCTGAATATTTTTGATCCATGGCTGGTTGAATCTGTGGATGGGATATAGAGGGAGGACCAAGTATACTAGAAAAATATGATATATAAAATAAAAAATTAGCTGGGTGCAGTGGTTCATATATATAGTCCCAGAACTTTGGGAGGCAGAGGCAAGAAGATTGCCTGAGCCCAGGGGTTTGAGACCAGTCAGGGCAACTTGGCAAGACCTTGTCTCTACAATAAATCAAAAAATTAGTCAGGCATTGTGGTGTGCACCTGTAGTTCCAGCTACTTGGATGGCCGAGGCGAAAGAATCGCCTGAGCCCAGCAGGTTGAGGCTGTAATAGCTGTGAGAGTGCCACTGCACTCCAGCTTGGGCAACAGAATGAGATTCTGACTCAAAGAAAAAATTAATAAATTGAGCTTTATCAAAATTAAAACTTCATTTCTTCAAAAGACATTATTAAGAAAATGAAGCTGGGCTCAGTGGCTCAGCCCCGTAATCCCACGCCTTGGGAGGCTGAGGTGAGTGGATTGCCTGAGCCTGTGGATTCGAGACCTGCCTGGGCAACTTGGCGAGACCTCATCTCTACAATAAATCAAAAAATTAGCCAGGTGTGGTAGCGTGCACCTGTAGTTCCAGCTACTCAGAAGGCTGAGGCGGAAGGATCGCCGGAGCCCAGCAGGTCGAGGCTGCGGTGGCCGGGAGCGGCCACTGCACTCCAGTCTGGGCGACAGAGTGAGACTCCAACTCAAAAAAAAAAAAAAAAAAGAAAATGAAAAGACAAGCCACAGCCTTGAAAACATTTGTAAATCATGTAAAGGTCTAGTATCCAAAACACAACTCAACAATAGTAAGACAAACAACCAACATATAAATGGGCACATGATTTGATTTTGATGAGATATTTCATCAAAGAAGATATAGGAATAGCTAATAAATACAGGAAAAGATGCTCAACGTCACTAGTTATCAAAGAAATGCAACTAAAGCCACAAAGAAATACTATAGTCAAGAAACAACCTTACTAAGCTCACTAACCTTACTACGTTATAATCCATCATGTAATAAGCACAAATGAATCTAAACATTTCCTAATTTTATGTCAGGAAGAACATTAGGAAAGGAGAGTGGGACATTAAGCGAGAGGGCCCACAAAGACATTGGGGAATTGCTCAGAAAAGCCAGAGTCAGAGAAAAAAACACAAAGTATCAAACAACTTTCCTTAGATTTGAACTCATTTGTTTTCAGTTCTATAGGGAGATCACACCCTAGGAAAAATTGGTTTTACGCTCTTATGGAAGTTTCTTTTTTCAGTGAGACATGTTCAAGAAGTTCAGGATTACAAAAGGATCTATTGGTCACTGTTGATTGTCTAATTTCCATTCATTCGTAACATACTTACTGACCACATCTTACCATATAGCAAGTTCAACTGCTCTGGGCACCAAAAAGTGACCAAACCCCTCCCCCCAAATCCTCATATTCTTGATATTCTTGACCTGAAATTGTTTACAGCGTCATGGTGAAAAGGGAGAGAAATAGGTTCTGTGGGATCATGAAAGAGGAAGCACTTAAGTTTATCCTGAGACAGGAAAATAATTATAGAAGCAATGATGCTTTAGCCTAAACTTAGAAGAGTAGGAGTTTGGAATGTATACAAGTTGGATAGGGCACTCCAAACAGCATTTTAAAAACACAGTGTTCAGAGAGTATGGTACATTTGGGGACTTACAAGTGGCTTAATATTTCGGGAGCATGAAGTGTCACAAGAGAATGATTATAAGTTGACACCACATACAGCAAATGCAAATTAGTGTGACATGGACCATTGCTGTCACAGAAGTATTTATAAAAAGGGTTGTTATCAATGTAAAAACAATTTGAAAATAGTACAGAAACTTTAGTGTTTCCTTCTAAGCCAAACTCATATTTCAACTCCTTTGAACTGTGGTTAGTGTCTACGGTCATTCTGCCCTGACATGCTTGATCTCATCTGAACTCTGGTCAGATGGTCTCTCAGTTTCTTCTATCAAATTACTCTGGTCAGGTTTTCTTCCTCCAGAAATGAAGTTTTCTCCCTCCCTTAGGAAATATGTGGAAGCCAACACTAACGTCTTACACATATGTCCTTTGCCAGACAGTCATGGGTGTGTCTGATCAGATCAAACTCTTAAGTAATTATCCAGATAGCTCCCTTCCTTGCATTTCAGGCAGGAACATAGGACTTATTCCCCCCCTTTCCCATCTTAAAAAGTCAGAGGTAGCTTCTGTTTTCTGACTATCTTATATAAAGAAACCTTACATTCTGAAGATGATTTTTTCAAGTAAAAACTTTCAAGATAAAACGAATTACTGGTAGAATTCAGATTGAAGGGGGCACTTTAGCATTAAATCAAGATCTTATCCACTAAACTTAAAAGAAACCAAAATTGATCACGGAATTTAAGATGTTTGGCTCCTGTTTCATGGGCCTCATTCTTTCATTTCATATTCCTGCCTTACTTAAATATTCATGAAGGATATTTTTTCTTGAAGTGGTTCCAACATCAGTGCTTAAATATAGACTCTTTTGGATGAGTAAGCACTTAACTAGAGTTTACTCCTAAACAATCCCATGACTAATTTTACTTATAACACTGAAGTTGCATAATTAATTTTCTATTACTTTCAAAACAGGGACATTTTAAACTAGAAAGTGTTTGTTCTTCATAAATACTTCTAATTGGGACCAGCATTGCAAGTAGCATTTTTAAAATTTTTAATAAATAACAATTTTCATTCAAATAAATAGAAACAGGAACTCTGTTATGCTACTCAGGCCCGGTCTTGAACTCCTGGTCTCAAGCGATCCTCCTCCCTTGGCCTCCCAAAGTTCTGAGATCATGAGTGTGAGCCACTATGCCTGGCTACAAATTGTTTTGTTTTGTTAAGTTTGCCAAAGCAAAATTCTTACCAGATGACCCATATTTGTAGCAGGATTTTGCAAAGCATCTGCTATCGGCATAATGTCAGGGAGAGAATAGCAAATAAACTAGATACAAATTTAGTCTCCATCCATCAGGAGCACAGGAGCACGTTATCTCACTGACGGAGAATACAGAGGAAACAAGCAAGCAATAACATAAGGCTACAAAGGGCACGTGGCAAAGGAGTTCGATAAGTCTGTTTCCTATACATTCCTATCAAAAGTATGCCCTGAAGGAGATTGCTTTATAATTTTCCCAGAGTCCTTTAGAGAGTTTATTGATTAAATCTGGGGAGGAACCAGGTGTTATTATGAAGATAAAAGCAAAATCAAAGTGAGCTGGTGTGGCCAAGCAATGTCTCATTAAAGAAATGGCCAACCAGCTGGGCCAATTGAGAGGATTTAATTAGGGCTGGGACACAAAGGAAGACTGTGTGTGCATTTTTAAAAGAGTTAAGAGCTGCCGGGTGCGTTGGCTCACACCTGTAATCCCGACACTTTGGAAGACAGAGGTGAGAGGGTTGCCTAAACCCACAAGTTCCAGACCAGCCTGAGCAACATGGCAAGACCTCATCTCTACAATAATAGCAAAAAAATTAGCCAGGCGTAGTGGCTACTTGGAAGGCGGAGGCAGAGGGATCACCTGAGCCCAGCAGGTTGAGGCCGCGGCGGTGGTAAGCGTGCCACTACACTCCAGCCAGGGCAACAAAGTGAGACTCCGCCTTAAAAACAAACAAGGGTTTGTGACCCGCCTAGGCAACTTGGCGAGACCTCATCTCTACAATAATTCAAAAAATTAGCCGGGCTTGCTGGCTCAGCCTGTAATCCCGCGCCTTTGGGAGGCTGAGGTGAGTGGATTGCCTGAGCCCGCGTTTCGAGACCCGCCTGGGCAACTTGGCGAGACCTCATCTCTACAATAAATCAAAAATCAGCCAGGCATGGTAGCGCGTGCCTGTAATTCCGGCTACTTGGAAGGCTGAGGCGGAAGGATCGCCGGAGCCAGCAGGTTGAGGCTGCGGTGGCCAGGAGCGGCCACTGCACTCCAGTCTGGGCGACAGAGTGAGACTCCAACCAAAGAAAAAAACAAGCAAAAAAGAGATAAGAGCTAATTGATGCCTCTGACTGGAGCTGGAGGATGCATTTTAGACGTAACAGAAGTTAACAGTGAAATAAAATTTAATCAAGATTTTATTCAGGCCAATAACAATTTATTTATTTGTTCTTTTCAAGTTGTGGTCTCACTCTGTTGCCCAGGTTGGAGTGCAGTGGCATGATCACAGCTCAACACAGCCTTGACCTCCCAACCTCAGGCAATCCTTCTGCCTCAGCCTCTTGAGTAGCTGGAACTACAGGCGTGTGGCACCATGCCTGGCTAATTACTTTGATATTTTGTAAAGGCAAGGTCTCACTGTATTACCCAGGCCGGTCTTGAACCCCTGGGCTCAAGCAATCCTCCTATCTCGGACTTCCTAAGTGCTGGGATTACAGACATGAGCCACTATACCTGGCCCAAGAACATCTTTATTTTGTAGACAACACTAAGGTATTTGAGCTAAGAGATGACATGAAATCAGTATTTAAGCAACATTAGTCAAGCAGAGATAGTTAGAAAAAATGCCTGGTGAAAGCCAGGAGGCCATGCTTATTCATTCATTCACTGACTTAGCAAGTACATACTGAACACCCAAATCTTCTGGAATGCCCTGTGCTAAGTAAAAAGAATGCACAGCTGTAAGCACCAATGGCCTGAAGAACTTGAACACCAATTCTGTGAGTGATCTCTGTTTAATCTTTTTTCTTATCTAAAATTCCTTCTTGTAGCCTAACTGAATTTAGGACTATCCTTGCAGTTTTCACTTCTGTAATTATGCAAATTTGCCTAGCTATTTGAAGTCACTGCATTTGCAATTAAAATGTTCTATGTAATTGTTAGAAAACTACTCTGTGAGATGAAAAACAATTTTATTCTATCCAAAATATACTTACAAGACTCTGAGGTGGGAAAAAGAGAAAAAAACTGAGGCCATATGGATGGGTAGCCAGATCATAAAATAGAATAGTTAAGGAAATCTGTTTAATGTTAATACACTTGTTAGAACTGAGAGGAATCAATCAGTATGCTTAATAACAAATACTGGAAAAGATTTTAGTAGTATAATAAGTCCCCTACGTATGAACAAGTTCCGTCCTAAGAGCACATACGTAATCTACTTTGTTAAGTCCAACAAAGTTAGCCTAGGCACCCAACTAACACAATTGGCTGTATAGTATTGTACCAGCTATGTCATTGCTGCCTTTACACTTGCTTCCAGACATCCTGGGCTTGAAATAAAGGTGCTGTAGGTCTGTACTCTACACAGTACTGTATAGTAACATATACAAAAACACAACCACTTATAGAGCATAGAGCATACACACACATGACAATGTATGCCAGACATGTGAACTAACTTATGTGAATAGACATGCAAACGCACGTTGGCATCTTTGAAAGTTTGCAACTTGAAAGTTCATATGCAGGGGACTTACTACAGTAAGTTAATCACTTCGTGATTGGAGGCTCAGTCCCTGGCATGGAGCTTGAATGTGTCATATATTTCACTGGAGAACTTTTGAACTCTTAGCAAGAGGAAGCCCACTATTATTTGTGTTTTGAGTTATTGGAAGCCAAATATTATCACGCATTCCAACTGGCAAAATCTAATAAGTTTCTCCAGTTTCCTTAAATGTCTTTCTGAGAACCCCATCTCACCAAATGATGGGAAATTTCATCTGAATTATCATGCTAAATGTCAGAAGACATTAAAGCCATATATATAACAGAGGTGTCAAACTAGGGCCCATCACCTAGATTTAGTTCCTGGGTGTGTTTTATTGGCCCATTCAGTATATATTGTAAATAAATAGAATTTATTAACAATTAAAAAGTGTCTAAGTAGGTGCCAGAATTAATACAGAAAGTTTTCATGTAAAATTTGCATTTGAGGCTTCTATTACAGAATCAGAAGATCTGGCAATATTTGGCTTACATTAATACTTGACCTCGATTGACTTGAGCTGAGTATCCCCGGTCACCTTTAAAGGGGTATCTTCTCATAGCTTGCCATGGTACTCAACCCTCTTTATGATTTTATACCTAACTGCTTCAGTCAGTCATTTGACTTTACCTCCCTGTCCCTGTAGGCATTTGGGTTTTACCACTCTAGCCCCCTGGGTTGTAAGGAAGAAATGTGACCAGTGCTTGGTAACCCAATAGGTCAACGAAGCATGTTGTTTAAGGGGCTCTGAAGACAGGGTCACAACACCATGAGGATTATGTTTGAAATCTACATGTTGTTAAAATGTTGGAGTAACCAGGAGAAATGTCAGAACTGGATTGGATTGTCTAATATCTATTTTACAGTTCAGCTGGGTGTGGTGGCTCACGCCTGTAATCCCAGCACTTTGAGAGGCATAGCCAAGAGGATGACCTGAGCCCAAGGGTTCAAGACCAGCCTGGACAACTTGGTGAGACCTCGTCTCTACAATAAATAAAAAAAAATTTATATAGGCGTGATGATACACATCTGTGGCTCCAGCTACTTGGAAGGCTGAGGTGGAAGGATCGCCTGAGTCCAGCAGGTCAAGGCTGCGATGGCCATGAGCGTGCCACTGCACTCCAGCCTGGGCAACAGAGTGACACGCCAACTTAATAATAAATAAATTGAATCTATTTTTCACCTTAGAGGTTTTTAATTTTTTTTTAATTATGTAGGAAGAGGAACATGTATAAGCCATCAACAGCTTTTCAGTGCTAGAAACTATGTAGACTATTACTTGAATCCTAAGTTAAAATTCAGGAACTTTTTTTTAACCCAAATTTTCACTTATGTTGACAGTCAGAAATTATAGCGTCTACAGTTGAGATTGTTTAGAGTCTTTTATCAGAAATCACAAATAAAATTGGTGCTTAGCTAGCAAACGCTCATCTTCTATGACAAGGGTATATGTCTCTCCAAGGGAGACCAGGTGTGGTAGCTCATGCCTGTAATCCTGTAATCCCAGCAATTTGGGAGGCCAAGGCGGGAGGATTGCTTGAGTCTGGGAATTCGAGGTCAGCCTGGGTGACAGAGTGAGACACTCAAGTCAAACAAAAAAAAAGCAAAAATAAGTTTTATAGACATATATACAGCATATATGCGTATATATGTGTGTGTAATGTAATAAACCTATGGGGGAAAAGGGAGTAATTTAATATAGTGGTTGCTTGAAGGATGTAAGGGAGTGTTTGCAATGAAGGGTAATAGGATTTGGGAGAGACAGGAAGGGTAGCAGAATAGATTAACAAAAGCCCTGAGACTGCTAACCTTTTCTCTTTTTTTTTTGAGTCAGAATCTAACTCTGTCCCTCAGGCTAGAGTGTAGTGACACAATCACAGCTCACCACAGCCTCAACCTTTTGGGCTCAGGCTATCCTTCCACCTCAGCCTCCTGAGTAGCTGGGACTACAGAGGTGCACCACCATGCCCGGCTAATTTTCTGATTTTTTTTTTTTTTTTGAGTTGGAGTCTCACTCTGTCGCCCAGACTGGAGTGCAGTGGCCGCTCCCGGCCACCGCAGCCTCGACCTGCTGGGCTCCGGCGATCCTTCCGCCTCAGCCTTCCAAGTAGCTGGAATTACAGGCATGCGCTACCACGCCCGGCTGATTTTTTGATTTCTTGTAGAGATGAGGTCTCGCTGCCCAGGCGGTTCTCGAACCCGCGGGCTCAGGCAATCCACTCACCTCAGCCTCCCAAAGGCGCGGGATTACAGGCTGAGCCACCGAGCCTGGCTTGATTTTTTTATAGAGACAAGGTCTTGTTATGTTGGTGAGGCTGGTCTCGAACCTCTGGGCTAAGTGATCCTCCCACCTCGGCCTCCCAAAGTGTTGGGATTACAGGCGTGAGCCACCATGCCGGCCTTGAACTGCTATCCTTGGAAAGGCCTGCTCTCAAGGTTGAACCTTGGCTGGTGTCTGGGAACTTGGATTTGGGGAGGGTTCCCACCATTGCCTAAGAAGAGTGACTCATTGTTTGGGCCTAAACTGTTTGCACAAGCCTGAGGTTTATGCTGAACACCTGCTTTTGTTCTGAGAGTCTTAGGTTTTTATGTCTCAGGCAGAAGGTGCAGTGTGACTCTCAATAGTCCCTAATGACCTTCCCTGACCGGCAACATTTTACAAATGTTTCACAACTCTGTACTAGAGGAATTAAGACTTCACTGGGGGAGGACTTTGGAGGTTTTGTATCCCCCTGAACTTTGCCCACCTGCATTTTCCTTTTGCTGAGTCGCTTTGTATCCTTTCAGTGTGATAAATCACAGTGAATACAACCGTGGATTGAGCCTGAAAATGGAGAGGATCTCTTCAAGGTGAGTCATAACGATGTTCGTTTTTTATTTTTATGCCTTTCATATATTGTGAATATTTTATTGTATGTATTTACCAGTTAATCAAAAGGAAAATAAAAGGAAAAATGAAAAGGAGGCACTCAAATAAAGATGGGATGCAGTTGTGTAAAAAGCCTTCCAGCAGAACGTGGAAATAGCAACCGTTGCTAAAGCCAGACTGAGGCCTTCAGCATTGCTCAGCATCCTCACATTCCTACGATGACTGAAACAGCAATGGAGGAATAAAATGAGGACACAACTCTGCGTGAGGCAATGGAACTCTCGTTAAACACAGCAGAGGCTTCAACTGGAATCAAGAGTGGGATGAGGTCCCAGTCTCCAAGGAAAAACGGAAGGCACTGTCCATGCTACCAGTGGTCTGCTCTTGCTTTACCCAGAGTGCTGCAGCCTTGGTGTCTATACTTAAGCTGATTTGGAAGCAAAGCAATCAACAAACGTGCCCGTGGCCAGGCTTTGGAGCTGATCTCAAAGCCACCATCTCCATTCTCAGAAGTCCCTTGAACTATAGCTTCTCTAGAGGAGAAAGACCTGTCCCTAAAGAGAATCAGAAGAAACCAGAGGCTGTAGATGAAAGAAGAAAATCTCAGAAGACCCAGCTGCTGAGACCATCGGCAGGGAAGAGGGGACAAGAACAAGAAGACCTTCAGGTGAGTGGATTGCCTGAGCCCGCCGGGAGCAGCCACTGCACTCCAGTCTGGGTGACAGAGTGAGACTCCAACTCAAAAAATAATTAATTAATTAATTAATTAAAAAATACCCTTTTGAGGCCAGGTACAGTGGCTCATGCCTGTAATCCCAGCACTTTGGGAGGCCAAGGTGGGAGGACTGCTTGAGTTCATGAGTTCAAGCCCAGCCTGGGCAACATAGCGAGACCAAGTTTCTCAAGAAAATTTAAAAAATAATGCCTTGGACCTTATTTTGTAAATACTTACATTTTTGTTAGTATAAGTGAGACAAGAGATAGCTAAGAAAGGCTAGATAGACAGACAGGTGGGTCCTTTAGTAACAATGTAGTGAATTCCCCACAGGCCTCTCAGGCTCTCAGGCTCAGTTTTCATAAACAAGCTCCCTGCAAGCCTCTCAAGCTTGAGCTTAAGTACTCACTGCTGGGATCCAAAAGCAACCAATCATCTCACCATTAGGCCCCTGCCTCCTGCCAAATGGTCCTTAGTGCTGACCAATCCGCACAGCTAAGTGCAGAGCAATCAGCTCACAGCTAGTGCTAGACAATCAACTTAGATTTAGGGCTATATATAACACCAGGTTTCGGCTCCCAGATGAGCATCTCCTTTGGGTCCCCATTCGCTGTGGGAGCTTTTTCTGTTCTCTCAATAAATCCTGGTTTCTCACTTTTGGGCAGTCTGTGGCCCTCATTCTTCCTGGGCACGAGACAAGAGCCTTGATCCTGAAGTCTGTGGCCCTCATTCTTCCTGGCATGAGATAAGAGCCTTGACCCTAAAGAGCTGTAACCTGAAGAGCTGCAGAAGATCGTTTCAACCAAAGAGCCATGCACTCCAGAGGCTGGCTTGCCAGTCAACGAGGTGGCTGAACCAGGAGAGCTGTTGGAAGAAGGAGAGACTCTGAAGCTGGGACACCCCGGGGACTAGGCTTGCCAGCCCACCGAACCAGCAACACTCTCAGGGCCTGGCTTGCCAGCCCGTCAGAGCCAACACTCCAGGGACTAGGCTTGCCAGCCCACCAAACCAGCAACACTCTCAGGGCTTGGTTTATCAGCCCATTATGAGCCAACACTTCCAGGGCTAGGCTTACCAGCCCCTCGAGGCGACCCTTTCTGGGGCTTGGCTGGCTGACCCATTGAGCTGACACTCTCGAAGCCCAGGGTGACCTGAAAAATTCACCTCATGAGTACAGTAAGTCCCCTACATTCGAATGAGTTGTGTTTCTAGAGAGCATTCTTAAGTCCAATTTGACCGTAAGTCCAACAAAACTAGCCTAGGTACCCAACTAACACAATCGGCTATATAGTACCAGCTACATCACTGCTGTTTTTACACTTGCTTCCAGACATCCGGGGCTTGAAATAAAGATACTGTACTGCTACCGTACTCTATACAGTACTATACAATAAAGTCTACAAAAGCACAACCACTTGAAGAGGATGCACGCACATGACTATGTACACCAGACAGGTGAACTAACTTATGTGATTGGACAACTGAAAGTAAGTACATTCACATCTTTGAGAGTTTGCAACTTGAAGGTTCGTGTGTAGGGGACTCACTGTATTGCATTATGCAAATTATTATGTGTTGTTATTTTTGAGTTGGAGTCTTACTCTGTCATCCAGGTTGGAGTGCAGTGGCACACTCACAGCCACCCCAGTGTCTACCTGCTGGGCTCAGGCAATCTTTCCGCCTCAGCCTTCCAAGTAGCTAGAACTACAGGCACATGCTACCACATCCGGCTAATTTTTGTTGTTGTTGTTGTTGTTGTTATTATAGAGAAGAGGTCTCACCAAGTTGCCTAGGCTGATCTTGAACCTGTGGGCTCAGGCAATCCACTCACATCGACCTCCCAAAGTGCAGGGAATACAGGCTGAGTCACTGAACCTGGCCATGCAAATTATTTTATAGTGTTAAATGTCCTGTAACAGGCAGTTGATGAATGTCTTTCCACTCAAATGAATTTGCTAGGTCTATTCTTTTTGAAGCTCCCAGGTCCAACTCCATTTTCTGTTCTTTTCATTCCAACAGAAAAATGAGGTCAGCTGAGCATCTATGACCCTAGAAACCCACCATTGCCTAGTGACCTCAATGGCTTTGTACTCTCTGAGCTTGACTATGACTACACTTAGACAACAGGTATTGTGGCTCCACAGGACTTCCACATTTGTTCATGAATAATCTGTTTACTGCCTCAGACACTGCAAAACCAGGCTCAGAAAAACCAGCAACCATAACAGCTACTTCTGCTTCTACTGGATTATGTGCTATAAACGTGCTTTGACTTTAGAAAGAGACAGACAAGAAAACAGACCTGAGAACAATCTGGGTAGAAGTAAAAAGGTGTAACTTTTAAAGTGCTGAACAGAAATCCAAATTCAAATGGTTCAAGCAATCCTAAAAATCACTCATTAGAAAGTGGGCTTGATTCTCTAGTTTAAGGTCTTTTGATGAGACGAGTTAATTATTGTGTCAGGTGGCTTATTTGCAGATGCCAGGATTGATGATGTTCATTTTAGGCTCTTACCTGTAGTACAAGTACATGATGCTACTGAATATTTTTCTACTTGAAAACTGTGAGCTGGTTTTTGAATTAAAACACACATTAGGCTTTTTTTTTTTTTTTTTTTTTCAGTTGGAGTCTTGCTCTGTCACCCAGGCTGGAGTGCAGTGGCATGCTCCCAGCCACTGCAGCCTCGACCTGCTGGGCACCTGCGACCCTTCTGCCTCAGCCTTCCAGAACTACAGGCTCATGCTACCACACCCAGCTTATTTTCTGATTTACTGTAGAAATGAAATCTCACCAAGTTGCCCAGGCTGGTCTCGAACCCCTGAGCTTAGGCAATCCTCTCACCTCAGCCTCTCAAAGTGCAGGGATTACAGACTTGAGCCACCACTCATGGCCAGGACTTTTTTTTTTAAATCTTATTTTTTAAAAATCTGTGAGGGTTGACATAGTTAAGAGAGGTAGGCAGGGCATTTATACCAACCAAGAAAATCACCAGGCATCTACCATCAGTACCTAACAGTACCCAACCCCCAACTCCTGAATGTCACTGCCTGCATAGTTACTCTTGATTAGTGCTAGTTTTCTGTATGTCCTTGTGAGCAAACTATAATTAATAAAGAATTGGAGTCTTGCAAATTAAAAAAAAAAGGAACATCATAGCAATGTTTAGAATCAAACCAAATCATATCACATTCAAGAAACTGATACCAGGCATGGTGGCATGCACCTGTAGTGCCAGTTAATCGGGAGGCTGAGGGGAAAGGATGGCCTGAGTCCAGGAAGTTGAGGCTGTAGAGAGCTGTGATGGTGTAGTGAAACCTTGACTCAAAAAAAAAAAAAAAAAGAAAGAAAGAAACTGAAATTTTGATGGAGGAATGAAAAGAAATGAAAAGCAGAGAAGTCCAGTGCCCCCTTATTTTCAGGGGATACATTCTAAGACCCCCCAATGACTGCCTGAAACCTTGAATAGTACCTACACATAAGCTTTTTACTGTACCTACATATCTACGATAAAGTTTAATTTATAAATTAAGCACAGTAAGAAATTAACACCAATAACTAATAACAAAATAGAACAATTTAAGGAATATGCCAGCATCACTACTCTTGAGCTTTGGGGTCGTTATTCAGTCAAGTAAGGTTGACTTGAACACAAATGCTGCGATACTATGACAATCAACCTGCTAACCAAGGTGACTACTAAGTGACAGATGGGCAGGGAGTATAAACAATGTGGACAGTTAGACACAAGGAATGATTCACACTGTGAGGGGGACAGAGAAGGAGGGTGTGAGATTTCATCACATTACTTGGAACAGCGTGCAGTTTAAAACTTGTGAATTCTAGCCGTGCTCGGTGGTTCAACCTGTAATCCTGTGCCTTTGGGAGGCTGAGGTGAGTGGATTGCCTGAGCCCGCAGGTTCGAGACCTGCCTGGGCAGCGAGACCTCATCTCTACAATTTATCAAAAAATCAGCTGGGCATGGTAGCACATGCCTGTAATTCCAGCTACTCGGAAGGCTGAGGCGGAAGGATCGCCAGAGCCCAGCAGGCGAGGCTGCGGTGGCCGGGAGTGGCCACTGCACTCCAGTCTGGGCGACCAAGTGAGACTCCAACTCAAAAAAAAAAAAACAAAAAAAAACTTGTGAATTCTTTCTGAATTTTCTATTTAATATTTTCAGACCACTGTTGATGGCAGGTAACTGAAACTGCGGATAAAGGGGACCCCTGTAGTCAGAAATAGCCGTGGTCGTGGTCTCCATGGAGTGGGTCTCTTCGTTCCCCCCGCCTCATCCTCCTTCCCTGAACTGCTCCTGTTCCTGGCAATTTTTGTCTGTGGTGCATTGTAAGGGTTGAGGCACATTTTCCCCCATATGGATAGTTCTTTTTTCTATTTCCATTTATTAAAATGACCATCCTTTCCCCATTGAATTACTTTAGCGTCTTTGAGGAAAGTGAATTAAACTGCCCATGCATGGTTTCATATATGTGTGTGGGAGATATATATATAGTCCCCAAAACCCCAGACTTTATCTATTAAAAATTGTGTGTTTATTCTTGCATGTTTAAAGGTCGGCCCCCCTCAAAGTACTTTCCGTTTGATGCAATGTACCTACCGGGACACTGTTTCCCACTGCTTGTAACAGTTTTTGAGCTCATCAGTTTTTATGCCTTTCAGTGCTTCTGCCGTTTTTTGATTCACCTGTTTCACATCGGTAAAGTGTTTCCCTTTGAGGACTTTTTTCATCTGGGGAAACAAAAAAAAGTTGCTGGGGTGAGAATGGATGAATAGAGAGGGTGGGACACAAGGGTCATGCTGTTTTGGGTCAAAAACTACTGAACATTCAGGTGTGCTTGTAAACCACCCATCATGAAATGAGCAAATGCTTGAAAGAATAAAAAAAAAATTTGCTGATGTCGAATGCTGCCTCTCACAACAGTGCTAGCTGGTGCACTAATGCTAATGGGTTCCTGGAATACTTACCTCGCGGGGGATGCCTATACTACAAGGGGCTCACCAATCAAAAGATAATTCCAGGTTTTTTGGAGTCCCCCTCGTATTTCTGGCCCTATCTATCTACCTATATCTGTCTGTGGGTCATCTGGTATCCTCCATTGGAATGTAGGTCTATTCATACCCTGTTGTCTTGAAGCTTTAGCTTTACAATATTTTTCTAGGTCAGGTAGTATAAGTCCTCCCAATGTGTTTAAAATTGGTTTAGGTTTTCTAAATCCTTTTCATTTTCATGCAAACTTTGGAATCAGCCTGTCAATTATCAAAAAACTCCCAAAACCTGCTTTATAAAAAAAGTTGCATTGAAACTTCAAGTCATTTTAGAAAGAGTTGACACCTTAACAATATTGAGTCTTCATTCCTTGAAAATGGTTATCATTTGGATTATAATTCAATATTACTTTTGTGGGAGTCTCACTCTGTTGCCCAGGCTGGAGTGTAGTGGTACCCTCACGGCCACCACAGCCTTGACCTGCTGGGCTCAGGGAGTCTTTTCATCTCAGCCTTCCAAGTAGCTGGAGCCACAAGTGCATGCCAGCAAGCCTGGTTAATTTTTAAAATTTATTGTAGAACTCGGTCTCACCAAGTTGTCCAGGCTGGTCTTGAACCCATGGACTCAGGCGATCTACCCAAAGTGCTGAGATTATAGGCGTGAACCACCATACCAGGACTATAATACTTTATTTTGTTGCTCAAATTGTTTCTACTTAGGCCACTGGGAGTGCTTTCAGTTGACTTCTGTGTCACTTTGACACACTCCTATCAATGTGTGTGTGTGTGTGTGTGTGTGTGTGTGTGTGTGTTTAGCACTTTCTTACTTTCTGGCACTACAAGATATACTAGGATCATCTTATATGTTCTGTGCCCCAGTCCTAGAATCAGTCATTTCTCCAAGGAGGGTTCCTTTTATTGGACAATAGTATTAGAAACCAAGTTCTGGAGAGCAACCCCATTGGGTTCCCTCCCACTGTGGGAGCTTTTCTGACCTCTCAATAAATCCTGCTTTCAAAAATAAAAAAGAGCCGGACTCAGTGGCTCAGCCTGTAATCCCATGCTTTGGGAGGCCAAGGTGAGTGGATTGCCTGAGACCGCGGGTTCGAGACTCGTCTGGGCAACTTGGTGGGACGTCATCTCTACAATAAATCAAAAAACTAGCCGGGCGTGGTAGCGCACGCCTGTAGTTCCAGCTACTTGGAAGGCTGAGCAGAAGGAATGCCGGAGCCCAGCAGGTCGAGGCTGCGGTGCCCAGGAGCGGCCACTGCACTCCAGTCTGGGCAACAGAGTGAGACTTCAGCTAAAAAAAAAAAAAAGAATCAAGATCTGGACATTAGGTGTGCTTGTTGGGTATACTGGGGTATATTTGCTTCTAGACCATCTTAAGGAAATAGACCCTTGTAAGGAGACACACACACACTTCATTACCTGGATCATTCTAGCCTCTTCCCCTTATGTTGTAAACTCCCACTCCAACAGTGAGAAACCTGGCTACCGCCAACCACCATCCATCCATTTACTTAATTTTTCAAAGTGTCTGTTACTTTGGACATTTATTTTTTAGCTCTTGAACTTTCATTTTGTTCTTTTTTATAGTTTCCATTCATTTCCATTATTTTCATCTTTTTCTTTAAATCCATGCATATATTTAGAATAACTGCTATAATTATGTCTGTCATTTCTGGGCTTGCTTGTATTGATTTATATTTCTTCTGCTTTGTGTCCTTCACTATGCAGTGAAAAGCTGACTCAGTAAGTCTTAGATGTCCAAACCTTCCTAGGAAAGGTCTGGCCCTTGATAGGGTCCTGGAGGATGATCTCTAAGCCCTTGATATATCCTGCCTGATAAGAAAAAATTGTTTACCTGAGGCCTTGGGCCAATCCAGATAGTTAACAATGTGACTTATGGTGGGTACCTTAGGCCAGAGCTTTATAGGTGTGACCTCCGGAGGGGCTGGAGCCTCAGTAAGTAAGCCCAGCCACTGGACACACTAAGCCTGCATGACTAACCCTCTCTTCCTCAAAAAAAGAAAAAAAAAAAGGCAGTCGTGTGGCTTACACCTGTAATCCTAGCACTTTGGAAGGCAGAAGCGAGAGAATTGCCTGAGCCTAGGAGTTCGAGACCAGCCTGGGCAACTTAGCGAGAGCTTGTCCCTACAATTAATTTTAAAAATTAGCCAGGCATGGTGGCATGTGCCTGTAGTTCCAGCTACTTGGAAGGCTGAGTCGGAAGGAATGCCTGAGCCCAGAAGGTCATGGTTGTAGTAGCTGTGATCGTGGGAGTGAGATTCCTACTCAGAAAACAAACAAACAAAACCCTGGACATGAAGGCTCAATAAGCTTGCCTGGTTGGCAATCCTTAGTGCTTGGTGTGACACATCATTGCTGGCAGAATTAAGTGCTGTCCACAAGGCCCCAATGGGAAAGGACAGCTGGAAGCTCATGCCTGAACTTTCCTGGACTCTCTTCTGTGCACCTTTTGCCTCTGCTGATTGCAAAATGTACGTTTTCCCTATAACAAACCATAAGTGTAAGTATAGCAACTTTTCTGAATTCTATCAGTTCTCCTAGCTACCAATTGCACTCTAGCGGTTTTAGGGATCTCCAGAAACAGTTCCATATTCCTAATGTTTTATGTTTGGTGAGTATTTATTGCCTGCTGATCATTTTAAATGTTACTTGGATAAGTGTCCAGATTTTTTAGTCTTTTTAAAAGAACGCTGAGTTTTATTTTGGCAGGTAATTGAGTTACTTGCTTTGTTAGGGTAGGCCTAGTTGCCCCAGGCCAGATGTACCCCCAAGTGTTCAACAAGGTTTCTCCTTTGTGGCTAATCAGAACACCCAGACATCTAACTCCGGGAATTGTCCAGCTTTCAGCTCGCAGCTAGCTTTTATTGCCTGACCTTACAGTGTTTCACACTATGCATGTGCTGCTTTGTGTTCAGCTAAAAACTCAAAGTGGCCTCTGTGTAGATTTCCAGAACCCTTTCTCTGGAAATCGCCTCTCTCTACTCCCCTACCCTGCAAGTTCCAATTACCTTGACCTTTCCAAAATCTGATCTGTCTCTCCCACTTAGCAAAACTCCTGTACTTTATCTACCCTTCCCCGTGTTGTAATCCAGAGAGAGCCACTAGAAAACAGAAGTATTGTTATGAAAAAGATCTTTGTTTTCCTGCTCTATTGTCCAATTGTTCAATGCTCAGTTGTTCCATACATGGTATACATTTTCTAGTTGTTTATATAAGGGGGTACTGTGGTTTGGCTGTATCTCCCAAATTTCATGTGTTTGAAACTTAATTCCCAAATTCATAAGTTGATTGTAGAAGGGCCCTTTGGAAGGTAATTAGGATTTGATAAGGTCATCAGAGTGCAGGCCCCATGATGGAACTGGTGATTTTATAAGGAGAGGAGATGAGACCAGAGCAAATACGTATGCTCTTGCCATCTCACCATATGATGTCCTCTGCCATGATATGATACAACAAGGAGGTCCTGATCAGATGCCAGTGTCATGTCCCTGGACTTCCCAGTCTCCAGAACCATGAGCCAAATTAACTTTTTTTTTTTTTTGAGTTGGAGTCTCACTCTGTTTAAATTACCCAGTCTATCATATTCTGTTGTAGTGATAGAAAATAGATTAAGACAGAGGAGCTAGGTGCAGTTTCTCATGCCTGTAATCCCAGCACTTTGGGAGGCCAAGGTGGGAGGACTACCCAAGCCCAAAAGCTTGAGATCAGCCTAAGCAACATAGCAAGACTTCATCTCTATAAAACAAAATAAAAAAATTAGCTGAGCATGGTGGCAGGTGCCTATCATCCCAGCTCCTCAAGAAACTGAGGCAGAAGGATCACCTGAGCCTAGGAGTTTGAGGCTAAGAGTGATCTTGCCTCTGTACTTCAGTCTGGGCAACAAAGTGAGACCCCAACTCAAACAAACAAACAAGTAGGGTAGTAGGTATTCTATCATGGCAGGAAGTATAACACCCTCTACTCTTTTGTTAGCTATTTTACTTGGTAATTTTTAAAATTAATTACATTTTTAAATATAATTTCCATATGTGGGCATATGGACATGTAATTCTCTTGAACTCAATTCTATAATTTATCTATAGACATTTCATAAGCTTTCTACATAGATATTTATGTCAAAAATAATGCTTTGTTTCTTTCTTTTCAGTCTTGGAATTTTTATTTTTTCTTTTGCTGCATTGGCTTGGGTTTCCATGATAATATAAAGTAGAAGTAGTAATAATAGACATTCTTTCTTATTCCTGATTTTAAAAGGAATGTTTAAAGCATCTATCAGATATGACGTTTGCTATAGCCATTTTTTAGATCTTGATTAAGATGCAAAATAAAGAAGTTGTTTTTATTAATTAGTTTGTGGATTATTTTTGAAGTAAACTGAAAAAATATTCCCTCCCGAGTTATGTTTACTTTCTAATCCCTGGAATCTGTGAATATTACTTTATATAGCAAAACAGCAAAATTACTCATCGTAGTCCTTTTGTGTTGCTATAAAATACCTGAGGCTGGGTGATTTATAAAGAGAAAAGCTTTATTTGGCTCACAGTTCTGCTGGTTGTACAACAAATCATGGTACCAGCATGTGCTTCTGGTGAAGGACTCAGGCGACTTCCAATCATGGCAGAAGGAAAAGGGGAAACCCAGTGTGTAGAGATCACATGGTGAAAAAGGAAGCAAGATGGGGGCGGTGCCAATCTTTAAACAACCAACTCTTGTGGGAACTAATTAGAGCTAAGACTCATTCCCCCCACACATGCACACACATCAGGGAGGCCATTAATCTGTTTATGAAGGATCCACACCCGTGACCAAACACCTGTCACCAGGCTCTACCTCCAACACCAGGGATCAAATACCAACATGAGGTTTGGAGGGTCAAAGATCCAAACTATGTGGTAAAAGATGTAATGAAGTTAAGGATCTTGAAAGGAAGAGTTTGTCCTGGATCATGTGGGTGGGCCTAAAAAATACAATCACATGTATTCTTATAAGAAAGAGGCAGAAGGGTATTTTACACAGAAGATACAGAGGAGGAGGCCATATGAAGATAGAGGCAGGGACTAGAATGATGCAACCACAAGTCAAGGAATGTTGGCAGAAACTGGATAAGGCAAGGAACTGGATAAGGATTAGGTATTCTGAAGGAAGCCTGACCCTGTCAATACCTTAATTTTGGACTTCTAGCCTTCAGAACTGTGAGAAAATAAAATTCTGTTGTTTTAAGCTGCCAAGTGTGTAGTAAGCTGTCGCTGCAGTCACTGAAAACTAATACTTTGATTTTTTTTTTTTTTTTTGAATTGGAGTCTCACTCTGTCACCCAGACTGGAGTGCAATGGCTGCTCCCGGCCACTGCAGCCTCGATCTGCTGGGCTCCGGCGATCCTTCCACCACAGCCTTCCAAGTAGCTGGAACTACAGGCACACACTACCACACCCAGCTAATTTTTTGATTTATTGTAGAGATGAGGTCTTGCCAAGATGCCCAGGCGGGTCTCGAACCCACAGGCTCAGGCAATTCATTCACCTCAGCCTCCCAAAGTGCAGGATTACAGGCTGAGCCACCGAGTCCGGCTAATACTTTGATTTAATAAATGATACTGAATCACATAAGATGCGTTTGTTTTGCAACTGTTGAAATAGGCATACAATTTTGTTCTTTTGTTTTATTTGCCCGACCAATTAATTTTCTAATGGTAAAGCAACCCTACATTCCTGTAATAAGCCCAAATTATTCATAATGTATATGTGTATGTATGTATGTCTCATCTGCTTTCCCCACTGATTCTCACTTAGGGTATATGGTTTCCTTGTGAGCTGAATTATTTTTTACTATATGACACTCATTTTGGTAAGTAGAATAATGCCCCCTCCCAAGTTGTCCACATCCTAATCTGCATGAGTAACAAAAGAGAATTTGCAGATGTAATTAAATTAAGGGTCTTGAGTTAGAGAGATTATCCTGTATTACCTGGGTGGACTCGATGTAATCACACGAGTCCTCACAAATGAAAGAGGGAGGCAGAAGTGAGAGAAGAGAGTATGACTAGGGGAGTCAAGACAGAATGATTTGATGTGAGAAGGACCAGTCCTTGCAGGCTTTGAAAATGGGGGAAGAGACCACCAGCCAAGGGATGCAAGCTGCTGCTAGAAGCTGGAAAAGCGCAAGGTT
This sequence comes from Cephalopachus bancanus, assembly GCA_027257055.1. Lineage (NCBI taxonomy): Eukaryota > Metazoa > Chordata > Mammalia > Primates > Tarsiidae > Cephalopachus > Cephalopachus bancanus. The sequence goes on from JAPVLO010000033.1 coordinate 373,494, forward strand.
GTGAATTCCCCCAAGAATCTCCAGCTAGAAAAAATGCAGCCTTGACGAAACCTTTTTTCTCCCCTACCCCCACCTCAGTGTCACTCTGTCTTCCACACTGGAGTACAGTAGCACAATCACAGCTCACCACAGCCTCCACCTCCTGAGCTCAGGCGATCCTTCCACCTCAGCCTCCTGAGAAGCTGGGACTACAGGGATGCACCACCACACCCGGCTAATTGTTTTAGTCTTTGTAGAGATGAGGTCTTGCTATGCTGCCTTGGGCCTGTCTCAAACTCCTGGGCTCAAGCAAGCCTACTGACTTGGACTCCCAAAGTACTGGGATTACAGATGTGAGCCGCTGCACCCAGCTGACTCCTTAATTTTAGTCCAATGAGACCCAGTTTGGACTCCTGCCCTCCCGCACTGCAAAATGATAGATTTGTGTTGTTTTAAGGTATCACGTTTGTGATAAGTTGCTAGAGCAGCAATGGGAAACCAATACACTCATTATCCTTGAGAATTTATTTGCAGGATTTCCTTATTGGTGTGGGTCTCTGTCCCGTTGAATGAGCCTTAGTTGAAGGACCAGGCCTCCAGGGAGGCCCTGTGTTGACTTCTCCTACGTGCTATGGGCATCGTTATTCCAGGAATTATTTGAGCTACCTGAAGGACTTAAAATAATGTACTTTTGAGCTGCAAATCCATGTAGAAGCGAAGTTGTGTTACATTTTTTAGCTTCCCCCTCTCCTCGTTCTATTTAGACACAGACATTTTTCTTGTAGTTCCCGGGTGGAGAGAGGAATGAGCTTACTTCTGTTCTGCCCTAATCCTGGGTTGTAGCCATTTGAGGGTCCAGCTTAAGGTAAGGAGACTCTTCTACTAGTCTTCCCAACTTGGGTGCCCTCTAGGCTTTGACTTCTGCTCCCTTTTCCCCAGGAGGCTCTCAACACCCAAAGTTCGGCCAGTCATGGCAGTTCACACCTGTAATCCCAGCACTCAGGGAGGCAGAGGTGGATGAATCACTTGAGCTTAAGAGTTCGAGACCAGCCAGGTAAACATAGCAAGACCTCATCTCTACAAAATTTTAAAAATTAGCCTGGTGTGATGGCACACCTGTAGTCCCAGCTGCTAGACACACTGAGGCGGAAGGATCACCTGAGCCCGGGAGGTGAAGGCTGCAGTGAGCCATGATCCTGTCAAAGCGTTCCAGCCTGGGTGACAGAGTAGGACTCCAACTCAAAACAAAACAAACTCAAAGTTCAATTTTGTCTGGAAAGGAAAATGATCTCAAGACAAAAGCAGTTTCAGGGTTCTGTTTGCCTCTCTGAGTTCTCACTTGCTTTGGGATGTATCCTGCTTTTATTTTATGATTTATTCATTTATGAGTCAGAGTCTCACTCTGTCTCCCAGGTTGGAGTGCACTGGCATGCTCACAGCCACCCCAGCCTTGACCTGCTGGGTTCAGGTGATCCTTCTGCCTCAGTCTTCCAAGTAGCTGGAACTACAGGTGCGCACCACCACGCCCAGCTAACTTTTTTTTATTTATTGTAGAGACAAGGTCTCGCCATGTCACCAGGCTGTTGTTGAATTCCTGGTCTCAGGCAATCCTCTTGCTTCCACCTCCCAAAGTACTGGGATGACAGGCATGAGCCACCACACCCGGCCAGGAATATGTCCTGCCTTTAGCACTTTCAAAGTTTTTTAGATTTTTTTTTTCTTTTAGCCAGCATTTGTGACTGTTTTCAGCAATGGGACTGGTCTGAGCAACCTAGTCTATCATATGCCAGGAAACCTATTAAAAATCTTGTACTTTGAATCTGTCAGTTCCATTGCCTAAACTTTTTGCTGATTTGATTCTGCTGTCTTTTGCTTCTGCAGGCTTTCAGTGATGCTTAGTTTTCCTCTTAGTCCATTGAATTATCATCTTATTTGCAACAGACCTTTATTGGTTAAACTTCTTTAAAGGTTAGGTTGGGGGACTTTTCTTCAGGAGGATTTGCAAGTTACTCCATCAGTTGCCTAGAGACATACCAACCCAGTACTAATTCCACATAATTTCTTAGCGTGAGGTTTTTCATATCACCCAAATATTATGACTTGGACCACAGACTTGCATGAGATCTGACTTATGGTTATAAATTCTCAGGGGAATTTTCTTTCTCTCTTCACTCAGTTCCAATGTTGGTTGAGATAGATACAATTCCTCGCTGCTCCCTCCTACAGCCTCACCTATGGTCAAATTTTATGTTTGTCCTTCATGGCTTGGTCATCTCAAATCCTGTGCACTTATTTTATATAGCTATCAACACCAAGTTTGGTGACATTAGGGCCTGGTGTCTGCCATTTCAGGACTTCCTTATTTCTCTGGATTCCTGTTTCTACTTGTTTTGACCTCCGATAATTGCTTTTTAATTTCTGTCAACTCAATGATATATTTGAAAACTACTAGTATTAGTAGTTATACCATTGACGTATTTAGGAACTCTGGTCTGCCATTCTGCCAGAAATTTATCTTTGTTTTTTAAAAAATCAGTCTCACTCTGTCACCTAGGCTGGACTGCGGTGGCATGATCATGGCTACTGCAGCCCCAACTTGCTGGGCTCAGGCCATCCTTCTGCCTTAGCCTTCCAAGTAGCTGGAACTACAGGCATGGGCCATCAAGTCCAGCTAATTTTTTTACTTATTGCAGCGGCAATGTCTTCCCAAGTTGTCCAGGCTGGATTCAAACTCCTGTATTCAGGCAATCCTTTTGCCTCTGCCTCCCAAAGTGCTGGGATTACAGGTGTGAGCCACTGTGCCCAGTTGTTTATCATTGTTAAAGTGTCAACATGCTTAGGAGTTAAAGGGGACAAGGGATTACAGTTTAGTCCCTAAACTATCACCAGGGTGTCCTGACCCTGCAAATAAGATTATGTTCCATTTCACCACCATTTTATACCTCAAACGTTAATTCTTGCAACCTCCACACTGAATTCTTTTTTATAGCTTTTCTTGATTATGAATCATTCTTCTCTTTGATTTTTTTTTTTTTTTTTTGAGTGGAGTCTCACTCTGTCGCCCAGACTGGAGTGCAGTGGCACGCTCCCTGCCACCACAGCCTTGACCTGCTGGTCTCCGGCGATCCTTCTGCCTCAGTCTTCCAAGTAGCCAGAACTACAGGTGCGTGCTACCATGCCCAGCTAGTTTTTGATTTATTGTAGAGAGGAGGTCTCACCAAGTTGCCTGGGTGGGTCTTGAACCCCCAGGTTCAGGCAATTCACTCGCCTAAACCTCCCAAAGTGCTGGGATTACAGGCTGAGCCACCGAGCCTGTTCTTTTTTTTTTTTTTTAATTGAAGTCTCTCTCTTGTCACCCAGGTTGGAGTGCAGTGGCATGCTCATAGCCATTGCAGCCTCGACGTGCTGGGTTTAGGTAATCCTTCCTCCTCAGTCTTCCAAGTAGCTGGAATTACAGATGCACGCCACTATGCCCGGCTAATTTATGTGATTTATTGTAGAGACGAGGTCTCACCAAGTTGCCTAGGCTCGTCTCAAATACCTAGGCTCAGGCAATCCTCTCGCCTCAGCCTCCAAAAGTGCTGGGATTACAGGCTGATCCACGATGCCCAGCCCTCTTAAAATATTTTATGTACAATAAATCAAAACAAACTGGCAAGGTATAGGCTTTTTTTTTTTTTTTTTTGAGTTGGAGTCTCACTCTGTTGCCCAGACTGGAGTGCAGTGGCCGCTCCCAGCCACCGCGGCCTCGACCTGCTGGGCTCCAGCGATCCTTCCACCTCAGCCTTCCAAGGAGTCAGAATTACAGGCATGTGCTACCATGCCCAGCTGATTTTTTGATTTATTGTAGAGATGAGGTCTCGCTGCCTAGGTGGGTCTCGAACCCGCGGGCTCAGGTAATCCACTCACCTCAGCCTCCCAAAGGCGCAGGATTACAGGCTGAGCTACCGAGCCCGACATGGTATAGGCTTTTTAACAACTATTTTTAAAAACATAACATAGCTCTCTAGTTTATTCATATTAAAAGAAGACCAAAACAATACAATACAATCTTAACCCAAAGGTTCTCAAACTTTCTGGGTTAAAGGTGCCTTTAGAATCTCGCTCTTTTTTTTTTTTTTTTTTGGCGTCAAAATCTCACTCTGTCACCAGTTTGGAGTGCATTGACACAATCATGGTTCACTGCAGCCTCGACCTCCCAGGCTCAGGCAATCCTTCTGCCTCTACCTCCTGAATAGCTGGGACTACAGGTGTGCACCATTGCACCTGGATAATTTAAAATTTTTTTTTGTAGAAACAAGGTCTTGCTAAGTTGCCCAGGCTGCTCACAAACTCCTGGCCTCAAGTGATCCTCCCGCCTCAGCCTCTCAAAGTGCTGGGATTATAGGTGTGAGCCACCACAGCTGGCAGAATCTCAGTATTTTTAATGGTTGGTCCCCAAGGCCAAAACAAATACCTTGATAGTTCTATTATGAAGTGTTCAGGTCCAAACAACTTCACACATATTTATGTTCCAGCAACTTAGTGTTTAAAAAATAATACACCTCTACAATAAATCAAAAAATCAGCTGGGTGTGGTAGCGTGTGCCTGTAATTCTGGCTACTCGGAAGGCTGAGGCAGAAGGATTGCCAGAGTCCAGCAGGTCGAGGCTACAGTGGCCGGCAGCAGCCACTGCACTCCAGTCTGGGCGACAGAGTGAAACTCCAACTCAAAATAATAATAATAATAATAATAATAATACATAAAGAAAGCCTGGCACAGTGGCTCAAGCCTGTAATTCCAGCACTTTGGGAGGTCGAGGTGAGAGGAATGCCTGAGCTCAGAGATTCGCGACCAACCTGGGCAACTTGGTGAGACCTCATCTCTACAATAACTAAAAAAATAAGCTGGGCGTGGTAGCACAGCCTGTAGTTCCAACTACTTGGAAGGCTGAGGCGGAAGGATCACTGGAGCCCAGCAGGTCGAGGCTGCAGTGGCTGTGAAAGTGCCACTGCACTCCAGCCTGCGCGACAGAGTGAGACTCCAACTAAAAAAAATTGATAATAATAATACATATAAAGAGAAAAAAATGATATATATATACAGTCCAACAATTAAGTTTGTGAAATCATCCTAGAAAAAGTACTACAGGTCTCATTGCTGGATACTATGACAGCCACCTTTGAAGTACTACCCTTACTTAGGAAGCTATGCACCAATACTAGCACCTAGTCCACCGGTCAAAGCAGTTTTGGAACTCTTTCTGGCATGACCATCAGAGCTGTCGTCGAATTGCCCTTGATGTCCCGAATGCCATCAAATATCTTCCTTTCAATATTTCCTTTATCTTTAGGTAAAAATAGTCATTTGGGGCCAGATCGGGTGAGTAGGGAGGCTGTTCCAATACAGTTATTTGTACAATGCTGCCAACGTAAGCACACAGTGACAAGTTTGTGCACTTAATTGTCAGACCTCAACAAATAACAATGACAGCTTTGATGGTTTTTCCAGAAAAAGAATTCCAAAATTGCTTTGACAGGTAAACTAGGTGCTGGTGTCGGTGCATAATTTCGAAGGTGACCATAGTGATACTCAGCAATGAGGTAAGTCGGATGTTTTCTAGGATGGTCCGTGAACCTACTTGTCAGAACTTGTATTTTTCATTCTTAAGCACAGTGACTTAAACAGTGGAACGTGTGTGCCTGTTGGGCACTGCACAACTTTTCAAACCTTGAAATCAGATCGGACTACTCCCACCTTATTTCTTGCACACATTGATTTTCACTGAGTATTTCTCTTTTACCTAAACAATTGTCAGTAACACAACTTCGCAAAGACTTGACATCACTGGAAGGAAGGCAGTACAATCTAACACTGACATTCCCTGAAGCTAGTATTTCCTGTTGTTAGAAGTAATTTTACCTCTCCCTGGGCATCTTCCATGTTCATACCATGGTGCCCTTTGAGTTTGTCACTGTGGTCCAGGACACATTGGTTCATAGTTTAGGAAACACATCCTTAACCATTTATTCCCTTGACTCCTGTTTTGTCTCTCTTTTCTCTTACAATAAACCTCTTGAAAAAAAGTTGTTTAAATCACTCTTCATCCCAGTGCAATCTGGTTTCTGCCCCACTATTCCACTGAAGCCGTTCTTATTAAAGTCTCACAATAGAACTTATTTACTGAATCGAATGGAAATCCCCAGACCTTAAACCACCTAATGTTAGGGCAACAGTTGATACTTTTGACTGCCATCTCCTTATCATGCTTTTCTTGTAAACATGTGGCTGTCTTGAACTTTCTCTCATCTTTGTTGCTGCTTTTCCTTTTAACATCACTTGTGTTACATCTTACTTATCTTTGCATGTCCAATAGAATAAACAGTCAAAATGCAAAAGAAAGAAGGCAGTAATTGTTGAGTATTTTGGAGGAGCCAAAGGAACATTCTAGAAGAAAAAAGTCTTAGAAACAAAACATATCTAGAAGGAATGAAATGTATCATAGATGGACATAAATGATGAACTCAAGAAACTGAGCAAGGGGCAACTGTCATGCAGCAAAAATGATGGACTCTTGCTTTAAGGTAAAAACATTATTCTAAGCCTCTGTCTCACTTGCCTGCAAAACTTTGTCTTTCACTGTGCCAGACTGGAAGAATGACAAAAATTCTAGGGGTTCCTCAGCCTACCACTACTGTACTGCAGGGTTCCGGCTACCTCTGGACAATGAGATTGTCTTTGGCCATATCTTCCCTATGCCAAGTCAAGATGCTATGTTTCTCTCTAGACTCAGTTAAGAGCTGAAAATCTATTTTCTCTTAATGCCAAAACCTGACTCTGACTCCAAATTGGCTTAATAACTTTGCCTAAAATGCACTTTTTTTTGAGTTAGGGTCACACTCTGTCATCCAGGGTGTAGGGCAGTGAAAAGATCATAGTTCCCTGTAGCCTTGACCTCCCGACCTCAGGTGATCCTTCCACCTTAGCCTCTAGAGTGGCTGACACTACAAGTGCGCAGCACCATGCACGGCTAATTTTTAATTTTTTGTAGATACAAGATCTTGCTATGTTGCCTAGGCTGGTCTCAAACTGCTCGACTCAAGCAATCCTCTGTCTTGGCCTCTCAAAGTGCTAGGATTACAGAAGGGAGCCACCAAGCCCAGCCCAGACATATTTTTTCATTTTACAGAGCATTGGAACAATATTTACTATTATTTAGCTTCATTTCAGAATACAATTGTAAATTCACCTTCATTAGCAAAAATAGTTCCTTCCACCAAAAAAAACCAGTAATTTGCTCTCAAAAACAAATCCAAATATATTTCCAGAAAAATGAAGACTGTTGGCAACTTTCCCCACTGCTTTTAGCCTACAAGCTTTAAAAAATACTAGGATCCCAGGCTCAGACTTTTGCATACCACCTGTATTTGTTTGCTGGGGATAGTACTGTAGACTGAGTGGCTTGAACAACAGACATTTCTCTTCTCACAATCCTGGAGGCTTAGGTTTGGTTTCTTCTGAGGCCTCTCTCCTTGGCTTGTACATGGCTGTCTTTTCTCTGTCTTTATACTATCTTCCCTCTGTATATGTCTGCAGTCTAATCTCCTCTTTTGATAAAAACACTAGTCATATTGGATTGAGAACCACCCTAATGACTTTTTTTAAATTCAGCCACCTCTTAGAAGACCCCATCTTCAAATACAGTCACAATCTGAGGTTCTAGGGGTCAGGACTTCAACAAATGAATTTTGAGGAGACCAAACCAGCCCACGATACCACCCAAAACAGGTAAAACATTCCAGATTTAGACAAAAAAAATCTATACAAATTAATATATCATAAACAAAATCAGGTCTTCGGAAGACCATGTTACTAATGTCTTATTACAGGCATTACATTTAGACAAAGGAGGTCAGTCTAACTATATATAACAGGCATCAGAGATGGGTGCAGTGTTTATTCAGTACAACCTCAGGGATAGTAACGCAGTTTGAGCATGTCAGGGGAGGGGTTATAAAAGTTCTAATCACTAAAAGTTCCTTTTTACCATTTAATAACTCAAAGCTACCTTCAGATTATTAGTTTAGTTTTTTAGGTACTTTGATAGCAGACAGGGGAGATTCCAGTCACTTGAAAGAGACATATTATATTGTAAATTAATATACTTGCATTCTGAAGGCTATCTATTAATCTCTTGCCTGTTTGGTTATTACAGATTTGTCCACAAGGCTCTGATCTATTCTGAATGTATCAAAATAGTTGCTAATCTGCAAACATATGGAGACCATGATCACAAGATATTGTAATTTTGTGAGCCCTTATTTAGATGGTCATCTTGATACCTCCCTTAATGGTGCCCTCAATTTATAATATGTTTGTAGCAGAAAGATAGACTGAGTCTAGGGAAATAGGAAATGGCTTCTGGGTGATCTCATTCTATAGCAACAAAATAACTTGGTTTCTTTTTCTGTGATGATCTGAAATGAACCTTTTTTTTTTTTTTTTTTGAGTTGGCATCTCACTCTGCTGCCCAGGCTGGACTGCAACAGCATGCTCATGGCCAACCCAGCATCGATCTGCTGGGCTCCGGCCATCCTTCCACCTTAGCCTTCAAGTAGCCAGAACTACAGGCGCGCACTACCACGCCTGGCTAATTTTTGATTTATTGTAGAGACGAGGTCTTGCCAAGTTGCCCGGGCTGGTCTCGAACCCACGGGCCAACATTTTTATAGTAAGCACAATCTCTGCTATTTCACAAAAGGCTTGAAGCTATGCAACTTAGCCCCTCCTTACAAGCAACTTGTAGTAGTGTAGAAAGCCTGGGGAAAAGTTGTGTTTGTAGGTTGGGCAAATTACTTGGGTCAGGAATGTATGAGTTAGAAGGAAGGATTCTTTGCGAAGGAGAAAGACATGAATCTGCTAGTTTACTCACCAGGGAACAAATGTTACATTTAAATCAATATTTGAACTATAGAGTCCAGCAGGGGAATGGTGGCTTATGCCTGCATTCCCAGCACTGTGAGAGGCTGAGGCAGGAGGATTGCTTGAGGTCAGGAGTTTGAGACCATCCTAGGCAACATAACGAGACCTCATCTCTATAAAAAAAAATAAGAAAATGTGCTAGGTGTGGTGGTGAGTGCCTGGTGTCCCATTTATTTGGGAGGCTGAAGCAGGAGGATCACTTGAGCCCAGGAAATCGAGGCTGCACTCGATTGTGATCATACCACTGCACTCCAACCTGGATGACAGAGTGAGAGAACTTGACTCAAAAAAATAACAAAATAAATAAATAAAAATGAAAAATAAGCCGGGCTCAGTGGCTCAGCCTGTAATCCCGCGCCTTGGGAGGCTGAGGTGAGTGGATTGCCTGAGCCCGCGGGTTTGAGACCCGCCTGGGCAACTTGGCGAGACCTCATTTCTACAATGAATCAAAAAATTAGCCGGGTGTGGTAGCGCGCGCCTGTAGTTCCAGGTACTTGGAAGGCTGAGGTGGAAGGATCGCCGGAGCCCAGCAGGTCGAGGCTGCGGTGGCCGGGAGCGGCCACTGCACTCCGGTCTGGGTGACAGAATGAGACTCCAACTCTACAATAAATCAAAAAATTAGCCGGGTGTGGTGGTGCATGCCTGTGGTTTCAGCTACCTGGAAGGCTAAGACAGAAGTATTGCCTGAGCCCAGCAGGTCAAGGGTGGGGTAGATGTGAGCATGTCACTGCACTCCAGCCTGGATAACAGAGTGAGATGCTGACTGAAAAAAGAAAAGAAAAGAAAAATAAACAAACCACAAAAACTACAGCACCCATAAGCTTAGTTCTTGGTCTTTGACTACTGCTACTAATGATATGTACTGTTGCCTTTAGCCAGTGAAAAACCTCAAAACATACTTACTAAATCAAAAATTCTCAATTTAAGTGAAGCTGGAAAAAGTAAAATGTTGACTTTGTGCTTTTAATATCTTGTGATTCTCTCTCAGGAAAGATATTTGGCTTCAGTATCAAGTTTTGTGACTTTGTGAATTATATTATGCCCATTTAAAATATAAGATAAAAAATTACTGAATTATTGGAAAGGAACAAAATAATATTTTTTTATCTCATAATCCCAGCATACAACTATGTTTTATTTATTGATTTGTATATCATGTTCAGGCCTTGCATATAAACTTTCAGGGCTAAAACACAAAAATAGTTTGCTTTCTACTCCTTTGTAGTTAATAAGCTGTCATATGCCTTTCCCATATTAAGTCTTATTCTAACCATTTTTTGAGATTTAAAAAAATTGTGGCCAAATACATATAAAGCTTACAACTTTTAAGTGTATGGTACCATGGCATTAAGTACATTCAAACTGTTGTGCAATCATCACCACCATTCATCTCTAGAACTTTTTCATTTTCCCAAACTGAAGCTCTGCACCCATTAAACAATTCCTGATTCCCCCAGGCCCTGGCAGCCACCATTCTATTTCTTGTCTCTATGAAATTGACTATTCTCAGTACATTGCATAAGTGGAATCAAATGTTTTTCTTTTTTTTCTTAACTGGCTTATTTCACTTAGCATGATGTCTTCAAGTTTTGTCCATGTTGTAGCATGTGTCAGAATTTCCTTCTTTATAAGGCTGAGTACTCCATTATATCACTTTATCTATTCATTCATCGATAGACAGTTGGGTTGCTGCCACCGTTTACCCATTGTGAATAATACTTTTATGAACATGGGTGTTCAAGTTCCTGTTTTCAGTACTTTTGGGTATAACCAGAAATGAAATTGCTAAGTCATTTGGCAATTCTGTTTAATTTTAGGGGAACTGCCATACTGTTTCCCACAATCATTTTTATTGGTGGTAGAATATTCCATTTCGTCTCTATGCCCTAATTGACTCAGCATTCCAGAATGCTTGTTTCCTGAGGAATCTCACATTTTTCTTTTTCCCACTGGAAATGGATGATGTTCCAGGCTTTTGCCCTATTTCAAAAGTAATTCACATATATATTATTCCTTCTAATAACCAATAATTAAGAAGTTGTTTGGTTTTTGCCCAGTATTATACCATCTCATGATTCCTGCCTTATCTAGGAAGTGCTCTATCCATGGGACTATGTACCTTCTAACTAGACCTGTGCCTCCCAGTATGTTCTAGCCACTTTTTTTTTTTTTTTTTTGAGTTGAAGTCTCACTCTGTCGCCCAGGCTGGAGTGCAGTGGCACGATCATGGCCACCCAGTGTCGCTGGGCTCCGGCAATCCTTCCACCTCAACCTTCCAAGTAGCCGGAACTATGGGTGCACGCTACCACACCCAGCTAAGTTTTTATTTTATTGTAGAGATGAGGTCTCACCAAGTTGCCTGGGCTGGTCTCAAACCCACAGGCTCAGGCAATCTACTCACCTCAGCCTCCCAAATTGCTGGGATTACAGGCTGAGCCACTGAGCCCAGCCTAGCCACATATTTAAATGTGTCAACTAAAGTGAAATAAAATAAAAAACTATTCTCCTCAGTTTCACTTGCCATATTCCAGGTGCACAGTAGTTACATGCACCTAGTGCTACTAAATTGGGCAGCACAGACACAGAACATTTCCATGACCCCAGAAAGTTCTATGGTGAGCATTGCTCTAGACTTTTTGACTCTGACATCCTGACCATGCTGTGTTCAATTCTCTAAGTTACTCCTAAAAATGATCAAGTCCTGGGGGACAATCCAATGGTAACCACATGCACAAGAGAATGCCATAAACTCTAGATTATGAGTTTCATAATTTAGAATTTGGAATCTGTCTTCTAGTGACTGGAATATTCCTGCCGGGTATTTTATATCAATCTTCTTCAGAAGAAAAATTAGTGGTCTTCAGTTTCTTGGTGATGGTCACCTAGTCCAAGTCAGGTCAACTAAATTATTTTTTCCTTAGGAATTTACATCTGGGAAGGAGAGGCTTTCATTCAGGTCTTCTGGCTGTCTACAACTATAAAACCAAAAGCAACAGTCAAACTCTACTATATAAGACAAGAGTTGAAAAAGTAACAGAAAGAAAAATCAAGCAGGTCAGCAGAGATTGGGCTACCTCTTAGGATTGCTATATTGGGCTCTGCTGTGTTCCTGACTTTGGGTTACATGAGAAAGACCTGCCTTCAAATAGTGAATTCTTCCTTTATAGCTAGCTGGAATTGGCTTATATCATATTGGGAATCAGAACCCTAGCTCACACACACGTAATAGGTGGGAATTGACATTTTCATATTCTGCAGGTGTGTGGTTGTATATAAACTTATGCCCCCTCCAACCTTTCTCCACTTTTCCTCTTTTGTTTGATCACCTTCTCATTTTAAGATTGTGCTTAGGTTGTCCTCTGCTCTTTTTTTTTTTCCTTCTCATCCTCTGATCAAAATATGCCCTCTGCTCTCTTCCTGGGTGTGGAAGCTATAGGAAATCAAATCATGTAACATGTCAACCACTGATTGTATTCATTAGTTTGTATTATATTTTCATCTCTCAGGCCTAAGTAATTCAGTCAGCATTCATTTCATGTGTGACTGAGTAATTAATCCTTCATAGACCAAATTGGTGACTCTTGATTGTGAGAACTGTGCATGCATAGAACAGAGTTATTCAAACCACAGCAGCAGGCCACTTCAGGTAGAGTGAAGAGAAGAGACCTCTTACAGGACAGAAGGATGAGGTGCAGTTACGGGAAGAATGTGAGTGACAGCACCCTGAAGGGACAGGTGCTTACACATATCCTAGGTAGAAAACAGCTGCTTGTTAAGTAGCAGAAAGGAGGCCAGTGTGGACAGGAGAGCTGGGTAGCAAGGGAAAGTGGCGTGAGCTGAGACAGGTCACGGTAAGGTTATGACGGGCACTGGGAAAGTTTTAAAGGGATTTAAAAAAAGGGAGTGAGTGACCTGATCTGATTTATCTAAGAAAAAAGTCCCTCTAGCTACTGTGTGGAAATGAATCCTAGGAAAACAAGCAGGGGACCAACGAGGAGACTACTGTAAGTGTCGGCAAGACATCCTCATGGCTAGATCTGAGGCTTGGAGGCAATGGGAATGGGGACCTTTATTACAGCATTTGAGATTTTGAAGGTAAAAATATACATGCAGACTAATGAAGTTATCCCTTTTGCTTCTCAGTAGCCAGCCTTCATATAAAATTTGTCCATGAAGTAGACATGAAGATCCTAAAATCTCAGGAAGGGCCTTACTTTCTGAGTTTCATGAGACTCTGGGCTCAGCTCTTATGAACTACCTTCATTCCAACAATCCCCTCAAATACAATTATGTCATTTCCCTCTTGTGAGTGAACTTGGGAAGTGATTATTAAAAAATGACTTCCAGTGCTAGATGTGGTGGCTCATGCCTGTAATCCCAGCATTTTGGGAGGCCGAGGTGGGATGACTGCAAGTCCTTATCTCTACAAAAATTAAAAAAAAAAAGTAAGTAAATAAATAAGTAAATAAATAAATAAGGTATGGTAACCAGCGCATGTAGTCCCAGTTTGTCTGGAGGCTTACACAGGAGGATGGCTTGAGCCCAGTAGTTGGAGGTTGCAGTGAACCATGTGTCACTACACTGCAGTTGCAAAAGTTAGACCCCGACTCGAAAAATTAAAGGGAAAATGACTTTCAGCAAGAGGACAGCAGTGTGTGGGGTTCCATGATACACCTCTAATTTTTAATTTCAATAAATGATAGTTTTTAGATTTGTATGTCACTTGACATCACACGAAATGAGGCTTTCTGCTAACATTACCTCCTATTTCATCTAAAAAATACTGTATTCGCCCTCTTATTCCAAATAACCTAGGGCAAAATTCCTTCGGATTAATTCAGCTTCCGTGAAAGATGGGTTCCTTTTCAAACGTGCATCCTGGGCTCCCCTTCCCGCCATGCAGACAAATGCACTCATTGTCTGTGCCACACCAGCCCCGGGATGCTATGCAGCGGGCATTTCCTGCAGGGAGCTGCTGCAAGCAAGCCTCCCTCGGTCGCCTGCCCTACCCCATCCGAAGCTTTTGTTCCCAATGTTTCCTCCCTGTGCTGTTAAAACGCTTGAACACACTGTCACTAAACAGATTCACGACCAGGAACTTTTTGGGGGGCTGTTAACCTACAGGCCACTGTCCAGCAAAGTTCTGAAAAGCAACTGTGCAAAAAGACCCATCCACAGGGAAAACAACGGACATAGGGATACCATCTCCTAAACTTGCCGCTTCGTGGGCACGTTCAATTTTCCCTAGAGCAGCGTTTTGGAGAGGTAGCCTCGCCGCGACGCCGCAACGCTCGCTCCCGCATCCGCCAGTCGCGGGGAGGGGGCCAGGCGCGGACGGCCCCGGGGCCCAACCGAGCGGAGCCGAGCGGAGCCAAGCGCAGCCTCCGGGCGGCGACGCTCTGGCCCGAGCGCGCTCGATGGTCTCCGCGCGAGCACCGGGGCCCGCGCGGTCCAGTCGCCAGGGGGCGCGCTGGCCGGCGCCGGGATCTGCTAGCTGCGCGGTCCGACTCGTGTCCGCCATATTGGATGCCGCAGCCGCTGCCGCCAGCGCTTCCTCCTGTGTCTTCGCCGTGCGCGGCTGGTTCCTGCGGCCCGAGCGGCGGGGGAGGTGAAACAGAAGCCCTATCGGAGGAAGAGGAAGCAGGGGGTGGGGAGTGTAGCGGCTAGGGCCAGGGGGTGGGGGACCGAGACCAAGCGGGGCGGAGAAGAGAAGGCGCCGCGGCCCAGCCCCTCCCCCGCCCGCCGCCGACCCGCCCCGGCAGCGCCTGTGTTCCTCAGGCCGGCGCTCCGCCCGCCCTAGCGGCCATGCCGGGGCCTCGCCGCCCCTGAGGGAGCGCTCCCCGCCAGCGCTTGCCCTTCCGCTCCGGCCCCGAGGTCGCAGCGGCCCGTCTCCCGCCGGCGCCCCCTCCTCGCGGCCACGCAGCCGCCCCCGTCTCGCTCCCCCCCGCCCCCAGTGCAGTGGCAGCCGCCTCTTCCGCCGCCGGGCTCGGGGCCTCCGCAGCGACAACATGGAGGCCGTGAAAACCTTCAATAGCGAGGTTGGTATTGCCGCCGGGCCTCCCGTCCACTGCCCCCACCCGGGACGAGGCCCAGGCGTGGAGGGTGGGCGCGAGCCCGCAGGCTTTTTAAGGGTGGGGTGAGCGGCGGCCTAGCTGTGTCCGTGGGGGAGGGGTGTTTCTGCTCCCGGGCGCCCCTCCCCCGAGGCCGGGGCGCGGGGGGAGGACTGGGGGAGGGCCGCCCCGGGGCGGGGGGAGGTTCCGGCCTCTCCGGCGCCCTATGGAATGGCTGCGGGCGTGGAGGGAAAGGCCCCGTCGGGTCCTCCCCCGGAGACTGCCGGCAGTCTCTCGGGGTCAGTTCCGCCGAGGCCTGGCCCGCCCACCTCCTTCCTGGGCCTTCGAGAATTTAAATGGACCCTGGACATCGCTCTGCAGACCTCCCCGGGTCCCTGATGAGGCCGACACCGAGTAGAGGCACTAGGGGGAAGAGGACCCAGGGGGTGGTGATCCGTGGTCACGTTACACGTAGTGTTTATAATTGAGAGGTTGTTGACTCGGTGACCTGCCAACCCGGGACTTAAGCTAATTGGATGATTGGGAGGCAGGCAAGGTTATTCTGCGATTTCCTGTTTTTTTACTCGCCCCCCTTCTCATCCATAACGACATAAGGACACGTATGGTAGGGAGAGATCTGCGCCCTGAGAGAGGGAAGATCCTGGGGGAAACATTTCCCGGAGGCTCATTCACGTGCCAAGTCAAACACGAGATTTTTAAAAAGCACGTGTCCAGGTTTCACTGTTTAATTGAATTTACTAGTCTGGAGGAAGATAGGTTTAGGTACAATACATGAAGTTTCTGTTTAAACTCCTATTTCAGTAGGCCTAATGCAAACCCCAAACAGCAAATACATGCACAACCAGCATTAGTGTCCTTACCTGTACGCCTTAGGAAAAATAGTTAAATATGATGGTAGTCAAATTAACGTGAATGTAGTGAACTTTTTGTGTGGAAGTACTTTACTCATAGTGTGATTATTGATAGCTTTGATATTCGCCTCTTAAAGTACCAGACCTTTTGTTTGTAGCAGTCCAAATAGGACAGTACTTTTAAATACTGTCTTATAATTTTTATTTTGTTTTATTTTTAAAAAATAGCATCTGGGAAGCTTAGTAAACCACAAAGTAGATAACATTGATATGAATTGGACTTTCCATATTAGAGTAGATAGCAGTAATACAGTATGTAAACTTTTTTTGAGAGGTTTTTATTTTTATTACTATCTTTTTCTTGATGTTTTTGGTTAATTTTTTTAAACAATTTTAAAAAATATATAGAGCCATAGACTTGGGAATCTTCATTTATTTATGAATTGATAGCAGATATCTTGGGATAGATATCTCCATTTATAAAAATTTGACTCTACTACACATTACTCTAGTGCTGACAATACGAATTAAACAGTATTTAATAATGCAGTATGTTCCAATTGTTGTTAATAGTTTCACAACTGCGGGAAGAAATGCTCTGTGTCCCTTTGTGTGTGTGCTACACGTAGTGCTACAGCAATAATATGTCAAGGTTTTAAAAATTACATTAAAAAGTCCTTTATTTCCACTGTAATTATTGGATTTAACTATCCCCCTCCCTTTTGATATGTCTCTCTTTGTCTAGGGGGGTTCCTGAAATTTGTTCCCCCCTCCCTCCCCCACCCCCTGGCTCCAAATATATGTAAACAAGTAGTTAGTGCACTATGGTTGGTCACAATAGAGCACAGTGGAGAAGAGCTGTTACTGTCAGTTTCTCATGTTAGTATTGATTAAAGATTAGGGGCTTAACATCTACATGCTTAGGTAGGTGTTTCACCTCTTCTCTCATTTATGCTTTAGAGGAATTTGAGATTTTTGGTAGTTCTATTTCAGTGTATATAGCACTCATCCATGGATTTCAAAGAGCTGAAGTCTTCTAACTTTCTTATTTACTAATATGCTCTTCACTATGTTTGAAAGTGTGGCTAACTTAAAAATAGCAGTGCAGGGTCAGAGTTGAGGGGAAATTAATTTGAAAAAGATTCAGAAAATATTCATTTTTCTTTGTTTAAATACAAAATACATAACCTTGTTTTTATTTTGAATATAGTTTCTGTGAATATTATATTTTCTGATGTGTTATCACAAAAAAAGTATATTGAGAAGTAGTTCAATGATGACTTTTCAAATAAGTTGCAAAGTACAAAAATAAAAAAGGAATTTGAGTTACAGGATAAGGAGAAAACGATGTTTTAGAATGCTTACTTAAAGTGACTTTGGCTTTAAAGACTTCTACCCCTGCACTTAGTACATTAGAACTTTCTCTGCTAAATTTAAAGATAACTTTGAAGAATTGAATTTTCAAGAATTTCCACTTGCTTTAAGCAGCATCAAAATTTAACTCTAAGAATAAACACTGATGCTTGTCAACAGGATATTTTGATATTTCACTATAAAATGTTTAAAATATGAAATACCTTGCTAATCCTCAGGTATTTGGAGACTGAACTCCTCTACCTCCTTTTTTTAATTTTGCAGAGAGAGAACATTGACTTGAAAACAGGAGCATCCCAAAGATTTTAAAGTTAAGAATACAGATCTCTGCCAGGCATGGTGGTGCGCACCTGTAGTCCCAGCAGGAGGATTACTTGAGCCCAGGATTTCTAGGCTATAGTGTGCTGTGATCATGCCTGTGAATAGCCACTGTACTCCATTTTGTATCTATAGTGGGCAATCTAATGAGACTCCATCTCTTAAAATAACAAACAAAAAATCAATAATATAGATTTTCAAAAAAATGTGGAAACCATGGATAAGTTTTCGTTTGGGAAAATCTTTGACTTTATGCAGGATATGTCTTTTGTCATGTCTCCCCCCACCGTAATTTTTCAAATGAATTCTGTGACCTCTGACTCCTATGTTAAAAATTAGTATGGCAGAATATCCTTTGTGCAGAAATTAGGAATTATATGGTAAATTCTTCTTAATTACCCTGAGTTAAGTGAGGTTTAGGCTCAAGAATTGATTTTTTTAAGTGCCTGGTATGCTAGTTTTGTGGGAAAACCATAATTTGCGTTTAAGCATCACTGGTGAAAGTTTAATCCTATGACCGTTATTGTCAATTCTGAAATGATGAAAGATTCAAGTTTGTTCTGTTTGGAATGTAAGATTCCCTAAGAGCCAATGCTTGACTTGAGCAGTTAACCATAGAAGAATTATCATTGCAAACTATTTTGGTTGCTGCTGCTTCAAGATAGTGGCATTTACTTGTCATAGTGATTTAGAGTTCTCACATAGTGAAACACATCTCTTGTTGGACTGGTTACATCTGTGGACCACTTCAGGACTACATTGATTGCTGGAATGCAGCAATTTTATGTGAGCTGCCTGTCTGCTCTGTAAGAGTGATACTCTATGGAGGTCATTCTGGTAGGGTTTCTTTTTTCCCCCCCTTATTTTTTCTTGTTTTCAAGAGAGGAGAGAATGGCAATACATGACCCTTTCCTTTAGAAAATGTCAATTTAATTGGAGAGGGCATTTGCAAATATAGCAACTTTTATGGCCATACACAAAAAAAATAACTTGTTATCATTGTTTATGTTTAGACAAAGTAACTGGAGAATGGAGTTTTCCTTGTTTATTGGATTCTTCTTATTTCTAAGGATTTCAACAACAACAACAAAATAGCCCCAGTACTTCATAATAGTCCCTACTATCATACTACAAAAAAGTTAGCAATTAATCTTTAACATAATGAAATACAGTGATCTGTTTTTTTGGTTTTTTTTTTTTGAGTTGGAGTCTCACTCTGTCACCCAGACTGGAGTGCAGTGGCCGCTCCCAGCCACCGCAGCCTCCACCTGCTGGGCTCCAGCGATCCTTCCACCTCAGCCTTCCGAGTAGCTGGAATTACAGGTGTGTGCTACCACGCACAGCTGATTTTTTGATTTATTGTAGAGATGAGGTCTCGCTGCCCAGGCGGGTCTTGAACCCGCGGGCTCAGGCAATTGACTCACCTCAGCCTCCCAAAGGCGCGGGATTACAGGCTTAGCCACCGAGGCGGCTGTGATCTGTTTTTTAAGGTGCTTTGTGCAGCTGTAGTTCCATCACTGCAGCTCCCCCATCCCATCCATTTCTCTTGCTCCTCTGCATAGGCTGAGTGGGAAGATGTAGGGCCAGATATGTAGGTTTGTGATTTGTCAGGAAAATGATTTCAGTTTGATTTTTGGATTTATCCTTGGTTCATAAATTCTGAGGGGAATCTTGCCGTTTAGTATCTTCAGGATACCTATATCCTTAGTGTTTTTGTCTTTAAGATCCTTTGGTTAGTCAGATGACTTACTCTAAACTGTTCCAGGATGCAGACTTTCCAGAATCTCTGTAACATCCAGTATATTTTCCTGTTCTGCAAAGTGAAATCCCATCTCTGTTCTTTATTTCTGATTTTGTGTCTAGAGAGGGCGTTTTGTCTAACTACAGGACTTTTTAATATAATCTTCCCACCAATATCTAGTAGACATAGGTTGATAGAGAAAAGTGGAATGGGTAGAGGGCATAACAAAAGCTTGTGAAATTTGTTTTTAGTTTGTATATTTTTCCTTTGTGGTTCAGGAAAGGGATTTTATGTGAAGCAACTATAAAGCATTGCATTTGTCTTTCCTGTTTATCTGTCTCTCTTTTTTCTTTCCTGTTTTCACTTTACTAGTGGACTTATGGTTAATTATATCAGGCCATATATTTTTGTTCCCGCTTATAATCCTAGCACTTTGGTAGGCTGAGGTAAGAGGATTGCCTGAGCCCACGGGTTCAAGACCAGCCAGGGTAATTTGGCAAGACGTCATCTCTACAATAAATCAAAAAATTAGCAGGGCATGGTGGCGTGTACCTGTGGTTCCAGCTACTTGGAAGGCTGAGGCGGAAGGATCACCTGAGCGCAGCAGGTTGAGGTTGCAGTGGCCATGAGCATGCCACTGCACTCCAACCTGGGTGACACAGTGAGACTCTGACACCAAAAAAAAAAAATGCTTAGTGTTATCATAGAAAGATGTTTTCATTAACCCCTTCTTGCTCCAGTAGTTTAGATCAGAGTTTCTCACTTTTGTTTCTTTGGACTGAATAATTATTTGCTTGAGGAGTGGACCTGTGCATTGTAGGATGTTTAACAACATCTCTGATCTTTATCCAACGAGGTGCCACTAGCGCCCTCTTCAATTGTGACAAACAAAAAATGTCTCCAGATATTACCAAATATCCCTTGGGAAGCAGAATGACCTTGATTGGGAATCACTGATTTAGGTTCTCTGTTAAACTGTCTTAAACATTCTTTACTTTTTTTCTGGTGATTCTTTCTAGCAGCTTTAAGTAATTGGTAATGCTCTTATCAGCAAACTGTAAGCTCCATGAGGACAGTGACTACATATCTTAATTGCTTTGTGTCCTTAGTACATAGCACAGTATCTTAATACGCAGTATTTGCTAAATAAAGAATTTCCGAACGAATGAATGGTTGATAGACTAGGCTGAATGTAATTACCATTTCTGGACAGTTGGTTATTACTTTGGGGAGGAGAAGCGGGGAGGGAACCATTCCATTGAAGATTCCAGTTAAATTCATTCCGAGTTTTATGTTGTATAGTTATTATGCTTTGTTTTCTTTGTGTGTGGTTTTTTTAATTTTAATTTTAATTTTTTTTGAGTTGGAGTCTCACTCTGTCTCCCAGGCTGGACATGCTCACGGCCAGTGCAGCTTCGACCTGCTGGGCTCAGGTGATTCTTCCGCCTCAGTCTTCCAGGTAGCTGGCACTACAGGCATGCACCATCATGCCCGGCTACTTTTTAAAAATTTATTGTAGAGATGAGGTCTCTCCACGTTGCCCATGCTGGTCTCGAACCATGGATTTAGGCAGTCGTCTCACCTTGGCCTCCCAAAGTGCTGAGATTATAGGCATGAGCCACCATGCCCATCCTGCTGTTTGTTTTCAAATCCAGTTTTTCTTTATTGTTTTACTGTTTGAAATGACATATAGTAAAAGATTTTTTTCCTTGTATTAAAATAATTTAGAATTCAAGGATAATTGAGATTGATTATTTTGATACTGAGACTGCATAATTTGAGTGTTAAAGTCTTAATTACTCAACGCTAAATATAAAAATATTTTATTATGATTGAAATCCATGTCTCATATGTAGTTGAACCATTCTATTCTAGACTAGCACTGAATTTGTTGTAGTAATTTTTATTAACATTTAGAGGACTTCCACATCCCCAGTCTCCTAAGTAGTCATGTTTTATGATCATTTGCTTCTGTTTTAGAAGGGGGTGTAGGTGGCTTAGAATTAGTGATGGTTTGACTGCTTGTATATGCAATTTCAGGTATCTTTTTCTAGAGCCAGTTTTGCTGGTACTGGACAACTCCTTACTTATAGTGGTATGAGAGAATATAGTCAACCTTGACCTTGAACACTGACACAGCTCCTGAACTCTTAAGTGAGCTCATTTATATGGTTTTGTTTTCTCAACATCTTTCTCTACTCCTCTCTCTCAGGATTGTGCCTCTACTCCTGCTTGTGCAGACTGCTTTTCCAGCAGCATGGACACAAGAAGCATAGTAAGATGATTATAACCCACATAAGGCAGGCCTTTTGGAAAATGTTAGGTTTAAAATGGTAGTAGAATGATGATGTATGATTATATGGGTAGTACTTGGGAAGCATGATGAAGTTTGTCCCTTAGAATATATTCGTAATCTTAAAAGAGAGCAAGTAGAGAATAAATTGAATTGTTTCACAAAAAAATAGGTTAATTGGAAAAAAAGTTTTATTTCACTTAATAGTGAGCATAAATGATATATAAACTCTTGTTGGATGAACTTGCATTCTGTTCCACATTTTACAAAAGAAGTATGACTATTTAATATGAGTAAATTGCAGACCTCTTACTTTGATGGTTGGAAATAAAATACATCTTTTAAGAAATTTGTTTAAACTCTTAAGATGACAGATTGTTGACAAATATGCCACAGGAATAGAGGAACAGAAAACTATATTAAATTTTTGATTTCTAGTTCTAGAGGACCTGATTGTGTTAGAGGGTGTACTATTACAAAAAGTAAATGCTGATGAGTAATGTTTCTGTAGCCTGTGATTTCTTATCTGAATCAGTTCTATCTCAAGTTTGATGGTAAACATGATGCATTTGCTTTTTCTGATTTTGATTTTATGCTCTTTTATCTTTCTAATTGTGTTTTACAAGAGTTTCTGATACATCCATATTTTAAACTTATGGGTGGCTATGTAAGTGTTATTGCGGTATGTACCATAGGTCAGGAAATACCTCAGGAACTTTGATATTGCCTTACCTTGTCTGAATGGGGAGTAGATTGCTCATATTCTCTAAAGATACTATGACTATTAAGTTAATGTTTGCCAAATTTGCTTTTAAAGTAACTGCAACTTAATTTATGTAGGTTGACATAAAAGATCTACGATTTTATTCTTCCATTGATTTGTTTGGTCTTTTAACTAATACTTAATGAATGCTTACCGTGGCCTAGGCATTTTTCTATCTTGGGATACAGTGGTAAACTAGACAGGTGGAAACCCTGTGCTCTTGGGTCTTATGTTCTTGTGATTCTTTTCCTTTTTCCTCTCGAGCGTTGTGTATGGTGAGCTGCTGCAGAGCTAGAGAGGTGGACAGGCATTACTGACTCTGGTATTGTTTCCTTGCTGGGGACTGTGTGGTTGCAGCATGTCTCTCCAGGCCCATTCTCCCTGGTCCATTCTCAGCATTTTACCTCATGGAGTCCAGATTTCTTGCCTACTGCTCAAAATAGAGACTGAGCGGGTAAACAAGGATATGATCCTAACAGTGGGAAAATATGACTAGTTACGTTAAGTTTTGTTTTACACAAAATTGTCTATCACTTATTTTTTAAATCTCCATTTGATATTTTGGAGTCATAACTATTTCTTATACTGCTTTAAGGATTTTTTTTTGTCAGTAAGAGAAAATTAGTCTCCACAGCAAATGATTAAAAAAAACAACAACTTTTGTTAAGTGATGACCAATGCTTTATGAGTTTAGAAGAATAAGTTAATAAGTATTTTTATTTTTAAAACAAAGTATCTGGAAAAATTTTGTGTGATTCCACAGGGCTCATTTGAATAGCTTGTCAGTGAAGGATGACATTGTTTGGATCATGTACTTTATAGTGTAGAACTTGAGAATAATATAAATATCTCTGTATGACGATCCTAGGTCTCAGTATCTCAAAGGCTGACTAAATTCTAGTTAGTGACTTTCTTTTATTTTGTAATGTTTTGATACTGTAGAGTTTTATAGTTGAAAAAAACAGATATAGGTATTTGAATTTGTTGAAGTATTTGAAGTATACGAGTAAAGTCCTCTAGAGTAAAGTAATTTTTCCCCCTTAATCCTTTTTCCCTTCAGGTAAATGTTGAATGAGTAAAATTCTTATAAACCAAAACATCTGGTATTGCAGATGTCTAGTTTCTGTAATCAACTGTTCAATGTGATGAAAAAAAAAAAAAGATTAGGCTTATGCATTTTTTCTAATTTACCAAACAGTTGTTAACAGTGAACTAGTTGGCCAGACTTGGTGGCTCAGCCTGTAATCCCAGCACTTTGGGAGGCGGAGGTGAGTGGATTGCCTGAGCCTGTGGGTTTGAGACCAGCCTGGGCAACTTGGTGAGACCTTGTCTTTACAATAAATACATACATACATACATATATACATAAATAAGCCAGGCGTGGTAGTGCATGCCTGTAGTTCCGGCTACTTGGAAGTCTGAGGTGGAAGGATCACTGGAGCCCAGCAGGTTGACGCTGCGGTGGTCGTGAGTGTGCCACTGCCTTCTAGCCTGGGCAACTAGAAACTCCAACTCAAATAAAATAAAATAAAATACACAGTGAACCAGTTTATAATGTGTAGTGGTTTATACTCTGCCCCTTTTCCTCAACCATTATCATGTTTCAGTGACTCTTTAGTTTAACTTTATGAGGGTGGTTGAATAGATGCTATCCCATTTTACAAACAAGGAAACTGAGGCCTTCAATTATGATTCCCCCCCTAAGGAAATGTGGCTTTGTAAGCATTAGAGCAAGGACTAGAAGAACCCAGTTCTCAATCCCTGTTGCAGGTGTAAGGAGAACCATCACTCGATTTTTCATGATTTTCATTACTAGCATAATTCTCAGGTGTAAATTAACATTTTCCCCCTCATTCTTTTTAACTGTATTTTCTTTTTTTTTTTCTTTTTTTTGAGTTGGAGTCTCGCTCGATCGCCCAGACTGGAGTGCAGTGGCCGCCGCAGCCTCGACCTGCTGGGCTCCGGCAATCTTTCCGCCTCAGCCTTGCGAGTAGCCGGAATTACAGGCATGCGCTACCACATCTGGCTGATTTTTTGATTTATTGTAGAGATGAGGTCTCGCTCCTCAGGCGGGTCTCGAACCCACGGGCTCAGGCAGTCCACTCACCTCAGCCTCCCAAAGGCACAGGATTACAGGCTGAGCCACCGAGCCCAGCTAACTATATTTTCATAACTTCACATTTGCAGAAAAATTTCAAGAATGATGCATTTTTGTGTGTGAGGGGGACCCCCCAAAACCGGAATTATCTTTTGGAGGGCAGGCTCCTTGTAGTACAGGCTTCCCTCACTAGGTAAGTATTTGAAGAACCCATCCACATCAGTGTACTGGCTAGCTTTCTTATGAGAGGCTACATTTGGCTTTAATGAATTTTTTTGGAGATTCTTTGCCCATTTCAGATGAGTGATTTACAAGCGCCATCCACATCACACTGAGTGTTCAGCAGTTTTTGACCCAAAATGGCATGACCCTCCATGCCCCACCCTCCCTATTCATACCCAGTCTTGCCCTGAGCCACTTTTTTCTTTGTTTCCTCCGTGAAAAAAGTCCTCAAAGGGAAACATATTGCCAGTGTGGAAGAGGTGAAACAAAAAAATGGCAGAAGCACTAAAAAACATCAAAACTAATGAGTTCAAAAACTGTTTTGAACATGGAAGAAGCACCTCTAAAGGTGTATTGCAGGAGACAGAGTACTTTGAAGGTGACTGAAGTTTAAACATGTAAGAATAAATACATGATTTTTTAATAAAGATTCCAGGTTCTTTGGAATACCCCCTCTACTTTATCCATACTTCTCAGCCTTGTGTTAACCGTATTTACTTTCTTACTCTTATCGCTCTACATAAAAGTGAACATACACAACTTTTTCCCTATTTTGAGAGTATATTGTGATTCATCAGGCCCTTTACCTCTAAATAACTGTATTTTCTGAAAGCATGCACATTCTCTTATTTAGCCATTGTACAGTTATCAAAATCAAGAAATTAACTTTAATATAATGCTGTTGTCTGAAGATCATATTCAGATTTCACTAATTGTACCAGTAATGTCCTTAATAGAGTAAATCCTGTATCACATCTTACATTCAGTTTCTCTTTAGACTCCTTTAATCTGGAAAAGTTGGCTTTTCTTTCTTGTCCTTTATGACCTTTGAGATGATATTTGATGAGAATAGACCAGTTATTTTTAGAATTCCTTCAATATTGATTTGTCTGCTGTTTCTCCATGTTTAGGCTTCAGTTGTAAGTTTTTGGCAGAATACTCCAGAAGTGAGATTGTGTTCTTCTCAGTGCATAATATCAGGAAGCATATGATGCCAGTATATCCCATTAATAGGGATGTTAACTTTTATGTACAGGATTTCTCCTCTGTGAAGTTGCTATTTTTCCCTTGGTAAAAAGTACTTCTGGGGCGATATTTTGATGGAACTACCTTGTTACTCATCAGATTGTCACCTGCTTGTTTTAGTATCCATTCAGTTCTTGCCCGAGTCAGTTAGTGCTAAGATGGTTGCCAGATGGTGATTTTCTAAGTCTCATTTCTGCACTTATTAGTTGGCGTTCTTTACACACTTTCCCTTCTCACCATTTATGTACATTTGTATGTATACACATTAGGATGAACTCACAGATTTTTTTTTCCTTCAATTATCTGTTTTGACTGGTCAGAGCTCCTTCAAGCTGTGTTCTATGTCCTTTTGACAAATGCTCATTATTTTTCAGTACTCAGTTATTTTTTAGTATAACATTCCTCCTTTCCCCCAGCCCTGGAATCAGCCAATACCCCAAGAATCCCTATTTTCTTTCAGTGGATATGTATCAGCAGATAGAACTAGAAATTTTTTACAAACACACACACACACACACACACACACACACACACACACACACACACACTTCTTTTTCTGTTTTTTATCTGTTCATCTGTCTAAAAAGTCATGAGTTCATCTTAATATTTCCAATTCCAGCCGAACACCATGGGGCTCATTCTAGCCTTTCCCCCTTTCAGATCTTTAATTGCTTTCTCTGACAGTGAGAAACCTGACTCCTGTTATTTAGTGTGTTTACTTGTTTGCCCAATCCTAAAATACACAGAAAGTTGTTTCAGAATTGTTAAAGCATGTGTCTGTGAAAACAAACATATTAACTAGAGTTTAATACTTGTTTGTAATTCATTTTTTGTTTTGCCTAAGGACACATAGTTACAATACTGTGTACAAGCATTACCTGGTTCATTTTTTTGTCTGCCTTAATGTGGTTTTGATATTCGCTTGAAATATAAGTAGGCTTAGTTTTTTCCTTTTGTGTTCTATTTTGATTTTTTTCCTCTTTCATTCTTGTTTGTAATATTTTAGTTTGTAAAATATTAAGGATAAATTAATCCTTTTTCTTTTTCCTAGCCTCAGCATCCTAACCACTTATACTCTGATAGAAAACCAAAACAACAAACCATTTATTTAATGTTCTTCAAATAGCATTAAAAATTTAATTGGTGTAGATGTGGAAAAAGTTTAGATTTAGTTGACAGATCTGTTTTTGATAGTACAGATTCTACTGATAGATTAAATACAGTGTATATTCTGAGAACATGTATTCTCTTGTGCATGGAATCTCCAGTCCAGGGGTTAGCAAATGTTTTCTGCAGAGGATCAATTAGTAAATATTTTAGATTTTGTGGGCCACAAATATGTGGTTCATACGTGGGTTTCTTTTGCATAGTCTTTGTCTTTTTTTTTTTTGAGTTGGAGTCTCACTCTGTTGCCTGGAGTCTCCTGGAGTGCCATGACACACTCATGGCCGCCTCAGCCTTCCAAGTAGCCGGAACTACAGGTGCATGCCATCTCACCTTGCTAATTTTTATTTAATTTTTATAGAGAGGAGGTCTTGCCAAGTTGCCTGGGCTGATCTCGAACCTGTGGGCTCAGGCAATCCACTTGCCTCTGCCTCCCAAAATGCTGGGATTTCAGGCAGGTGGAGCCCAGCCTTCTTTGTCATTTACAAATCTTAAACTCTAGAAATCATTTTTAGCTTGAGGGCCTACAAAAAAAGGCCATAGGCCATACTTTGCTGGGGTTTGCTGCATACCCTGAAACCTGAGAACCTGATTAATAGCATGCTACTTGTAAATGAAAATGAAAATTGTGCATAAAAATATAATTTCGATAGGCTTTACAGTGCTTGTTTTAACATCAAAAACAGAGCAAAACAACTTGAAAATCTGCCTGGTAGAAATATTTGTTCAATAGATTTTTGTTCACATACTGTGTGCAGACACTGTTTTAGGCTCTAGGGATTTAGCAATATACAAAACAGACCCGAAAATAAATACATAAATAAATCTCTGCCGTCATGGAGCTTACATTCGGTTTTTGTATGTGAGTGTGTACTGGAGATGCATATTTCTTGTTTCCTTATTTAGTGACATTTTACCTACTAAAGGTTGTTTTCATATTATTTGCAGAGAGATTGTGTTGGAAAATTTTAAAAGTGTGGCTATTGCTTTACATATCTCATTTTTTGTGAAACGTAATTTTTATTTGAAAATGATTCTCAGTCACGATGATTTCAGTATGTAGCTATACTAACTCACTAAAGGAAGACAGTAAAATAAAACTTCATTAATTGGGACAAAGAACCCAAACTTAATTTAGTGTTAAGTATGTGAAGTATGTGTGTATTATAAACTTTTAAAAAATATTATTCAAGTGCATACGAGGCTTAAGATGAATTACTGACAGAATGATTCTTAAAGTACTACTTAAAATTGAGGGACATAGAACATAGTTGCTTATATGGTTTTCTTAAATTAGGGAGAGAGTCTACTTATAATATTAATGAGAGCTCAAGAACTATTTAGAGGTATCAGTCTTATCCCTGGCTCTCAATAAAACCATCAAAATGGATTTTATCATGTTAATCTGTTGATATATAATGACTTCTATTTTTGAGTGATTTAAAAAATAAGCATTTAATAAACCAACAACTTTTTGTAAGGATTATTAACATCTTTGACTATTTTTACACCAAGAAATACTGGGGTTTATTTTTATAGCAGTTCCTGTTACTTTGCAAAAAGTTCCAAATTCTTGTTCTAGTTGTATTAGCTAGCTCAGAATCTTTTAGAAGCCTATCTCTGCTTGGGTGACAATTGCAAGAATGAAGGTTGTGATTACCGTAACTGGAAGAGTAGTAGTAACATCCTACAGGAGTTGGCCAGAGGCTGCAACGTTATTCCTTGCACAAAAGTTTCCCAGTCAGTACTGAGATTTGTTTGCAAGATCAAAGAATTAGACATCTCAGGGCTCTCAGAACTGCAACAGTTAATGATTTTAAATAATCCTATGAGTGCTTCTTTTCATTTTGCTAGTCCTTCAGAATTGTCAATTTTCTCATTCTATTTTAATTACAATACAGTTTTCAATTTGCTAGAATACAGTAATAGTCCTTGAAGTTATAGCAACTAGTGGTTGGAAAGAATGCAGGGAATGTTGCTGGTTGTTTGAGCTCTGTTACTGATGCATATTTGCCATCCCTCAGGCATTGTACTCTGCTGGGTGGTCACTAGTGTTAATTAGATACCTACACAGCATTTTCTTCAGATAATTCACATTCTGATAAGGGTGGAGATAGAACTGGATTACCATAAAGAGTTAAAAAGTAACGGATGCGCATTCTACAAGAGTAGTGATGTTACCTACATACATTCTGTACATTTGCATGTGTACTGTGATGTACACTGTATGAGGGGAGGAGACATTGTGTGCACAGGTAAAAGCTCATTTTCAAGGAAGTAGTAAGTTTGGGTAGAGGAGGGGGTAGGAGGGAGTGATTGGAGAATTAGTCAAGGTTCTGCTGATGAACCTTTCATATAGGACCTCTGTGCTGTGACCTCCTTTTTAATCAGAAGGGAATAGAGATTTGGAAGGGTTTTAAATGAAAGCACACATTTTAAATATGTGTTTTAGAAATGTGGATACCGTCTTTGGAGCAGGGACAGGCAGTGGTGGGATGAAATTGGGGGAAGGAGACTAAATTAGTGTAGAGAAGATGAGAGGTTCAAAGTAAGAATAATGGGAAGCCGGGCTCAGTGGCTCAGCCTGTAATCCCGTGCCTTTGGGAGGCTGAGGTGAGTGGATTGCCTGAGCCCGTGGGTTCGAGACCCGCCTGGGCAGCGAGACCTCATCTCTACAATAAATCAAAAAATCAGCCGGGTGTGGTAGCGCATGCCTGTAATTCTGGCTACTCGGAAGGCTGAGGCGGAAGGTTCACCAGAGCCCAGTAGGTCGAGGCTGCAGTGACCGGGAGCAGCCACGGCACTCCAGTCTGGGTGACAGAGTGAGACTCCAACTCAAAAAAAAAAAAAAAAAAGAATAATGGGAAAAAGAGGAAGGGATGAGTGCAAGAGAAACTTAGCTATAATGGTGAGCTGACTCTGAGGAAGGAGAGTGGTGCTAGGACTCTGGCTTAAGAGCCTAGGATGATATGATGTGAGGCACCAGTCACCGAGATTGGCAAAGCAGGAGGAGGAAGAAGCTTGAGGTGAAAGATAATTTGGGGGTTTAAGGTAGATGGGGGAGGGATTTTTTCCCCCCACCAAGAATAAAAGAAAAAGATCCTCCCTATGGAAGAAGGATTAAAATCACCCGTGCCTCAACCACCCGAAGACTATTGTTACTGTCTTGTTGAGCACAGTAGTTTATTTACATCTTGAATATTTGGTGTCTGTGGAACATCAAGGTAGAGGTATCCAGCTGGACATATGTGTCTGGCACCTGGAGAGAATAGGTTAGATGATGAATGAGAAGAGGGTAGGTACAGTTGCTGAGGGAGATCATACAGAGAAAGAACAGAAGCAGGCGCAGAGCAAAATCTTTTAGAACCTTTCATCTTCCTCAGGTTTGTCTTCTCTCCCCCTCTCCTTCTTCTGTCATGTGTTTGTGAGTGTTAGGACATTGGCTTGATTTTAAATTCTGTTTATACAACCAGATGTTCTTGTATGCAGTTAAAAAGTAGTCAGTTGAATAGTCCTATGGATAAGGAATTTAAGGACTTCAGTTTTGTTTAGTGAGATTTTATTAGAACTTCCTTGCATTAAGCTTACTCCTATTATTCAGCATTTTATCTACTCTTATTCACACAGTTCTTTACCTTAGCTCAGTTGTAACTAATTTATTGTAAATGTTGAATTGTGAATTTAAAGACTCTGTCATTAAAAATAGAACCCATGTTTATTTGAGAAATTCCAGCTAATATAATTTTGAGGATTTGTTACGGAGAAGATTTGGAGATGAATTATTCTTTTTCTTGTTCTTATTTTGGCCATTTCACTATTAATACTACTTATAAAATGAAAAGGAGGTAGCACTCTTAGTTTTTCATTTTGATATCTACAAAATACATGGGAAAGAACTGAAATTAAAGGAAGGTGGATTACGTGGAATCCAGGGAAAATTTCAGTTAATTTTCATATGTACGTGTGCTCAGTATGTTTTGTTTTCTCTATGGGGAATCATTTCTGTTTTGTTTTATTTTATTTATGTTTTTGTGAATTGGAGTCTCTCACGTGGGCTGGGGTGCGGTGGCACAATCACAACTCACTGTAGCCTTGACTTCTGGGCTTAGGCAATCTTCTGCCACAGCCTCCCAAGTAACTGGGACTACAGGCACACACCACCACACCTGGCTAATTTTTAAATTTTTTTGTAGAGACAAGGTCTCGTTCTTTCCCAGGCTGATCTTGAACTTCTGGCTTCAAGCAATCCTCTTGCCTTGACCTCCCAAAGTGCTGGGATTAGAAGCATGAGCCACCATGCTTGGCCCTCTTTGATTTTGGAATGGGATAGCTAAAGTCTATCACAGTCATGTTATGCATTTGTAATTATAGTTATAGCTAAAATTATGGTTCCATAATTGGGTTCCTTGTTTACTGCCATGCTTAAACTTGATTTCCAAAAACTACACATTTAGACTTATAATACTTGTGTTATCCACTAGACTAATTTTACAGCTGAGTACCCGAGATGGTACAATTTGTTGAGAATCACACCTTATTAGGGACACATAATTAGTGGCCATATTGGAACAAATTTAAATCCTCTGTGTCTCAGTTTACTTTTTTAAAAATGGATTTATTGACTGTATTTTTGCTAGTGTTCGTGTGTGTTGGTATGTGTGTGGAGGAGGCGTAGGAATCAGTGATTCTTAGTAGATTATTGACATCTCATACTAACCCTGGGGCAGAATAAGGAACAACAAACTACTGTGCTGTTGCTCTCCTGCTCATAGAGTAGGTGCCACAGAGTAATATGCTTTTCTTGGCAAGGAAATATTGCACAGTCTCACCCTGTTAGCCACCAGTTCTCCAGCAATTCACCCCCTGCAGGAAGCTAAAAAGCTTCAGAGCACACAAAATTCATGTGTATTGTACCTTTTGTGGGTAAGAGAGGAATAAGGTACACTTTAAATCTCTATCCTTGACATGTTTCTAGTTTTTACATTTTGATAATGGTGGCTTTTTTGTGACTACTTTCTTTAAATTGTCATAAACGACTATTTAGAAAGTTCTCAAGTACAAGAATTTTATTTCTGTAGAAATGGAGTCTTGCTCTGTTTTCCAGACTAGTCTCAAACTCCTCCTGCTTGGCCTCCCAAAGTTCTGGGATTACAGACATGAGCCACCACATCTGGCCTACAAGTGTTTTAAAGCATGGAAAAGATACAGAATTAATATGGCTGCTGTAAAGTAAGAAAATGTTGGAAGGTGACCTACCAGCCTTTTTTTTTTTGAGTTGGAGTCTCACTCTGTCGCCCAGACTGGAGTGCAGTGGCCGCTCCTGGCCACCTCAGCCTTGACCTGCTGGGCTCCGGCGATCCTTCTGCCTCAGCCTTCCGAGTAGCCAGAATTACAGGCGTGCGCTACCACGCCCAGCTAATTTTTGATTTATTGTAGAGATGCGGTCTCGCCAAGTTGCCCAGGCGGGTCTCGAACCCACAGGCTCAGGCAATCCACTCACCTCAGCCTCCCAAGGCGTGGGATTACAGGCTGAGCCACCAAGCCCAGCTCTACCAACCTTCTAATGGTGGTATTTCTGAAGAGAGTAGTAAGTAGATGGGATGCAGTGATAATAAGTTTGATTTTTTTTTTTTTCATGTGAGCATTTATTACCATGTGTTATGCTATTCTTCCCAAACCCACAAACAGTATGTGTCTTAACTTTTGGGAGAAAGGTGGCTTATTTTAATATTATTTGAATTACCGTAGAGAAAGGATGTTTTCTTGTTAAGTGTTTGATATCCCTTACCCTATTGAGGATGACTTAAAATTCATGTTTAAATGTGATGGTTTTTAGCTGCTATTTGATCATTAAACTCACATGCTTTATACTCTTCTGTCTTTTGAATAAAGTCTTCATGGTTATTAGGTTGTGATGTTAAATGGTATGTCACCACAGTCATCCATCATCTAATTCGGTGACTCAATTGTGTATGTTTAGTTGTTGCTAGCTAGGGGACTTCGTTTTGTTTTTGGAAACTAGATCACATCTGAGTGTCTAGGTAACTGGAAGAACTGGGTTTAAGACATATTTCTAGAACTTACTACCAGTTTGAATTGAATTTAGGTAAGTTTCTACATCTATAAAATGAGAATAATACATATCCATCTTACTGGGCCTCTCTGAAGGTAAAAGTAATACAGCAATTGTGATAGTGCTTAAATAATAGACAAAGAGCATTAGAGAGATGAAAAGTAATGCTTATCATTATCTTTCTCTTTTCTTTCTTTCCTTTTCCTGTTTTTTTTTTATTTGTTTGTTTGTTTAAGACAGGGTCTCACTTTGTCACCCAGGCTGGAACACAGTGATAGATCATGGCTTACCACATTCTTGAATTCCTGGGCTCAGGTGATCCTTCTGCCTCAGCCTCCCCGAGTAGCTGGGGACTACAGGCGCTGCACTGCCCTGCCTGGCTAATTTTTCTGTATTTTGAAGAGATGAGGTCTTGCTTTGTTGACCAGCCTGGTCTTGAGCTTCTGGCCTCAAGCTGTCCTCCCGCCTCAGCCTCCTAAAGTGCTGGATTTACAGGCATGAGCCACCATGCTTGACTGTCTTTCTTTTTTCTCGTGCAACTGTCTGTCGCTTTTAAATTTTTGTACTGGTTTTTCTCATTTCTGAAATGATTTCACCCTAAGGCCTAGTAGGCTCCTGTTCTACTTTGTTCTCCCTCTTATGCTTGGTTTTGTGTTTATTCCTTATTGCTTCAGTGTTTTCTCTTCAGTATTTTTAATTTTCTCTTCAAGGATTTAGTCCCATATCTTCCAGGTTTTTTATGTACATATGTACTTGAAATCATATTGTTATCACCCCAGGTCTAAACTATCTTTTTTCCACAAACTGCTTGCCCTTAGACTTTCTGTTTATGTCAGAAGTGAAATCATGTTTTTAGACATGAAAACTTGGAATTATCTTAGATGCTTCTCTTTTGTCCATACATTGTCCGTCATAAAATCCAATGAATAATTTTTTACAATGTTTTGCATCCTTCCTTCTTTTATATTCTTAAATATTAATACTTTTTGTCTTTATCACTTCTGCCTTGGTTTGTTATACTCAGTTTTTAATTGGCTGTTTGCTATTCTCTTTCTCTCTAGTTCATACAGTAAGAACTGTATAATTGTAACTTAATTTTTACTAGTATTAATTTTAATAACAATTTTGTTTGAATAACTTTGTTCTTTTAAAGCCCTTTCAGATTCCCTTTGTCTTTAACTTTACTGATTTCAGAGCTATGATTTAAGGCTTTTTGTAAGACTATTTTTTATAAGACTATATTTGTGAATAAATGTAACTACGTATATAGATGTGCTTATTATATACATTGTGTGTACTTGATACTGTAAAATGGAAAAATTTACTGTGTGCAAAGCTATGCACTAAGCTATGCACAAGTATATTCCCATCTAGGTGTCTTACTGGTTTAGGAACTCAGTGATTTCCAGTAGGAATGCACAGATTCTGTTCAGATTCTAAGGGTTTCCATCAGGAAATAGCCACTTCTCCTTTCTTGTTTGTAAATCACTGTTTGTAAAGAGAGATTTATTGATGAGTGTGTTATAAATGCAAATGGTGTGGAAGCAGCGTCATAGCTGTCACAGGAAAGCTCTTCTCCAAGTGAGGCCATTTTGCTTCCATTTTCTCTGTTAAACCTTGTCTCTGTTGTTTCCAACTGAATGTGTTTAATTTATTCAGCCCTCCCCCCGTATTTTTATTTTGACACTAAATTATGTCATGTGCTCTTGTTTTTATTGAGAAAGCCTGAGGCCCTCCTGGGTCTCCCATATTTTAAATCCCATGTTAGCATCCTGTTAAATGCATACAGGAATGTGAGGACACAATAATAAAAGGTGTTCAGTCACTAATAGTTAAGTTTAGTAAACACATTTCAAACTAGTGCTTCTCCAAAATGACCTGTGATTACATTTCAGAGACCCTTGGGATCATTAGTGAATGTTACAGCTAAGAGTGGTAAATCTCAGAATGCTGAGAACTTACTGTATTAAGCATACTGTATGTATACTCGTATGACTCTACTCTTCCACCTAGGTAGATTGGTAGATAATTGAAGGTAGAGTCTTGATATAATTTTTTGTTTTCTAAAGGGCTTAATGTTGTGTCTATCTTTAGTAAAGAGGTAGTGACTATTGGCTTGACTTGGCCTAAGTCACCATTTATCTTTGAATTATAATTAGTTGAATTTGGTTTTGCATTCCCCAATTCTTTTTTTTAATTTTACCTTGATAGTAAAACCTTATTAATCTGAGTTAGAATTTTTTTTTGACCAAGACCCACAATAAGAAATGAAGCTTTTAATCATGATCTAATAGTCACATTTATAAATATAGCAAGAAGAAAAATGTCACCCAAGATTGGTTGGTACACTTCAGTATTTTCTGTTTTATTTTAACAGGGTGAGAATTACCTTGAAAAAGTTTTCATTTAGTGGATTAGCTAGATTATGGTTTGAAAATCATCTAGATGGAAAGAATAACATAAAAATAAAAAAGAATTGTGTGGTAGGGCTTTTTTTAATCTTAAGAAAATTGTCAATGCTTAATTATATTAAGTTGCTATAACAGATTTCTTTTTCTGAACATATCTGGTCTTATTTTTGCATTTAATTCATGTATTTATGAAATTGTAATTATTGCAGATATTCTATATTTGTCATTTAACACATTAGACCTTTCTGTATTTCTGCTTTACTATTGTGTATGTCAGACTAACTTACTGTATCTTACTATAACTTATTCAGTTTCTCTTCCTGGACATGGAGGAGGGAGGGAGGGAGGGAGTGTGTGTGTGTGTGTGTGTGTGTGTGTGTGTGTGTACACACACATAGATATTTTCTATCACATATAATGTAGCTATTAAAATAATCATGATTATGGCCTTTTCTTCAATCGTAGCTCTTGTATTTGACTCTTAACTACCATTTTCTTCCAGATATTGTATTTTTCAGGTCTAAATTTCTGTCTGATTAATTTTTGTAGTTTTTCTGCTGAAAATGTCTGTCTTTGCATTTATTTCAAGAGTGTTCTCAATTACTTAATGGAGGATGATTATAACTTCTTTAAAATCTTTGATAATTCCGACATCTGTGTCATCTTAGAATTGGCATTTGTTGATTATCTTCTCCCTTGAGCAGTAGACAGATGGATGTGTGTGTGTGTGTGTGTGTGTGTGTGTGTGTGTGTGTGTGTGTGTTTGGTATGTTAAGTGAGTTTCACTTGTATACTAGACATTTTCAATATTATTTGTAAGACTTCATTAAAATCCTCTGAAGAATGTTGGTTGGTTTTTTGTTTTGTTTTTGTTTTTTTGAGTTGGAGTCTCACTCTGTCGCCCAGACTGGAGTGCAGTGGCTGCTCCCGGCCACCGCAGCCTCGACCTGCTGGGCTCCGGCAATCCTTCCGCCTCAGCCTTCCAAGTAGCCGGAATTACAGGCATGTGCTACCATGCCTGGCTGATTTTTTGATTTATTGTAGAAATGAGGTCTCGCTGCCCAGGCGGGTCTCGAAGCTGCAGGCTCAGGCAATCCACTCACCTCAGCCTCCCCAAGGCACGGGATTACAGGCTGAGCCACTGAGCCCAGCGAGTTTTTTTTTTTTTTTAATCAGGCAGTCAACTTGGTTACGTTCATGATGCAAGTTCTATTTTGCCTTTTTGTGGTGTTCCAATGTCAGTTCAATTTTCAAAGCTTTCGCTCTGTTGTGGAGGTGTGCCCAACATATATTCCAACAAGAGGTCTTCCAGGAATTGGGCTGTGATTTACATGGATTTTAGTTCTTAATGTCTCTGCAGTAGTACTTTGGCTCTGTTTCATTGCAGGCACAATTCTAGGATGAACCCAAGACTTAATTCATACACAAAGTTAGGGGAGCCTCCTCTCCAGCGATGTCTGGGATTCCCATACCTCTGACCAGACAATCAGGTTTCTCTCCAGGTTTAGCCTTCAGAGTATGTGGTGAGAGAGAAAAGGAACTCTTGCCCTCATTCTTTGGATAATAGGGATTCCCTTTTCCTGTTCCTCTGACCAGAGATGGATCTCCTCTTGGGGTTTTAGAAGCTGGTGTGGCAACTGTTGGCAGGGTCAGGAAGGAAAAGGGAGAAGGAGAAAAACAGGACATTCTCTTCTTCACTTTCTCTCTTCTACAGCATGGAGGAGTCCTGTTACTAGTCTTCTGGCTAAACAGTGATTTCTCCTAGTGTTTTCGCCTTTAGTATTGGCTGCACCGTTCTTTGATTCTGCCAGCATAGGGATCAAAGCAGGGAGATCATAGGTCATACAAAACACCATGAAATTAACCTCAACTTTCACACAGTTGCCCTTCCTTAGCTTTCACTGGTCATTATTCAAGTTTGAGTCTGGTTTCCAGTTAGTCTGCTGTTTGACTTTTAAGTCCTTGAGTAGTTGCTTTTGTATTTAGTCTGGAGTTTTTAGTTATCAGTGAGAGAGGCCCTGCAATTGGCTGACTCCATCTTGGCTGGCACTGTAAAAACTCTGAACTTTATTTAGAGTCTTTTTTAGCCCCCTTTGTTCCAAGGATTTGGAAAGAATGCGCAAATTTGTGTGTTGAATTAAAGAACCTATTCAAATAAAATTTTGAGGACTAAATTTAGTAATTTGTATGTTGTTTTGGTGAGAGCTGATACCTTTTTTTTTTGTTTCAAAGCAGTTTTAAATTAATTGATATTCTAAAAGGGATTTCCCCCCCCCCTTTTTGATCTTTCCTTTTTATTTAGAGACAAGAGCTCTCTCTGTTGCCCAGACTGGAGTGCAGTGGTAGCATCATAGCTCACTGCGGCCTCGAGGTCTTGGGCTCTTTTTTTTGAGTTGGAGTCTCACTCTGTTGCCCAAGCTGGAGCGCAGTGGCATATCACGGCCACACCCCCAGCGTCGACTTGCTGGGCTCTGGTGATCCTTCTGCCTCAGCCTTCCAAGTTGCTGGAACTACAGGCATGGGGTGCCATGCCCGGCTAATTTTTTTTTTTTTTTTAATGTAGAGATGAGGTCTTGCCAAGTAGCCTGGGCTGGTCTCGAACCTACAGGCTCAGGCAGTCCACTCACCTCACCCTTCAAAAGTGCTGGGATTACAAGCTGAGCTACCAAGCCCAGTCGGGCTCTTCTTTTTTAGCAGTATTCAAAACTGACAATTGCCATGCTTGAGAAATGGGATATTATGCATAATAATATAAAAGGTTATTTATATGAAAGTCCTTGTAACCATAAGAAAGGGTAGTTGGTTATAAAGCATATAAATAAACATTCGTATTTGTCATAATACTCTTGTTAGCGCTTAAAACAATCAAATTCTGGCTTCATTTTTTTTTTTTAATAGAGGATCCTACCCCCCACACCCCCTAAGCTTGGTAAATAGGTTTATTCTTGTTAGACAGGTGTTTGCATACTTCAGTTTTACAATCTTAGGAAAATAGACATAATTTCCCTTTATAATATCTTGTACTTTTAAAAAGAGAGGGGAGCTCTAGAGTGGAGATTCTGAGAAAGGTGTACAGTATTATGTACTCTTCACTACATAATGTTGTTATCATCGGTGTATGTTTACTTATACTCTGCAAACACTGTTTACTAGAATATTGACTGTCTCAAAAAGCAGACCATCAGTTCCATGACAGACTTAGTCTGCCTTGTTCTAATCATAGTGCCTAGGACTAATGAATATATTGTGAAGGTGCAGTGAGTTGTGGGATTGTAGATACTTTGCATTTTCTTTCGTTCATTTTATATTTTTAAATTTGTCTTTATTAAAATATTTTGTACCACAAAAATGTTCTAAAAATTTTTCTTTTTTTTCGTGTATGAGTCAGGGTCTCACTCGGTCTGGGAGTGCAGTGTCACAATCACCGCTCAAGGCAGGCTGGGCTTCTGGGCTCAGGCGATCCTTCTGCCTCAGTCTCCTGAGTAGCCAGGACTGTAGTCATGAGCCACCATGCCTGACTAATTAAAAACATTTTTTTTATTTTTGTAGAGACGAAGTCTTGCTGTATTGTGTAGGCAAGTCTCAAACTCCTGGGCTCAAGCGATCTTCCTGCCTTGGCCTCCAAAAGTGCTGGGATTATTAGTGTGAGCCACCATGACCAGCTAGAAGTTTTTTTCAGAAAGAATGATTTATGTTTGGTAACTTGTTATTAGTTATTACAACATTTCAGATTTTATGTAGTTTAGTGTTTGCAGTTACATATTTTTTAAAAGATGCCTTTGAAACACTTTTTTCTGAAGCTTTCTTACAGGCACATTTTTTAGTATAAAAATGGGGGGCACAGTGCTTTTGTTAAAAGCCTGATCTAGGAAGGTCCTCTCAGAATGTCTGTAACATCTCCTTTTTGCCTTTGCTCTTGAAAAATTCTGATTCCTTAAGAATATTGTGATGTCAGTAGACATTAACTGAAGTTTACATTATTTAGAGTTGTATTTCAGACTTTTTTTTTAACAAAGAAGTTTACCTCAAGAGTCTTGGGAAGAAAAGGTTTTGAAAGGAGTTTTTGTTTTGAGAGACTAATGAAAAAGTTACTGCTTGTCACATTCTTTTAGAACATGCTTAATGTGGAAATTTGCTGCTGCTACTTTTAAAGTTACTGTCTCTGGTCACATTTTATCTGTGAAATCTGTTTATCAGTGAAACAAATCTGTTATTGACCTTTTATTCCTATATGCAAATTATTGAGTTTCTGTTTTCACTTTTAAAATTATTTGGGAAAAACAGAAATATTTCACTTTTTCAATTTTATTTCTACTTCAAATTATTAATAAAATACTTTTCACAAAAATATTTTGAAAACTTAAGAATTTATACAGATTAGAAAACAAAGAAAAGGCTTTCACATATTTGTTCTACTGAATTTTCTGTTGCTGTGTAACAGACTGTTTGTGACTAAAATAGCATATATTTATTTAAGTTTCTTTGGGTCAGGATCCAGGCACTGATTAGCTGAGTCTTCTGCTGATGGCTTTTTTTTTTAAGTTAATATATTTTTAAAATTTATTTTTTAAATTAATTAATTTATTATTATAAAGATATGGGGTACAATTCAGGGCTAGATATACAAACATTGATCATGAAGGTACCCTTGTTGATGAGGCATGCCCCTCCCTCCCATAGCAGCTTCCCCCAACTGCCAGTCCCACCCCCCCTTCCCCTGACAGTTTTCTGCTACTGCCAGTCGCCTTCCCAAAGCATTGTAATTGTTGTTCAAGGTCACCTTATGAGAGAGAACATATGGAACTCAGTTCTTTGTTTCTGTGATAAATCACTGATGGTCTTAGCAGGCTGAAATCAAGGTGTCAGCCAGGGCTGTGCTCTCATTTGAAACTTGGGGTCTTCTTTCAAGCTTCCTATTCAGGTGATTAGCTGAATTCAGGTTCTTATGGTTATAGGACTGAGGTCTTTGTTTAGTTGTTTATTGGCTGTGGGGATGAGGGTCACTCTCAGATCCTAGTGGTGACTTTCAGGTACTAGTAGCCATGGGGTCCATCCAGTCAGCTACAATAGTTACTGTGGGGATGACTGTTCCATTCTGCTCATATGCCCTCTATTCTGTACACTCTAGGCGGAGATTATATGGAGTGAGGTTACACAGGGCATATACCACCAGGGAGCAGAAGTCTTGGGGATCATCTTAAAGTCTGCCTACCAAGGCTACTCTAAAAAATCTAGTTATCATTTTATAGTATTCCAGCTTTTTTCTGTGCTATGTTTTTATTTAGAACATAAATATTTCATTATGATGCCTTGGAATATTTATTATCATGTATAAATATATTCATATTATGCTCTGTTATAAAATAATGCATATTGAGAGTTCAAACTTCTATAATACAGCTTTAATTTTTTTTTTTTTTCAATTATTTGAGAAAGCAGTATTTATTGAGAGGACAGAAAAACTCCCACAGTGGTGAGAGGGAACCCGAGAGGGTTGCCCAAATTCTTAATACTTTAGTTCTGGTGGTTACCTTCATATCTTGAAATGATAGTTTCATGCTATCATTTCTGGAATGGTCAATTATTAGACGTTACTTACTGACTTTTGGCGGCAGTGGGTGAGGCATTAGTTCACTTGTGCCGTTATGCCCTCTGTAATACCTTGCTGTTTTTAAATTTATTTTTTTAGAGAAAGGATCTCATTCTGTCACCCAGACTAGAGTGCAGTGGGGCGATTATAGTTCACTGCAGCCTTGAATTTTTGGGCTCCAGTGATCCTCCTGCCTCTGCCTCCCAATGTCCTGGGATTACAGGTATGAACCACCACATCTGGCTTGTGATATCTTGTTTTTGAGTGATGATACTTTGGAATTCTGCAGGATAAATTATTTCCCTCCTTGGTTATGTTTTCTTTTGCATGTATCATGGCTTGTGGTTTCCTTATTTCATCATTTGCCAATTTTTTTTTTTTGAGTTGGAGTCTCACTCCATGTCCCAGGCTGGAGTGCAGTGGCACACTCATGGCCACCCCAGCGTTGACCTGCTGGGCTCATGTGATCCTTCTGCCTCAGCCTTCCATGTAGCTAGAACTACAGGCACATGACCACTCTTTTTATTACATTCTCATTTTCTGGAAGTTTGTGACACCTCTGTTTGCCAATTCTTCTCTCCTCCGTGTACTACTTTTCATTAGGAATTTTTATACCATTTAAAAAATATTTTAAAGATATGGGGTACAATTCAGGATTAGATATACAAGTGGCCACTGTATAGGCAAAGTTTGGGCCTCCCTTTGGGTCCCCACTTTGCCTGGTTTGAGATCAGGTACCCCCCCCCGTTCTTTTTTAAAACTTCTTTATTGTCCTTTCAATGGAAGGAAGAAAGGAAAAATAATCTGGTCAGTATGCTGTCTTGAATTCAGAGTATCAAGATTGTGTTGGTTGCGGGAACTTTTGTGAGGTATCTGAGTTTTTTGGGAATTTGAGGAACTTTAATTAAGTATTCTATTGTCCTAAAGTACCATTTGTTAAGATGTACTGGGTTGACTGCTGGTTAGTTATTTTAGATTTACACTTAAGAGTAATTCCAGTGGTCACAGAATCAGCAACCATGAAGGCATAGATTAACCTGTGAAAGATGTTGATGGTTCTTTGGGATATGACTGATTATAAGCTCTTTGTTGGGCTCTTCCAAGGTCATAGTAAAATTTATTTAATGTTCCTCAAATGGGGAGAGACACAAAAAGTTTTGGAGTGAAGGAAGAGCTTACTTGAAGTAACAAGCGTGAAGTATGTTCGATATTTTGTTAAATTTTGAGTCTCATTTAGTGACTAGAGAGGGCATGAATGTATTCTCCAGGGAGGTGAGATGGCAGTGTTTATCAAAAATAAAACAAAAAATCTGTAGGATCGAGAATGGTGCCTAATTTAGGGGTTGGCCTGGTTTTGTAGAAAAGTTATGTTGGAACATGCTATGCCCTTACATGTAGGAA
Organism: Cephalopachus bancanus; assembly: GCA_027257055.1. NCBI lineage: Eukaryota > Metazoa > Chordata > Mammalia > Primates > Tarsiidae > Cephalopachus > Cephalopachus bancanus. The sequence continues at coordinate 415,831 of JAPVLO010000033.1, forward strand.
TTGTGTGTGACTACTTTCCTGCTATGAGGAGCTGAGTAGTTGTGATAGGGACAGTATGGCTACAAAGCCTAAAATATCTGCTGTTGGTCCTTTAGAAAACTTTGTGATCTCTGGACAAATTGATAGTGAGTGGCTTTGAAGATCTTTATTAGAGATAAGTTTTGTGATAGTATAACCAGCACTGGCTAACAGAATCCTTAAACCTTGATTCAAATTATTAGAAACAGATTTGATATGAAATTTTCATATTAAAAACATGCATTTCCCAGGAATTTGTGACAAGCCTGGACAACATAGCAAGACCTCGTCTCTACAAAAAATAGAAAAACTAACCAGGCGTGGTGATGTAACCTGTAGTGCCAGCTACTAGGGAGCCTTGAGGCAGGGGGTATCCTTTGAGTTCAGGAGGTGAAGGCAGCGGTGAGTTGTGATTGTGCCATTGCACTCCAGCCTGGGTAACAGTAAGACCCCAACTCAAAAAAAAAAGCATTTGCTGTGGTACCCACAGTGATAGTATAGACAAGTGATAGTATAGAAACTTAAATTTTAAAAGTTTGAGGAGCATTCTTTAGTGTACACAGAGAGAATTAAAACATAAAGAATGACTTACTTAGACTGAAAACCCAGATTCTTTAGGTTTTTTTTTTTTTAATTGAAATGATAAGTCTTGTGTGACCAAAGGAAGGGTGGGCGGATCAGGACTGGATCCTCATTTCAGCATATCAGTCACTGAAGTCAGATGGACATAGAGTTTGTGTAAGTAAAGGGTTTGATCACCTGACATTAGGTAATATTAGAACATGGCATATGAGGGGAAGATGATTAGGTTTGGGAAGCAGGTTTCAGAGTCTGAGTAAGAGCACAGGAAGCACTAGTAGCCCTGGAAGTGGAAGAATTGATGGGACAAACAAACTGGGCTCAGCAGCCGCTTAAGACTTTGGAAAACATGGCAGCAGCAGAGAGTCAGATTCCCAAAAGTAGACTGGTTAGATTATAACTTACAGAGAAAGCTGAGTGGAGCCCAAGTTCAGGCAGCATGTGGTTACGGTCTTCTGCCTCAAGCATTAAGATGGGACTCATCAAGCAAAGGAAAAGAAACGTCCTAGAATTAACTTTCATTCTCCAGCATTTTTCAGGGTAGAAACGTGGTTTGTTTTCTGTCCTGGATCAGATTTTGAGAATATGAAGAGAATTACATCCCTAATTCTTGGACAGGTTAACATATCTGACTAGAATGAGGATTGGAATAAAGCTTGGTAGTTCCTAATAGCAATGTATGGTAGTGTTAAAATTAGTCATCAGTTGGATAATGAAGGTTTATTACTGAATGCTTGCTGTGTACAGGTATTGTGTTCTATCTTGTAGATCTGTAGATAGATTAAATATAGTCTCTTTGTGAACATTGAATTATTCATAGAAGTTTATTAAAAGCTTTTAAGGGACTGGCAGCATTTCACCACTATATTCTTTTTCTAAAGTACTGAGTGTTATAGTGACATTCATAAAATTCTCTTTGATGGAGGTCCTAGAGCATTGAGTTTGATGCCTAGGATTGAGCAGTAGTGGACTACATAGAACACCTAAATTTGGATGAATTGACTTGAAGGGAAACTGCAGGATGACTAACTGTTTCTGGAGTTATGTGCTAGGTTCATGTTAGTTCAAAAAAATGTTAAATACATTTGTACTCCAATTGATTCAAAAAAACGTTGAAGCAGCTTGCTTAACAAAATTAAATACAGTAGAGTTTTTTAAAAAACATAATGTCAATAGACATTTGAGATATATGGTCAGACTAGTAAACTAGACATAGCAGCAAGATCCCTAGAAGCCAAGGCAAGAAGGGAGAAAGAAACATATTAAATCATCCAACTTTGATTTAAAAAAAAAGCACACAGGAACTAGCTGAATCACTCTCTTTTTTTCTGAAATCAAGGAGAATATACTTTATGAGTTCTTTAATAGGGGAATTTTTGGATCAAAATAATTCTTTTAACAGATTGATAAAAGACAGTGTTCTAGGAGAAATTTTTATCAGCCTTCTTTGAAAGTTGAGGACTTAAAATTCAAGTTTAGTAAAGGGCTTCAGTGAAAATTTAGATGAAATGATCTGTGTATTTTCTGATTGTCAGATTTATTAAAGAATTGAGATTTTAGAGAACCCAGAGAAATGGTTAGTTGGAAGCATATACAGCTGACCTTGAACAATGGGAGAGTTTGACTGCCAACCCTGTCTGCAGTAGAAAGTCCATGTGTAACTTTCAACTCCCCTTCCCAACTTAACTACTAATCTTACTGATCGGAAAATGTACTGATAATATAAACAATTGATTAACACATATTTTGTATGTTTTATGCATTAAGTACTGAATCCTTACAATGAAGCAAGCTGGAGAAAAGAAATGATTCTTCTGTGTCTTCTCTTCCTCATCATCTGGCACTAGTTTAGAAGCACTCCTCTCCATCAAGTTATCGTCTTCTGTTAATTCCTCTGGTGTGATGTCTGTTAGCTCTGGAGTTTCTCCAAGATCTGTATCTTGAAATCCTTCACCTCTCCCTCTTTTTTTGGGGGGGGGAGACCTTCCAGTCTCATGGTTTCTTTGATTGACTCTGTCCTTAATTCTGTGAAGTCATGTACAATATTGGGACAATTTTCTCCAGCAGGAATTTTATTGTTTCAGGCTTGTTGGCTTTCTCAGCTTTTTCTGTGACAACGATGGCATTTTTCAGTGGTTTAATCCTTTCAGGCTTTCATGAACCTCTCTACTGGAGTTCTTTTCCATAGTGTTGACACTCTTTTTTGTAGAGTACTGTGTATAATGGACCTTAAAAGGTCCTTAGGACCTGCTGATCTAGAGACTGAATTAGAGACTTTGTGTTTGGGGCATGTAAAGCACTTTGACTACTTCGTTTTGAACTCATAGGTTTCTGAGTTGCCAGGGACGTTGTCCAATATCAAAAAGACTTTATTTTTTTTTAATTTATTTTTTGAGTTGGAGTCTCACTCTGTTGCCCAGGTTGGAGTGCAGTGGCACGTTCATGGCCACCACAGCCTTGACCTGCTGGGCTCAGGCGATTCTTCTGCCTCAGCCTTCTAAGTAGCTGGAACTACAGGCACATGCCATCACACCCTGCTAGTATTTCTTGATTTATGTAGAGATGAGATCTTACCAGTTTGCCCAGGCTAGTCTCGAACCTGTGGGCTCAGGCAGTGCTTTCACCTTGGCTTCCCAAAGTGCTGGGATTATAGGCATGAGACACCACACCCTGCCCAAAATAACTTTAAAAGACAGTCTCTTTTAAAGACTGGCAAGGTACTTTCTGACTTCAGGGACAAAGTATTGATAGAACCAATCCAGAAAAAGGGTTTTTATCCCAGCCTTCTTCTTGTACAGCCAAAAGACTGGCAACTGGTGTTTATCTTTTCAAGGCTCGGGGTTAGCAACTTTATACATAGATAAGGGCAGTCTTGATCATAAATCTGACTGCATTTTCACAAAAAGTATAGTTAGCCTATTCCTTCCTGTCTTAAATCCCAGTGCTTTCTTCTCTTCCTTACTGATGAATGTCATTTGTGGCATTTCCTCCTCCCCTCCCAGAATAGGGCACTTTCATCTGCTTGAAGAACGTGTTCAGAGAGATATTCTTTCTCTTTAGTGATTTTATTACTAGTATGTGGGAACTTACCTGCTGTATTTTGGTCAACAGAAGCTGCTTCTCCTGTTCTCTTGACATTTTAAAGCCAAACCTCTTTCTAAAATTATAAAGCCATTCTTTGCTGGCATAAAATTCTCCAACTTTTAGATCCTTCACCTTCCTTTTGCTTTAAGTTGTCATATAATGACTTCACTTTTTCTTGAGTCATATTAGAGTCTTTAGGTATGTCTTCTTTATGGTAATCCTGCATCCATATTTAAGCTGCATTTTTAGTAAGAGATTAAATGGCATTTCACAAAACGTTCAAGGTTTTTGTGATTACTAACTTACCTGTAGTGAGGATTCATGAAATTCATTTTCTTTTTTTTACAACAGTCCTTATGCTGGATCTGTTTATCTTGAAATAGTGGGCACCTGCAGCTCCATACATCAATATTATGGTACATATCGAGCAGTTCAACCTTTTCTTGTAATGTCGTGACTTTTCTCTGCTTCTTAGGAGCACTTTGTATGGGTCCCATGGTGTTTTTCAAGGTTTATGGTATTGCGCTAAACATGATGAAGAATATGCGAGAACTGTGAGAGATTGCTTTTTACTGTGATATGCAATTTATTGGAGAAATTAACTGCTCACATGGATATGATGAGCATCTCACAGTGTTTTAAGGAGGTGCTCCCAACACTTGAACTCACCACAATAGCAACAGGGGGTAGCTATGAACTTATTATACAAGTACAGTTAATTTTATACACTTAATGATTTAATACAGTATCTTTATGTTTGTTTACATTGCTCTCCACTGTTAATGGTGCTAGGTACAGTCTATAAGTGTGTGCATAAGTTTTGGTAAATTTTAACTTTGTTAATGTAATAGATTTGTATTTATTTTATGGTAGTAAATGATAAAATAGACTAGACTAGTATCTTTGCATACTTTATGCATTTGTGACATACCTTTTTCTTAATTTTTTTTGCTATTTCTAGGCCACGTGGTTCATCTGTGAATTTTTTCAAATTGTCGAAAATCTCCAAAATTTTCAATGTTTATTGAAAAAAAATTCACATATAAGTGGATCTTTGTGTTGTTGAAGGGTCAGCTATATTACGTGAACCTTTGAAATGTACCGTGTTGCTCAGTATTTCTCTGAATAGTAACTTAAGTGTAGGTGCTTTGGTCCATATGGACTAGTGCTTGATTGAAACTTCGGGGCTTTGCTGCACTAAAGGCAAGAGGTAATGTGTTGTCTACCATCAAACAACCTGATTCCTCTTCTTTACCCTAGTAATATAAATAACTGTAGAATGTGCCTTCAGATGGTTGAGCAAGACTTGATGGGTCCTTTACTATTATTATTCTTTTAAATGGAGATTGCCTACCACAGAGAAGGATTTTAATTTTAATAATGACTAACCTTTATTGAATGACCTAATTTAGTGTGCTGTAAATACTCACTTCAGTGAAACATTGAAGTGAGTATTGTTTCTATTTAGCAACTTTTATTTATTTATTTATTTATTTATTTATTTTTGAGTTGGAGTCTTACTCTGGCTGCTGGGCTCCAGCAATCCTTCCTCCACCTCAGCCTTCCGAGTAGCCGGAATTACAGGCATGTGCTACCACACCCGACTAATTTTTTTTTTTTTTTTTTATTGTGGAGATGAGGTCTTACTGCCCAGGCGGGTCTCGAACCCGTGGGCTCAGGCAATCCACTCACCTCAGCCTCCCAAAGGTGCGGGATTACAGGCTGAGCCACCGAGCCCGGCTATTTATTTTTTTAAAATACTTTTTTCTTATGAGTAGACATGGGGTTTCACTGTGTTTCCGAGGCTGTTCTCAAACTCTTGGCCTCAAGCAATCTTCCCTCCTCAACCTCCCAAAGTGCTAGGATTACACGCATGAGCCACCATACCTGTCCTAGAAACTTTTTTTTGAGTTAGAGTCTCTGTTGTCCAGGCTGGAGTGCAGTGGCACACACTCGGCACTACAGCCTCGACCTGCTGGGCTCAGGCGATCCTTCTGCCTCAGCCTTCCAAGTAGCTGGAACTACAAGCATGTGGTCACCACACCTGGCTAATTTTTTATTTATTGTAGAGATGAAGTTTTGCCACGTTGCCCAGGCTGGTCCCGAACCCATGGGCTCAGGCAATCCTCTCACCTCGGCAGCCTCCCAAAGTGCTGGAATTACAGACTTGAGGCACTGCACCCAGCCCTGAAACTTTTAATAAAGTGACATAGTTAGGATTCAAATTCTGATCTTTTTGTGCAAATTTGGTGCACTGCTGTGTCTTGTATATATTTACTTATTTTAATTCATCATTAACAGATACCTTTTCTCTGCCAGCCATTGTGGGTTTTGAAGAAAAGTAAAAAAAAGAATGCTAAACAAAAAAGACAGGGTTTCTGTTCTTAGAGCTTATTCTCTTGTATGAGAGGGCAACAGTGGCTTTCAGGCGGACCTGCTAAGAAATTCTGGGAAACTGATTTTTGCTTTATACAGCTTACTATAAGCCCAGTAGTGTTAACATTATTTTGCATCTGGTGAATAGACTGACAAAACAGATAGGAATAAAGACCATGTATATATTAAAATTCCCTGTGAGTTCTGAAATTTAAGAGTTTAAGATCTCGAGGAAGAGTTCTTAGAAAATATCTGAGGGGATCCTGCTCCTATTCAGGCGACATCATAAACAGAAGGGTACCTCTGTGGGTGCTTACGGGGGTGGATATGTACATTTACTCCAGGACTGATTTCAGCTGGGACAGCAGTTGGTGTATAGTTGACATCTTACTAACTTAAATTGTATTAAAAGTTACATTTTTTGTCTCAAGTTCCAATCACTGTCACCCTGTGAAAGTCCTTTTTAAAAACCAAGTTTGGGCAACTCCCTAGGGCGAGTCCCCTCCCACTCTGGGAGCTTTTCTGTCCTCTCAATGACTCCTGCTTTCTCAAAAAAAAAAAACAAGCTTTGGTTAAATCATCATACAAGTAAATGTCAGATTACTGTAGTGAATGTTTCAGAAGTGAATAATAGTACAGTGGAAGCATAAAGGGGGCTTGTTGGGGAGTTAGGGAAGCCTTTCCTCATTAGGTGATGCTTTAAGACAGGTGAGTACACATTAACTAGTGAGTAAGATCTAGTGGAGAGTATTCCAAGTAGAGGAAAGAAGCTTTCTTTTAAAGGTCATGTGAATAGAGTAGGGGACTAGGAGTGGTATGAGGTGAGACTGGAAAGGTAGGCAGGAGTTAGACCAAGCGGGCTTTACTAGATTTTTTTTGGTGTTTGTTCAGAGCAGAAAGTCATTAACCATCTTAAGAGAGGAGGTGGCATGAGTTGGGAGGATGTTAGTCACCTGATCATGTTAGTTTTTGGAAAGATAGCTGTAAATGTGGTATGGAGAACATGCCACATTTATTTAGGTGTTTCCAGGTGAGAGATGAAGGTAATTTGGCCTGCGGTCATGGTGGTGGTTAGAAGAGGAAGAGAAGCCAAATATAGGGGAAATTGGGCAGGTTTCAGAGACAAAAAGGCTGGAAATGAATAGAATTTAATTATGGATAATGTTCCAAGGGGTGCTGGAGAAAAGCTATTGAGGGCTTCCTAAGTTTGTAGTTGATAAGCTAACAAATTCTGTTTGAGCTGCTTTTAAAATCTGTTCCAAGTTGTTTTTGTTGTGTTCTGATAGCCAAAGCTTAGTTTACAGACTTCAAATTAACATCCTACAGTATTGCAGTTAAAAATCTGAGTATCCTGTGAATGTAGTGGTAGTTTTAATCAGTATGCCTGTAAGCCTTAGTTATTTGTTGCCAACTTCTCCTACCTTGTCTTTAGCAGCTTTCTCTCTAAGCACTATTTTTTCTTTTGCTTATGTGAAAAATTTCAAAACTAAGATTGGGGTATGGAGTAGGATTATTGTTAAATAATAACATTATTATATGTTAATAATAACATTATGAATAACATTAGGTCCCTTGGTTTCTCAAAACGATTTTTTTTTTGAGATACATACCATAAGATCAGCCAGTTTAAAGTGTATAAGTCAGTGGTTTTTACTATGTTTACCAACTTGTGCAGCCATCATCATAATCAGTTTTAGAATGTTTATTACCCCAACAAGAAACACTATACTCATTTGTGATCGTTGCTGGCTTCTCCCCAACTCCCTCAGTCCTAGACAGCTAATAGGTTTGCCTTTTCTGGATATAAATGGAATCATATAATATGTGAAGTTTTTCATCTGACTTTTTAAACTTAGCATAATATTTTCAAGTTTCATTCACATTGTAGCATGTATCAGTACTTCATTTCTTTTTATGACTCTTATTTCATTGAATAGATTTAACGGATTTGTTTATCCAATCACTAGTTGATGGGCATTTGTGGTGATTCTGCTTTTTTATGAATGTTTTGATTTTATATGAATAATGCTACAGTGGCCTTTTACAAGTTTTTAATGTGAATATATACTTTAGCTCTCTTGGGCATTTACTGGCACTGAATTTGACTGGGTCATATGGTAACCATGTTTAATTTTTTTTTTTTTTTTTTTTTTTGAGTTGGAGTCTCACTCTGTAGCCCAGACTGGAGTGCAGTGGCCGCTCCCGGCCACCACAGCCTCATCCTGCTGGGCTCCAGTGCTCCTTCCACCTCAGCCTTCCAAGTAGCTGGAACTACAGGCGTGCACTACCACGCCTGGCTAATTTTTTGATTTATTGTAGAGATGAGGTCTCACCAAGTTGCCCAGGCGGGTCTCGAACCCTTGGGCTCAGGCAGTCCACTCACCTCAGCCTCCTAAGGCGTGGGATTACAGGCTGAGCCACTGAGCCCGGCTCATGTTTAATTTTTTGATGACCTGTCAAGCAGTTTTCCAAAGCAACTGCACCATTCCCACCCACCAGCAGTGTAAAGGGTCCACAGTTTTTCCACATCCTCTTTAACACTTGTTGTTATCTGTCTTTTTGATTATAAGCAAGTGAAAAGTGGTAGGTCTTTATATCCTTGATTTGCATTTCCCTGATGGCTGATGATATTGAGCCTCATTTTTAAGAGAAAAGCAGCACTTTAATTTCATTGAGAATATAAAAATGAAAATGGTAGTTTCATGGAATTGCTTGAAGAGAGTTTTGCTGTATTTACAATGCGTTCTTCTTTTTCATCAGTTGTATTCCCTGAATGACTATAAACCACCCATTTCTAAAGCGAAAATGACCCAAATTACTAAAGCAGCCATCAAGGCTATTAAGGTGAGTCATACATTTTATTTTACTCTTGTGTTTTCAATAGTAAATGTTACATAATATTTTAGATGGGGGATACTTTTTATGAATTATGTTTTTTCCCCACTTTATAGCATTAATACATGTTTATTGTGGAAAACCACGAAAATAGAAAATCTATCACTTACAGACTCTCCCACCTAAACATGTAACATTTGAAGCAATCATATTTCCTTAACTTGCTTGGGTCTGTAATATTTTGGATCTGTCGATAGCATGGAGAATGTGTTCAACACTGCCATTTGTCACACTGACTGCAGGATCTTGAAATACAAGTTGGTTAAAGGTTTCTAAATATTGATCTTTTTTTCTTACTGGTTCTATTTTATACTTGAAAATGAGCCATTATTCAAAACAGTTAGACCTGATTGTACATAAGATATTTGAACTGTAAGAAAGGCCACAGACATTTAGCCTTTGCTCTGATACACTAGATTTTGAACCTATGTTGACTCATGGAGACTTCTTAAAATCTCGGGAAGAGGTTGCATCCTCTCTGGAGAAGTATATGTATGCACAAAATTTAATGCAAAATTTCTTGGTTAAAGACTTTTTGAAACTCAGCCACAGACACATCCTCAGGAAGTTCTTGTCCCCAGGGCCAATACTCCCTGCTTTACTAGGACTCTTAAAGTTGGGAATGAATGAGTACTTATTTCTGGTTTAGTATTAACTTGTGAATATTTAGTAATATGTTTTCCTACTCTGAATTAAAACATTTTCCATAACCCAGAGGCATCAGCTATTTAAATTGTCTTTTTTTTTTTTTTTTTTAGTAGAGGTCTCGCTCTGTTGCCCAGGATGGAGTGCAGTGGCACAATCATGGATCACCACAGCCTTGACCTCCTTCCTGAGCTCAGGCGATCCTTATGCCTCGGCCTCTCTGGTAGCTTCGACTACAGGTGTGCACCACCACACCTGGCTTACTTTTTTGTTTTGTTTTTGTAGAGATGAGATCTTGTTATGTTGCCCAGGCTGGTATTGAACTCCTGGGCTCAAGCAATCCTCCTACCTCAACCTCCCAAAGTGCTGGGATTATAGGTGTGAGCCACTATACCCAGCCTAAATTGTCTTTTTATAAAGGCAATATATTAGACTTAACACATTTTTATTACTAGTAATTGTAACTGGGGGAAAATTTAGGTAGTTGATTTCTTGATCAAAATGTAGTTTTCAGACTTCTAGTTAATATTTTACTTATGATAGTTAAAATCTCTGCACTTACATGCAGAAAGTCAAAGCGGGGATAAGGACAGTGATAAGCACATTTAAGACAGAAAATTCTTCAGAGAAGTGATTTTTCAGGGTGTCTAATGAGCTTAATATATAATAAGTTTATTCTCTTATGCTCGCTATACTATTTTAATTATGGTCTGATTTCTATGATCATAATCATCTGAGAGTATGCAAATATGTATATTATCACTTTTATTCTGTAAAAATTAGTAATGATGCATTTTATGTAACTTTTGTTGAGCAGAATACTTCTTTTTAATTAAGAGATTGAGTGAGAGGCTGGGCACAGTGGCTCACACCAGCACTTTGAGAGGCCGAGTCAAGAGGATTGCCTGAGCCCAGGGGCTCAAGATTAGCCTGGTCAACTTGGTCAGACCTTGTCTCCACAGTAAATAAAAAAAAATTAGCCAGGTGTGATGGCGTGTGCATATAGTTCCAGATACTTGGAAGGCTGGGATGGAAGGATTACCTGAGCCCAGCAGGTTGAGGCTGCAGTGGCTGTGACCATGCCACTTCACTCCAGCCTGGGCGACAGAGTGAGACGCTAAAAGACTCAGTGAGGTATAGGTGCTAGCATTATTTCCTGTTTTCAGATGTCAGAAGGGTCTACGAGAAATTAAGTAATTTGCAGTAGTAGGAATAAATGTAGCTAGGACTTGAATTTAGGTTTCTGTCAATCAAGAGTCTAACTCTGAGGGCAATGGCTTACCTATTGTCCCAGCTACTCTGGGGATCAAGTTGTAGAGGGAGTGCTTGAGCCCATGAATTTGAGGCTAGCTTGGGCAACATAACATAGTGAGACCCCAATCTCTAAGAAAAAAAAAAGTAAAAACAATACTTAGAAAATTAAATGTTTAAAAAGTCTAACTTTTAATTATTATGGTATATGCTGCACTATTTTGCTTTATCATTACTGTTTTTAATTTTGATAAACTTATACTTTATAATGAGCACCACATAGTCTTCTCTTAGATTTGCCAGTTAACATTTTGCCACACTTGCTTGATCTCTGTGCATGATTGTCTTTTTTTGGGCAGAGTTAGAGTTAAGAGTTAGTTTCAGACTTCTTTTATAGCACTTAATCCCTAAATATTGAAGGAATCTCATAAGACCAGAGACATTTCCTAAGAATGGTGTATTAAGTAGTCATAATACACCATTCACATGCAGAAAATTTCACTTTGATATACCACTGTCCGATATACCATACAACTCATTCTTATATTATAGCAGTGTCACCGTGCTGACTGTAGTAGCTGTCTCCTGCACCCTGCTTTATCAGGATCCATTCAGGATCACATATTACAACTTATTTGTCATGTCACTTCATTTATCTCTTTTGTTTAGTTTTTTGTGACATTGACATTATTGAAGAGTCCCGACAGATTTTTTCACTATTGTGTTATTTTAAATTGCGTTTAGTAAACATGTAACCTGAAATCTTAACTTCTTTTTAAATCAGATTTAACGAGCACAATGATCTTAATGCGGTAAGTCATTGGTTCCTGTTAGTGTTTAGAGAAATGACTACTTTGAGAGTGCTTGTTCACGTTGCATACTGTCGGGCAACTTAATTTGGAAGGCCTATGGGAATTAGTAACTTGGAATGAAATTTTAGTTAATAGTTTTATACTAATTACATGTAATAATGAAGCAAAGAGCACTGTCAAGGTGTATTTCAGAAAAATTCTTCCGTTCATTCAGTGTGTAATTATTTAATATTTTATATATTGATTTTAAGTATTTAGGTGCCTATCAAGTGCCTAATAACTTTTAATTGTTTTAGCCTGTTTATTTAAGTAAACTTATTTACTTATTTATTTATTTATTGAGTTGGAGTCTCATTCTGTTGCCAGGCTGGAGTACAGTGTCATACTCACGTACACGACAGCCTTGACCTGCTGGGCTCAGGTGATCCTTGTGCTTCAGCCTTCCAAGTAGCTAGAACTACAGGTGTGCACCACCATGCCCAGCTAATTTTTTGATTTATTGTATAGATAAATCTTGGCATGTTATATATAGAGGTCTTGGCATGTTGCCTAGGCTGGTCTTGAAACCATGGGCTCAGGCAATCCTCTGCCTCCTAATGTGCTGTGATTATAGACATGAGCCACCACACCCCGCTTGCTTAAGTAACTTAAACTTGAGTAAACCATTAATTTATATTAAGTAAACTTAAGCCAAACTTAAACTTACAGGTTTTGATTTGGTATGAGCTAATGATGTTTTCCTTTATTTTTGATTATGTAAATACTAGATTTTATGCTGTGGTTTAGTTGAATAGTCTCGTTTTTCTTCAGTCTAAAGGGGGGGTTTCTTAAACATAATTCATGAGAAGAAAAGTATAAATAGAAGCACAAGTTAAGTTAGTTCTTTAAACAAATATGCTAAGTATGGTATTGCCATTGAGATATTAAAATTAATGAGGTGTAGATACTTTTTGTTAAATTTATAATTTCCATTTTATTAATTTTCATGTTTATCCATAGCACTGTATTTTATGAAACCTAAATCTTCTAAGATTTCTTACAAGGGATAGTAGCCCATTACTTTTTTAATCTGTGTGCTCACTTCTGATTCATTTTGTTGGATCCGTTAGGATGTTATACATTTCAACATCTTCTTATATATGACTGCAGTTCATTTTCCACTAGAAGTAAAAGGAGACGAAGTTGGAAATAACTCCCTTATGCATATTTATTAGAGCTATTTTTTGACAGTTACTTGATTTTTCTAGTACTACCCTTATTTAACTAATAAAATGATTCTGTATGCAATCTGTACTTTTCCTTTCATGAAAGAATATACATCTGCCAGTGTACTTACCACAAGTATTTTGCTGTCAACCCAACTATTTGTCAAAGTATACTTTTATAAAGACTGTGATAAAATTCTTTTTTTTTTTTGAGTTGGAGTCTCACTCTGTCGCCCAGACTGGAGTGCAGTGGCCGCTCCCGGCCACCGCAGCCTCGACCTGCTGGGCTCCGGCGATCCTTCCGCCTCAGCCTTCCAAGTAGCTGGAACTACAGGTGCATGCCACCACGTCCAGCTAACTTTTTGATTTATTGTAGAGAACGGGGTCTTGCCAAGTTGCCCAGGCTGGTCTCAAACCCCTGGGCTCAGGTCATTCTCTCGCCTTGGCCTCCCCAAAGTGCTGGGATGACAGGTGTGAGCCACTCCGCCTGGCAAAGAAGCCATTTTTAATTAGATAGCATAGCTGTTTGCTAATGAAGGTGAGTGACATGAATGTTTGTTTTACATTTTTGACTAAAAGTCATTGTTTTGATAGACCTTTATAGCTATGAAAACCTGTGGTTGTCAGGATATTCTAACCTACTCAAACTGATTTTATAACCATACTTCACTTTTTTTTTCTCTTTTAGTTCTATAAACATGTGGTACAAAGTGTTGAGAAATTTATTCAGAAAGTAAGTATATACTTTTCCATACTTATACTGAATGTGCTATCATTGTAGAATAATGCCTTTGCTCTTCTCCTTTAAATCAATTACCCACGTTTAAGTTGTTTAGATGAACTATTCAGAAGTGATTCTAGTTGGTTCATTTTCTAATTAAATAAAATGAGAATGCCTTTGGGATAATTCTAAAAGCAGTAGTTTTCATGTAGATATTGTTGCTAAATTTGCATTGCCATAGTGAGCATCTGCCCCTTGAAAATATAGCAACAGTATGATGGATTTTTGATGGAATTATAGATTTATTGTTTGTATAGTCTTTAGGGAAATTCATCCTTGTCATTGCAAGCTGTATACCTAGAAAGCAGCTCTCCTTTTAGAAAAGATGTGGATAAAATATTGCATACCAGCCATTTCTCTTCTGCTGATTTTGTTTTGTCTGATCCATTAGGACATTCAACATTGCTACATCAATATGATAAGATGTCCTAATGCATCAGACACATCTTTTCGCACATGTGCGTGCGCCCGTGCGCACGCGCGCGCACACACACACACACACACACACACACACTCACACACTTTAGAGTCAGGGTCTTGCTCTGTCTCTGTGGCTTAATTAAATAGACCTGTGGTTCCATTTTCCAGGGGAAGTTGAGAGAGATAAAGTTGAAAATGAATGTCTTAAATACATTTGGTAATGCTTTTGTCACCATAGTTGAAGGGGACCAGATTATAGTTCTTTGTTCTCTTTGTTATCAGTACCTTTTGATGCCACAATTTTTGACATGCGCATATAGACTTAAAATTTTTAGAATGATACTTTAGGAAATCTGTACTTTACTGTAATTGTACTTAGGTTTAGATTCTACCCATATCCATGTGTCTATATACGTAAGCAGAGCTTGTTTGAGAATCAAAGGTATGTGGCATTAGGGATTCAGCAAGGTTACAATGTGTTTTTGTTCTTGTCCTGGGAGAGGGTGCAGTATTCAGAGTGAGATTTCATTTTTTTTCTTTTTTCTTTTTTTTTTTTTTTGATTTATAGAGTCTTACTCTGTCGCCCAGGCTGGAGTGCAGGAGTGCAGTGGCATACTCACGGCCACTGCAGGATCAACCTGCTGGGCTCCAGCAATCCTTCCAAGTAGCTGGAACTACAAGCGTACGCTACCATGCCTGGCTACAGAATGAGATTTCTAAACTAGTTAGGTAACCTTGAATAAGCTGGTTAAACTTTATGTGATTCAGGGCTTTTTTTTTTCTTCTTATTTTCTCAATATTTAAAGAACAGTATTGATAAAAATATTTTGGGATTAAGTAGTTCAGGTAACTTGAAGCTAAGACACAAAGGTACAATAACAAGCATGCTGTCTGTTTTAGGTAGGTCACACTATAAAATAAAACTGTTAGTGATTGGAAAATTTTATTGGTGTAAAGCTTTTAAAAGTTCTTGAAAAATGTCTAAAGGTGTGCTTCCTAAACTTTATCATGAGTAGGAATTACATAGGGATATTATTAAAATGCAGATTCTAATTCACTGAGTGTCATCTGCATTTCTAGTAGTTCTTAGATGATACCTTAGCTATTCCTTCAGAAACCACAATTTGAGTGCGGGGAGTGGTTAAAGGATAAAAGTATATTTATGAATAAATTTTTTTTATTTGATTTGAGGTGGGGGATACCTTTAATAAAATATTTCAGAATCTTAGGAAGACCTGGAGTGAGCAAAGTTATTCCATTATGAGATAATTTTAGAGTCTATCTGAAGAAGGTTAATATCTGGGGAAAAATTTAAATGTTTGCTCCTAACCCCATTTAAATCAGAGATTCAGCAGTGGATTTGTGTGATGGTTAAAGTAAGTTGTTTATGTGTATTTTTAAACTTTTAATTTTGGGATAATTATAGATTCATATATAATTGAATCAATAGGACTAAATTATAATGATACATAGAGAGGCTGTATACCTTTCACTTAGTTTCCCCTGTGGTAGCATCTTGTACACTATAGTATAGTATCACAGCAAGGACATCAATATAGTCGCCTTTGAACATACCCACCTTTTACAGATTTACTGGTTTTACATACACTCATTTGTGTGTATTGAGTTCTGTGCAGTTTAATCATATGTATGAACTCATATAAGCACCACTGTAGTCGAGATACAGAATAATCCTTCACCACAAGGATTCATTGTGTTTCCCTTTTATATGCTATATAGTCATGTTCAACTCTCCTTCCCTATCCCTAATGCTTGGCAGTCACTAATCTGTTCTCTATAATAATTTTGCATTTCAAGAATGTTACATAAGTGGACTCATAAAGCATGTAGCCTTTTGAGATTGTTTTGCTCGGCATAATTCCGTTGAGTTCTGGCCTTGTTGAATATATCAAATAGCTCTCTTTTTATTTCTGAATAGTATTCCATGGTACACATATACCATTCACTCATTGAAGACTGTCAGGGTTGTTTCCAGTTTTTGGCTGCTAGGAACATCTGTATACAAGTTTGTCATGAATACATGTTTTCATTTTTCTGATAGTGCAAGTAAGAGCGTGGCTGCAGTGTACTAATGTGTGTCTGTGATTCAGTGTTTTAGTCATGAAAGATTTATAGAGTAATGAGTGATGGTGATAAATGAAAAATAAACAATAAAGACGATTTCCTGTAGGCCAAAAAAACTGCTTGAAACAATATTCTGGCCTTTGTCCTAATTAATTTCACCATTTTATATGCTGATTGTGTCTTACATTTATGAGGCAGAAGCAAAGGCCAGATATTAGGAAATTTTATAATAAGATAAGTTTTAGGACTTTCATTTGAATCAGTTCTGTCTCACACTCCCTATGTTTCCATTGTAAATAGCTAACTTATCTTAGTTACCGTGAATCATAAAGAAAATAACTTTGATTTGGAGAAAAGTCAGAGCTAGCCATCTGCTGTCATTTGCTAGTTTGAAATGCAAAAGCTAAATCCTCAGCTCTATTCTAAAATTATGTGGAATTTAGCCAACTCTTGTCCATATGAAATCTTCTGTCTTTTTGAATGAATACAGTAAACAAATCTGTCCACTAGATTCGGAATAGGATTGAATATTATCACTCAGAACTATTTATTTGATACAGTCTGGATGCTTTGTTTTAGTCTAATACATTCTACTCTTAGATCCCATAAGGTTAGCAAAAAAAATTTTTTCTAGGCTCCCAAAATGTTCTGTAGATGAACTTCTGTTGCCTTAATTTATACATTTTTGGCTACAGTCACCTTCTTCAAATTTCTTACTGCGTTTTTATATCGGTAAGAGCAGGAAATATGGCCTATTTCTTGTGGTTTTTCAAGTAGCAAACATTACTAACACTTGGATTTATATTATCATCATGGAAGTTTTTGGTTTTCCAGGAACTTGATGTGGTAGTTTTATCCACATTCTGTGTGGTTGATATTTTGCAGTGGGTGCGCACATGTGTGCACGCATGCACACACACACACACACACACACACACACACACTTTAGAGTCAGGGTCTTGCTCTGTCTCTGTGGCTGAAATGCAGTGGTGTGGTCACAGCTCATTGCAACCTCCAACTCGTGGTCTCTAGCAGTCCTCCCATCTCAGTTTCCTCAGTGCTTGGGACTGTAGGTGTGCACCAGCACACCTAGCTATTTATTTTTATTTTTTTGTAGAGACAGTGTCTCACTATATTACCCAGGCATGTCTATAACTCCTATCCTCAAGTGATTCTCCTGCTGTATCTCCCAGAGTACTGGGATTACAGGCTCAAGTCTCAACACCTGACTATGGATGTTATTTTTTAATGAAGCCAAACATTTGTGTTTCTGCCCTCTGATATTTTTTCAGTGGAAGGGTAGAGTCCGTATTGAAAGTTGTAGTTACATTTACTCACCTTTGATATGTGTGTGTGTATTTATGTTATATAAATGTACCGTATTTATTATGTTATATAAATAACATACAAATATAAATAATATATATGTAAATATAAATCACACATAAATATAGATTATATATTTATATAATACATATTTATAAATATGTGTATGATACATACACACATGTGTACCCTTTGATTTACAGGGGGACCCAAAAAACTCCATTATTTATTTATTAAAAAATTGTGTATTCATACTTACATATCTAAACTTTAGTCACCTTCAAAGGACTCTCTGATGTAGTACACATATCGACATGCTTTTTCCACTGCTCAAAACAGTTTTGGAATTCATCAGTTTTCATTCCTTTTAGTGTTTCTGCTGTTTTTTATTTCACCTCTTCCACATTGACAAAACATTTTCCTTGAGAACTTTTTTCATCTGAGGAAACAAAAAAATGTTGCACAGGATGAGATCGGATGAATAGGGAGGGTAGGACATGCGGGTCATGCTGTTTTTGGTCAAAAACTGCTGAACACTCAGCCTGGTGTGGGCAATTATGCTAGTAAAAAATCATCTGTCATGAAATGGGCAAAAGATTGAAAGTCTTTCCCTCCAAAAAAAGAATTCACTGAAGTTGAATGCAACCTCTCAGCAATACCACCAAGCTGGTACATTGATGCTGATGGGTTCGTGAAACATATACCTGGGGGCAATGTCTGTACTAGAAGGGACCTACCCTCCCAAAGTTAATTCTAGGTTTTTTGGGTCCCCCTTCATACAGTGCAGTAAGTAGTCTGTAGTGGTGAACTTTTGTCACAAGTACACTTTTACCCTTGGGGATGGGGTATACAAAGATTTTGACACTTGGGCACAAATCATTTGAAATGAGTATGTTTCCAGATTCTCACTTTCCTGTGTACTTTTTACTAAAGTTCCTCAGCTTTTGAATATTTTAGGTAAATTCTAAATTCTACACTCCTTACATTTATGTTTCTAGTATAGCTTGAGCTTATCAGTTATTCTTAATCATTATAATAAGATAAACTTTTTCCTGTTGTGTTTTATTTAAGAAGTCAGGGATATTTATGTATTTCTAGTAACCCTTCATATCTATGGTTGCCATCTATGGATTCAACCTACTGGGATCCTAAGTATTTGAGGAAAAGGTTTCGTAAAGTTCCAAAAAGCAAAATTTAAATTTGCCATACGCTGTTGAATCCTTGTGAGTGAAATGATATATAAGCATTATGTTAGACATTAGAAATAATCTAGAGGTGATTCAAAGAATACAGTATGGTGTGCATAAGCTAAATGCAAGTACTACCCATTTTATATAAATAAAAAGGGCTTAAATTTCCTCAGATTTTTGTATCCAAGGGGATCCTGGAACCAGTACCCCAAGGACACTAGAGATGACTGTATTTTTTAAAAAATCATAAAATATATGTACGTAATGTATATATGCGGTGTGACAATTAAGTTCATGAACTCATCCTAGAAAAAGTGTTATATACCTCGTTGTTGAATATCACTATGGTCACCTTCAAAGTACTCTTGGGAAGCTATGCACCAGCATCAGCGCCTAGTCTACCCATCAAAGCAGTTTTGGAAATTTTTTTCTGGAATGGCCATCACAGCTGTTGTGTTACCCTTGATGTCCTGAATGTCATCAAAATGTCTTGCTGCCGGGCATGGCGGCTCATGCCTATAATCCCAGCACTTTGGGAACCAGAGGCGAGAGGATTGCCTGAGTCCACAGGTTTGAGACCAGCCTGGGCAACTTGGCGAGACCTCTTCTCTACAATAAATAGAAAAATTAGCTGGGCATGGTGGTGCATGCCTGTAGTTACAACTGCTTGGAAGACAGAGACAGAAGGCTTGCCGGAGCCCAGCAGATCGAGGCTGCGGTGGCCATGAGTGTGCCACTACACTCCAACCTGGGCAACACAGTGAGACTATGGCTCAAAAAAAAATTCTTCCTTTTAATATATCCTTTGTCTTTGGGTAAAGAAGAAAGTCATTGGGGGCCAGATCAGGCGAGTAGGAGGGTGTTCCAATAAATACAGTTGTTTGGTTACTGGCTAAAAGCTCCCTCACAGACAGTGCAGTATGAGCTGGTGCATTGTTGTGATGTACGAGCTCCTTCAGAACCATGTTTGCACACACTTTTCTCATGCCAAAATTTTCAGTTAAGATTTTCCTGTTTTTGTGTCAATGTTTATTTGGTCTACTATGCTTCTCACAGTCTGCTGACAACTTTGACACAGAATTCGACAAATTTTTGCAGTGTTTTCACCAATTCTGCTCGTTATTGGCTGTTCTGACTTCTCTTCATCAGTGATACTTTCTCTCTCCTCAGAAAACATTTAATCCATTTGTATGCTGCTGTTTTCTTCATGACATTATCCCCATAAACTTGGACTAACATGTCCTTGATTTCGCTTCTACTCTTGCAAAGTTTAACAAGAAATTTAATGTTGGTTGCTCTAATTCAAACTCTGACAGTCTTACAATGACAACTCTGATGTCCATTCCAGCATAAGAGTTCCAAAATTGCTTTAACAGATTGGCTAGACACTGATGTCAGTGCATACATAGCTTCCCAAGGGGAGTACTTTGAAGATGACCATAGTGATATTCAGCAATGAGGAGATATGTAGCACTTTTCTTAGGATGAGTTTGTGAACTTAATTGTTAGATCTCATACACACACACACATATACACATATACAGAAAAGTGCAGAAAACCATAATATACAGCTAAACTTTTATAAAGAAAAGACCTGTGTAACTTCCATTCATTTCGAGAAATGGGGCTTCAATTGACACCCACAGCCAAGTGGCTCTTTGTTATCATTATCTTGCACACCCCCAACCAAGGAACCATAGTTTGACTTTATCCTGCACAAAGGAAACAACATCTGTGATTATTAAGGAGAGTGTGCAAGACTTCCCATGATTTCTTAGAATTCCATAGTTGGCAAGGTTTTGTTGGGCATTATAGTTTTACTTTGTCAGATGAATTCTTAAAGTGATACAATGTACTTTTTATTTTATTTTATTTTTTGGAGTCTCACTCTGTCGCCCAGGCTGGAGCGTAGTGGCACACTCATGGCCACCCCAGCATCGATCTGCTGGGCTCCAGCGATCCTTCCACTTTGGCCTTTCAAGTAGCCAGCTGGAACTACAGGCACGTACTACCACACCCAGCAAATTTTTGATTTATTGTAGAGACGAGGTCTCACCAAGTTGCCCAGGCTGGTCTCGAATCCACAGACTCAGGCAATCCACTTGCTTCAGCCTCCCAAAGCTCTGGGATTACAGACTGAGCCACTGAGCCTTGCCTACTTTTTTTTTTATATAATGGAATCCTATAGTTTGTATTCTTTTGTGTATAGTTCTTTGACTCAATATCCTGTGTTTAGGATTCATCCCTGTTGTGTAGTGGTTTGTTGTATGTATTCCATTATGTTAATACACTGCAGCTTATTCATTCTACTTGACACACTGCGTGTGTGTGCATGCATGTGTGTGTAAAATTCTAAACAGCATTGCTGAATGTGTTTCCTGGTGCAGTTTGCATTTCCATAGGAGTAGAACTGCTGGGTACAGGATTTGCATTTCTTCAACTTGGCTAGGTAATACTGATGTACACTACTGCCAGTAATGTGTGGATTTGTGTTGCTCCCCATCTTAACCAACACCTGCTATTGTTAGATTGGTGGTTTTGTAATCTAAATGAGGCTTAAAGTTTAATTTTAAAAGACATTAGTAAATCACTTTTACTCATAGAGTTAAATTTCAGCCAACTTTAAAGCTTGCTTATCAAGATGGTTTTTAGACCCTTAAGGACTTATCACATAGAATGTATTTCTGTAGTCAAAGAACCCTGTTAGAAACACTAAAAAATATTAGGTTGCTTTATGGCTACTATTGTTTCAGATTCACTGTTATCACATCTGGTTCAACTTCAGGTCTTTTGCTAAGCTGTATATTAAATTTGAATTTGTTCAGTCGTGTTTCATTGGGAGCTGATTTAATTTTTTTTTTTACTTGAAGTCATATGCCTTCTCCCATTGTCCTTTAGTGACACTTCATATCAGTGAAGAACAAAGGTCACCTTTTATCTCTTGCTTTCTTGCTAGCTCTGTGAGTATGCAGATGAGAGGAGTTGGTGATTCCCATTATCTGTTGGGAGCCGGCCAGGGAGGCCCACTGAGCTCCCGGCCCACTGAGCGTTAGGGCCGTTGACCCCGAGACCACTAGGATGCATTCAGGAGCTATCGACCCCATTTCCTCCCCTTTTCTACTCAGCACTAACCGGATTAAGCTCCTTTGAGCTCAAAACATAAAAACTCTGAGATTGGGACGAACACAAGCTAACTTTAGAAGCTCATTGCTCCCATTCTTCCACAAACTGCAGTTTTGGCTTTCATACAACTTATAATTCAAACTCGGGTCACATCTAATAGCCTTAGTATTGGTCACAGGCTTCTGGGTCATGATCTTAGGATTTACTGAAGTTGAATAAGGTGTAAATTGTAGAATATAGTTTTAGAAGACAGTCATTTTGTTGAAAGAATGCGGCTGGGTTACTTGCAGGTAGTCCACTGTGAACTTTGGGCTGGGCCACATTCCAAACATTCTGCGATGGGCCACTTTAGTTTATAAAGTAAGTACTTAAGTCTCTATAGAATTGTTTAACTTGGTATTAGTACAAAAAGGGTTTATAGGCAATATGAAAAGGGCTTATAGGCAGTATGAAAAGGGTTTAAAGGCAGTCATGGAGTAAGGTTTCATCGATTAGGTTATGAGATTATACCTGAAAGAACATCTGGTGGGTGGGGAACGCCCCTCACACACCCAACTGTGTATAAAAGACCCATTGTAATTCCCAATAAACGGCTTCTACTAGACTGGAGTCCAGTCTCTTTCTCTCTCTCTCTCTCTCTCTCTCTTTTTCTCTCTTTCTTCTTCTCCCAATTGCCGATGCCGTCTCCACCTTTGGGGTATCCTGAACCCGGCTGGAGCTGGTCTCCGGCAATTATCTTCTTCAGGCTTAGGTGTTGTGGGAGTGAATATTGCTGTTGGGGATTTTTGAAGTGCCACACTTTTTGGAAAACTTGGATTATCACAGGTTTTGAAAATAACATAAAAGTATTATGTTTGCCATCTAAAAGAAAACTCCACTTGATCCTTTCTTTACATTTTGTAGTAATATCTCTGACCTAAGTTATGTACTTAACTGTTACTTCCTTAAACCGTACCATGTAGACTGGATCTGAGTGAGCAGTGAAGGTCTTGTAGGCTTAGTTAAGGACCTAGTGAACTTATTTCATTCCTGGAACATTTTTCCGTGTGAACCTCATGGCATAATACTAGAGTCTACTTCATTCTGTGGGAGAAAGATGCAGTTCAAGTTTATTTAAATTTAGAGTAATTAATGCAGTTTCATTGACACCTAGGGGGATCCATGGACAGGCTTCAAAAGATATAGGGAACCTCTTTGAAAACTTATGAAGTATACTTCTTAAAGGAAACTCCCACAGTGTTTTAAAAAACCATTGATAGAGCAGACATTACAAACAAAACAAAAACAAGAAACAGAGTGGAGGTGGGGCACATGTTCTGTATGAGTATTCGAATCTTCAGGAAGGTGGATAATTAGGAAGATTTACCATTGTAACTTATGTTTGTTTGGAGCGGAGGGATTGGGAGATTCCAAAAATAATTTACAGAAAAGGAATAGCAATAAAACCTTGGAAGTAATGGCTAAAAGCTAGTGAGAAAGCATTAAAAACAGGTCCTACTAATAGTGAGGTTTATCACATTTGCTAGTTAAACCTGTGGATGTTAGTTACTGCTCCTTTGCATATATCTTAAGTGTTTTTCACTTAAGGTAAGTATAAAGTTCATTGTGTTTCTGTGGTGTGGCATAAAGGAAGTATCTTTGAGCCAAGAAAAAACTTATTTTTATTGCTGCTTCCACCTAATCTACCCCATGATTTAAGAGTTTGCACTCACTCTGCAAGCTTCAAATTATGGGATTTTGCTGCTGAGACCAACACATGTCAGACAGCTATTAAGCCAAGTTTTTCATTGTACAAGAATAAGAAAAATTACTTTTGTGGTTTCAGGCATGATTGTCTCCTGGGACAGCTCCTTTCTTACATGCTATCATTTGCATCATTCAATGCTTTGCAGGTGCAGCTAATGTAATCCTGTTCTTACCGTTCTAGCTTTGTTTTCTTTAAATTAATATCATCTTTTAGTAGTTGCAAGTGACAGCACCAATTCTAACAATAGGATCATTACGTAAAGTCTATTTATATATTGGAAAGTGTATGGTCCAACTTGCATGGAAGATTCTTCATCCAGCAACCATGATTGATAATAGTCTGCAGATAACAATTTCGATGAGAGAATGAAAAATCACTCAAATATATTTAAAGGTGCATTCTCTTTATCCATTCTTATCTATTTCCCTCCAAAATGTTCATTTCTCTGTAACACAATAATTGGAAGTTACTATAGTTTGAAATGTTTTTTTATGAAAATTTAATATGATATACCTTTTTAAAAAAATTATTCACAGTAAAAATATCTCATGCCATTGGAGTGTCTTAGGAATTTTTCTTTTTGGTCTGATAGAACTTGAAGATGAAATTGAAAAACCGTTTTAGATTTGTCTTAATTCTTTTCTACAGTTTCTTGTTGATGACTTAGCCAAATTTATCAATTATTAAGTTACTTAAAACATTAAATCATACTTAAAAATTTTTTTTTGTCATCTTATATGACCAAAATGCCTAATGTACCAAGAAGGAAATTCTTTCTCACAACATGTTAATATATAGTATGTCTCTAAATACCACGGAAGAAGAAATATTTTTTCTATGGACATCATAGTTTACCACTAAAACTGCTGATATATTTTTGAAGCTTTGGAATTTTCATAACAGACCATAAAGACAAATTTATTGTATTAATATGTACTCATGATTCTTCTATATGTGCATTTGAAATGTTTTTGTTATAAATTAAAGGACGGGTTTAAAAAAACACTGTTAATTACTTGTATTACTTATCACTCAATACTTTTAAAGCTTTTATCAGCAGCCTATAAGGTCTGTTCCATTTAATCATTTTATGCCTTGGGAAAATTAAAATGCCAATAAGTCAGTTTATAAATAATTATTAAGCACTGTGTTTGTGACACTAGGGTATACACACATATACACACACAGAGTTGAATGTCCTGGTTGTCATTGAGTTTGAGGTGTTCTTTACGAAAATGTATTGTTTGTCTGACTGGATAACTATTTCTTAGACTGTGTGGTAGTCAAAGGAAGATAGCCTTGGCTAGTTATATGAACAGAATTACAGTTATGCTAGGTTTTTTGGGAGCATGGGGCAAACATTAACTACTTCAGACTTTCAGAAGCAGTAACTTTAAACAGAGACATTTTTGATTTGTTAAGTTAGACATGAAACTTCAGTGTCCAAATATCAACACTATTGCCTTTTTGTTTTATTGTTTTTTATTTTTTATTTTTTGAGTCGGGTCTCACTCTGTTGCCCAGGCTAAAATACGGTGATGCAGTCAAGGCTCACAGCATCTTCAGCCTCAAGTGGCTGGGACTACAGGTGTGCGTCACCATGCCTGGCTAATATTTTGATTTTTTGTAAAGGCAAGGTCTTGCTATGTTGCCTAGGCTGGTTTCGAACTCTTGGGCTCAAGCAGTTCTCCCACCTTGGCCTTCTAAAAGTGCTGGGATTACAGATGTGAACCACTGTGCTGGCCTGTTGCTCTTTTATTCAGATCCTCATGCACTTACATGACAACGACAACATGTAAGCATGTTGTTTACACGACTGCAATACCACCTAATGGTAATTTTTCAGAATATATTCCCGTTGTTAAGCCACATGACTGTATAAGGCTTTATGTTATTTACTCTTAGTTCTTCTAAATTTGAATATTTAATCATTACAACAGCCAGAATCTTGGAATAGATACTTGTGAATTGGTGGTAAAGATCTTCATTTTTTGATTTAATAAGACTTTAAAGATAAGGTTCTTTGAAGAATTTTAAGGAACAAATCAGATGTCATCTAGTCTTTTTGCTCAATAAAATCATTCGTCATCTTAACTAGAAATCCCATTTAGAGACTTGTATATCTGTGTGTTGAG
Source organism: Cephalopachus bancanus (assembly GCA_027257055.1). Classification (NCBI taxonomy): domain Eukaryota; kingdom Metazoa; phylum Chordata; class Mammalia; order Primates; family Tarsiidae; genus Cephalopachus; species Cephalopachus bancanus. The sequence continues at coordinate 441,503 of JAPVLO010000033.1, forward strand.
GATTCTTTTCTCCCTGATATTCAGTCTTAGGTTTCCAAGAAGAATTTCTCAAGAATACAGTTTTGATTTAGTATTTTGTATGATATTCAGGAAATTACTTTAGGTGAAATATTTAACCAAATTACGGCTAAAGGTAGAACCTGCTTTGTAGCCATACTTATATTTTAATCAAAATGTATTTGGGAAGCAGATTTTCTTATGCTTGTGTATGTGGGACAAAATGTGAGCAGTAAACTTGATAGCATTCTTGGCTGTGCTCACCTGACTATATAAGCCCCTGGTGAGAAAGTTGGGACTTTTATATTCTTCAGAATGCGTAATAGGTGAGGTGGTTGAGAAACATTGATCCAGTGGAGTAGCAGAAAATGTTTTCATAGGATAGCTTCCCAGAATTATAATGATAGTGCCTTACCTTTCATAGATGTGGTATTTGAGAAAAAAACCAGAAACTTGGGTCTCTGTATTTAGAAGAATGTTATCATTTGACATGGGGTTTTTCATTAGTATAGACACCCTTTCTTATGTGTTTCAGATGAAGCATAAGACATGTTGGCAGTGCATTTTCAGGAGCCCTTCATTCATGAATTTGCTTTTTGCTTCCATGTAGCTTTTCAAAATCATTAAACATTAAAAAAATTATAACAGTACCTAATTTTTTAAATTGTCATTTGAAGCCAGTTACACAGTACTATTTTAGAGCTTGGGTGATGACATTTGAACTGAATATGTAGAGTAGCTGGAGTAGATTCTTTGAAATGCCTTTCTGTAGCTTGATGGTGTAGGATAGTCAATGTCTGAATATTTATTACCTCAGCATGGGCAGTGTTTTGTGTTTGTGTAGGATTTATGGTGATTTTTGTGTCTATCAAGAATTTTACCTTTCCATTTCCCTCCCTTTCCACTCTTCTTTTTTTCATCAGTGTAAACCAGAATACAAAGTACCTGGACTTTATGTTATTGACTCCATTGTGCGACAGTCCCGACATCAGTTTGGTCAAGAAAAGGATGTGTTTGCACCCAGATTTAGTAATAACATCATTAGCACTTTCCAGAATTTGTATCGTTGCCCTGGGGATGACAAGGTATGCTGCTATTTTTTTTTTGTTTTAAATGATACATTACCTGCTTGTTCTTAATTAGTCTTAAGATTAATTTTAATAGCCATGTGCCACGTAATGAGATTTTGGTTAATAACAGACTGCATATATAACGGTGGTCTCATTAGATTATATACTGTATTATTACTGTACCTTTTCTTTGTTAAAATATCAGTGTGTTACTATTCAGTACAGTGACAAGATGAGCATTCGTAGCCTAGGAGCAATAGGCTATACCATACAGCCTAGATATGTCTAGGTACGTAACAGAGTATGCCCTCTACACTTACATAAATACACTCTGATGTTTACATGACAGCGATACCTCCTAATGATACATTTCTCAGAATATATTCCCTATATTCCCATTGTTAAGCCACACAACTGTATATGGCTTTATGTTATCATTTACTCTTAGTTATTCCAAATTTGAATATTTAATTATTATAGCAGCCATGTTTGTTTTGTTCTTAGAATTTCTTAAAACAGAGGAGAAAGTTTTTATTGATTTTGCTACTTTTTAATTATTGAAGCAGTGGGTGTTAAACTGGCTACAATATGCTTTTGGAATTACACTAAGCATTTATTTGTACACATAATTGATACAGAATTGTGATTTTTCGACTTTAGCTAATACTTAACTTTCTAGTGTCTGTGAAAAGTAGATTTGCCAAGTGTAATTAGAAAATAACTGCATATCAAAATTCTTCTGTTAAGGTAGACTTTTTTAGTGCTAGAAATCACGCTGCTTGGTCTGTTAGATCTGAAGGTATAAATATTCTACAATTAGCAAATAAGAAAGCCTTGGATCTAAGGGAGAATAAAGGGGAGTTGCTTATTTACATACTTATCCTGAACTCTTAGGAGATTATTTATTTTGGATGCTGATTTGGAAGTTTAGATGTGCTTTCCTGGCATGGTTGATTACAATATTGATTAAGTAGGAAAAGATGAGAATAGATGAAGACAAATGTTTGCTTGAAGAAAGAACCACAAAACTTAAAAACTCACCAAATATCTTTTAATAACTATTATATAGTCTTGAATCAGGAAAATAATCTTGTTTTAGTAGATAGATATGGAGATAAATTTATGATAGTATATTCCTTGTGAACTATTGTTGCATATACTTCTTCAGACAAAGCTTTTGTTTTTAATTACTTTGATACTTTGATAATTCTGTGTAGGCAAAATGAATGCTTCTAATTTTAAGTGACCTATTTTTAGAGACAGGGATTCTGTGTTGTCCCGACTGGAGTGTAGTGGTGCAGTCATAGCTCACTGCAGCCTTGAACTCCTGAGCCCAAACGATCCTCCCACCTCAGCCTCCTGAGTAGTTAGGTCTATAGGCATGTGTTCCCACACCCAGCTAATTTCTTTTTTATAGAGATGGGGGTCTCACTATGTTGCCCAGGCTGGTCTTGAACTCCTGGCCTTAAGCAATCCTCCTGCCTCAGCCTCTCAAAGCGGTGGGATTACAGGCATGAGCCACTGTGCCCTTATTCAACTGACTTTTAAAATAGGTACCTTAGACTCCCACCTGAAATAATTTCCTAATTTGAAATTTTATACAAACATTTTAAAAGTAATTTTAAGCACTTTGATGTAGAAATTGCACTAGTTTGTACTTGGATTTCTATAAGTTACAATGGATGTATCTCTCTTGAATTTGTAGATTTGGTAATATCTCATTTATACTATGGCTTATGGAATAGGACTTTTTAAATTTTTTTTTTAACGCCATAGGTAGAAAGAGTACATTAATACTGCAATCTCAACCAGAAATGAGGAGCTTTGTTTGTTTGAATCTAGAACTATAGAATGATAGCTGTTAGGTACTGGCCAGTTTTGAAGAACTTGGAAATTGAAAGATTTTTGTTTTGTTTTGGGGCGGGGGCTTGAGTCAAGGTCTTACTTTGTTGCCCAAGCTGGAGTGTGGTGACATGCTCATGATGATCGGAGGTCACAGCAGGCAGTCCTTTCGCCGTAGCACCTGAGTAGCTGTGACTACAGACAGGTGTGTGGCACCAAACCTGTCTTATTTTTTTATTTCTTTTTGTAGAGATGAGGCTTTCACTATGTTGTTCAGGCTGGACTCAAACTCCTGGACTCAAGTAATCTGCCCACCTTGGCATCCCAAATTTTTCAGGTGGCGGTGCTAGGATTACAGGCATGAGCCAGCACCGCCACCTGAAAAATTTGTATATAAAACAAAAGAATATAAGTCATTTTCTAAGTGTCCATATTTTAGAAACAGTAAAACTAGAAGTCATAAAGCATTCTTTATGTAATTTTCTTTATTTGAGGTACAAAAATATGCACACAATTTAGTTTGGAAATAGTTTTAAAATGTCACTAATATTATGAGGGATTTAAAGATGTGCTAGACTTTTATTATGAAAATGATTTTTTTCACTTTATAAAATATTTACATTTAACAGAATACCCTTTTTTAATGCTTAATTTCAGCCCTTCATTTAAGCTTTTTTCCTTAATGGAGTAAGTAACATCGCAAGAGTAGTAACTGAAAATTAGCTTGTTTACAGAGCTTTTATGTGCCAAACAGTTGTGAATCAAATTGGTAACAATATAAAAAAATTAGTTATGACATAGTCATCCTGCTTTTACTAGTGACAGTATGAGTTCAGGAGGCTATTACTTTGACTTAAGCTCTGGGTGAAATGTTTGTTTTTCAAGAAGCCAAATGGAAAGGACAGAGCTTGTGATATTTCTTACAAAATACTGTAGAACATCTTGAGACAGTTTTCTTTGGTGGCATGTGTTTCTGCCTATATGCCTGACACTCTCAGGATCTGTAAAACTTTCACACATTGAAAGACATTGAAATGAAAGTTTTCCTAGTTATCAAGTTCTTCCCCCCCCTTTTTTTTTTAGTGAGAAAGACTGTATTGGGAGGACAGAAAAGCTCCCATAGTGGGAGGGAACCCGAAGGAGTTGCCCAGGTTCTCCCTTAATATTACTAATTATGTTATTAGATTTCAGAATTATCCAAGAAATAGAAGTCAATCTTTTCAAGTTTATAATACATGGAATATAGCACAAAAACAGGCAATAATACAATTAAACAATTTCACGACAAAATAAAATATCATATAAAAGCTCTTGTGGACCAAACTTAGGATATAAGTAATTAAGAAATGCATTATAGTGTTGCTGTAAGAAGAGCTGAAATAGTATAAATAAGATATATCTGTGTCCCAGGATGCTCACAAGTTGGGGGTGGTTAACACATTCAGAAGACTAGCTAGCCTCCACAGTTTGGTACCATTTGAGATGGAGAAGAGACCTTAGAATCCTTCTCAGATACAGTCTCATTTTATAAATGGGAAAACTACAGTTTTTGTAGTGTATTGACACACTTGGCCTGAGAACAAGGTAACTAGAAAAATTGTATAGCTAGTATATATTTAGTATGTATTTAATGAATTTTTTAGCAACTGCATAAATATTATATGATTGACCGGAACCCTACCAAAATAGGAAATACTCTGAGTATTTTTATTCAGAAGAGGTTGAGAATGAAATGAAAATTTGATGTATTTGGTGGTAAAGTGATTGGAGGTGGGGTTTGTGGTGGGCCATGTTGAGACCCTCATGGAGGAGAGTCAGTTGGATGCAGTTGCTGCAGTTCCAGGGCCTAAGCAAGAAGAGAAGATGACTAAGGTGGTTCAGAAATGTCAGACCTGCTTAACAGTAGCAGGCAGGAAGTTTATGGGGTTTTTTTTGTTTGTTTCTTTACAGAATGTCAAAGAACTCAGTTTTTTTTTTTCTTTACGGAATGGCAAAGAACTCAGATTACTATAAGACAGGAAACAATGCAGAGCGTTATTCACATGGAGCTTGATTTATTATTCTGAGAGCCAGAGTCAGTAATGTCAGTGTGGCATTGACCTTCTGCAACAGGGGGAGAGGGAATAGGAAAGAATAATGAAAAAAGGGAATATAGAGAGAAGAGATGAATATGCTTCAGGTTGTATCTATACAGATGCTTGTCCATTTCTGGTTTAAAGTGTCAGTGTTAGCCGGGTTTGGTGGCTCAGCCTGTAATCCCGTGCTTTGGGAGGCTGAGGTAAGTGGATTGCCTGAGACTGCGGGTTCAAGATCCGCCCGGGCAACTTGTCAAGACCTCATCTCTACAATAAATAAAAAAATTAGCCATGTGTGGTAGCGCATGCCTATAGTTCCAGCTACTTGGAAGGCTAAGGCGGAAGGATCGCTGGAACCCAGGAGGTCGAGGCTGTGGCAGCCGGGAGCGTGCCACTGCACTCCAGTCTGGGCAATGGAGTGAGACTCCAACTCAAAATAAAATCAAGTGTCAGCGTTTAAAGCATTTGTGACAGGATGCTTAGAATGAAAGTAATTTGGTTAAATGCTTATATGGTAATGCCCTCCCATTAAGTAGTTTGTAAATGAAAATTTTAAAAAGACATGTTAGATAAGAATTTTGTTCTAAAATTACTTATTTGTTCAAAAGGTAGACACTGTATGGGACAAAGTTAAAGTTGACTGTAAATGTAACTTCAGTACGGATGGGAATCCTGTTCTGCCTAGAATTCTTAGGACAGCTCTCCAGCCAGTCTTACCAGCGATTGTTCTCAGTAGAATTGTCATCTCTGCCTTCAACTAAATGTAGCTTTTATTTACCTTCTATATCTGTCAGAATTAATATGTTAAGCTAAGCAAGTGCAAAATGAGAGAAAACATAGAATTTTAGGGCTGGAAATCACCATAGAAGTATTTTAATTCCGCCTTTGTGTCCAGTGCCCAAATGGCCTCTATGAAATCACTGTGCCAAGGTTTTGAGAGTGAAAAACAAAATGTCACTTTTCTTTTTTCCTCTAGAGTAAAATTGTGAGAGTACTGAACTTATGGCAGAAGAATAATGTGTTTAAGAGCGAGATTATTCAACCCCTTTTGGATATGGCAGCAGGGATTCCTCCTCCAGTTGTCACACCTGTTTTGGCCAGTACTACTGCTGCCATGAGCAATACTCCGGGTATGTGCTTTAATAGAGATGTGTTGTCTAAATATTCTGCTCATACTTTTCAGATGACAATTCATATAAAAAATAATTGCATAGTCCAGGAGAATTTGTCCAGCATTAGATAGTTGAGAGAAAATGCAATTTTGAGGAGAAAAAGAAAATAATATGTTTTATGTAATTCTTCCTAAAATTTGGAAAGCTGATTTTTAGAAATCTTCAGAAACATCAGTATGAACTTCATAAAATTGGTTGTGCCAGTTAGGTTTTTCCTGATTTAGGCTGTCTGTAACTTCTTAAATTTGCATATAAATCAACTTGACATTATACAGTACTAGGGGAACTTAATACTTCTAAGGACCCCTGAGAAAATTGTTTAATAAAATTATGTTCTTTGAGGCATTACTTGACATTTAAAAACTTTTACCGCATTACCAAAAATTAAATTTGTTTGCATTTTGGTATATACTTAGTTTTTGTTCATGTGTAGACATATATATATATATAATATATATATATATAATATATATATATATGAACAAAAATGCTTTTGTATTATGTATGCTGTATTATATTTACCATTGAAGATTGTATTTTGAGTACTTCCTCGTGTTATTTAATTTTCATCTCTAAAGTAAGAGTTTTAATAGTTGCTGCGTGTTGTAGACTCCTTTAAAGTAGGGTAGTTCCTCCATAGCCACAGTTTTGCTATCCATGGCTTCAATTACCTGTAGTCAATCAGTCTGAAAATATGTGAGTATAGTACCAAGAAGATATGTGAGAGAATTCATTCACATAACTTTTATTATCTTATATTGTTATAATTGTTCTATTCTTAGTTATTTTTGCTAATCTCTTACTTTGTTTTATGAATTAAACTTTATCATAGGTGTATATATATATATGAAAAATTGTAGGGTTCAGGACTGTTTGTGATGTTAGGCATCCACTTGGGGTCTTAGAACATATCCTTCAAGGATAAGTTTAACTAAGCTACTTTAGTTAGTTGAGAACACTACAGCAGGTTCTTTGGTTTTTTTTTTTTTAATCTACCTAATTCTGTAAAGGATTTTAGATTATTTTTTCAAAATGGAGACACTAAAATAACATTTATGTAAATTTGTATATATTTCATAAAAGTAATAAAACAAATCCCTCTGTCTTTTCAAGTTTTATTTATTTACTTCCTTACATATTTATCTGGGGATGTGATGTTCTTTTTTAAGGAACGCCTGTGACACCTGTGACTCCAGCCAATGTAGTCCAAGGCTTACCTGATCCATGGGTATCTCAGATAACAAATACAGATACACTTGCAGCTGTGGCTCAGATCTTACAGAGTCCTCAGGGCCAACAGGTGAGCAGTTTTTCTATTATGTCAAGAATGGTTTAGAATTTATTATGCTTCTAATGTGTGCGAGTTTTTTTATTTGTTTTTGTTTTTTAATATATTGTAGAGCCAGGCTCGGTGGCTCAGCCTGTAATCCCGCGCTTTGGGAGGCTGAGGCGAGTGAATTGCCTGAGCCCGTGGGTTCGAGACCCACCTGGGCAACTTGGCAAGACCTCATCTCCACAATAATTCAAAAATTAGCCGGGCGTGGTAGCGCGCGCCTGTAGTTCCAGCTACTTGGAAGGCTGAGGTGGAAGGATCGCCGGAGCCCAGCAGGTCGAGGCTGCGGTGGCCGGGAGCGGCCGCTGCACTCCAGTCTGGGTGACAGAATGAGACTCCAACTAAAAATATATATATATTAGAGATGACTTCTCGACATGTTGCCAAGCTGGTCCCAAACCCCTGGATTCAGGCAATCCTCTTGCCTCTGCCTACCAAAGTTGCTGGGATTACAGGCATGAGCCACTGTGCCTGGCCTATTTTCCCAATGTGTTGTTTCATAGAGAGTACTACCTAGAGAGTATATATATTTTTAGCTTAATAAAAGTGGGATCACTCTGCATACTTTACCCCATAAGTTTTGCTTTTGTCATAATGCATCACGAACACACTCATGTCATTTGTTTTGTAAAAAATCATTTTATATCAAAATATTGGTTTAGCACATAGTTTGTGCCAAACATCATTAGATGCTATTGCACTCAAGTAACAAGACAGGGTGTTTCCTATCTTGGAGAGGACTTCCTTCTATTTTAGAGAAGACAGACAGTAAAAAAGTGTGACTAAATTATTTTAGTGATATATGACTTTAAAAGGGGTAAATCGATAGATTTGGGGGACAAAGTCAGAATTGGAGAGGGTAGTTAATAGAAAGTATCTTTGAGAAAGTGACATATGAAATGAGACTTGAAATGGAACTAGTCATGGAGGACAGGACAGGAGGATAGGAGCAGAATTGCAAGTATAGCGGTCCTGAGGTGTAGGAGTGGTGTTGGTTTATTTTAAGAAAAGAAAGCAGGCTTCTAGGTAGAGTGTCAGGAGAAGGGAGCTGCACTGCATGTGTGAATTGACTTGAGGGGTGGGGAAGATTGACATCTTTGATATCAGCTTATTCCATTGTATACATATATACTTTTATTGTTCGAGTCTTTTATGTTTCTTAGTTAAACGTTGTAGCTCTTTAAATTCTGCAGATTTATTTCTGTGAATGCATTTGAATAGATTTGAGTTTTATAGCCAATTCCGGTCTAATTTCTCTTAGTTTTCAGTTGGTCTGTGAGCTCACGTCAGAAATGTTTACCTTTTTTGTGTTCTGTACAGTACAGCTTGAGTGCTTTCTGCCTCTGGAAGGTTTAGATTAACTTGGTAAAAAGATCTCCAGAGCTTGGTGTGCTTTGGATTATTTTTTGGTAACATTTTCAAATGCTTTCTTCGTTATTTTTATTTACTTATTTTATCTGTCCTGAATAGACTTTAGTAACAAATATTTATGATTAAAAAGCATCCATTTTGTCAGTTTTTCAGAGTTGTACATAATTTTTTAAAAAAATACTAACTTTGGTATGTGTATCTCATTTTATGTTGTTTTTGCTCTTTTTAGATGTAGATTTACTGTAGCGTATGCCTTTAAAAAACTATTACTATCCTAGTTCTCCCTCATTTTTGCACATTGCTATCTTCTAAATAGCATTTGGTCTCTTTGCTTCTTCTCTTCCCTTTTTGATCAATCATTTTATTTCTCTGTAAGGTTAATCTTTTAAGATTGTCTTATATATCGTAAACATATGTTCAAGAACATGGAGTAATTGCATGTTTTACATAGGATAAAATCCAACTTTGTGGCAAAGTTATTCTCAGTGTAACTTGTCACTTTTTTCCCAATGTTTTTTATTCCTTAGATCATATAGGCACATGGATTTCTCTAAGTTATTGTAAATACTCTCCTGGTTCATGTTACTCCCCTTTTACTTTATCATCTGTTTCTCTACTTGTCTTATGTCTCACCTTTCCTTTTTGATTCACATCAAATTAAACTTTTTTAGTCTATGAAGTCCAGTAATACTCTGCCACTTCATTGGTGCTTATTTTCATTAATTCAACCTTCGACAAACCTTTATTGTTACCTACAATGTTTGGGGCACTGTGCTTTATGCTGTAGTACACAAGATAGCCAAGAAATATTCTCTGGCCTCTGGAAGCCTAAAAATTCATAGGCAAGGATAATTGGGATGCATAAATATAATCTAAGTTAGAAATAGGGATAATGAGAAGAATAAAAGAAAGGATTTGGACATTCAGAACTAGAGGTAATGCTTTGGGTTGAATAATTGGTTCAGGGAAAGTTCTCTTGTGCAGATGATAGTTCATTTGTTTTGTTTTGTTTTGAGTCAGAGTCTCACTCTGTCGCCCAGGCTGGAGTGCAGTGGCATGCTCATAACCACCACAGCCTCCATCTGCTGGGGTCCAGTGATCCTTCTGCCTCAGCCTTTCAAGTAGCTGGAACTATAGGTGCCCACTACCATGCCTGGCTAATTTTTTGATTTATTGTAGAGACGAGGTCTCACCATGTTGCCCAGGTTGGTCTAGAACGTGTGGGCTCAGGCAATCCTTTCACCTTGGCTCCCCAAAGTGCTGGGATTACAGACTTGAGCCACTGCGCCCAGTCAGTTTGTTTTTCAAAGGATGGGTAAGATGCTAAGGATAAATTGGATAGAGAGACAGCCGCAGGTAAAAGATGAATTCCCAGTCTTTCAAACAAAATTGCTCCACCTGCATTTTCATTTCAGTTCATGGAAATGCTATTTTTCCAGTTGCTTAGTTGCATGAGAGTCATTTTTGAGTCCCTTCTTTCTTTCATTCTTCACATATAATGTGTTAAGAATTTTCTACCTTCGGAATATGTTCTGAATCCAACCACTACCCACCACCTCTCTCACTAGCTCCAAGTCAAGCTACAATAATTTCTCACCTGTTTTATTGCAGGAACTTCTTAGGGCTTACATCCTTGCTCTGCTACAGTCTGTTCTCAACACCTCAGGCAGACCGACCTTCTAAATATGTGACTCATGTACCTCTTCTGCACCGAATCCTCCAGTGGCTCCCTGTCTCACACAGAGTAAAAGGCCAAGTCTTTAATAATCACTTCACTAGGCCTTGAATGTTCTCAGTTTGACATGTTCTCTTCCCAGCATTTTTCATCACCAAGTCATAGATTTCTCTGAAGTGGTGATTAAGTATTTCCTTGCTCATATTTTCAAAATATAGCTCATATCTTTGTATTGTATATTCTAAGAATTTTTTTTGAGTTCGTGTCTCACTATGTCACGAAGGCTGGAGTGTAGAGGCACAATCACAGGCTCACCACAGTCTTGACCACTTGGGCTCAAGTGATCCCCCTGCCTTAGCCTTCTGAGTAGCAGGGACTACAGGCATGCACCAACATGCCTGCCTAATTTTTTTATTTTTATTTTTACAGAAATGATGTCTTGTTATGTTGCCCAGGCTGATCTTGAACTCATAGGCTCAAGCGTTCCTCCCACCTCATCCTCCCAAGTGTTAGGATTATAGGCATGAACCACTGCACCTGGATGAATATTAATTATGTTTTGTGACAATATTTTGAAAATAATGCAAGTGTTCTCATTTTAAAAGAAGCCCATTAAAATTTTTTAGTAGATGAAGGGATTGTCTAGAAAAATAGAGTGTCAACAGACAATAATTGATAGAATATGAAGGCAGAGTAGAGAAAAAGTTGCATGCTATGGTAGTTTCGAACCTAAGTTTTACCTAGGTGAAAGAACAATCGTGCCATTGGGAAAAATGGAGATGTCAGAGGAAGACTTAAAATGTATAAAGGAAAAATATGGCATTTCTTTGTCTCTGCCCATTCTCTCTCATTAGTGATGTAGAGGTTTCATGTATTCTTGTATTTATTTGTTCTGGAGCTTCCTGAGTGCAATAACTTAACCATCATATATTTTTATATTTTCCTTGCTATCATGTTGGTGGTTTTGTAGAAGATGTTTAATTGATAGTTAAATGACTGGTATGTTTTCTAATGTTGCTGTTTTAGGTACTCATGAAATTATTTTATTTACTGTTATCTTGCAAGTTATTTGTGCCTTCTCCTACTAGGAGTTGAACTTAGTGATTATAGATGTCTTGGTTATCAGTAGCTTTGCTGTTTTTATTTTTCTCGTGTTTAAAAAATTTTTTTTGTTGTTGTTTTTTGTGTGTGTGTGAAGACGGGGTCTTGCTCTGTTGTTCGGGTTGGTTTCAAACTCCTAGTTTCAAGCAGTCTTTCCGCCTCGGTCCCCCAAGTTGTTGGAATTACAGGCATGAGCCACTGTGCCCGGCCTTTATTTTTCTCTTCTGAACTTTTATCTTTTGGATTTAACTCAGCTTTAGAACTTGATTATCATTTATTTACAGGATGTATGTAAGATTTTATTATCTATGGAATCTCTTAAAGATATTACTGTTGTGTCTGTTTTTTAACGATGTCACTATTCATCATTAATCACTCATTTCCTTAGTTTTAGACTCTGAGGAACAAATTTCTTAGTCACTCTCCTGCTTTCAGGAAATGTGTTCTCCCATGGTAATTCTGAAGGTAGCAAAAGCTGCTACTGTTTTCAGTGCTTGTTCCTTTACAGAATTTAAGCAGATAATTGAAGAGGAGATGACAAGTTATAGTGAAAAAAATCAATCAATAAAAAGTTCTTTATCTGGTTGTCATATGACCACTTTATTTTGTTTAAAGTTCTCTGACTTTCCAGAAGGAAGACAGACGTATTAAGGACTTAAATAAGGACTTAATAAGTTAAGAATGTAAGGACTGTGTTATATATAATTCACACACACACACAAATTTTTGGAATGAACTGTTTTGAGTTAGTATGCACTTTACCTTGCTCTCCAGAGTGTGTAGAATGATTAATTTTATTGACTAAGAGTTTTAGATGAACATTCTTATGGATAAAACCCAACAACAGTTTTGTGATATATATACACCTTGTTCCCTCCAGCTTCAGCAGTTAATACAGACGTTACAGATCCAACAGCAGAAGCCACAGCCTTCCATTCTGCAGGCCCTGGATGCCGGTCTGGTGGTTCAGTTGCAGGCGCTTACGGCCCAGCTTACAGCTGCAGCTGCAGCAGCCAACACTCTTACTCCCTTAGAGCAGGGAGTCTCTTTCAACAAGGTAGAAATTATAATATCAAATCTGTTCTAAATGAATTATTAAATTTTATGCACTGTCACGTGAATTCTAGTTCTGTAAATACATTGTATCAAAGATTGTTTTCATATCCACTATCCTTTATTAGACATTGTAAATTTTACCAAAGATTCTCTCTTCTGAAAGAATTTAAGTGATTTTAAAACATTTCTCTTGATAACATTTTAAATGTTTTCTTTTAACTGATAACTGTTTCTTTTAAAGATAACTCGTGAGTAAAATCTTGTGTTCTCCATTGAGGCAAATGATTATTTTCTGAAATTGTCTAATTCCTCCCTCCCTCCCTCCCTCCCTCCTTCCCTCCCTTCCTTCCTTCCTTTATTGAGTTGGAAGTTTACTCTGTCACCCAGGCTGGAGTGCAATGGCATGCTCACAGCCACTGCAGCCTCAACTTGCTAGGCTCAGGCGATCCTTCCACCTCAGCCTTCTAAGTAGCTAGAACTACTACAGTCATGCACCACTACACCAGCTGTTTTTTGGATTTATTGTAGAGATGAGGTCTTGCCAAGTTGCTAGGCTGATCTTGGACTCTTGGACTCAGGCAATCCTCTCGCCTCTGCTCCCGAAGTGCTGGGATCAGGCATGAGCCACCATGCCCTGGCACTTGTCTAATTTCTTTTATGAATGTCACCATTTTATTAATTGTGATAGTGTATGTTCTATAATTTTAACCTGCTAATATTAAAATTGTTCAATATGTGAAAATTCATAGGAAAACTTCTCTACAATTTGTCACTATATATAATGTAAAGATAAGTTGGGGCCTAACTATAAAGGGAGTGTTTTTAAAATTATAAGCCTTTAAAAATAATAAAAACTTAAGTCTTTGATTTATAATTTTTTGTGTGATATTCTTAATTATGAGAATATCATATACTTAGAGGTAGTATCCATATTTTTTGTTTCTACTACCATTATTTTTTAAGGAAAATAAATATTGATTTTTTGGATTTATTACTTAGACTTTTTGATCAGCCAATTCCAAGTCTAACTCTAGAATGCAAGACCCCATAGAAAGCCCCTTTAACTTGAGCATTCAGAATAGTGGAGCATTCTAAGATAAGTACGGTAGACCTAGACCCCATTGATTGTGGTCCTAGATGTTTCAGCAAGCTGTGATTCCGTGGGAAAGTCACTTAATTATTTTAATCCTTAGTTTTTTCTTCTGTAAAATTAGAGTATTAGTGTTTATCCTTTCTATAGCATAATTTGTTTTGTGATATAAAATAACATATAGCAAAGGATCTTAAAAAATAGATCCACTCAAATAAAATGCTTAACTCTTTAATAGTATAATATAAAATGATATAAAACATTAACTGATAGATAAAAGTTAATGAGATGTCGTTGACATTTAAAATAGCATTTGTAACTTACATTTGTGTGAAACACTTTTTGTCTCTTTCTCTTCCCTTTCCCCCAGAAGTTGATGGATAGGTTTGATTTTGGAGAAGATTCTGAGCATAATGAAGAGCCCAAAAAGGAAATCCCAACTTCTCAACTGTAAGAATTATTATTATTGTTTTTGTGTAGCCATCATTTTAAATATTGGATGAGATGTTGCCATCTGAACTACTAAGTATATTTTGAATAAATTGGGATTATTGTATCAAGGTGTTGAGCTTTAACATTATAGAAAGGTGGTAGAGATGCTGTCTCGTAGCCTCTCTATATTATTTTGACTCCCAGATCTTTGCAAATGTTGGGGTATATCAAAGTTCTCCATAGGAAAATTGGTAAATCTAGTTGTGATATTTTCTGTATCTCTGTTAGGCTTTAAATTATTTAACTCAATTGTAAGAATGTTTGCACTGCTAGAAACAAAGCTGACTTCTAGTGCCACACACCCCTTTTAGGAAGTGTACCAAATTCTGGGACTGTATCAAGCTAATCAGAAGTAAGACTTGAGATTATAAGGGATTTTATTTTTTAGAGAAATGTATTGTATGTTTTTATTTATATTGGTGCTTTAAAAAAAAAAACAGTTCTGCAGAGCACTGTTCTGTGCTGGTATGTGAAAGAACTAGTAAGAGGAGGACATTGGAGGGGGCGAGGTGGAAGTTGGGAAAATGGAAGGAGGAAGATGAATGGTGGAAGTCTCTGGGACTCTTGTTTCAGATTCCTTTTATATGTTGGAGTGATCTGTAGAAACAATTATAGAATATATTAAATACAAATACATCATTTTGGTAGTGATTCTCCTTGACAATAGTAAGGACTAGTATTTTAGACAGTGAACTGTGAAGTTGGTAGAAGCATTTGAGATCACATATATCAATGTCTTAAACAATGTAAGAATCTCCTTTACCAGTCCTGTAGAGTCGTGTATCCAATGTTTTCATGCATTCTGTAATGAGTTAAGTACTTATTATTGTGTGTTCTTTTATTGAACTGAACCCTGTTTCCTTTATTTTCTGCACACTGATGCAAGTTTTGTTTTCTGAAGCAAGGAAACACATTTATTCCGTTATCTTTTGAGACACAGGTTTTCAGTATTTGAAGATAGGTATCATTCTTCCCCTTAGGTTTATTTGCTCCAATGAAGTACACTTTTTCCAACTGTTTCAAGACTTCTCACCATCCTGCTTGCCCCTTTTAGGATGCCCTCTTTTTTAATTCATATCTTACCTTGTGGCACCCAGAGTTCAGAGTGTATTCTAGGTGTGAATTTCCCAAAGTATAGTTATGTTATTATTTCCTCTTATCTAAACACTGTCTGTTCCTGTTTACATGCCTAATAATGTGTATATTTTTTAAAGGAAGCATATTACTTTTATAAAGTTTATAGTCAATTATAATTTTAGATTTTGCACATACTAATTAATAAAACATTTTTCTTACAATTTCATAGTAAAAGGAGTCTAAAGTGACAATTTTACATACTTTAAACTTTTTGTGTTTTATTGAGATCTTCTTAAATGCTCTAATAAAAAGCACTAAGTTATATATGTTTAATATCATGAGTCAATAATATCAAATTTTCAATAGCATCTCTAACATGTTATCCATCTATTGACATACTATTGAAGAATATATTTCTCTTTTAATGGATTAATGTTCTGAAGTATTCTGCTTTTTGTGTTAAAGTTCCAAAAGTAAACATTCTAGTAGAGTACATTTTATTGAATGGCATTTCTTGTTTTCTTTGAGTACTAATTTTCATATTGTTTTAGTAGGTTTTAAAATATATTTCCACCTGTTTTTCCTTTTAGTTCTCATGTTTCAGAATCTGTGAACAATTCCATTTTTCATCAGATTGCTGAACAACTACAGCAGCAAAATCTGGAACATCTCAGACAGCAGCTTCTGGAACAGCAGCAGCCTCAAAAGGTTTATAACCCCATCTTGTGGTCTTTGGAGTTATTGCTATTTATATTCTGTAAATTGGTATTTTTGTGGGGAGACTTTTTTTTTTCCTGTTTAGCTTTTACCAGCCACTATTTATTTCCTTCCAAAGTATGGTGTGGTTATAGTTCTTCAACTATTTATTACTAGGAAGATGAGTCTTTTAAGGATCTTTATGTTTTTTCTGTAATCTAAATGTGTTCTGGCAACTTACGAATCCACATTGTGGAAATTAACTTACTATACTAGAAGTAGAGACAGAGGTTGGGTTTCAAAATTACCACATAAACTTCGTGTTTTTCTCTCTATTCTGTTCTCTGTCATGCAAGGTGTTGATAATTGTGTTATTGGAGGTGATGATGACAAAATAGGTCACTATTTTTAATAAAAACTTAGTTGCTCTTACCATGTGGCAGGAGCTTTATTAGACACATATCCTTATGAGACAGACTTGACTTCTATTTTACTTCTGAGGAAGTTAAAGCTTGGCGAGATTAAATATCTAATGCAGAATTATACAGCTAATATTATATATGCTCTGACTTAAGACACACTGTTATTTTATGTATAGCTAAGAATTTTAAAACACTTCTGACTCTGAAGTGTAACATCCTTTTGAGTTGTACGAATCTTATAAATTTTGGAGATCTTAACATGTGACAAAATGTTGCATCTTAAAATTGGTAAAATTTGTCAGATTGTGGAGCCATGATTAAATTCATTACAAACCCTCTTTCTGCTTAATATGAGAAATACTTACAGATGTAAATTGTTTAGAATAAGAGTATTAGAACCACCACTCCATACTTCTTCCTTATATTAAAAACATGCTGGCATTAATGAATTTCACACAGTACCACAAACATTTTTAAAAGTATGAGCAGTGCATTTTTAGATAAGAGCACATGCTAAGATGAACAGAAAGAGGTTATTTGAGGTTCTGGCTTCAAGTAATATCTTCTCTGATAGAGCATGTGTGTCTGTATGAACAACCAGGCAGAATGCTTTAGTTTCTCTGATAGAGATCCAAATGAAGGCCTATGGGAGTATGGAGGAGATGCAGATGGGAGTGGATAGCATATTTGGAGACACACAGAGTCTGAACTTGTCCTAATGTGAATAGTAGATATAAAATGAATATTAATAATATTTGTTGGGTTGGAACTCATAGCTAGAATTATGCAAACAGAATTTCATACCTTGTTTTGAGGAAATAATTCTAATAGAAGTGATCGAAGTAGTGAGGTGATCAGTATTTTATGTCAGGCAAATAATTCTGTCTGAAAATTCAGGAATTTGAAGATAGGACACCGTGAAGAACATTTGGATATTCTTGAAAGAAAAACACAAGATGTAACTCAGAGAAGGGAAATAGGCTTTCTTTGATAGAATAATCAAAATCACAGCATTGTAACAGAGGTAGTAGTGATGGAAGAGTTGATCCAGACAACAGGTTTATTCAGTTAATGTGACACTTTTTGAATTGCCTTACAGTTTCGTGTCAGAAAGTTTAGCAGAAGCACTAAAATCAGTAGTAATCTTGACTAGTTTGTAATACCATGTTACTGAAGTCAGTTACTAGAAACTTGAGAGAGAGAAAGTCTGTCTTAAGAATGTCACCTACCAAAAAGAAAGAAAGAAAGCAAACTCTGGGCTTATTTAACTGTTCTGTATGTTAGTTCAGAAATTTCACAGCATATGGTAATAAGATCCCTTTGAAAGCAAAATTTCTTAAAAGCTTCATTGTTCAAAAGTGAGTCTGAAGAAGAAAAGGCAGTGGTGAAGAAAAAACTACAGCTGTTTTTTAATTTATAAGGTGGACAGTGAGTGCAAAATCTATGACAAATTAGAATGGAAAGTATATTAACAGTGTAACAATTAAACTTAATAAATTGTGTAATTGGTTCTACCGAACCAACATCCTTAATGTACTTAAGTTAGGGTGAAATATACAGAAAAATTAGGCACCTTTGTTTACTAGTGAACTCAATATGGAATTGCCTAAAGGTTACAGTATCTTAGATACAGGAATAGGAATTATAGGCCACCATACTCGTTGGAGCACTAACTAAACCTGAGATAGTGTCAAGGCTTAGTCTGCATAGAAATAGAAAACCAGTGAAAAACTAGAGTACTTTTCCAGAGAACACTGGCCAGAACTGTGCATCTAATGGTAACTGTAAGATAATAGAGTAAAATTTTAGTTTGATTTTTTTAAAGTGTGTTTTCTCTTTGTTCTTCATAAGATCCTTAATGTTAGGAAATAATCCTTTCAAATAAGTAAAACTGCTCAAAAAAGAAACTCAAACTAAAATTGATTGGAATGGATCCTGATGGTTACACCAAGGGTTAACACATTGAATAGTTAATTAAGAGTGGAAAATAAGTGAGGGGGGATAGATAGGGAGCTTAGGTGAATGTCGAAGTAAGAAATAGATGTGTGAAGAATATATGAGCACTGAATTAAGATCAAATAAGAAGGCAGGATGAAGTCGAATTCTGTTGTCAGTTGTACCATTTTCAAGACTTAAGCCAAGATTATGTTTAAAACAAGACTGTGTTAAAAAATTTGTTTGATTTGCTATGGAAGAGTATGCTTATTTACTAACTTTTGGTCTATATTGTAGTATAGGACACGCCTTTAGCTAATAGAAGACTGCTGTCTCTTCTAACTTAAGCTTTAATTTATTTCTAAACCTTGAAAATATTACTTTTCTTGGTGAACCTGTTCCTTTATAAATTAAGAGTCTTGGAACTGTTCTTTGATGTTCTTCTTGGCACTTAATTTTTGCACTGTGTTCTTTACTTCCAGTTTAATTAAATGTCATTACTCATAAGAGTAGTACATTTTAAACTTTCTTGTAAACAAATCACTATTCTCATTGGTTTGATGTGATTCAAACGTGACAGAAGTCCTGATCATGCTTTGACATTCTTCTATTTTAAAGATACATAAAATATTTTGTTTAAACATTTTATTTAAATGTATTTCAAGAATACTGAGTATGCTCAAAATAGCAACTGTGCTATCATTTTTGTTATTTTCTTATAGAATAAAATGAAAAACATAGATTTCAAATTGTAGCCAAGATAAGTTCACTTCCATAAAAGAACATTTTATAATTGAAATAAACTATGCTCAGAGCTCTTAGTTTGGAAAAACCATATGTACTATGGTGATTTAAATTCAATACTTCCTAAGGTCAGTAAACTGTTGCCTTTTGATAGATAAGGACACTAACTACCTAGCAATTTCTGGAATAGAGCTTCTAAAATCCTGCTTTAATATCCGGTTGAACATCACCACAATAACTAAAATCTAAGTTAACTGATAGCTGTGTTCTTTTGTTTAGTGCCACAAAATCAGTGACTTTTATACTGGCATTTGAACTTTGTTTTGCCTTTATACAAGTATACGGTGTGACTAATTTTTTTTTTGAGTTGGAGTCTCACTCTGTCTCCCAGACTGGAGTGCAGTGGCCACTCCCAGCCACCGCAGCCTCGACCTGCTGGGCTCCGGCGATCCTTCTGCCTCAGCCTTCCAAGTAGCCGGAATTACAGGCAACGCGCTACCATGCCCAGCTGATTTTTGATTTATTGTAGAGATGATATCTTGCTAAGTTGCCCGGGCGGGTCTCGAACCCGCGGGCTCAGGCAGTTCACTCATCTCAGCCTCCCAAGGTGCAGGATTACAGACTGAGCCACTGAGCCCAGCTGTGACTAATTTTTAATGGAAAATATTGTATTGGATTTTTCATTTATACCATTTTATTAATGCTAACTATCAGTGTGAATTCATTTAACTTAATGACATTATGTATTATTCAGTATAAAATCCTTTATCAAACTTTTATATTTGCCACCATTAAAATTTTTGAAAACCTGTTTGATTTAACTATTTTAATATTATAATCCCCTCCTTTTATGGAGTTATTTCCTGCTTTTAAGTAAACTTGAATTTATACAAAAGTGCAGTTTCAAGATTGATCGCTTTATAAATGATTTAACAGAATTTTTTGATATATTGAGCTCCTTTTAAAATATATAATTGTGTTGTTTGCCATGTTTAAATTTTCGTTTGTAATAAAATTATCTTCCAAGGCCACTCCTCAGGATAGTCAGGAAGGAACGTTTGGGTCAGAACATTCAGCATCACCATCACAAGGGAGCAGTCAACAGCATTTTCTTGAACCTGAAGTCAATTTGGATGATTCCATAGATATTCAGCAACAGGTAAAAGTAAATGCTTTTCTAGGTCATTAATTTCTAACGTTAAAGAAAACA
This sequence comes from Cephalopachus bancanus, assembly GCA_027257055.1. NCBI lineage: Eukaryota > Metazoa > Chordata > Mammalia > Primates > Tarsiidae > Cephalopachus > Cephalopachus bancanus. The sequence goes on from JAPVLO010000033.1 coordinate 461,861, forward strand.
TGAAATGTTATATAATAGCAATGTCCCATATTTGAGCTCTGCTCTATAACTGTTTTACATGTTAGTCATTAGTGCTACTATTGTGAATATTTTTAAAGGTAGAATTGTCAATATATAACTGATTCCCAACCAGCCTTCTTGTTTTTCTGTTGTTTTTTGACTTTCAAGGATATGGATATAGATGAAGGGCAAGATGGAGTGGAGGAGGAGATCTTTGAACAAGAAGCTAAGAAAGTGGCTGTTCGCTCAAGATCAAGAACCCATTCACGATCTCGCTCAAGGTTCTAAAACAATTTTTACCAATAGCTGTGTGTGAATTTTTAAAATGTTTTCTTTATTTCTTAGCATCGAGATTAAAGGAAATATTTTTCTTGGAATAGCATTTTTAAAATATTCTCTCAGAAAAAAACTGTTCAGAATTTTGTAAACAGAATATCATTCAGTTTTTAATTAAATATATCTGTGGCCATTTATTTGAGTAATTTACATGAGTATCAGCCATATCATGATACCGGGATTTTGGATTATAGTTGATTTTAGTTAATATTATAATGACAGTTTAGGATGTTATTGCCTCTGAACAACAATTAAAGCAAGCTATATTCCTTGGATTTCACTGCATCTTATAATTATATCAAAAATGCTCATAAAGACAAAACCACAAAAATGATTTTCATAAATATTAACATTGATACATCTTAATAAGTACATCTTATAAATGATTTTCTTCATGAGCGTAACTTAATGTTATCAGTCTTTAACATTTTTATACTCTGTTTTTTGCTCTCAAATGCTCCTGAACAGTGAATGGTGGCAGGAGGACAGTATCTTTGGTGACTTTTTTCAGTCATTTCTTGCTCTTGTCACAAAGTTCTTTACATTTGTCTCTTGCAAATGAGATACTGTCAGTTCAACTTTCTCTGAACCCACCTAATGTCAATGAATTATCTTTCTGGAACACTGTGGAGTTAGTGCCAAAAACTTCTTTATTTGTGTTAGCAACACCTATTAAGCGTTTTGAAGAGTGCTCACTGGCATATGGTTGAAAGGAAAATAAGAAACAGTGTTTCAGTATCACCTTTTATTATACTGTCAAGCACCATAAAACTTTATAAGTCGAAAAGGACTGAGCCAAATTATGTAGTAGCTTAATGCTTTGTGAGAAAAATGTTATGTCTTTGTCACTTAAATGCTCTTTCTGTTTTCTTTGGGTTTTCATTCTTGTACTTTACTCATGTTGGAAAAATGAATTAGCATACCTTAAAAAAAAGTGAGGCCTTTTCTAGAATCTCATCCTCCCTTTCTTTCTCTTGATTGTGAATAATCTGCCAGACTCAGAATCATTACAAACAAACAGTTATGACTAATGTGGACCTAAGTAATATAGAAATTTGAGTAAAATGCATGTTTGATGCTTGATATTTCTGTAAAATACTGCTAAGAAGTAGCTAAATATAAAACAGCCCTTTTTTGTGTTTTATTTTTTCCCCCGTCACATAGAAGTGACAGATTTGAAAGAAGGATAACATTGTCATTAGAAGTAAAGTGAAATTCTTTTATAGGTCACCAAGAAAACGAAGATCCAGGTCTCGGTCTGGTTCTCGAAAGCGTAAACACCGAAAGCGATCACGATCCCGCTCAAGAGAAAGAAAGAGAAAATCATCACGTTCATATTCAAGTGAAAGGAGAGCCAGAGAAAGGGAGAAAGAACGACAGAAAAAGGGATTACCTCCAATTAGATCTAAAACATTAAGTGGTGAGTAACATACTTCAGAGTTTTATTTTCAGTAAATACTTTTAAAATAGTTATCTGCTACAAAATCTCTCAACCAAGTCTTATTTTCAGACTAAGAAGTTGAGAAGTGATTTGGTAAATGAGTAATTTTGTACTTAGTTTTTGTAGCATGATGGAAAAAAAAAGAAAAATGAAGAGCAATTTCTATTCAACTACTGAAGTCATTGAAAGTTGACCTTTTCTTTAATGCAGGTTAGAAAATATGTTGTGACTAATGATGTGTAAAATAGGCTAGATTCTAGTATCTATAGCATAGATATCATGACTTCTATCCAGAGAATCCTAATCAGTTATGACCACCAGGTCTGTAAAAGCAATTATTATATGAAGCATACACTTTGCTATAATTTTTAAAGGAAATCATAAACTGAATGAGACAGTACTAGAGAAATTCCTACTGTACAGACTTTTTCTACCTTTACATATTAGTGTATTGTGTGTGATTGGAACAGATTTGTTAGTCGTGAAGTTTGTTTTAGGAACAGGCTAGGGGAGGGTTCACATGGTAGGAAGATAAGTTGTAATTAGTGCCAAATACTGGCTTGGGGGTTTTTGATCGGTTATGACTGAAGATGAACTAATAGATTATAGATGGGCAGAGTAGTACATAAAATGGAGCAGATTGTCATTCTTTCCTGAGAGCTAAATGATCATATTACCTAATTTCTGAAGGTTTTAAAATAAATTTTTTCTGCTAGGGAGATAGATAAATAATTGCTATATTAAACTGCTAGAGGATCTTAGAAACCCAGGCCTATAATCAGAGACAACAGCCACCTTCTTACTAGGTTTTGGCAATTTAAGTAGGAGTTGGCTGTTTTACTAGAATCTGGTTATGAGAGCTAGTAGCGTTAATTTAATAATACTGATATTCTTAACTCTGTACGTTTCTGTTCATTCCTTGGGGTGAGGTACTAAATGTAAATATTTTAATGCTGGTTGCTGATAAATAATCAGCCAGAGGTCTAATCACAAAATCTCTACTGTACCTTCTTGCATGATTACCATTAGGGCATTCAGAACCATCAATTTATTCACCTGTATAAAGGTAGAGCTATTATGTAGAGTTTCTTTCACTTATTTCCTCACCTAACTTAGACCATTGATGACATTATTTACATAGCTTTGACTGTGGAATTTATGTTTTATATCTGTTTTATGTTCATGGGTAAAACCCATGGAAAAAGGACAAGTCAGAAAAAAGTACAGAGGCAGATACAGGCATACTTCATTTTATTGCCCAGATAACTGTTTTCTTTATAAATAGAAGATTTTTGACCACTCTTCATCGAGCAAGTCTGTTGACGCCATTTTCCCAATAATATACACCCAATTTGTATCTCTCTGTCAGCATTTTAAAGCATAAAGTGTTTCTTAAAATTAAGCTATGTACATTGCCTTTTTAGACATAATGCTTTTGCACACTTAATAGATTACAGTATAGTGTAAACATAACTTTTATATGTACAAAGAAACCAAAACATTTTTGTGACTCACTTCATTACAGTATTTGTTTTATTATGGTGGTCTGGAACTGAACCTGTAGTGTCTCTGTGGTATGCCTGTGCCATGAAAGCTGCATCTCTTGTTTACTTCATAACTCTGCCCAGAAACAATATCAACTTCCTGTGATCTATATTCTTTCTCAACACATTTTAAGCACATGTGGTAGTCTTTTTATACTGTTGTTCCTTAGCATGCATTTTTAGAACATAAGGTTCTTTATGAGGAAGGATAATTGCTTTCTGGAAAAAATAAGGAGTTCGCTATAGGAAACATTTGCAGAGAGATAACATTGGAAGAGACAGGGAACATGGAACAGGATTCAGGGAGATGAAGGCAGCTGGGATGTGCAGGACAGTGATGAGGAAGATGGAGTTATTCAGCAGAAGAGTTTCAGAACTGAGCTGTCCACATTCACATTATAGGGAATTGTAAATATATTACATTACTTGATAAAAGGGACTTTGCAGGCCCTATTAAGTTTAGGATTTTGAGATGAGGAGATGAACTTGGATCATCCAGAAGGCCCAATTTAGACACAGGGGAGGTAAGAAAGAGGGTCAGAGAGAAAAGATGATGTGATGATGAACGGGGAGAAAGATGGGAAATGCTGTGCTGTTGGCTTTGAGAATGGAGGGTGGGTCATGAGCTGAGGAATGCAGGCGGCATGTAGAAGCTAGCAAAGCCAAGGAATTAGATTTTGCCCCAGGCCCTCTAGAAAGAATGCAGCACTGGCGAGGTATAGGGCTTAAGTCTGTAATCTCAGCAATTTGGGAGGTTGAGGCAACAGAATTACCTGAGCCCATGGGTTCAAGACCATCCTGGGCAACATGGTGAGACCTTGTTTCTACAATAAATCAAAAAATTAGCCAGGCGTGGTAGTGTACACCTGTAGTTGCGACTACTTGGAAGGCTGAGGCGTAAGGATCGCCGGAGCCCAGCAGGTTGACTTTGGGTTGGCTGTGAGTGTGCCACTGCACTCCAGCCTGGGCAATGGAGTGAGACTCTGACTCAAAAAACAAACAAACAAAAACAGGATGCAGCACTGCTGACCCATTGTAGACCTCCAGAACTGTAAGAGAATAAATTTGTTTTATTCTAAGTTTGTGTTGTTAACTTTGTGTTACTTTGTTATAGCAGAAGTAAAAAACTAATACAGTGCCCCTGGAGACTTACCATTAAGTTGTGTATGTATAGAGTTAGACTATAAGACTAAGAACAATTGGTACGGAAAGAACAATGACCAGGATCTGTGTTAGCTAAATGATTCCTAAAACTTATACAGGTTTGGAAGATGTAAGAATTCTGACTAGCAGAGTGGAGAGACCTGGTTCCAAACCTAGGGCACTCAGTAATGATCTTGCCGAGGACTGCATCTTAGTGTGGAGCTAAATTAGCCATAGAGTAAAACTGCCCTATACCTGTCATGTTATAGGTAAAAGTCAAAAAGCTAGAAATTTGTTTTGTAAAATGACATTGACATAAAGTCAAATGGAATATATTGAAACTCTGCAAATGAATCAGCTATAAACATTTTAAAAATATCTTCAGTAAAAGGTGTTCATGGAGGCATGAATGGTACAGCTAAAGATAGGACAATATATCTGTTTAACATTTGTTATGTTAAAGAGAAGTGGCTTTCAACAGTTAAATATATCCTTGTCTTTAATGATGAGAAATTAAGGAATTCTCATTCAGCCATTCTCTCTCTGTATCTTTATGCAAAGGATTGTTTTCTTAAGGATAAAATATTGTTTTCAGATTTATCTCTTGGGTAGGGAGGGTGTCACACCCACTGTATCATTCCAGTACAGATACTTAAAAGGTGCACAGGTTGGATTGCAATGAGAAGTCGTCTTGATACTTTATTGCACATTAGAATCACCTAGGGAATTTTGCTACTCCCAGTTCCCAGTCTTTTGTCCTCCTTACCATTCATCATCTCTACCACTCATTATCTCTTAGAGTGAGTGAGTCCCTGGTGGCCACAAATGGTTGAAGTGTGCAGCCAAGCTGAGAATAGTGCCATGCAAGTAGTTTCCTTGGCAGAGATGTAAATGAATACCTAAGATTTTAGTTGATTTTAAACAGGTGCAAGTGTTCATTAGTAAGCATTTTAAATATGCTATCTTAAATCTCTTACTGTTATTACTACTTTTTCCTCAGCTGCTTTTGAAAGAAGTAACTTCCACATGTTTTAACTTATTTGTCTCTTATGTCTTGACAGTATGTAGTACTACTCTCTGGGTTGGTCAAGTGGACAAGAAGGCAACACAGCAAGATTTAACCAATCTGTTTGAAGAATTTGGACAAATTGAATCCATTAATGTAAGTGTCAGTTCTTAATAATTTAAGGTTAAAAAAATAGAATCACTTCTTTTCCTAATTAGCCCGGTAGTACTGACCTTTAATAATGCACATCTTTACAAGGATTGTTTTACTTTGATTACTTCTGTTTATTTTGGTGCTCTTTCTCTCTTATTTTTTTTACCTTAAGTAGAGGTCTTACAAAATATACTTGAGAATTTTATGTAATATAGTGCACTTGATTCCTAAAATCATCAGATGTTTGAGGTAGCAGGACTAGTATGTGCAATCTAGTTTAATTCTTTTTTTTTAAAGTGTATATAAGGAAACAGAGTCCCACAGAACTGTAATCATTTGCACATGAGCACATAGGAGGTATTAGAGACACAATGGGGCATGGGATCTTTTGTCTGTGTTTTCTTTTCTTGCTCTCACTCTGTTGCACTCTCTTGCTTTCTTTCTTATCAAACAAAGCAAATGGTAGACAGGGAAAGCCGTTATGGTAGAGAATCACTAGTAACTTGACCATAACTTCCACCCCTCAATTTGATTCTTCACCGGTGATGTGCCACCTCGTCTCCTTGTTTTGTGTGTTTTATTTTCCCTGGGAGTCAGACATCCTTAATTAGCCATTTTAATTGTTCTTACACTTACAAATCATTTGCTTTCCATGTGTCCTCCCATTACGTAAATTGCAAAGAGTGAAATAAAACTAAGTAATGAAATGTTTTATAGTCATGTTTGAGGAAAATAATTCACTAGGCTTCTGTTTTTCTGTCTATTGTACCATTTACCAGAAAATTGCCCAGTTTTCTAATCTTAATTCCCAGTATTTCTTAAATGGCTAAACTTGACTTTTCTATATTAATAACAGCACTCTTCATTTGAATTGAGTTTAATCATTGTGTATTTTACTTTCACTTATGTATTATCTCTTTGGAGCCTCAAAATAATCTGGTTAAGTAATTCAAATATTGTTCTTTTCTTATTGAGGAAACAGTGATTTGGTTGAGTTTCACAGGTAATAAACAGATGATTGGTTGACTATTTCAACTTAGTTATTTTAATTTTGTTTCTATACCACAGTAGTGCCATAGACTTCTCTTGGTCTATTATCTTTTAAAATTTCACCTGTCAGAACATGGCAATCTTCAGAGTCTGTCATCATATAACTTCTCTGAATCTTTGTTTGATTTTCCCCTACCCTTAAGCTAGTGTTTTTCAGCCCCAGCTGCATATCAGAAGTATGTTATGACATTTGAAAAATTAGGGTTGCCTGTGCTCAATATCTTTAAATTCTTAGTGAAGTTCCACTGCTACACAGGTGATTCTGATGCACAACAGGACTCATTGCTCTGAGCAGACCCTGTTTCCAAGAAGCATTTTGAATTTTCTTGTTTATCTTATATGTAGTCTTTCTTGCCTCACAGTCCATTGGGCATCTGTTTACTTTATCCTCTTCCTCTAGGGTGTGACTTTTTGAGAGCACAGTACTTATAAAAAGCACTGAGTCATGTTGTGAATTGAAGTGAACTGAATGGCTGGTGATAAAATCTAGGATGTTAAAAGTTGTTGGAATATTAATAACCCATTCATTTAATTTTGGGGAATTTGGAAACAGAAAAGTCCATTAGACTTGGCATTTAGTAGGTCACTGGTGGTCTGTAAGAGAATATTTTCAGTGGGTGGGTGAGGAGTTGGAGCTATTTTTTTTTTTTTTGAGTTGGAGTCTCACTCTGTCGCCCAGACTGGAGTCTCACTCTGTCACCCAGACTGGAGTACAGTGGCCGCTCCCGGCCACCGCAGCCTCGCCTGCTGGGCTCCGGTGATCGCCTCGCCTGCTGGGCTCCGGTGATCCTTCCGCCTCAGCCTTCCGAGTAGCTGGAATTACAGGCATGTGCTGCCACGCCCGGCTGATTTTTTGATTTATTGTAGAGATGAGGTCTCACTGCCCAGGTGGGTCTCGAACCCGCGGGCTCAGGCAATCCACTCACCTCAGCCTCCCAAAGGCGCGGGATTACAGGCTGAGCCACCGAGCCCGGCGAGTTGGAACTATTTTGCAAGTGACAAAGAAAAATGTCAGGATTTAGGTAGACTTCTCTTTTAGGAAGTTTGGTATTAAAGAGACAGTAGCTTGCAGTGTTAGCAAGGCTGAGGGAAAGGTTTTTTTTTTTAAATATAGCTTATTGGTATGAAGTAATAATAGAATGATAGAATACCTTTGTAGTCTCTCAAAAAAGAAGCTGAAATGCTGTGCATAGTTTTCTGAAGAAGTACATTAAAGATAACTTTATGATCTGGTAGTTCTGGAATAACAGTACATTATAAACCAGTTTCCAATCTTTACCCTGAGCCTGTTTTCTTCTTCATTTTACAACCTTTGTCCAGAAGCACTTGAACAAAGTAAAGTTTTATAAAACTGAAAAGTTTTAGTCTTAACATCAATTGTTATAGAATGTAGATTTTATATTAAGGATAGGATACTTCCCAAAACAAAAACTCTACTTATGTTACTCAATACAACATTTTATAAAATTTTAAATATACTAGGAATAAATTATTTGCCTTCAAAATTTTGGCCATACCCTTTCATCTGGTTATACTTTGTATATAGAGTTATACTTTTGTTTTTAATAGTTCTTTATTTTGTAATTTTGGGTTTTTTTGAGTTGGAGTCTTACTCTGTCACCCAGACTGGAGTGCAGTGGCCACTCCCGGCCACCACAGCCTTGACATGCTGGGCTCCAGCTATTCTTCCGCCTCAGCCTTCCAAGTGGCTGGAACTATAGGCGCGTGCCACCACGCCCAGCTAATTTTTTGGTTTATTGTAGGGATGAGGTCTCGCCAAGTTGCCCAGGCGGGTCTCGAACCCGCGGGCTCAGGCAGTCCACTCACCTCAGCCTCCCAAAGCACGGGATTACAGGCTATTTTGTATTTTTAAAAGTTGCCATGTTCTACATAAGATTTCACATGTCGTGACTCAGAATTGGTTTACCCAGTTGGGGTTTAGAATACGAAATGTGAAACCTTATAATTGTATCCTGAATTTTGAGCTTTTTTTAAACTGAGTTATTAATTATACCAATAAACAGCTGAAGGAAGAAGGGGGAAGACAATTTAGTACTCTATCAAAATTGAATTGGAGTATTAGTCAATAGTTAATGTTCTGTTTCATTAAGACCATAAAATGCCAGAATGACTTTCTGTCTTTATGCCCTTTCTTTAAAGGAGAAAAAAAGTATTTATTTTATTTTTTAAATAGATGATTCCTCCCAGGGGCTGTGCTTATGTCTGTATGGTTCATCGACAAGATGCATTTCGAGCTCTTCAGAAACTCAGTTCTGGATCGTATAAAATTGGGTCCAAGGTCATTAAGGTGAGATTTTGTGGGGGGAGGGTGGCAATTTTTTAATGACTATTATGTTATAGTCTAAGTTTTCCATAGGAAAGGGTCACCTGCTCTTGTTCTGTTGGAGTGTTAGAATGTTTCTGTATTCATCTTCTTTTTAAACATACGGACAAGCGTCATCAGAAACTTGTTATTTCAGTGTTACTGTATTACAGAATTTAATATAAGTAGAATAATTAGTAACCAAAACTTTATCAAACACTTGCTTGAAATCACATTTACATAGTCAACCATGGCTTATTTTATGAACGGGAAGTTTTTCCATTTTTATAGGTTTGTCTTTACTTTTCCTCCTAATACCTGTTAATATACTCCCTAATTATATTTTTAATTTCTCCCTTTTTACAAAACATCATTTCTTATAAAAACCAGTTTCTTGTCAAGGGATTATCTGTAAGTATATTTTTATTTCTTAGTTTGTTTTTTTTTTCCACTCACAATAAGAACTGGGGTCCAGCTGTGCTGCCTAGGCTGGTCTCCAACTCCTGGGCTCAAGCTGTTCTTACACCTTGGCCTTCCAAAGTACTGGGGTTAGAGGTGGAGCCGCTATGCCTGGCCCCTCTTAGTCTTTTATTTTTTTTGAGTTGTAGTCTCACTCTGTCACCCAGGCTGTAGTGCAGTGGCACATTCACAGCAACCATAGCCTTGACCTTCTGGGCTCAGGCAGTCCTTCCACCTCTGCCTTCCAATTAAGCTGGAAGTATAGGCATGCTCCACTGCACCCAGCTAATTTTTTGATTTATTGTAGAGATGAGTTCTTGCCAAATTGTCCAGGCTGGTCTCGAACCCACAGGCTCAGGCAGTCCTCTTGCCTCTACCTCCCAAAGTGCTAGGATTACAGGTGTGAGCCACTACGCCCAGCTCCCTCTTGTCTTTAACTGATTTTTTATTTTCCCATTACTTTCTATGATTAATTCACATTTTATTTCTGCCATTTAAGGATAATTTATTTTATCAGTTTCTGCAACTGAATGAAATCTTTAAAGGAAATGAATGTATGTTTGTCTTTTGTCATTTCATGGCAGAGAGTTTCTCTGTATAAAAAACTAAGGTAGCACTGGTCTTCTATTTCTTGGAGTACAAAAAAATAATTTTTTTTTTTTTTGAGTTGCCCAGGCTGGAATGCAGTGGCATGCTTATAACTACTGTAGCCGTAACCCTGCTGGCTCAGGTGATTCTGCTTCAGCCTTCTAAGTAGCTGGAACTACAGGCCCCCCACCACACCTGGCTAGTTTTATTATTATTATTATTATTATTATCATCATCATCATCATCATCATTATTTTAATTTATTGTGGAGACAAGATCTTGCCAAGTTGCCCAGTCTGGTCTCAAACCCTTGGGCTCAGGCAGTCTTCTTGCCTCTGTCTCCCAAAGTGCTGGGACTACAGGCATGAGCCTCTGTGCCCAGCAAAAATATTTTGTTTAAATTATACTGGTCCTGATTGTTGCTAATGTAGGTTGACATTTTAATGGTGAAAAGTAGATCTGGAAAATGTTGTTTTACAGTTAGAGTAAGAAGTAGAAATAAATTCCATATTGTAAATACTATCTAATGCAAGGTTTATGTTAGAAATGAACAAGTGTTTCAGCTTTGCTCACCCAATTGTTTTGTAAAACTAGTTTTATTTGTATTTATGTTGTTTAAATATAATTTTGAACTTTTTGTCTTGTTTTGTATATATTTGAACTTCCTTTTTTTCCTCTTTCCATTCACAATAGATTGCTTGGGCTTTAAACAAAGGTGTAAAAACGGAGTACAAACAGTTCTGGGATGTGGATCTTGGAGTTACGTATATACCATGGGAAAAAGTTAAAGTGGATGACTTGGAAGGTTTTGCAGAAGGAGGCATGATTGATCAGGAGACTGTAAATACTGGTAAGAATTCTACAGTCATTTTACTGTTTAAAAAGTAAGAAAACTTAGAACTATGCGTAGAAAGTGGTAATTGAAATGAATTTTAGTTGATTGGGTAAACTGCGTATATTTTATATCCTAGATCTATCTTCCAAAAAGAAAAGGTAAACACTGTAGTATCCTTGTATATGCTTAGTGTGTCCTATTTCCTTTTTTTTTTTTTAACTTTTAAATTTTTTCTTTTGAAGATGTGGGGGTTAGGTTTACAAATATTCATTATGCAGGTACCCTTGTTGATGAGGTGTGCCCTCCCTTCCCCAGGCAGGTTCCAACTACTGCCAGTTCCACCTCCCCGCCCCACCCCTCTGCAGTTTCCCACTATTCTCAATCCTTTTCTTATAGTATTATGATAGTGTTCAAGGTTCGCTTATGAGTGAGAACATGTGGTACTCGGTTCTTTGTTTCTGTGAAAGGTGTGTCCTATTTCATAGGTGTCACAGTATAGACTAGAAGTCTATAAATGAGGCATTTTTCATGTATGTGATTTAAAATTTTTTTTATGTTTAAGGGAGCGTTGTGTATATTAAGACTTTTTTTAACTTAATATTTTTAATTCCTTGAGTTTATGTGAGAAATGGTGACTTGAGAAACTTCTTTGAAAAACTCTGCAGATTATAGAATAGAATCTTAGTTTAGGGAGCTCTAGTTGAGGTTCATGCAATGCTAGTATACCATCTAGAATGACTTTTAGAATACTGTGTGATCATTAGCCTGCTCTTTGTAAAAATGTGTTTGTTTTTTTATTTTAAAAGATTCCAGTTATAAATTCATGATGTGATTATCAGTTATATTGAGTATCTTAAAATTGACATTTCAAAAAGAAATTAAATATAACATATACCTTATTTTTTCACATCTTAGCTCAGTTGTTTTTTTTCCTGTCAGCTCCCCGACACCTTCCTGGCTGTTCTCCCAGACATTCATTCATTCAGTCAGTCAATATTTTATTTCCTACACTGTAGCAGGCCTGTTTTTAGGAACTGGAATTATAACAGTGAGATGAATAGACAAAAATCTTTTGTCTCGTGGAATGTAGTACAGAGGTTAACAACCTACCACTCTTGGGCCAAATCCTGCTTGTAGCCACTTCTATAAATAAAACTTATTGAAATACAGCCATGCTTCCTTATTTACTATTTTATTTTTTATTTTCAAGATGTGGGGTACAATTCAAGATTAGGTATACAGATATTCATTATGCCGGTACCCTGTTTACTATTTTATATGACTTTTTGTTTGTTTTATTTTTGGCAATAGCAGGTGAATAGTTGCAAAAGAGAACATATGGCCCGTAATGCCTAATTCCTGAAATACACAATAGAAACAGTTTGTCAGCCCATGTTCTAGTGCAGGGTACCCCAGCCCCTAGAACTGGGCCACGCAGCAGGAGATGAGCGGCGGGCCAGCCAGGGAAGCTTCATCTATAGTTACAGTGCCACTCCTCATCACTCACGTTACTGCTTGAGCTCCACCTCCTGTTAAATCAGCTGCAGCATTAGATTCTCATAGCGGCACAAACCCTGTTGTGAGCTGTGCATATGAGGGATCCAGGTTGCCCGCTCCTTATGAGAATCTAATGCCCATGATCTGATTAACATTAGCAGTGAGGTTTGACTGCATACACTCACCCCTCCGTGGAAAAAATTGTCTTCCACAAATTTAGTTCCTGATGCCAAAAAGTTTGGGGACTGTTCTAGTGTGAAAAAAATAAACTTTATGTGACTTCAGCATCTAAGCTCTCAGAAGAAAAAAGCAGGAAAAGGAGTTGGGCAGTGTGGGTGTGGAGGTGTATTGTAGTTTTTTAAGTGCTTGCAGAAGGTCTAATGAATAGAGTGGTATTTGAACAGGTGAGACGTGCAGCCATATGGGGAAAGAACATTCTATATAGAGGGAACAGCACATGTAAAGTCTATATTTAAAAATAGGAATAGGAGACCAGTGTAGCCTGAGCAAAGTAAGAGAGGAATGAGTAGTAAATGAAGTTGGGGTGGGGGGTGGGGCATACAGTCATGTGAATCTTATTGGTCTTATTTGATCTTTACTCTGAATGAGATGGAGAAATATGAGAGGAATCTGCAGAGCCTTGTTCTCTTTTTGGATAGCTGGCTGTATTTCAGAAGGATTTTACTGCTCTGGGTTAATTCTTGACTAGTTGTTCTTCCTTTGTTGTGCCTTGTGATAAAAAATTGAATAAGATTGGTTCTTCTATCAGACAGTCATTGAGATCTGTATCTACTGTCTCCCTTCTATGCGTTTTCTTTAGACTTTTGTATCTTCCATTTGTGCTTCATGTGCCATGCTCTTTAGGACTTTTTGGCATCCCAATCAGGTTTATTTGGGTAAAATCTAGGTTGGCACCTACAGTTACAGATATATTCTAAATATGTGCCAAGGCAGATGAGGAACTTAGATGTGAAATAAATGCATACATAGAAAAAAGTGAATAGTTGTGCCTATCAAAGGAAATCAATTTCTGATATTTTGTTTAGAGTGGGAAACTGTGAAAAGCTCAGAACCCGTTAAAGAGACGGTCCAAACAACTCAGAGTCCAGCTCCAGTGGAAAAGGAGACCGTGGTCACAACTCAGGCCGAGGTTTTCCCTCCACCTGTTGCTATGTTGCAGGTTAGTGCTGGGTAGTTTTCAAAACAAAACTGTGTTGTTTTCCATTTCTGTTTTTACTCATGTATTTATGAAACTTGGAGGAAATTGTCCAAAGTAGAATAAATGTTTGTCAGTAGTGTAAGGTAAAAAAATTTTTCTTTCAAATCTCTCTCTCTTTTTTTTTTTTTTTTTTGGCCAATGCTGTAGTAAATTGTGCTAAACACAATTAGGTTTAAAATAAATAAAGGTAAATATGGAAGTATTGCTTCTGAGGACTTGCATGGTTTTCTTTAAGTTCCTGTTTTTCTGAGAAGTTAAATTTAATGAAATATTTATTGAAAAATTATCTTTAGAAATTGTCATTCATATTTAAATATATTTATTTATTTATTAAATACGTATTTATTGAGTTCTGGCTAGAACACGTAAGCCTGTCCCATGGAACTCTCATTCTTAACAGGGTAGACAGATAAATGTAAGATAAGCAAGATTATGAGAGAGATTGTGGAAGGAGAAAGGTAGTGTAAGGCTGATCAGGAGTGCCTGGGTATAGGTGCTTACAGTTTTAAATAGAATGGTCTATTATAATTTTGAATAGATAGAACTAATTGAGAATGTGAAATTTGAGCAATAACTTAAAGGTGCCTAGAGAATTAACCTTCTTGATGTCTGAGGAGAAGAGTATTCCAGGCAGAAGCAAAAGCCAGTGCAAAGGCTCCATGCCTGGAACATGCTTGGTGTGTTCCAGGAATAGGAAGTGGACTTGAGTAAAGCTAGTGAAAGACAGGGTAGGTGAAGATAAACCTCTCCAGACTTTGGTTTCCACTCTGAGTGAGATGAGCCATTGGAGGATTGTGAGCAGAGAAGTGACTTGATGTGGCTTACAGTTTTAAGTGATTGCACTGGCTGCTGTTTTGAGAATAGGCTGTAGTGAACTTTGATAAAAGCAGAGAGACTGTTAAAAGACAATTGTAGCAGTCCAGGTAAGAGGTAGTGGTGGCTCAGAATAGACTGCTAACAGTGGAGGTAATGAGAAGTGGTCAGATATTAGGTGAATTTTGAAGGTACAGCCAATAAGACTTCCAGGCATGATTGGATTTGAAGTTGTGAGCAAAAGTGAAGACAAGGTTTTTGGTCTGAGAAATTGGGAAGATAGAGCTATCACTGTTAGAATGGGGAAGAGTCCTTTTAGGAAGGATATTTGGGAATTCAGTTGTTCTATATATGTTAACATGAAGTATGTTTTAGACTACAGAGTTGAGATGGTGCATAGATAATTGATATGATGTGAAGTTCAGAGGTAAAACAGGTAAATGTTTGGACTTTGTGCACGATACTTAAGCTGGGAATGAAAAATATGCTTAGGAGAAATTCAAGTCATTCTAAAACTGTTTGTTGACATGCTTCCTGATGGTTGTTAGATTATGTAACATAGGTAGGCATTCTTAAGCTTAGTGGGAGATGGCATTTTAAAATTGAGCATGAGGCCAGACTTGGTGGCTCAGCCTGTAATCCCAGCACTTTGGGAGGTCCAGGTGAGTGGATTGCCTGAGCCCACGGGTTGGAGACCAGCCTGGGCAACTTGGCAAGACCTCGTCTCTACAATAAATCAAAAATTAGCTGGGTGTGGTAGCATGCGCCTGTAGCTCTGGCTACTTTGAAGGCTGAGATGGAAGGATCGCGGGATCCCAGCAGGTTGTTGCTGGGGTGGCCATGAGTGTGCTACTGCCCTCCAGCATGGGCAACAGAGTGAACCTCCAACTCAAAAAAAAGAAAAAAGAAAAAAAATGAGCATGATATTCAGTATCTGACTAGGTGACCATTACTTTATATCACATGAATGTACGATAGATTTCACAATCTCCAAATAAACTATCTGTTTAGTAATTCTGCCTTGTTTTTACTTTGAGTAGATTCATTCACAAATACAAAAGGGGGTGGGGGAACTATGGCATTTTTTACCTTTCTGAAAAAGAAATAGAAATAATTTACCTTTAGTTGTTCTGAGATGTGATTGTTGCCAGTAAGTACACTGAGTAGTGGCCTTTTTCTTTCTGTCCACAAGATTCCAGTGGCGCCAGCCGTGCCTACAGTTAGTTTAGTCCCACCAGCATTTCCTGTATCAATGCCAGTTCCTCCTCCTGGATTCAGTCCAATCCCTCCACCTCCTTTTCTACGAGCAAGTTTTAACCCTTCACAACCACCACCTGGTAAGGAATTTTCTTATTATTTGAACTCTATTTGGAATGTCATTCAAGTTGTTCTTTTTCCAGGTTGAAATGAGCAGTGGTTCTCAGACCTTTGTGTACAAAGAACCGGGAGGGCTTGTGAAAGCACAGCTGCTGGGCCTGTCCTCTGGTTTGTTGTTTCTTTTAGGACTGTGGTAGGGCCCGAGAGCTTTTATTTCTAACTAGTTCCCAGGATAGTCTGCTTCTATCTAGAAGCACTGATAGAGAAAATAAAAGAATTCCTTTAAAATCATCGAAAATCATTACTCTTAAGCAAAATTTGTGAAGTTTCTGTATGAAAATTCTCTATAATTATCACCCTTTCGTCAGAAGATTTGCATTGGATTCTGTAGATTGTCCCTCGTCAAAAATATTGTGTTCTGTTTTGGAATTAGAAATTTTTTTTTTTAAATCTAATGAATTTGGAATACTTTTTTTGACCAGATAAATTATTGATAAACGAAAGTTCCTCAAATTAGAGTTCCTAGGTAAAAACTATAGATTACAGGAACAATACACATCAGTAAATGTATACATAGAATTACTTTTATAGTTTGAAATAGAGCTTTTAGTATTAGACTGTGTTAGGTTAGAAAAATGAGGGAGAGATTATAAGGGCTCTAGTGATAAAAATTGGTTTTTAAAACTTAAAATTTTTTTTTAGATTCATGAATTGTTTGCATATTATAAGAAAAGAGATACAGTACTTTGATCCTGCAATTTAAGTTCTTAGCCATGGGGTAGAGTTTTAGCGAGACTAAAAAATTTAAATTCATTATCTGAGAATGATTGTATTATAATTTATAGGTCATACAATGTGAATTTTTAAAGTTGCAGTTTAATACGTAATTGGAAATTGGCATTTTAATAAGAATTTAACCTTTGAAAAATAACTTTGGTCAAAAATTTTCTGGTTTTGTGATTTCAAAATTAAAATTTATTTTAGAAGATATTTCTAAATGATTATTATGTATCACAGTACATAGACTTTATATGGTCATTGTTCATCATTAATTTATTGAAAAATCACATACCTTTATTCTTTCCTTAGTTTTAGCCACTGTTTTCTAATTGAATTTAGTGGTGTCTTTTTATTTTTTAAATGCAGAGAAGCAGATTTATAGTTTGATCACTTGATATTTAAAAGTATTAAAAGGCTAGTATTAAATTGAAGATTTATTTCAATGCTTAAAGCATAATATAACATCATCCTATGATCTAGTGGGTAAATGCATTTATCATAGAAATAAAATGATATATTTGACAGATGACTTTACTGCATGTAATGTGATCAGTAGCTTGAAATACAATTGTTTTAACTCTCCCCTTGCTGTGGCTTTTCTAACATTACCTGGCTCCTGTTAATCTATTAATCACAGAACTTGAGTGAATAAATAAATAGGTTGTGCTTATGATCAGGCTCTCTCTGTCTTACTAGCTTGCCAGGGATCAAATAAAGTAGCATATATAAAACTGTTTTTAAGATAGAAAATATATAAACAAATATGAAGTTGTAGTAATAAAAGATCATTTTAAGAATACGGTGTCTTATTTGCAGCTATTGAAATCTTTAATTTAAAACAAGTAATTTTTCTTGGGCTATTTTATTTTGGGGCCTTTTTTTTCCATGTAGGTTTCTTGCCACCTCCAGTTCCCCCACCTGTTGTACCACCACCTGCAATTCCACCAGTAGTACCAACTTGTGAGTTTTCTGCTTTTAAAATTTACTTTATTATTGGTTTCCATTCAAGTGAATTGTTAATTTTTGTATTATGAAAGTTTTTAGACAAATGCATGTATTAGATGATTTCTAAAAAATTAGCAGTATCATATGGCAGTTATTTTTTTTTTTTTTGCTTGATTATCTCAGAATGTCTTTTGATGATTGGTTTATTTTAGTCAGAATTCAAAGAAGGTTCTCCCATCATATTTGTGGTTTCTGTTTTGATGTGTTTATTAAATGTCTTAATCTACTGCAGTCCTGCCCAAACCCCCCTTTCTTTTCTTTGTCCTTCCTGACTCGTTTGAAGAAACAGTTCACTTCTTGTACAGGATTCCAAATAATGTATTTGGGTTTTTTAATTTCCTTATGGTATTTAATTTGTTTCTTTCTTTGCATTTCCTATAAAATGGAAATTCATCTTTATTCGTAAGAATGCTTTAGAAGCAGAGTGCTATAGATGTGGTATTATATCACATCAGGAGACGTGTGATGCTTTTTTGTTTCACTTTTTGTTTTAGTAGACTTTATTTTTTTAAAGCAGTTTTAGGTTCACAGCAAAATTGAGCAGAAGGTGTAGAGAGTTTCCACATCTCTCTGGAGTGGTACGTATGTTACAGTTAATGAACCTACACTGACACAACATTATCACCCAAAGTCCTTAGTTTAAATATTAGAGTTCACTCTTGGGGTCTTGTTTTACTTTTAGTGGCGTTGAGATGGATCAAAGCATTCAGTGGAACCTAACTACCTTTTAAGTGTTTATATGATGATGGTTTCATCCATTGTTCATTGTTGATTGAATCTACTTTTCATTAGTTGCAAAATGGCGATCCTTCTAAATCTATCATTCCTTCCACATTTCTTAGAATTTTTTATTTTATAAAGAAAAGTTTTTCCTGCTAACTAATAGTGCATAGTTACCTTGAAGTAGAGTTTGAACAGGAAAGACAGGGCAGATGCTAAATCTTTCCTTCAATTGCCGATTTTCAGAGTAAGTAGTTCTGTAGGTACTCCCAGTGATATCCAGTGACTGAAGAGAATTTCTCTTATTTCTTCTGTTCTTCTCTTCTGCCCCCTTCCTCTTCTTTCTCCCTCAATTTCTTTAGTGTTTAAGGATTGATGAATGAATGGTTGTTTCCAGTTAGTTGCTTTCTTTTTTCTTTTGGAAGTGCAAATTGTTTCATCTTTGGCCAGTGGGAGACCTTTTATGTTGCTTCTCCATCCTTTTGAGATGACTACATTAGCATTTGAGAGCGTCTTAGCTTTTTAGCCCAGTATATCCCAGACTAATCATGTGTCTTCCTGCTCCCAAATGGTGTATAGTATTTAGAGACTTCTGTCTGGATAGTACATTCTCATTTTGCTCTTGTTTTTTTAATTGAGTCTAGGAATTTTTAGTGGACAAAATTAGAAAATACATATTTTGAACAGAAAAAAATGAATATGCACTATTTATATAACAAGCTAGCTGCTTTGATTTTTATCCTTGCCTTTCTTCTCACGTACTGAAAACAATAAACATGCTTATTTTCATTATCCTACAGTGTAGACTTAGTACACACAGTAGTTTGAAAATAGTATGACCAGTATTACTGCCAATAAGACTACTGTGTGAAACTAAGATTTCTCTGCTGCTTTCTTTGCTGTAAGGATATATAATCAAATTACTGTTACCTGAAATAATTCTCTTTATAGTTGTGGCACTAACTTCATATGTACCTTTTTTCACATTTTCATGTAATAAATATCCCGGTCTACTTGGGTTTTGATATCTTTATATCTATATTTACTTCTCTTTTTTTTTTTTTTTGAGTTGGAGTCTTGTTCTGTCACCCAGGCTGGAATACAGTGGCATGATCACAGCTTACTGCAGCATGATCACAGCTTACTGCAGCCTCAAACTCCTGGACTCAAGTTATTCTTTCACCCCAGCCTCCTGAGTAACTTTATTTCTTGCTATGTTGCCCAGGCTGGTCTTGAGCTAATGGGCTCAAGCATACTCTTGCCTTGGCCTCCCAAAGTGTTGGAATTACAGGTGTGAGCCACTGTGCCTGGCACTGATAACTATTTTTTTATACTAGAGTAGATATTTCAAAAGGAATGCAAATCAGCTCAAAAGTAAATGTTTATAGACACTAAGTTATTCATTTGTTTCCTTTTCTCCATTATTAGACATTTCAGAGATGTTAAATGCAACTTTTTATTCATTTTATTCCTTCTATTCTACTTTTTTTATCTAGAATAATTCTCCAGACTTTAAACAAATCTTCAGTAACTTAAGCAAGCCTATCTCAAAAATTAGACCTGAAAAATCACTTATGATGAGAAGAGTATATATGATATATAGAAATTTTTAAACTTTTAAAATCTAATTTTTGTCATATTCTTAAACTTTTTTCTCCCTTTCAATGTTCAGATAGCATTAGGATCCTTCTTTCTTGGTATTATTGATTAAGTAAGAATTATTTGTTCTTTCTGATAATGAGGCAGTGTATTCAGAAGTAATTTCTGAGTTCACCATTCACAGAGGCTTACCTTAGAGCCTACCTCCCAGTTATTTCTTCCTACTTTATTCATCTTGGAAAATCTGGAATCATTTAATGGAGAAATAAATACTAGTGTACCAGGTGCTCTCCAAGTTGCTTTCACTGTCTCATTTAATTCTCATAATTCCTATATGTGATCACAGATGGTTTTATCCTTGTTTTATAGCTCTGTTATGTTAACAGTTTATCCAGGTACTTAGAGCTAAATGGGAGGATAAAACATTTCCTAAAGTCTCCAAATATGATTTGAAAGTATTCTAAATGTCATAAAGGGAACTAAAAGTTGTAATTGTATACTTATTTTGTATTTCTCTGGTTCTATTTTTTAACACACAACTGGCATATCCACTTAGGGATTTGTCTACTCATTCTTTAAAATGGAATTTTACTAGCTTTGTGTGTAGTCCACCTTATCTATTCCTATCTCATGAGTTTCTATCCTTGTTTAACAAAAACTAGTGTACATAAGGACCCTATACGTTGAAATTTCAAGAAGATTGGACAGACTGTTATTCTCATACATATTTTTTAGTCTGCACTAACCATTTTTGTATGTTTAGATGTTCACTTATCTGGCATCCCTGGAAAATTGTCAGTTTTTTATTACCAGAATTTATTCTCTAAATGCTGGTTCTTATTTTACTGAACGTTTTTGGTGGAAATATTTCTAAAAAGTATTTTTTCCTACTTTTAAGAAGTAACGCTTTCTAAATATAATTTAGCCCCTTCCTGATGACTCATTTGTCATTTTGAGCATCAGTGATTATATAATGTGCTTAGTAACACTGGGATGCCATTAAATTAAATACTCAAGCTGCCAGAAAATTCAGCACATGAATTGATTAACTTCATTTTTCTCCTCTTTTAAACAGCTTTAGTGCAGCCGCCATTATCCATGACCCCAGAAACTGTGAAAGACGTTGGATTTGGTAGCCTTGTGATCCCAGGTGGTTCTGTTGCCAGCAGTCTTGCTACTTCTACGCTGCCAGGTGGAAATGTTTTTAATCCTCCAACTAAACAAGCAGAGCCTGAAGAAAAAGTACCTCATCTTATAGACCACCAGATTTCTTCTGGTGAAAACACCAGATCAGGTAAAACAAAAAACCCTACAAGTACAGTTAACTCATAAGCTTTCCCTCCCTATATTGGTGTTTAATTCTGGTGTGCCATACGTGTGTAACCAATTCAGTGCACATAATGTTGAGATATTGCAGTTTTTTGTAAAGTGATCACTATGTCCTGAAATTTCTATTTCAAAAAAGTAGCATTCTGTCTAGGATAATAAAGATTTTAATACGTCTCCATTAAGATCTGCACTCTGCCCCCTTTTTTTGGCCTGAGGGGACTGCTTCAGTGTGTTGTTGTCAAAATAAGATTTCACAAAATCTGTGTCAAAGATCAAAGTGAGCAAGTACTAGATATGAATAACCTCTACAGGAACTTGCTTCTATTAGGTATAATCCAGCTAGGTCCGAAAGGTAAATACAGTGTTTGAAAGCAATAGGTCCATTTTTAAATGGCCCCACTATTGGGATATTAAGAATTTAGAAGGGCTTTTATTAAATGTGGAGGCTGTATAATACTTGACGTTTTTGTTTTAAGTTAAAACATTTCATATGAAGATTTTAGGTAACAGCCCTACTTTCATTTTACTATTTAAATTTTACTCTGCATAATATTAATAATTTTAGCTTCGTGTGTGTGTGTGTGTGTGTGTGTGTGTGTGTGTGTGTGTGTGTCAGAGTTTCACTCTGTCACCCAGGCTGGAGTGCAGTGGCACAATCACGATCCACTGCTGCAGCCTTGACCTCCCAGGCCCAGATGATCCTTTTACCTCAGCCTTCCAAGTAGCTGAGACTTCAAGCGCGTGCCGCCATGCCCAGCTAATTTATTTGTTTGTTGTAGGGATGAGGTCTTGCCATGCTGTGCTGCCCAGGCTCCAACTCCTGGGCTCAGGCAATCCTCTCACCTTGGCCTCCCAAAGTGCTGGGATTAAAGGCATGAGCCACCATGCCTAGCCTGCTTCAATTTTTATTTAGTATCTAGAGTACTTTGATGCTTGCGGGATACAAGTAGCTAATTAACTCGAAGCTAATTACTGGAAGTTTATAGCATTAATTATAAATGTTTTATACCAGAATGACTTATTTGTGGTTATTTCTCCTCTTTTCATTTTAGTGATTCCAAATGATATTTCAAGTAATGCTGCAATTTTAGGAGGGCAACCACCAAATGTGACAAGCAATTCTGGAATTCTGGGCATCCAAAGACCAAATGTATCAAGTAATTCTGAAATTCTTGGGGTCCGGCCATCTAATGTTTCCAGTAGTTCTGGGATTATTGGAGTCCAACCACCAAGTATTCTGAACAACTCTGGAATTTTGGGAATACAGCCACCAAGTGTGTCAAATAGTTCTGGACTTTTGGGAGTGCTACCCCCAAATATACCTAACAATTCTGGACTTGTAGGAGTACAGCCACCAAATGTTCCAAATACTTCTGGACTTCTGGGAACACAGCCACCAGCTGGACCTCAAAACTTACCCCCTTTGAGTATCCCTAATCAAAGGATGCCTGCAATGCCAATGCTAGACATTCGTCCAGGACTAATACCACAGGCACCTGGACCAAGATTCCCTTTAATACAACCTGGAATTCCTCCCCAACGGGGAATCCCTCCCCCATCAGTACTTGACTCTGCTCTTCATCCTCCACCCCGTGGACCTTTTCCTCCAGGAGATATTTTTAGTCAGCCAGAGAGACCTTTTCTAGCTCCTGTAAGACCAAGTGTAGACAATGTCACTAACCCAGAAAAAAGGATACCACTCGGGAATGAGAACATTCAACAGGAAGGAGATAGAGATTACCGATTTCCTCCTCTAGAAGCCAGAGAAAGCATTACTAGACCTCCTCCTGTGGATGTTAGAGATGTGGTTGGACGGCCCATAGATCCAAGAGAAGGTCCTGGAAGGCCTCCATTAGATGGTAGGGATCATTTTGGAAGACCTCCTATAGATATAAGAGAGAATCTTGTGAGGCCAGGTCTAGATCATCTTGGTCGAAGAGACCACTTTGGCTTTAATCCAGAGAAGCCCTGGGGTCATAGAGGAGATTTTGATGAGAGAGAACCTAGGGTTCTCCCTGTCTTTGCTGGTCCAAAAGGCTTACATGAAGAAAGAGGTAGATTTCGGCCTGGAAACTATCGATTTGATCCTAGAAGTGGTCCTTGGAACAGAGGATTTGGACAAGAAGTTCACAGAGATTTTGATGACCGGAGAAGACCCTGGGAGAGGCAAAGGGATAGGGATGACAGAGATTTTGATTTCTGCAGAGAAATGAATGGAAATCGTCTTGGACGAGATAGAATTCAAAACACTTGGGTCCCCCCTCCTCATGCTCGGGTTTTTGATTATTTCGAAGGGGCCACTTCTCAACGAAAAGGTGATAACGTGCCTCAGGTTAATGGTGAAAACACAGAGAGACATGCTCAGCCACCACCTTTACCAGTACAGAATGATCCTGAACTTTTTGAAAAACTGACATCTTCAAATGAGATAAACAAGGAGAAGAGTGACACAGTTGCTGATATAAAAAGTGAACCAGTGGTAGAAAGCACAGAAACTGAGGGGACATAATCATCACTCAGTAGGTAAAAGATACCTTTTGTAAAGTTGTCATCTCTCTGTAATAGGTTAATGGCTGACTGGACCATAGTTGTTCACTTTTGTCTGCCAGAATTAAGTTAATCTGATGTTCATGTTCACCTTTCTCTTAAAATAATTGTACAACTGACTTGTATAGACATTGTTCTTAATATGAACATGGTAGGTAAACTTTTTTTTTATTTTTCTGATAAAATATAAATGTTGCCCCCAGATTCTTTTAATGTCAAGGAAATGAATAACAGCTTGTCAGAGACTTCCCATGGAAGAAAGAATTTTTTAGATACTATCATTAGGTTGGATATGGTAATAGATATATTTCAAAATAGCAAGTGATGGTATATCTTATCCATATCTTTAGGCTGCTGCAGAATTTTAAGGTAATAGACAAAGCTGTGATATTTTATGCAAAGACTGGCTCTAGATATTTGAGGAGCACAATACAGAGATTTTTAAAAGTGATTTTGTAAAATCTACACTATGGTCTCTGTTTCTCCAAAGTAAGTGTTTGTGACTTGTTCCTCATACTGCAGTGAGTAAAAAAGAAACAAAACAGCAACATAAATATTAAAGTACGTTTCAATGTTGGGTGAATTTTGTTTTTAGATGCCAATAAAACTTACTTGTTTGATAACAGTGTTCTAGGAATTGTATTTTTTTAACCTACAAATTCTTAAAACCCTGAATCATTATTAGCAGCATGTGCTTAGTTTTTGCAGAAGTTTTCTATTACTCTTATAATAACAACAGTGAAGAACCGTGTGGTGGAAAAAGCATGTACTTTAATATAAAAATCATGCAGTCTCATTAGTATGTATGTAATATCTGTGTATACTGTGTAAGTCATGTGTAGGGCTTTTTTGGGTTTTGTTTCTCTGTATGTCTATCTTCATGTACATACAGAGAAAATAGAAAGCTGAAAAAGTTTAGATAATAAAATATTCTTTAAAACCTTATAGAAAATTGGAGAAATTTGGCTTATTACCATTGCTCTTAATTAAAGCTCTTAATCTTAATGAACGTAAAATAAGAAATATGGAGAAATTCATTGGCATTTTGGCAGTTCTTCTCAACATACTTAAGCATGAAGCCAGATTTAGCATGGAGCCAAATTTCACATAAATGCTTGCATTGCTTTGTTTCACACTATATTTGCTGTTCTGCATAGATAGTGCTAGCACTAAAGTACTTACTGGTCACATGCCTGAAGTAAATTTATTAATTGCACAAAAATGTATAGTGGTGTTGGTGGACTTAAAGTCATTAATTTGTATACCAGTCCATCATGTTTTCCTCAGGCTCTGGGTAACACCGTAGCCTCCAAGGTAAACCAAGTGGAGAAAAATTGGGGGGTGGTTTCCTATTTGTTTATTTTTGCTTTTAATTTTCATTTAAAATGCTTTTAATTTTCAGTTAAAAACTATTGATGTTTTTTAGTTTCTAATGAAAGGCTTTTATTTGGTTCTGCGAATTGTCATTTTGTTTCCTGTGCATTTCCAACAATTCATACTTGCTCTCTTTATGTAAAATTCCTAAACTACCTTTGTCAAGCTTCCAAAAAATGGTAGAGCACACCAGCCATTTAAATTTCATTGGTTTTGCTTACGTCTGATGATTGAGAGAATCATAACAGCTTTAAGGTTCCTGGCCAAAAATAAAAGACTTCTTTTTACAAGTTCTGAGAAGAGATAGTACATTATTTATTTTGTTATTTGGAAAAGTAGGTGAGAGTAGAAGTGTTTAAATGATGTTTATTTCCAAGATAATTCAGTTCAGTCAATAATTTGAGTTGGTTTCAGATCTATTCCTTTAGGTAATGAGGAAAAACTGTCATATGGATACAAAGTTTTAAGTTTTAAGAAAGATTGGCCTTGTCCTTAAGCAACTTATATTGACTAGAATTTCTTTCAAACTACTTTAGTTGTGCTTACTATTCTTAAACTTAAGTGACACTCACTTGGGTTAAATAGCAATAAAAATTTTGAGACTTTCTAGTGATTTTTTTTTTATCAAAGCCTCTTATCACTCTTGGCCTTCATGTGTGTACTTGAAAACAAATCATGCACAAGTGTTGCACTGGTTTGAAGATTCTAGTGGTGAAAGTTACCTAATCAGTTGTCAGTACTGTATCTAGAAACTGAGCTTGGAAATGTGTGATGATACTCTTAAAATAGCTGTAAAGAAATTATTGTGTGCTTGTTACTTTGTTCTTGTTTTGTTGTGTAGAAGTTAAGTGAAAGGAGATTTTTTTTTATCCTCACTGGATTTCCAAAACTGACAATTGCATTTACCGTTTGGTTTAGTGATGGAGAGAAAAGCTAATTGTCTTAGTTTAATAAGTTTGGCATTGGGATCTATCACATTTGTGATGCTTTTGGTCACAGTTCCTTCACTAGAATGCTAGTGATTAGACATGAGCAAGGAGTAACTTAACCACTTTAATACGGTGATGTGAAGTGCTGCAGGCAGTAACTACTAGACACCAAATCGCAGCGTTTTTATTTGTGACATGCTAGAATTAGCATGGATTAGTAACTGAACCATTAATATCCAATTGTTCTTTCTTACGTCTCCAAACATTTCATTAAACCTTGGCTTCTGTTCTTAGCATAAATGCATATACCATACTTGATCGTGTATATTGTAAATAGAAACTTAAAGCAGTCTTTCATGTGATAGGTAAACTGCTCCTTTATTATAATTTTATTTCAAATGAAGTGGGCAAATACTTTGAAAGTATTAGGAGGTGAAATTTTGGAAGTGTGAAGTGAATCATTTAAAAACCCTGGAAGTAACTTTATATAATATTTCATTGATTAAAAAATCTATTAGTTTTTTAAGCAATTTCATCCTTTCTGGAGCAGTTCCTTTTGTCCTGAGAACTTAGTTACTTCATTAAATGTATTTGCCATTTTTCACTCATGTAAATGATCATAGTTTTATGGAGTCACACATTTAGAGTTTTTTGGGGAGTTTTTCTTGCATTTAAAAAGAAAAAGTCACCTTTTTTAACTTGAAAAAATACTTTTTTAATAAACTATTTTATTGGCTGTAAGATGCCATTGATTGGAAGAAGCACCATTCAGAAATAGAAAATACTTTTGATATGACGCACGTATCAGTGATTGTGGACGCATCCCTGATTCAGAGATTCATCTCTGATTCAGTGATTGTAGACATATTCCTGATTCGAAATGTAAAAAAATCTTAGAGTCAACGAAATACAGTATTTATTACCGAAATAGACATTCAGTTCAGTGAGAAGGTGTGAACATTACTATTCAGTGAATTTGAATAACTTTCCTACTGATCTAAACTTTCATTTATACACACAAATACTTAGTTACTTCATTAAGAAATCACCCTTAAGTGAATTCAAGAGTATTTTAATGTTTTTTTCTCATTGTGTATATTTTAGATAGGCACAACCTTTAATAAACAAGAAAACTTTAATATTTAATTAAAAATAATTTTGTTATATCTTACGTGCCTTTATCATCACTACTGGGTGCTATATTAATAAAATGTTTTAGTGGCTTTTAACTTTCAAAGAAAGTAAATGTTAATATGTTTCTCTTTAAAAATAAATATTTTACTTTCATAATACATAATAAAAAGGAGAGCACGTATCTTAATATACATTCTAAAGATAGACAAAATGAAACTCTATAAATTATTTTAAATAATCATAAAGACTACAGTGTGACAGAATTTTGTTTCCTTAATTTTCATACTGTGGTTTTATATAGAACATCTTTTCAACTGTAACTTGAGTTATAGACACTAAAAATGTTTTTACTTCCAAAGGTAAAAAACTGAATATTATAATTTTTAATGGGAGGTTTAAAAACCAGGTACTTGGATCCAGCAAAACCTTCTAAAAATTACTGGTGCAGATAGTTTTCTTTGATGGGGAGACATACTTTTGAAAGGGGCATGTATTGCAAATAATGTACTCTTATTTTTTTTTTTTGAGTTAGAGTCTCACTCCATCACCCAGACTGGAGTGCAGTGGCATGCTCCTGGCTACCGCAGCTCTGGCGATCCTTCCACCTCAGCCTTCCAAGTAACTGGAACTACAGGCACACACTACCATGCCCAGCTAATTTTTGATTTATTGTAGAAATGAGGTCTCACCAAGTTGCCTGGGTGGGTCTCGAACCCTGCAGGCTCAGGCAATCCACTCACCTCAGCCTCCCAAAGTGCTGGATTACAAGCTGAGCCAGGAGCCCGGCCTGTAATGTACTCTTAATCAGGAAATGAATAACAGAATCACCTAGGGAGCTCTTTGAAAATTTTTTTTGTGAGGGGAGTGGGTGGTGGTCACCACAGACTTACTAATACAGAATCCTCTGGGGGTAATACATGTATAAAATATATTTATGCACACACCTTCCTGGGTGTATATGCTTTTAAAATTTTCCATGTACCACCATTTTAGATACGTTAAAATATGTAAATCTTTATTATACCACATACTTGAGATTCTTAAATTTTTTAAAATTAAAATAGTTACGTAGAATTATTTGTAGTGTTTCAATGAACCATCAGTTGTGACAGTTGATGTTAGAGGATGAATCAAAAGTAGAGAAGTCATTATGATAGATGATTTAAGTTCAAACATTAATCTAAAAATGAATTATAGCAAGAAAGAAATGGAAGCATATGAGACAGTTATGTACGAAGTGTTTTTTACTCAAGTGAAACTTTTTAATAGGATACCTCAAAGAAGAATTTACTTGATATCATGTAATTAAATGCTGTAACTATAGAAAGAGCCTCTTTGGAACAAAATTATAAGCGTCAAATTTATCAGGGACCAGAAGTAATGTTACTAGTAGGACTACTTTGATATGGGTTGCACATTAAAAACTAATGCAGATCAGTGGTTCATTTGGGCATGAGTTTTGCTCAGACATTTTTCTTCCTATCCACTTAGTTCCCTCCTCTTTCTGCAGTCTCTTTTGATCCTGTGTGTACACTTAGAAATTACTCTACCTTGTTTTAAAGTTTATTCAAGCTACAGAGAAAATGTTTTAAGTAATTTGTATAATACAGTATATCAAGGAATAGAATTGTTCTAATGGGGTAACTTCACATTGTATGAGAGATGTTAGTTACTTCAGGTAGTTAACTGAATCCTTTAGCCTAGAGCTTAATAGATGGTTTAATGAGTAATTACAGTTTAATGGCACCTGGTGTCCTGTGTTCTTTGTCTCCCTGGCGTCATCATCACCACCATCTCCCTACCCACCATGGACAGCTATCACTTTTTATTTTTCTGCCTTTCCCATAATTAGCCTCTAAATCCTCTCATGATAGCCCACTATGCTTCTTTTTGACTCATCATTCCAGGCAAGGACTAGCAATTGGATTTGTTGTTTGCATTAAAAGTAGTTGGCTGCCCCATGACTAAGTGTTTAAATACCTTGACCAGCATTTAAATACCTTGACCCTATAAAATAAGTGTTTTGTCCTGTAAATAACCAGTTATGGAAGAAAACTAAGAGGAGCAAAGGAAAGGCTAACATCGAATGTTTTTTAAGACAGCACAGATTTTATAGCTCTTGGGTTTTAAAAACTGTCTTTAATAATTGCTAGATATGTGACTTCGGACAGATTACTGAGCCTCTAAACTCTAAACCTCATTTCTTAATAGCTGATCTGCAGAGTTTTTTATTGTTAAAGGTAATGGCTAATATTTAGTGGACACATACTCTGTGACAGGAACTGGGATAATCGTATTACCTGTGTAATATAATCCTCATGACAATCTTGTGCAGTAGTTAACTGTTTTAATATCTGTTTTACTGAAGAGAAACCTAAGTCATAGATTTAAATAACTTCCCAAAGTTGGCGTAACTTGTAAATGTTGGAGCAGAGACTAAGACCCTGGTGTACAAGATTATAAATTAAAGTATACCAAGTGCCTGAGACTCAACAAATCTGGATATGCAGAAAAATATAACCTAACCAGGCTTATCCTCACAGCTGCAGTTAACCACTAAAGCTGTTTTCAAAGTTACAAGCGTTTATCAGGGTTGTCTCCTTTTCCTGTAGCTGCATAATGACTTCAGCTTCATGTTCTCAGATCCTATTTTCATGGTTTGTTTTTTTCTTGAGGTTACATCATGGCATAATAATTTTTTATTTTCTCAGCAACTCACTATTTTGGAGGCAGGTTTGTGTTGCGTTGATGTTAAATCAGATTTCTTTTTGAAAACACCTTTTCCCACAAATTAAATAAAATTTCAAAATTCTTTTATCCTTTAAAATGCATTGTGCAGCAGAGCCAGCGATTGCTTTCAAATTTGTATTTTAGGATGCAGTTTTGGCAGCTTCTTTCTAAAATTTAGCATTTATACACTATATATGTAACCAAAACTTAGTACTCAGTTTTCTTGTGTATAAAACTTCTCTTCTAGGAATATTTCATGGCTTGAATTAAACAAAATGTGTTGTCTTTATACAAAGTAAGTATTCAGTGTTAGTGTTTATTTACCAGTTAAATTCAGACAGAGTTTACTTTGTTCTTGATGGCAGTGGATAGTTTATAGTTATTCCTTATTTGAATACATAACCTGATTTTAGGTTTTCTCTTCAAGTCATTAAACTCACATGCATATAAGGCTTAATCCACAGCATGCTGTGGTGCTGGTCTTGGATAATTTTTTCCAGAGTCCTTGAACAGATGACTCTGAACATTGTGGCCATATTATTGCCTAATCCACACATCAGGAGACTTTTTATTCAAATCTGTGAGTTATATTTCTGCTAATCTTGGCAGAGGTAATTATTATTTTTGCTTATGTTACAATTGTTACATGAAATAAAATGTTCTTACATTTGAACAAGCAATTTTTAATAACAAGAGTCTGTGGTTATTACTAAACCTCGGGCCAGTTTATACATCAACAAGGGGTCTAGGAAAATAAGACTTGTATTAAATAATCTTTGAAAGTAAAGGATAATCCTTTTTAAGAATTGATCTTCTGTGGTGATTAACATTGCTTTGAGCCCTTTAGACAGGAAAGGATTGCATTTATCATATCACTGTGGTCATCCAAGGCTTAGGATTTAGAGATTTCTAAGTGGTAAAACTATCAAAGGGCTCCATTTAGAGAGTATTTTTTA
Source organism: Cephalopachus bancanus (assembly GCA_027257055.1). Taxonomy (NCBI): domain Eukaryota; kingdom Metazoa; phylum Chordata; class Mammalia; order Primates; family Tarsiidae; genus Cephalopachus; species Cephalopachus bancanus. The sequence goes on from JAPVLO010000033.1 coordinate 492,688, forward strand.
ATAAAATGTATTTAATATTTTAATTACAGACCTCTGTTTTCATTATATATTACTTTTTGCTAGCCAAATAGTGTATGACCACAGGTTAAAACGCATTCGCATACAGGGAGAGAAGCGTTTTGGGGCAGGTAGCGGCACTAACATTTTAACCTCTATGTGGTTGGGTTTCTACATAATTTGCTTATTTTCAGAAGTATCCTATTTGATAGACTTCGTCACCCATCTCTTCTTCTGAAGAGGAAAACTCAGAGATGCCATGGTCACACAGCTTTTGATTTGCATAGGTGTTTGATCTCAAGTTTTGCTGACTTCATAGCTGTGCTCTACTTTAAAAGGTGTTCCTTTAGAAAGGTAGATTTTAGTACATGGTCTGTGTAATTAGTTTCCTGGGGCTGTTACAACAACATCGCAGACACTGGGCAGCTTAATTTTTGCAGAAATGTATCCTCTCACAGTTCAGAGACTAGAAGCCCAAAATCGAGATGTTTCAGCAGGTCTATGTTCTCTCTGAAGGTTCTAAAGGAGAATCCTTCCTTTCCTCTGCCCACCTTCTGGCAGTTCTCAGCAACCCTCAGTGTTCTTGGCTTGTAGGCGCATCATCCAATACCAGCCTCCATCCACCTAGTTGTCTCTCCTGTGTGTCTTCACATCATCATCATCCCTCAGTGCATGTCTGTCCAAGTTCTCTGCTTATAATGACACCAGTTATGTTGGTTTAGGAGCCCAAACTACTCCAGTGTTACCTCATCTTAACTAATTACATCTGCAGAGACCCTATTTCTAAATAAGGTTACATTCTGAGGTTCTGGGAGTTAGGGTTTCAACATGTATTTCGGAGAGGGGATGATGACACAGTTTAATCCATTATAGCCTATCATGAAATTGTATAACTCTTTTAGCAACTGGGTAAATTGACCTTGAACATCTTATAACACGCACATAATGAGAGAGGCACATTTTAGAGTGTACATCTTTACAGAATTCTATTTTTAAATTATTTGGGTATTACAGCAAATTTAAATTTATAATATATTGCAAACTATTAAACAGGATAGTCAACACTAACTTTTAAATGAATTTGAAATGCCCATTTTATGTGTCTTTAGTAATACTTGAGCTAAAGGAATTTGCAAAGGAAATCCAATGATATTAGTATAAAAAAGAATCTAGTTACTCTGAATTATTCTTCCATTAAAAAAAATTAATGCTGACTTTAAAGGTAGAGTTTTTTAAAGACTTCATTAAATATGCCCTAAAAATGTGCAGTGTTGTGACTTTCCACTTCATTTCTGTATGTCATGCTTTTTTAAAAAAACTGATAGTGTTATCTTGTTTTGTCTGCTTATTAACATTTCTTCTCTAGTTTGATATGACTATCATTTTGTCATTTCAGTGAGCAATTAGAAATGGGCCTTTTGTTTACCAAATAAAGTTACCAATTTGTTCTCTACTTTTATATAGTATTATATAACCTTAATGCATTCCTCTATTTTTCATAGAATTAGCCAGCAAAATCTTTATTTAAGTAAAAAAACAGCTGTGTGTCTGACTGAGATACAGCTTACATGGTGAATATGTGGGTTCTTACTAAATAGGTGTCTTTCATCAAGGACCTCTATAACTTTTGTAGAAATTTAAATGGAGAGTTCTGGTTATTCTTTGAAGAGCACCAAAGCACTTAAAACGGTTTGGCTCATATACTATATGGGTGTTCACTGTTGCTATAGTTGGCAGTAACTGCTCATTGAGGCTTTGTGAACATTCAAGTCTGTGTTGTGTAGCAACTGCAAATAATCAAGGGATTATTTATGTAGATTTGAGTATTACTTCCCAAAGTCAGACGGGGAAATGGAGTTGTATAGTTCTTAGAGTTTCATAGGTCTTCTTAAACCTTTCCTACCTACAAAGCCTCAACTCTTTGAATTCTATTTTTGTTTCTGATCCTCATGGTCAACGTGGCTAATTTATTAGTCTAATGGCAGGCATCCTGCTCTCTCAAGTGGTGGGCCTATCATGGAAAGGTGGCTGGGATCTGATTTCAGGAATTCTATTAAATATGTCCACTTAGTAGTAATTTGGTAGTTATGAGTAGTATTGCTGATTTTCAGTGAAGTTTGGAAATCAAGTTTGAAGAGTAGATTTTTTTTCCCATTAGACTTGAAGGGGGCTGATTCTTTGGTAATGGAAAAAGGACACTTTTCCCTTGAATATATTCATGTTTAAAAATTGTTTATCACTGAAATAAATAAATTAATTCCTTAAATTGTGTCTGACTGAATCCATTTTATGGGGAATCACATTTAGAGAAATGGTTTTAAAAATTATTATACCTCCCCGTATGATACTGAGAATTTGAAAAGCATATTTAGAGCCATTCTATCTCAAAATCTCAAAGTTTGAAAGCCTCAAATGACAGATCTACTTGGGGAAAGAAATAAAGTTACTCAAGTGCTGATTTTGATAGCAAAATCTGGCAGGTATGGGATGTAGGGATGTTAGATATCTATATAATAATTCTGTAAACTAGTCGTTCATAGTAGCCAGTTTAGGAAGAAATGCCCCATTGGGATTCACTGAATGCCACTACAGTGCTACTTACCTTTGCTTTTAAATGTAAAGGAGTCATTTAATTTCTTAATAGCTTAAAAAAATAACAGCTGGACTTTTTAGAGGATAATATAATATAGATAACTTCACATAGAAAACTAAATTTGGAATGGGGCAGTCTCCTAAACCATTACTGTTCTAGTCTTTCGTTGCACATTGGTTATTTTATTTGTTGTACTAAAGCTGTAGATGGAGAGGACTAAATACACAGTTTACCTGTCCCTAAATTTACAATGGCAAAGCCTTTATACTTGGGACAAGTAAAATCAGTGGTCCACATTTTAATCAATGTAGACTAAGATTGTTGTCTACATTAGCATTGGTTTTCAAAGAGGCAAAACTGGGTTATTTCTTTCCCCAAAGCAGTTCCATTTAAGTGAGTAGGATTTGTGAGAATTTAAAGGAAATCTCTCGTGGAGAAGTAATCTAACAAACTATGGGAATAAAGACACTAGCCTTTTAGTCTTAAAGGGCCTCTCTCTGGGTATCTGAGTATATTGTGGCTATCCAAGGATGGCCTTGATTCTTTTCTAAGCCACCAAACAGCTGTGTCTTGCACAGTCATGATACCTAAGGTCAAAGAATTGAATGAGGCTAACACTTTGTGATTAGTCATTACATCCTTTCTGATGTTTTTGTTTTCCCAGTGGAGTACTTTCTCTTCATTCTAAGCAGTCACAACAGCTCTCCATCCCTTTTTGTAGCTTCAGGTTGGTGGTCTGGAAGGAAAAGAAAGTAATATGAAACACTGCATTTTGTTGGGTAGGTTATCAAATACTCAGGCACCCTGAGCAGAGTACCTGTTTTGTCGGGATAGTTGAGCCAGGTTGATTTTTCATGTTAAATATTTTTTCTGTTACTCAATGAGTAATGACTTCACACTTGTTTCACTCTCGGCTGTTTATGTTTTTTAGTTTCACATTTCAAATTAGTTTCTAATAATCTGATACAACTTGTAATTGGAAATACGTGTTATGTGTGTTTATACACATACATTTATACACACACATGCATATATGTACTACTCAGATATCTGATCCTCAGAAAACCTTCAGCAAACCTTGTCGATTTTCTTTTCTTTTTTTTTTTTTTTTAACTTTTCTTTCTTTTTTTTTGAGTTGGAGTCTCACTCTGTTGCCCACACTGGAGTGCGGTGGCCACTCCCAGCCACCGCAGCCTCGACCTGCTGGACTCCGGCGATCCTTCCGCCTCAGCTTTCCAAGTAGCTGGAACTACAGGCGCACGCTACCACGCCCGGCTAGTTTTTGATTTATTGTAGACATGAGGTCTCGCCAAATTGCCCAGGTGGGTCTCGAACCTGCGGACTCAGGCAATCCACTCACCTCAGCCTCCCAAAGTGCTGGGATTACAGGCTGAGCCACCGAGCCTGGCTACCTTGTTGATTTTCTTCTGATCTTTTTTATGATGGTACCTTGAGTATCGATACCTCTCAGGCATCAGACAGCTTAAAACCAGAGTCTTATCTTTCTCTGCTTAAGTCTCACATCTGTTTACCAAACTTCTTAGAAATTAGATCTGCTTTGAAATTTGTATTTATTTTGTGTTGAATTTACTCTTGTGCTGTAAGTTTTGTTTCTTCAGTTTCTTCTGGGATATCTTTTTCTTCTGTGCAACCTCGTCTTCTGGTTCCTTCTCAGGGAGGATCACCCCCATGTGACGGGGGAGCTTGCTTGAGGACTAACCCGACCGGGAGCTGCTGTCACGGTGGCATGTCCTCGGTGGTTGTTCACCTGGATGTGCTCAATAACCAGAGAATCAACATCTAAACCCTTAAGTTCAGCATTATTCTTTGCATTTTGGAGCATGTGCAGCAAAAATTCAGCACTCTTTGGGTCACTGACCCTGTGTCCAGCCCTCTGACCAATAAGCTCCATCCTTGTAGCATCAGAATGGTCCACGTTGCTTCTGTAAAAAGCAACATCTTTCAGTTACTTGGTGGCTTTTTGTATATGCATACCCTGGATAGCCTGGGCAGTCTCACACATGGTCTCAAAGTAAGCAGGAAGATTTGAACCTCTTGACTATCAGGATTCGGTGTTTTTTTCTGGGTTGAATGACTATGGAACCATTTTCACAGATTACCTCAGGCCACTTGAAGAGCAGGAGCTAGATTCTTGAAGCCTGATATATTTTCTCATTAGGGCTAACTCAGTCTTCATGAGACAAATGACTTATTTAAATGCTCCCATAACTAGGGATTAATACTGAACATATGCTCAGACTAGAGAATGACAGCAAGAAGAACATGTATCATTTTCAAAGTGGTCATTTTACGGAGAGCTGGCTAAAACAGAGCTGATTTTTTTTTGTCATCTTCTGACTGATAATAGCCTAACCATGCTCTTTCCAACTACTGTCCAGTGCTCCTAATAGCATCAGTGTTATGGTTCATTTTGTGAATTTGCTTTAGCTTCTGTTTGGGGACCAGCTGGTTGAAAGCTGCCCCAAGTTTGTGGAGGCTGCATGAGGCTTCCGAGAAGACAGATAGAAAGAGAGGTGGAAATGATGCAGTGGTGGACAGGCATGCATCCTTTATTGGCCTTTGGCTGTTTTAAGTCAGTGTTCAAGCATGGGGAAACCATCTGCTTTTCCTTTTTGTGATTTTGAAAAGACCCCTGTTTTGGCCAGGTGTGGTGCCTCATACCTGTAATCCCATCACTTTGGGAGGCTGAGGCGGGAGGATTGTTTTAAACCCAGGAGTTGGAGACTGCCCTAGGCAACATAGCAAGTCCTCGTCTCCACAAAAAATTTAAACAATAATAATGATAAATATGAGGGCATGGTGGCTCGTGCCTATAGTTCCAGGTACTTGGAAGGATGAGGCAGAAGGGATTGCCTAAGCCCAGGAGATCAAGGCTGTGGTGAACTGAAGTCATGCCACTGCATTCCAGTCTGGGCAACAGAGTTAAACCCCATCTCTGTAATAATAATCTAGAAAAAAAAAACTTTCATGCCAAGATGATTTTTAGTTATTTTTTATGGAAAATCGTTTGTATACAATGTCATGAGGCTGAGGTGGGAGGATTGCTTGAGCCCAGGAGCTGGAGATCAGCCTGTGCAACAAAGCAAGACTCCCATCTCTACAAAAAAAAATTAGGAAAATTAGCTGTGCATGGTGGCTCATGCCTGTAATCCCAGCACTTTGGGAGGCAGAGGCAAGAGGATTGCCTGAGCCCACGGGTTTGAGACCAGCCAGGGCAACTTGGCAAGACCTCGTCTCTACAATAAATCAAAAAATTAGCTGGGCGTGGTGGTGCACGCTTATGGTTCCAGCTACTTGGAAAGCTGAGGTGGAAGGGTCACTTGAGCCCAACAGGTTGAGACTGTGGTAGCCACAAGCGTGCCACTGCACTCCAGCCTGGACGACAGAGTGAGACTACAACTTGGAAAAAAAAGAAAAATTAGGTACCTGTACTTCCAGATGCACACCTGTAGGTCCAGATACTAGAGGCTGAGGCAGGAGGGTCACTTACAGCCCAGGAGTTGGAGGCTGTGGTGAGTCATGATCGATCGTGTCATTGCTTTCCAGTCTGGGTAACAGTGAAACCCTGTCTCAAAAAAAAAAAAAAAAAAACAAAAGACTCATTCTTGGAGACAGTCATTTTTTTACAGCTGTTATAAACTCTTGTATCACACTGACAAGTGTAAAAGTGAAGTACTTTATTTCAGTGATCCACTATGTACAGGGTTGGTTCATGGGAATAAAAAGAATATGCTTGACTCATCATGCATGAAGAGTACACTGTAGGAAGTACAAAGCCGATTTCTTGGGGTGATGATGAAAAAAAGAAAAATAATCAACAACTTTTAAAAATCCAGACATTTATCTGGTTTGGGAGTTTAACCCAGGGGAAAAAACCCCTAGGGTACTCCTACCCTGACGACCCAATGTGCAGGCTGGGTCCCTTTGATACCATAACTTACAAAAGGGGGACTCAGCATTCTCAATACCTTTGTGCCAGTATAATTATTTGTACACCTTTCTGAAAGCTCTCTAGACACAGTATAATCTGGAATTTACCTCTTAAGAGAACTATTGAGGCCCTAACACATTTGCTTCTGGCCAAAAAGCCTTCTAATTGTTCAACTGTAGTTAAGAATCTTTGAAGTTCCATAAGGAGGGATTTATACTTTAGAGTATGTGTGTGTGTTTTTGTGTGTGTTTTTGCTATAACTCAAACAATAGAATAAAACCTAAGCCTGGGGAGAGTTAACATTGTAATATCTGTTCGTATGGGAATTTAGCTTCTTGTGCTACCACACTCTAGAGCAGTGAAAAAAGTGTGGAAAATGCACCAATATATTCTCTCTCCAAGAGACTGCTGTAGCAGATACCTGAATCTGTCCCAGGACTCTTTCCTGCTTACCCAGTGTGTTTCACGTTTCTCCAGGCAGCTACTCCAAGTCACCATCTTCCCATTAGTTCTGAAACCTATTCTTCATCTCTGGTCATAGAACATTTTATCATGTAAAATTTCTTAACAGCTGTCCTAGTGTCCATCCTCCTTTTTGTTTGCAGTAAACTGTTTGTCCCCATTAGCCATCCTCCCTTCACTTCTCCATGAGTCTGTTTATCAGGCATATTGGAATGTAGTTTTCTTTCTTTTTTGTTGTCTCGTTTTGCTATTGGGGTAATGCTGGCCTTGTAGAATGGTTAGGGAGAATTTCCTTTTCAATGTTTTACAATAGTTTGAGGCGAATTGGTGTTGGTTCTTCTCTGCAAGTTTGGTAGAATTCAGCAGTGACGTCATCTTTAAGTGGTTTTAAACAAAAAGAGCAACAAAGAAAACATTATTAACTTTTAATTTTAGAGATGTCATAATGCCCTTAAATTTACAGATGCCATTGATTTTATTGTCACCTCATAGGGAAAGGAATCCTTAATGGAGATGTTATATGGAATAATTACAGCTTTTGCCATGTGTTTGGGTTGGCATTAACCTTGTCAATAAAATTGTTTTAAATTATTGTTAGAAACATGCTTAATACATGACCTTTGAACCCAGTTAATTTTTTCTTGGATGTTAAAACTTTATTTTTGAAAACTGTTACAGGCAATTTGTTTTTACTGAACTACTTTGGAGGCTGAAATTTTATAAGGAGCAGAATTGAAAAGAACTCAGAAAAAGAAAGGGGATTCAGACTGATAGACTTGTATCATTTCCAAAGAAAACAAAAATAGTGAGAGCCCAGTACAAAGACTGTTTAAGAAAACAGCAAGTATCACTTCGCATCTAAATATGTCCAGATTCTTTATGAAATGAAAAAATGAAGATTTACATCAAGCTTTCATGTTTATGGAATAATGGACCCAGAGATGAATATGTGATGTGGTCCGTATAATATTAGAATAAAATATGATCATGAAAATCAATGCATATAGCCTTACTGGCTTTTTAATATTGAGCACCCTCAATAATTGAATCTATATTGTTTATATTAAGAACAGTAAAAATAGTCTCAGAAGTTGTTCCCTTTTGGAGCCTGGCCCACTCATATTTACCTGACCCAGTCAATTAGTTCAAGCCCAGTATTTTGAATTAATTAAAGTGTCTGATAAAATCTGACTTGCTATTAATGTTAGCTCTGAAGTAATTTCATTTAGAAATTTTTAAGAATAGAGTTTTTTTCTATCAGTAGTTTAAGGTATGAACCAGGTATTGAAATCCTTAGATTTGTTAACTATAATTGAATTACTTATGTATAGAATTCTCTTTAACTAATATTCCCTTGCTATTTGTATATCTCTTAGCATGTTTCCAAATAATTTTTATTTCCTGCGGAGGATTAGAGACATAACCTGACAGCTTTAGAGATGATGGTGATTGCTGTCTGAACATGTTTGCCTTCAGTAAATGTGTTTACTTACTTGGATATAGACCTCTGCGTATCATTTTGTAGTCAGGTTTTAGGTAAAGTGCATGGGCTTTTCCTAAAATGCCCTTTATCTTAGACTGTCAAATCAGAAGCCTCAAGAGTTCAGGTCAAGTTGTAGTTAGAAATACATTTGAGCCGGGCACAGTATCTCATGCCTGTAATCCCAGAACTTTGAGAGGCCGAGGTGGGAGGATTGCTTGAGGTCAGAAGTTGGAGACCAGCCTAAGCAACATAATGAGACCTTGTCTCTACAAAACGTAAAAAAAAATTAGCCAGGTGTAGTGGCACACGCCTATTGTCTCTGCTACGCAGGAGGCTGAGGCAGGAGAATCACCTGAACCCTGGAAGTTGAGGTTGTGATGAACCATGGTTGTGCTACTGCACTCTAGCCTGGGCAACAGAGTGAAACTTCAACTCAAAAAAAAAAAACAAAAACAAAAAAACATTTGAATAATGTCACCGAGATTCCATTAGAATATGGAATTTTAGCTTAATTTTTTTGTCCTTTGATTAGTACATATGGTAGATCTGAATTTAAATACAACTTAAATTTCTTGTATTTGGAGAGAATTGGTAACATACCCAAAGCACTCATCTTTCAGCACTCACATCAGCTTCAAATGGTAGTGGAGCCTAAGGGAGTTCTGTTCAGCTGTAGTGAGACTGGTTATAACCTACAGTGTGGCTTCTCTCTAGTGGAAAATGTCATATTCTTGAACATATGGTTATTCTGAGACTTGTGGTTAGCCCAGGTAAGAATCTTTGCCTGTCTTAGAGTGAGAGATACTTGAGGCGGATTTAGTCTCTTCAGGAAGGTACTGCTGAATGTAAATTCAATTCTATTGACTGCACATGAAGGTGTAACTGAATGCAGGAAAAAGAAAACTTTTTGGGGCAAAGTTTCCTGTTTTTTAGTAGATATTTTAGGATAGTTCTATGTGAGATGAGTTTCTCTGCAGATCACTTTCCTTGGTTATAATGTTGACAGACATGGGAATGTTCTCTTCCGTCTGGTCTCTTTACTTTTATGAGTGTCACTGCACTCGGGAATAGTATTGTGAGCAGTTTCTCAGGAAATTGGGAGATTGTTAAAACATAAGCAGGACTTTTAAGAAGTAAAGATTGTATTTAGAAGATAAAATTTAAGGCAGATAGAACTAGTCATGACGTCATCTTACAGTGTGCAATAATTAGGCTTTTGGGACCCAAGGTATAAATATTAATTTTTTCCCCATATACTGAGCATAGATACTAATGTGCACTAATACCCAGCAGTATATGAAATATGACCATTTTTCAAAGGTGATGCCTAATTGAAAATGTCAGATTATTTTGTGGCTTAAAATGAAAATCACAATTTTCATTTGAATAAGATGTGTAATGAATAAGATTTGAGATAAAATATAGACTCCTTCCTGCCAAAGACTTATGAAATTATGAGAAAAATTGTATATTCAGGTAAAAAATTATAAATTCAAATTTTGCCCTTAAAACCCTTGTTCTGGCAAACAAAAAGATGGTTCTTGTAAGAGGGTGCTTTTCAGAATTTCCCCATGTCTTAAACTGTTGGAAAGATTATTTTGATGAAGATCCTTCCGTTCCTCCTCCTGTATACTTGCCTTTTAAGCCTTTTCCCGGAAGATACTTCTGATACCCAGTTTTGCTTTCCCTAGTGAGGAAAATTCTGTGCCTCTCTTTCTGCACACCTTGCCTTTTTTCTTGTGCAGCTAATAGGTGGGATCACAGTGCTGGGTTTCCACAGCCCCTCCAAGCCGACTTCAGTCATCTGGTCTCTAACTCAAGACTGATGGTTCTCAACCAAGGGCAATTTTGCTACCTCCCACCCCCCCACCTCGGCCTCCTCCCCCGCCCCCGGGATGTTTAGCAATGTCTGGAGACATGTTTGGTTGTCACCGCAGGGTTTGGGGGTGCCACTGGCATCCAGTGAGCAGGAAAGGTCAGGGAGGCTGCTCCACCCTGTCTGATATGCTGAGGCGGAGGAGCCTTGCTGTCATCTAGGAAGGCCTGTCCTCCTTCGGTCCTAAGCTTAATTTCTCGATGTCCTTTTCCACTCAGGAGGCTGCTTCATCAAATACCTTTTTTCCTGTATTCTTGAGTTTTGCCTCTTCACTGGGCCCAGGATTTCCAGTTAAAGTGCTCAACTCACTCTTAGAAAAACAGTAAAACCTTTCTTGTCACCTTCTGGGTACTTTTCTAGTTCATGGTCTCTTTATTCCTTTGTGAAAAGATCTTTGGGAGGAGTGTTTTCATTTGTCTCTTTCATCTTTCTCTAATTCCGCAGTGCACTGTGGGACTTCTCTGTGGACTTCTCACCAGTCCCCTGAAATTGCTCTTTCTGAAGTTACCAGTGATCTAATGACCCAGTCCAGCAGCTGTTTTCATAGCTTATCTTGACAGCTTAGCATCATTTACTGATAGTGATGTGTGTCTTCCTGAAATTTTATTCCTTTTGCTTTGCACACACTCTCTCTTGCGTCCATCATCAGTCTTTTTTTTCCTTCTTTGAATTCTACAGCTTCCCATGTTTTCCCACTTGTTCACACACACTCATCCACACAGGATTTCACTCAGGAGCAACACATCAGTGACTATACCACTAACACTCAGGTCTGCCTGACTTTCTACAGAAGGTCTCTTGCTGGATATCCCATATGCGTCTCACACTTAATCCCCCAATTTTCTTTCCCAAATTCCCACCAGAAGTGCTCTTTTCCCTGGTCTCACTGCTTGACATTCCCATTCTTTCCATCTCTCAAGTTAGAGACTAGGAGGTCATTGTCTTTTGAACTCATCCCTCAGTGACAAAGTTGTCAGGATTTTTACTCACTGAACATAACTGAAGTTCATATTTACATTGCCTTTGCTTTAATTCAGCCCTTCATTATCTGTTTACTTGACTGTTCCAGTAGCTTTAAAACTATCTTCCAGGCTCAGATCCAGTGCGGTGGGTCATACCTGTAATCCCAGCACCTTTGAAGGTCCAGGGGGAAGGATTGCTTGAGCACAGCCTGGGCAAAGGAATAAGACCTTTCTCCTTAAAAAATCAAAAAATTAGCTAGGTATGGCAGCCGTGCATCTGTAGCCCCAGAGGATTGCCTGAACTCAGGAGATCAAGGCTTCGGTGAGCCATGATCATGCCACTGCACTCCAGTCTGGGCAGCAGAGTGAGACCCTGACTAGAAAAAAAAAAATCTAGATTCAACACTCATAAGTGCGTTCTCTGCAGTGCTTACTGGAGTACTTTTTTTTTCCCTAGAATTTTCTTAGGTAAAGAGACAGAGTGTAGCCCCTGGTGTACTGCATTACCAGGGTTTAAATTGAGGACAAGTCATTTTTCTTTTTGCTGCTTCAAAATTCTCAGTGGGAATGAAGATTCATCTTGAAAGGTTAATGTAGGGGTGAGTGATTAAATACATGCAAAGCACGTGGAGCAACACCTGGCACTTCAGTGCCCAAATGTTAGCTGCTGTTATTTTAGTTCTATCACCATTAATACTGTAATACACATCTGAACACTTAGTAACCAAAAGTTCTTCATTGGTGTGATAATCTCCAAAAAAAATTCCAGCTGCTTAGTCTGACATGCGGGATTCGTTAAGATCTGTGTACCTTTCCAGTCTCCTCTCGTCTCTATCGTAAATACCACGTGTTTCAGCAAATGGACACTGTTAGCATTTCTCCAGTGCTTTTGCTGCTGTCTTGCCGGTTCTTCTGCCTGAAGTGCAGTCCTCACTTTCATTGTTCCGTTCCTCTTCTAGCCATTCTCTTCTCACTACAGACCTTTATTATAGAACTTGGCAGTTATGGTGCAATTACTTGTTGACTTGTCTTTTTTTTTTAACTAATGAACTCCTTGAGGCAGTGATCAGATCTTACTAACACTTCTAGTGACATGTGTGACTCATAGTACACATTTAGTAAAAATTTGTTGAAAGCGTAAATGAACATTAAAAAGAAAGAATCTTTTAAAAAACTGCCAAGAGCTGGAAAAATTAGTTCTTTGAGGCCCAAAGCCTTGCACCAGCTTGTTTGGCATCACTTGGGAGCTTGTAAGAAACACAGAGTCTGAGGTTCCATGGCAGATTCACTGAAGCAGGCTCTGCATTTTAAAAGACCCTCAGGTGATTCTAAGGCAGGATAGAATTAGAGAAACAGTGCTCAAGTTCATTTTGCTTCCCCCAACAAACATGTATTTGATGTATTCCCAGTTCTATTTTTGTTTTGGGATTTTTTTCTTTGTCAGAGTCTCTTTCTCACCCAGACTGGAGGGCAGTGGCACAGTCGTGGCTCACAGCAGTACTGAATTCCCAGGCTCAGGAGATCCTTCCACCTCCGCTTCTCAAGTAGCTGGAACTACAGGCACATACCACCACATTTGGCTTATTTTTTATTTTTATTTTTATTTTTTTTAGAGATGAGGTCTCTCACTGTGTTGCCCAAGCCAGTCTTGAACTCCTGACCTTAAGTGATCCTTCCACCTTGGCCTCCCAAAGTGCTGGGATTACAGGCATGAGCCACCACATCTGGCCCAAGTCTTATTTGTGATATATATGTAGATTAAAAGAACAGAATGTTTATAAATAGGCTTAATGGCAAGAAAAGTAAAATGAAAATTTAAAGGTAAGGTTAAATATATAATTTTTTTCCACAGTTTAAGACCACGGTTAGCAGAAGCCATTATGTGACACGTGGTGGAGATATCATTTTTTTAAAACTAGAAGTGATCATTAGTGTATTTAAGAGTTGTATGTGATACCACCTTTAATATTCATAACACGAGCCATGAGTGCATTTCTCATGTGAATATTTTTACTTTGCCTATAGATTGAATTTCATTAAATCTTGGTTGGAAGACCGTGGATTTGGATTGAGGGAATACATTTATAGACCTGTTTGGCCCTTCCTGATATTTTGGTAGGCTCCCCAAAGCTTATCCTGAATCTTACCTTACCCAGTAGATACTGGCCATGCACCCATATGGAGTGAATATAATAAGGTGTAAAAGATTAAGAAAGGTGTCATTGGTAAATGAGATGAAAGTATTGGAAACCATCAAGGCTTTATTATTTAAAAGTTACTGTAAGCACTGTGCTTCAGGCCAGCCACTTTAGAGAGATATTTTTCTGTGCTTTTTTTTTGAGTCAGAGTCTCACTTTGTCACCCAGGCTGGAGAGCAGTGGCCTACTGTCTCGCACAGCCACCGCAGCCTTGACTTGCTAGACTCAAGCGATCCTTCCACTTCAGCCTTCCAAATAGTTGTAATCACAGGCACGTGCTATCATACCCAGCTGTGTTTTAACATATAAGGCAAATACTATTATATGACATGACTTTTGTACAGTAAATGTTTCATCACAGTAGTAAAGTTTCTGTTAAAGTATTTCCAAAAATATGGAAAATTTGATATGTTTTAAATTAATGGACCTCAGGAGTTTGAGGCTCCGATGAGTCATACATAATCCTGCCACAGCACTCCAGCCTGGGTGACAGAATGAGACTCCCGCTAAAAAAAATTTTTTTAAAATTAATGGTCCTAAAAAAATGACAGCTCAAAGTTAAATGTTTTGATCAGACATGTAGTGTTCCAAGTTTCTTGTTAGATTCTTTGAAACAGTTTACATAACTTTCTTCTTAACATGAAATTTTCAACCTGATTCGAAAACTCAAATGCAGATGCATGGGGAGTGAGAGATACAGAGGGTATGTTACCATGTGCCTATCATTGGCCCATAGGAAGAAGTTCATACTAAATTTAGGTACTTATTGAACAACATGTATATTTCAAGTACCTCAGTAGAGAAAAGTTAGAGATAGTAGGTAATTGAGAAACATATCAGGGTATTGACAGAACACAGCCTTTGCCTTCAAAGGAGCTCACCCTTCAGTGCGAGATAGCCAGTCAACAATATTCCAATGTAATGTCCGTATTGCTTTAACAGAAGGGTATTTGAATTCAGCTAGGGGGGGAAGGACACCAGTTGCTAGACTTCAGTGAGAAGATACATTTTTTGTTGTTGTTGTTGTTGGAGTCTCACTCTTTCACCCAGGTTGGAGAGCAGTGGCACACTCTTGGCCTTCGCAGCCTCAACCTGCTGGACTCGGGCGATCCTTCCACTTCCAGCCTTTCAAATAGCTTGGAACTACAGGCACGTGCCACCCTGCCTGGCTAATTGTTTTTTTAAATTTATTGTAGAGGTGAGGTCCTGCCAAGTTGCCTAGGCTGGTCTCGAACCCACAGGCTCAGGCATTTCTCTTACCTTAGCCTCCCAAAGTGCGTGAACCACCGTGCCCAGCCAAGATGCATTTTTGTTTCAACAGATTAACTCCCTAAATTTCAATATTCTTATCTTTAAAAATGAGGATGATCACCACACCCCCACACACACCCCGGGCTCTCTGGCTTAGCCTGCAATCCCGCGTTTTGGGAGGCTGAGGTGAGTGAATTGCCTTAGCCTGTGGGTTTGAGACCCACCTGAGCAACTTGGTGAGACCTCATCTTTACAATAAACCAAAAAAAAAAAAAAAAAAATCAAATCAGCCGGGCGTGGTAGCGCGTGCCTGTAATTCCAGCCACTCAGAAGGCTGGAGCAGAAGGATCGCCAGAGCCCAGCAGGTAGAGCCCAACCCGCTCCCGGCCTGTACTGTAGCCACTACAATCCAGTCTGAGCAACAGAGTGAGACTCCAACTCAAAAAGAAAAAATATGAGGATGCTCAATATCTACTTATAAGGCTTATTGTGAGGATTAAATGCAAATGCAGACTCAGGGCTTAGTTCAATACATACAAGAATGCACAATCAATGTCAGCTGCTACTAATAAGAAGCGGCAGCTACTATGTAACAGTAGAGACTCTTTCCTTCTGTCTGTGGTTTCTGGCTCCCTTCCTCTCTTCTTCTTTTCTTTCTTTTTTTTTTTTCAAATACTCATGGACCCAGTCTATGAATTTGAAGAAGCATCTCTAAAATTTTGGAGGTCAGATTTAGGTTTCTTGGCAAGTTTTCTTCTTCCTATTGTTCTCCCTCCCCCACCCCAATGAATAACCATAGTATCTACTTTATCTAAAGTTTCTAGAACATTAATGGTATGGTCCTTCTACAGTGTGGTATCTCATATTCTTCAAGATTGGTACTATCCAATATGGTAGCTCTTAGTCACATATGGTTATTTAAGTTTATTAAAACTTAAAATTTCATATCTGAATCACACCAGCCACACTTAAATATTCAGTAGCCACATTTAGCTAGTGGCTGCCAGGTTGGGCAGCACAAATATAGAATATTTCCAGAAAGTTCTATTTTATAGCAATATTCTAGGACAGGAGTTGCTGGTAACATAGGACCTAGAGAGTGGGCTGTTTACCATAGTAATTTTATGATTCAAAATTCTCTGTATTTTAATTTTTTAAAAGCCTATCACCTCTGGTTATTTTTTATTAAGGAGTTATGGTGCTTGGCAGTTTAGATTTGTAATTTTATAAACATAAGCGCTGCACTGGTGACTTGAATTTTAAGACATCTATTAAAATATCTTGGGTTTCTTATTTTCTAATCCAATTCAGTAAAGTTTTAAAACTAATTTTAGACACATCTTTAAAATGTTATTTCTGATTTAAAATAACAGAATGTTTGATTACAATAAACATATTCAAAAGACTGCCTTAATTCCTTCTTTCTTCTTCAGTCTTTTATATTTGCAATTTATTTTTTCTGAGCAACTCACTTGTATTTTCCAAATGCACACAGTATTCGTTTAGTGTTTCCTACCTAACTGCCATTTACATCTATGTTATTACTTGTAGCAGACACACAAACATGCTGACAGATAATTTTTAATAAATCAGCTCATCCTTAAAAATAACAAAAAACCAAAAAGTTATCTACTGACCACTGCTGGCAAAATTACAGTGCACTGGAAGTGTTCAGTTATACAAACATCCTGGATCAGTTTGCCAATAACTCATCCATAATTCTTCCTAAAAGTGTCCTCCTGTGTAGCTATCAGGATCTTTCCAGAGTGACTTCCTGAAAATTCTGTAGCCCTAAAAGTGATATTTCTTGGAATAAAAACAAATAAGATTTAAAATATTATAAGTAAATACTGAGTTTATTTCATACTATGAAATATGCTTTAAAAAAAATCTTTTTTTTGAGTTGGAGTCTCACTCTGTCACCTAGACTGGAATGCAGTGGCATGCTCACAACCACCCCAGTGTCAACCTGCTGGGCTCAGGCGACCCTTCCACCTCAGTCTTGCAAGTAGCTGGAACTACAGGTGTGTGCTACCACGCCTGGCTAATTTTTGATTTATTGTAGAGATGAAGTCTTGTAGAGTTGCCCAGGTCAGTCTTGAATCCATGGGCTCAGACTATCCACTCACCTCGGCCTCCCAAAGTGCTGGGATTACAGGCTGAGCCACCAAGCCCGGCTCTGCTTTTTTAAAATTTAAGGGTGTATATAATTCAGGATTAGGTAGATAAGAAATCATCATACAGGTAAAGTTTGGGCCTCTCTTTGATCCCCACTTCACCTGTTTTAAGATTAGGTCATACTATGAAATATGTTATTGCCATGTTGCCCTGTTCAATTTACTGTATACTTTATGAAGCCATATTCTGTATAATATAGAGATCAGTTATAATTAGTAATGAATATTACAGCAATTCTGAAAAATGGGACATCAAATCAGAGTTGGAGATAAAGTGAGTAACCCTTTAATTTATTATTTTTTTGAGTCAGAGTCTCACTCTGTCATCCAGGCCTGGAATGCAGTGGCACGATCATGGCTCACTGCAGCTTCAACCCCTGGGCTCAGGTGATCCTCCCACCTCAGTCTTCCCAGTAGCTGGGACTATAGGTCCACACCACCATGCCCAGCAAATTTTTGTATGTTATGTAGAGTTGAAGTCTCACTATGTTGCCCAGGCTGGCCTCAAACTCCTAGGCTCAAACAATCCTCCTATCTTGGCCTCTCAAAGTGCTGGGATTACAGGCATGAGCCTCTGCACCCAACCTCAGCAATTTTCTTTTCTTTTTTTTTGAGTTGGAGTCTCACTCTGTCACCCAAACTGGAGTGCAGTGGCCGCTCCCGGCCACCACAGCCTCGACCTGCTGGACTCCAGCGATCCTTCCACCTCAGCCTTCCAAGTAACTGGAACTACAGGCGCACGCTACCATGCCCGGCTAATTTTTTTGATTTATTGTAGAGATGAGGTCGCACCAAGTTGCCCAGGCGAGTCTTAAACTCACAGGCTCAGGCAATCCACTCACCTCGGCCTCCCAAAGTGCTGGGACTACAGGCTGAGCCACTGAGCCCGGCTAGCAATTTTCTTTATGTAAAAATAAATACCATTAAAATGGTAACCATTACGATATGCACCTTTTACCACAATTTCTAAAAATAATGAATACCAAGCCACATGAGAGTTTTTCATCCTTGGTAGGCTTTATTTGCCATGGGTATATCCTGTTTTGTTTTGTTTTTTTTTTAATTTTAGCACAAAATAGTCATAGAGAGAAACCTTTAATAATGGCAGATTATATGTATCTTTGGGGCTTTCAAAATCAAAATTATTACAACCAACATCTAATGTTTCTATCTTCTGGGTACTGAATAGGGCACATAAGAAATACATTCCATACTTTAAATTAGCCTCAAGATGTTAGTGTGATAAAATAGAAGATCCATTGCTTTTTATCCTGGGTTGGAGGAAGGAGATGACTTAGCTTCTTTTGTCTCCTGTCATGGCCGTGTCAGCAACTTCTACAAGTAGAAAACACTGTAACTTCCAGAATCTGTAATGAAGAGCTGGCGAAGAGCCTCAGATGTTGGTAACAGGAAAACAGCATTGTTTTTGTTTTAAGATCTTTACCTAGGAGATAGTTGAGGACAAAGAATTTTCCTAAGTATAGCCCCAGTTCCCAGGAACAGTCCTTGATATTTGAGGGTTACTCAGATACTTGCTTAAAACATTTTTTGATAGGTATTCAATGGGGTGCAATTCGATAATAAAATACATAAATGGTGGTAGCTATTTATCAAGCCAATTTTATATGTTAACATTTTGTTTGAGAGACCAAGTGAGGATGGAGGCATCAGGAAATTCTGTAAGGGTTATTGTCTTCAGGGAACTTGGCAAATTGACGAGGGGAAGAGGAGGACACTGAAGAGTAGTGTGATAAATATACAAGGTTGAATAGAGTCAGAGTGCTAAAGTAGCTGATGAAGATGTGACATGCTTCGGGTGAAGAGAAAGGGAATGTCTTGGTGACCAGATTTACAGTGGAAATGGGATTTGAGATAGGCCTTGAAGGATGACCCTGAAGACTGAGGAAGGGTGGAAGGTATTCCATGCAGCTAGGAGACTTAGTAACTGGAACAAAGGTATGAACCTTAGAGTCAGCCCTTGGAAGGTTGGTGAAATGTGAGCTCCATCTGGCTGGAGCCTGAAAGCTCACTTAGGAGTAAGGTGAGACGTGGTTGGCTTGGTTAAATGAGACCGGGTTATATAGAATCGCAAGCATCAGAATCTGAGTAGTTTATAGTTCACATAGACGGGGGGAGCCGTTCTCTTTAGTATAGGTTCTCAGACTGAAAAGTGATTTGTTGGACTGAAGTTAAAAGAGATCAATTTCGTACGTTTTCCATGGCAGGGAGAATGGGGGTGGAGCCTAGTTCATGGGTGTGCTCCATAGCGCATGCACCCGCCCCCACCCGGTGGAGAGTAACACTTGCAATGTCACAGAAGGCCTGGGCCCAGGCAGAATTTTAAGTAGATGATTACCTTTTGCCTTTTTTTCACTATTTCTCCTCTTTTTTCTCTCTTCATTGCCCCAGAAAATGCTAATTTTACAAGAGATTTGTCTAGATGCTAGACAAGTTGCTGTTATTCAGTGCATTAGTGACTCTGGAGATAATCTATTTTAAAACACAAAGAGGCTCTGAGCACAGTGGCTCACACCTGTGATCCCAACACTTTGGGAGGCTGAGGCGGGAGAATCACTTGGGCCCAGGAGTTTGAAACCTACCTAGGCAACATGGCGAGACCTTGTTTCTATAAAAAATAAAAATAAGCCAGACGTGATGGTGTGCACCTGTAGTCCCAGCTACTTAAGAAACTGAGACTGAAGGCTCACCTGAGCCCAGGAGACTGAGGCTGTGCTAGCCATGATCATGCCACCACTGCACTCCAGCATGGGTGATCGAGTGAGATCCTAACTAAAACAAAACAAAACAGAAAACCAGCCGGGCTCAGTGGCTCAGCATGTAATCCCGCGCCTTTGGGAGGCTGAGGTGAGTGGATTGCCTGAGCCCGCGGGTTCGAGACCCGCCTGGGCAACTTGGCGAGACCTTATCTCTATAATAAATAAAAAATTAGCTGGGTGTGGTAGCGCGCGCCTGTAGTTCTGGCTACTTGGAAGGCTGAGGCAGAAGGATCACCTGAGCCCAGCAAGTCGAGGCTGCGGTGGCTGGGAGCGGCCACTGCACTCCAGTCTGGGGGACAGAGTGAGACTCCAACTCAAAAAAAACACAAAAAAACCGTAAAGCCTTACTTTAATTAAGTGACTTTGGTAAACCAAGAGCTTTCCTTGTCAGACTTTCTTTTTTTTTTCCTCTCTCACTTTCAGACTTTCAATATAGTTAATAATGAAATGGCAGGTAATTCAACACTTGGACAGGGCACTCTGCCCCATGGAATCACCCTGCAGAAGAGGCATTTCTATAAGCATATCTCATGTCTTCCTCAAAGTTGGACAATGGATGCTTGCTATTAGAACACCCAAAGGATTTGTTTAAAATTCAGACTGAGGGGAGCTGAAAGCTTTGGGAATAGGTAGAGGAAACCTCCATCTTTTTCTTTTTTTTTTTTTTTTTGAGTTGGAGTCTCATTCTGTCGCCCAGACCGGAGTGCAGTGGCTGCTCCCGGCAGCCTATGGAATTTACTCTAGCAAGTCTTAGATTTCTTTTCTTAAATGCTAGGTTCTTTTTTAGTGGGCATTTCCTAGTAGCCTAGATTACACGTGGCAACTTATTCTCAGTTGAAAGCCAAAAGAACATCCAGTAATCTTCCAGTGTTAGGGCCCAGTTTTGCATCATTTCTTTTTTTTTTTTGAGTTGGAGTCTCACTCTGTCACCCAGACTGGAGTGCAGTGGCCGCTCCCGGCCACCGCAGCCTCGACCTGCTGGGCTCCGGCGATCCTTCCGCCTCAGCCTTCCAAGTAGCTGGAATTACAGGCATGCGCTACCACGCCCAGCTGATTTTTTGATTTATTGTAGAGATGAGGTCTCGCTGCCCAGGCGGGTCTCGAACCCGCGGGCTCAGGCAATCCACTCACCTCAGCCTCCCAAAGGCACAGGATTACAGGCTGAGCCACCGAGCCCGGCTTGCATCATTTCTTAGAGTGTGAGCAATTCTTGTTGCTTAGTGAAACAGAGTTCCGCCTTTGAAAGGTTGAATGCTATCCACATAGCAGCTCATCCTGTGTGTTTGTGTTTGAAGTGCCCAATTTCGTTCAGTCAAATTCCTCTATAAGAATGTCGTTACCAGTTTTTAGAGTTGAATGATTTCGGCTCTATCTCTTGAAATGCTAATTTTAAAATCACGGCTGGGTACAGTGGCTCATGCCTGTATTCCCAGCACTTAGGGGAGACTGAGGCAGGAGGGTGACTTAAGCCCAGGAGTTTGAGACCACCTGGGCAGCATAGCAATATCTCATCACTGCAAAAAAATTAGCTGGGTGTGGTGGTGCATGCCTGTAATCCCAGCTCTCAGGAGGCTGAGGCAGGAGGATCACGTGAGCCCAAGAGGTTGAAGCTGCTGTGAGTCATGATCATGCCACTGTACTCTAGCCTGGGTGACAGAATGAGACCCTGACTCAAAAACAAAGAAAAAAGAAAGAAAAAAACTGTTACAATAATTAGACTCCTTCTTAGTGTATTATAATAACCATTAAACTTGTATTTTAAAATTTTAGTAACTTAAATATCTAGTCTTTAGGGGAAAAAAATTACAAGAGGAATCCCATAACAGTCCCCAAAGTTAGATATGTACATGAAGTTAGAGGTGTACAGGGGTGAGAGGGCAGGTTGGTAATTAAGTGCAATTTACTTCTTGCTGGGTAAAAATTCAAACACAAGACCTTAGAGTTGCCGGGTCATTCATTGCACTTGGCTTTCCTTTAGCTCTGTTGTACATGGTTAGCATCAATGTGATTAAATTCTGGCTGCTATCATTTTATTTGACAAGTGAATCAGAAAAAATGAATCTCATTATATTCATTTTAGGTGGAGTTCAGGATGGAACCTGGAAATATGTATTTCCCATAACTGTAACACATAATATAACATGCTACTCTTCATTCTGGATTCATGGTAACTTTGAAACTAAAAGATTTCTTTCTAGTGTGTCCACACTGAGTGTTATCCTTAAACTAGAGCCTCTTGCATACAGTGTGAGAAAAGCACCAATAGGAGGGAAGCAGTTGACCTATCCACACTTGAGTTAGTCTGTGAAGCCGAGAGCTATGTTTATTTAAGAACAGAAGGAGCTGCAATAACACACTTTGCATTAGACATATTAACATGCAGACTATCTTCTTTCTAAGAAAAGCATCCTAACAAGGCAGACTTGTTTCTACTTTTTTCTTTCTTTCTATATATCTCCTGTGTTGATTTTTGATTTGGATTGTTTCCATTGGCTTAAACGTGTGTCTTTTTAAAAGAAAGGAGAAAGCATTTTGTAGTTAATAGTGTTTCAAGACTCCCTCATAATGCAGGTCAATTACATCAGACTATATAATGTAGTTAGTTTGATGTAGACTTTTTAGCTTGCAGCTTAGTTGTGTATTTTATTTATTTATTTATTTATTTATTTATTGAATCGGAGTCTCACTCTGTCACCCAGGCTGGAGTGCAGTGGCACGCTCATGGCCACCCCAGCATCCACCCACTGGACTCAGGCGATCCTTCTGCCTTCCAAGTAGCTGGAACTACAGGCATGCACTACCACACCCGGCTAATTTTTTGATTTATTGTAGAGTTGAGGTCTCACCAATTTGCCCAGTCTGGTCTCGAATCCTTGGGCTCAGGCAGTCCCCCCACCTCGACCTCCCGAAGTGCTGGGATTGCATGCTTGAGCCCAGCCAGTTATGTATTTAAATGAGAAACAAGTAACTAGCTGGATCACATCAAGGTGGGTGTTCGGTAGAGAGTCACCCATAAAAGACCTAATCAATAAGTTTCCACATAGAAAGAGGATCTTTTTTTCACCCAAGTTGGAGCTTCATTCTGTTGCCCAGGCTGGAGTACAGTGGTACAATCACGACTCACCAGAGTCTCGACCTTTTGGGTCAGTCAGTCCTTCTGCCTTAGCCTCTCAAGGAACTGGGACTACAGGTGCACACCACCATGCCTGGCTGAGTTTTTTATTATTTGTAGAGACAAGGTCTTGTGTGTTGCCAGGCCGGTCTTGAACTCTTGCACTCAAGCAATCCTCCCGCCTCGTCCTCCCAAAGTGCTGGGATTACAGGTGTGAGCACTGTGCCCAGCCTGAGTAACTTTCATGTAAATTTGTGTTTCCTTTTAGGAATATTGGCACTTTACCCAATTCAGTCATTTTTGGGGTCAATTTTTTCAAAGTGACATTAGTTTGTTTTGACAAATGAATTTATCAAATGGATTCATCTAACCAAAAATTTTTAAAACTTTGGTACTCTATCCTAAATTTTGTTGTGAAAGCCTCTCACCCTGGGTTCATAATGCCTGCTTCCTTTCTGCTGTCCTCAGCACAGTTGTTTTTCCTCCTTTTGTAATGGTATTTATTTCATGATATTTTAATATTAAATATAACATATGTTCATCATAAATAAATCAACCAGTACCACAGGGTATCAAGTAAGAAAAGCATAATTAGCCAACCAGCCTGATCCTTCTGTGAGGCAAGCACTGTTACCAGTTCCTCGTGTGTTTTCCTAGATGTTTCCAGTGCGTGTAAGTCTGTCACTAATTTTTTCATAAGCTCTTTCACGAAACCTATCATCATTTTGTACTGCTTGTATAATATTCTGCTATTCGGTTAACCGTATTTTAACTCGCCTGTTTTCTCTCGAGGAACATGTTTCCCATCTACCTTTTTCTGCCCTTACCAGCAGAGTTTCCAATAATGTTCCCCTCCTCTACTGAGGAATATTTCCGTTGCTTTTTGTTTTTCTTATATCCGGTCTTGGCAGAGTTTTAAATGATGTTATCCTTCTTTTGGACATGTGACTTTCGGGTACTGTCGAGGCTTTGGTATTCACATAGAATTTCTTGACTTAATGCTTATACTTTTTTTTTTTTAATTTCTTTTTGAGTCGGAGTCTCTGTCACCCGCGTTGGAGTATAGTGGCACGCTCATGGCCGCTGCAGTCTCAACCTGCTGGGCTCAGGCAATCATTCCACCTCAGCCTTCCAAGTAGCTGGAACCACAGGCGTATACCACCACATCTGGCTAATTTTTTGATTTATTGTAGAGACAAGGTCTCACCAAGTTGTCTAGGCTGGTCTCAAACCCCTGGACTCAGGCAGTCTTCTCACCTTGGCCTCCAAAGTCCTGGGATTACAGACTTGAACCACCGCGCCCAGCCTAATACTTACACTTTTAAAAGCCATGAATTTTTCCAGGGAGTTAGTATTAACTTTTAGAAAACTGCCTTTGTTGTGTGCTGTGTTCCCTTTATGTGAGTAAAGCATTAACCTGCAGGCTGAGAGTAGAGTGTGAAACAGAGGTCAGGCATTGCTTAAAGGCTCACTGTGGACTTCCCTGTTGGTGTCATCTTTCACTACTAGAAGCTCAATGTCTATTCTCTTTTTTTGGGGGGGGGTTGGGATCTCACTCTTTTGCCCGGGTTGGAGTGCAGTGGCATGCTCACAGCCACCACAGCCTCGACCTGCTGCACTCAGGTGATCCTTCCCCCTCAGCCTTCCAAGTAGCTGGAACCACAGGTGCACACCACCACACCGGTTAATTTTCTACTTATTGTAGAGATGAAGTCTTGCTAAGTTGTCCAGGCTGGTCTTGAACCCACCTGGGCTTAGGCAATCCTCTCACCTCTGCCTCCCAAAGTGTTGGGATTACAGGCATGAGCCACCGAGCCCGGCTGACTTTTTTTTAATATATATTTTATTTTAAAGCTGTGGGGTACATTCAGGATTAGGTATACAAGTGGACATCATACAGGTAAAGTTTGTGTAAACTTAATCCATCTAACTACAGTTTATTTCTTTTGAGATTTAAGAGAGAAAACCAAAGCTTTAACTATGGTTTTAAAAACAAGAAAGCAAAATGTTCATGAAAAAGTGGGCCACTTAGTATTTGACAATGGAAAATTTCCAAGCATTTTGCAAATTTTAAATATATTCTGTAGTTCTTTGTTTGTTTGTTTGTTTTTGAGTTGGAGTCTCATTCTGTTGCCCAGGCTGCTGGAGTGTAGTGAGTGGCCTGCTCCCGGCCACCGAAACCTCGACCTGCTCTGCCTCAGCCTTCCAAGTAACCAGAACTACAGGCGCACGTTACCACGTCCAACTAATTTTTTTTTTTTTTTTTTTTTTATTGTAGAGACAAGGTCTCACCATGTTGCCCAGACTGGTCTCGAATCTGCAGGCTCAGACAATCCTCTTACCTTGGTCTCCCAAAGTGCTAGGAGTATAGGTTTGAGCCACCGTGCCCAGCCTATAGTTCTTCTATAGTGGATGCCTCTGGTAACTTTTTGGGTATGTTGGAAGTATTTCCAAGCATGTTTTTTTTTTTTATATATAGCAGCTTTGACACCATGACACCAGTAGTATTAATTTTTTTAATTCAAATACTATCTAGTTCTTTCCATTCTGTGATATTATACATGTGGCCTACTTGAATTAAAATGTCAAACTCTAATAGAGGATTTTTTAAAAATTAGAAATTCTAGAAAGTTCCAAAAGAATAAATATTCTTAGTTGTGTCTGAAAATACACTTGTGGAGAAAATGCATGTTGGTATTTTACATTTCTGCCAGTAGAGGCCACTGTGCACCTGTGAAAGGAAACCCAGCACTTTGTTCCAGTGAAGAGCAGGTCATCTTAGAACTCCAATCTTCACTGGTGTTTCTGGAAACTTAACCAAACCACCCCATTTCCCTTCCTCAATATCACTTGCCTGTCATTATCTAGGAGAGTAGTTTGATATTGCCTGTCCCCCTAATGAGAGCAGGTCTGGTGAAGTTTAGGGAGTCCCAACATGCCTTCCTGTAGTCTCCTTAGGTGAATCAGCCGAAGCACCAGAAGTGACGATTTCCCATAACCATTCGTGGACTCTCAGAGTTTGAAGGAACTTTTAACGCTTACCAAGTTCTGCATCTAAGTGGGGTGGGGAGACTTTTAAATCTATTATTTTAACATTTAGTTTGCTAATCCAACCTCGTTGTAAAGATAGTATTTTCAGTGCTGTCATCTGCTATTGAATAAGAGTTTTACTTATGAAAACTGTTTAGACCTTGACGCTTTTGGAGTGTCTGTATTACACAGTGGTTCGTTCCCTGAGTATACCAACAAAATATGCATAGAATATTGTTTCATAACATTATCTCCACAGATGTATCTGCTGATGATCACAGAGGAGAATTCAAGAACTAAACAAGGGTAGGAGTGGTGGCTCACACCTGTAATCCCAGAATTTTAGGAGGCCACAGTGGGAGGATTGCTGGAGTCCAGGAGTTTGAGAACAGCCTGGGCAACATAGCAAGACCTCATTTTTTAAAAAATGTGTATTTTATATATTTGTGTGTGTGTGTGTGTGTTTTAAGAACTAAACAAAATGCTGGTGTGTTATCAAACTGAAATGGTTCCCTTACCAGTTAGAGCAAGTGTGTAAATCTCCAACTAGCCTTGCACAATGGCCCAAGTTCCTGTGAAGGTAATTGTGGAAGATAATAAAAGGATGTTGTGGAAGCAGCAAGCAGCTGGGGTTGAGGAACGTCTGCAGGCCCATGTGGTTGGGCCTCAGCTTATAGAATGAGAGTATTTGGAAAAGCCTTTCAGCTCCCTTCAGCTTGACCTCCTGGAGAGACACATCACAGCAATTAGCAACATGAATCCTGGCTCTGCCTCTTACTCGTCCTGAGGTTATCATACATAGTTACCAGTTCACACCTCAGTTTTCACGTCTGTAAGATGGGGTTGTCTCTAGTGCCTGCCTCAGAGGTGGTCGTGTGCAGTCATTGAGTGAATATAGGTGAGGTACTTATCTTAGTCCCTAGAAGATCATGACCACTCAGGCTGCTGTTAGCATCACCGTGCTTGTCCTCAGTGGAACTCAAGCTGGAATGTGGAAGCTGAATTCTCAGACCTTATTCTGTTCTTGGCTGTCCCTTGAGGAGCAAAAGAGTTTAGTTTTTCCTAAACCTCAAATGATGACATCTATATCAAGGACCCAGATGTGTATATAATCTGTCATGATTTACAAGGACCTCGATGTGTATGTAATTTGTCATGATTTACATTTTCTCCATTTTTTCAATTCTTATTTTTCTTTTACAAATAGGGTCTGACTCTGTCACCCAGGCTGGAGTGCGGTAGTATGATCATAACTCACTGTAACCACAGATTCATGGGTTCCAGTGATCCTCCCACCTCAGCCTCCAGAATGACTAGGACTACAGCCACAGGCCACCATGCCTGGCTGATTTTTTTTATTTTTGTAGAGATGGGGTCTTGCTATATTGCCCAGGCTGATCTCACTCTAACCTCACACTCCTGGCCTCAAGCCATCCTCCTTTCTCAGCCTACCAAAGTGCTGGGATTACAGGTGTGAGCCACTGTGCCCAGCCCATTTTTTTCTTTAAAGCAATTCTTGTATTAATTCAATGAGTTTTCTCCTTTGAGTCTAATCTTTTGCTATGAAATTTTTTTGTATGGAGTATATAATCACATTATAGTTGCTGTTTTTAGTGACATCCAGTTGTTGGGGTTTTTTTTAGCATTTAAATGCCCTAGTTTCGATGAAAGTCACAAAAAAATAAGGGTTTTTTTCCCCCAGTGTTTGGCTATATATAACATTGCAATTTTCTATGGGTTTTTTCATATTGTGTTATTTATAAGGCATTTGTGTTCAATCAACCCAATTAAAAAGTTTAAAACAGTCATTTAAGGCTGGGTGTTGGTGGCTCACGCCTGTAATTCCAGCACTTTGGGAGGCTGAGGCGGGAGGATGGCTTGAGCTCAGGAGTTCGAGACCAGCCTGGGCAACATAACATAGCTAGACCTCATCTCTACAATAAATAATAAAATTAGTCAGGCATGGTGGCTCACACCTGTAGTCGTAGCTACTCAGAAGACTGAAGTGGAAGAATCACCATAGCCCGGGTGGTGTGATCATGCCACTACACTCCAATCTGGGTGACAGAATGAGACTCTGACTCGAAAATTTTTTTTAAAAAGAAAGAAAAAAGAAACAAAAAACAAGAATGAATAAATAAAAAGACTCTTTATTAAACTTTAAATTCTACACAAAGTTTATTCCCTATATACCAATTCTGAGCTAGGGAAACCAATATCCGGCACGGGGCTATATAGACATTTTTGTGTGTGTGTGTGTGTTGGAGTCTTACTCTGTCGCCCAGACTGGAGTGCAGTGGCCGCTCCCAGCCACCGCAGCCTCGACCCACCAGGCTCCGGCGATCCTTCCGCCTCAGCCTTCCAAGTAGCTGGAATTACAGGCATGCGCTACCACTAGCCCGGCTGATTTTTTGATTTATTGTAGAGATGAGGTCTCGCTGCCCAGGCGGTCTTGAACCTGCGGGCTCAGGAAATCCACTCACCTGAGCCTCCCAAAGGCGCGGGATTACAGGCTGAGCCACCGAGCCCGGCTTAGACATATTTTTATAGGCATAAACTTGGTCTTGAGAGGTGAGACCAGTAATACTTTAAATTTCTATTTTTACAATATACTTTTAAATTCCATAGCCCTAAGCCATTATCTACATAGGCATTGTCTCTGTGCAGGTGTGAGAAACCAATTATTGTAAGACATGTTGGTTCCAACTTGCTACAGCCTATTACAGGTATACAAACTGGGAGGGAAAGTTATTATCCAAACGTGTTGTCACATAAACCTCTGATGTTTCTTTAGGGGTGGTGGGGATTTCCTGGAAGAGATAGAAGGCCATAAACTACAGTAGCTGCTTAATTAACTTAAGAGCCATATCTTTCTTAGGGTGTTCAAAAATAATATTGACCAAGATATTCCCTGAAAGAATACACCATATTTTTTTTTCAGGAACATTAAGGGTTTATTTGCCAGTAATGCCAACAGCAATGAGGGGAAAGAGGTTCTAGGAACTATGAAAGGCAAGGGTCAGAAGGTCACACAAAAAAAACTTGCAGCTGACTTCAATATACCATATTAATAAGATTAAACGAGCCACATATGTGGATACGCACACACACACAGAGGTGAAACATCCTGGAATAGAACAGCACATAGGACAGTATGACACCAGCTATTTCTTGTATGTTACTGTATTTTAACTTCTTAAGAATAAATGGTCCGTTTGCAAAGAACCTTTTTTTTGTTTTTTGAATCAGAGCCTCACTGTGTCGCCCAGGCTGGAGTGCAGTGGCACTTTCAAGGCCACCTCAGCCTTGAGCTGCTGGGCTCAGGCAATCCTTCTGCCTCAGCCTTCCAAGTAACTGGGACTATAGGCACAAGCCACTACACATGGCTAATTTCTTTGATTTATTGTAGAGATGAGGTTTCACCAAGTTGTCCAGGCTAATCTCAAACCAGTGGTCTCAGGCGATCCTCTCACCTCGGCCTCCCAAAGTGCTGGGATTATAGGCATGAGCCACCGCGCCCAGCAAAGCAAATTTTTTGTTGTTGTTTGAGTTGGAGTCTCACTCGATTGCCCAGGCTGGAGTGTGGTGGCATGCACGCTCATGGCCACCCCAACGCCGACCTGCTGGGCTCTGGCGATCCTTCCACCTCAGCTTTCCAAGTAGCTGGAACTACAGGTGCGTGCTACCGCATCTGGCTAATTTTTTATTTATTGTAGAGACGAGATCTTGCCAAGTTGCCCAGTCTGGTCTCAAACCCGCAGGCTCAGGCAATCTACTCGCCTCGGCCTACCAAAGTGCTGGGATTACAGGCTGAGCCACCGAGCCCGGCCAACTGTATTTTAACTTCTACAACTCAGATATCGGAGAAGGAAGCAGGCCTCTCTGGGTCTCCCAGTTGTGTTAGGGTCTGTCATGTGTAAGAATTAATGGTAAATTAAGTTATCCAGATGGCCTAGTGGTTAGGAGATAGAGGAGCTTCTACTGGAATATACAGTATTACCATCTATTTCCTAAGTTCAAGTTACAGTGTTGGTTTTTTTTTTAAGATAGAAAGAATCATGATTTTCAATGTTTTCCATGATGTTTATAAGTTTAACAACTAAGAATATCGGAGATAAAAATATCAGTTTTCTAACTTATTTTAGTTTTCCAGAATGACATTGTGTTGAGAGGTGTTTTGTCAATAATCCTTTTATGGAGACTCAGGAAACAGCACAGAATACTATGTATGTCACTTTGCAGCAACTTTTTTCCCATTATAATTAACTTTTGTAATGTTAAGATTATTCACCTTTCTCCTTCAAAACACATAATACAGTAATTTTATTGCATAGTAATAGAAGTATTTAAAGGCAAACATTAATTTCTTAAATATATGCCTGGGGATAATGGGCATTTTTTTCTGGGTACATGGAAGCCATAAGCTTGGCAAATACTCTGTTAGATTTTAAAATTACTAAACTTTTAATCTTATTAGGACTTAAATGAATATATCATCCCAACATTGAATGCAATTCATTCATTTATTCAACAGACAGGTGAAGCACCAGGCACATGCAAAAAGAAATCACAACCTGTGCCCTTGAGGGACCCACAGAGCGCTGTTAGGAAGGCCACCCTGTCATCAGACAAACGAGTGGACAGGGTGGTTGCTGCCTCTTAGAGACGGAGTCATGTGCCGTGGAAGGCAAGTGGGAAGTGGCCCCAGACAGTGTCCTGCCACAGAGGGAGGCAGGGTGCCTGGAAGGCAGGAAGGGTGTGAAGGGAGTGGAGAGGGGGCAGCTCAGCTTGCCCCACCCTCCCCATCATGAAGGGCCCTCACTGCCCAGCTAAGGGGAGTGTGTGTTTCGTCTTGTAGGCAGTAGGAGCCTGTCACCAGGCAGGGACCTGGTTCAGGTCACAAATGGACTCTCACCTTAACTACCGTCGTGCCCAACAAGCGCAACCTCAGGACAAATGGCCGAGAAGGCCAGACATGCCACCAGACCCTGCTCTGTTTTGGGTCCCAGCACCCCTTTTTGCTCCTTGGGAAATCGTCTCCCTAATCCCCCTGTGCCTTTCTCATCTGTGCAGCCTGGGTCAGAAGGGACCATCCAGCAGGTCAGTGGAGGAAATAGTTACTTAGCAATTTATATTTTATGTTCACGGCCTCTTCCTTCTGCCCAGACCCATTCCCCGTGTAAAATGTTAGCTCAAAAGTTTTCGTGTGGGGCATCGGGATGATGCATGGATGAAGTGTGTATCTTTGGAGCCAAACTCCTGTCTCTCCATAGTCAGATGACTTTGGGCAAGTTACTCACTAGCTTTGTGCCTCAGTTTCTTCATCTGTTTAAGAGGGCTTATGATGGCACATATTGTGTAATGATACTTAGTTCTGAGGGGGTTTTTTTGGGGTTTGGGTTTTTGGTTTTTTTTTTTAATTCATCCCGGCTGTGTCATCCCGGCTGGAGTGCAGTGGCATGATCATGGCTCACCACAGCCTTGACCTTCTGGGCTTAGGTGACCCTCTCAAAGTGCTGGGATTACAGGCATGAGCCACCCCATCTCCCCCCAGTGCAATGATACTTAGCACTGGCACATGGTAAGCATTTTAATATGTGATAGCTGTTATTATTTTCATTATTATCTAGATTCTAGAGAAAAATATTTCAAATTTTAGGAGTACCAGCTCCTACCTGTTGTTAATATTTATTCTTAAGAGAAGTGTCCTAGAAATATACAGCACTGGAGTGGGAGAGAGCACCTTTGATTTAAAGTCTTCCTTTTTCTTTTTTTTATAGAGACGCGGTCTCACTATGTTGTCCAGACTGGTCTCAAACTCCAGGGCTCAAAGCAATCCTCCCAAAGTGCTGGGATTATAGGCGTGAGCCACCACACCTGGCCCTCCCTTCCTCTCTCTCTCTCTCTATCTCTCTCTCTCTCTCTCTCTCTCTCTCTCTCTCTTTTTAAATCAGTACTTTTTGGGAAAGTATACATTTCACAATATATATATATGCTGATGGGCTGGGTATGGAATAAAGTCAATAAAAGCCACAGCCTCTGCCATCTCGTATTGTTTACTCAAAACCAGATAGCGTTGTTGTAGGAATAGAGTAGAGGAAAAAAGCAGCCATTCAAGGAACAACCCAGCAGCAAGGACTGGGCAGTAAGAATATTATTTGAGAGTGTTACTACTCAGAGTACATGTTGGGAGGGGCAGAGGGAGAGAGAAGTCTCTGTGGAGAAGGAGGGTGCTTTGTGCCGAGGGAAGCCGAGATAGCCCAGCTTGTGCAAAGTAGGTGGGTGACTAGGAGGTAAGTGAATAGGAGCCCTCAAACCTTGAGTTTGATGCTGAGTATTGCAAGGTGTTACTGGTGGCAAGCAACATGGCTGCAGTGACAGGCGCTGGCAGGCTTTGCAGGACCCCCACATTCTTGGAGTGGAGTGGAGTTTGTCTTGCACAATGAATTGCCCATAATAGCAGGCTGTGGGGCCAAGCATGGATGCACAAGCTCCGTCTTAAGATTCTAGAACTAATTGGCCTTGGGATTTAGCAACTTTGTGGGTCATAGTTCAAAGAAAATTAAAGCCAGAAGGCACTTGGGAGATGACCCAGTCCATGAATAAGAACTCAGGAACGTCAAATTGGGGGGAAGAGGAGGGACTCTGAAGAGCCTATTTAAAGTGATTGGTTTCATAATGCAAAAGACAGTTTCTTTCCAGTCCGTTTGGTTGCTGGTAGGTACTTGCAATCTGATAATGTGGCAGAGGGTGGCAGGGCACTTAGGGCAGCAACCACTGGGAAGCAATGACAGCCCATCTCTGCAAGGTTACCTCATCTGTATAGCAGGAGGGAAGATGCCAGCTGTTTAGAAGGAGCATCCGCTGACCTGACAGGGTAACATTCTTCAGAAATCTGGGGGTCCCTGATACAACCTTTGCCAAAGAATGGTGGGGTTTGTTGTATTGCCAGAAACCACATGCTGTGAATGTCAGGGAGTTGAAAAGGAAGCAGAATTCCCTTCCATTCCTTTTAAGTGAAGAGAAAAGAGGCATTGAAGATCGACTTGCCAGGCTTCACAAATAAAAACACAGGACACCCAGTTCAATTTGAATTTCAGATAAACAGTGACTAATTCCTTAATATTAATGTGTGTGAATTCAGTCTTAACTGGGTGTCCTGAATTGTCTTGTTTTCCCAACGAGAAACCCAGAATCACAGTGGAGACATGGACTAATAGCTCCATTTCCCAGAACATGGCAGGATTTCACCAGTGGACTTTCTAGATACCTCCCAGTGATGCTTGCTCTCTTTCTCCTTCCTACTCATCCCTGGAATTACAGTGCTGGAACAAGCACGTTGATGGCATCACTGATCATGTGATGCTGTCAGTGTTGTTGGAGAGGAATGGTGATCCTTCTATACACTGCGTACTTGCTGTCCCAGATGCTTTACATAAATTAATTGACGCTTATAGCAACCATGTGAGAATAGTTGCTAAAATTTCACCTCACAGATGAGGAAACAAGCAATCTTCAAACAATTTTATGCCCACGTTACACAGCAAATTTGGGCAGCATGTAAGTTCTAGCCAAGGGGTGTCTGATGGCAGATCCCATGTTCTTAACATCCATCCCCTACATGGTTGGAGTCAAGATGGTTTGTAGGCAACTCCCTGACAAACATTCACTGAGGGCTTGTCTTCTTTTCACTATCTGTGATATGAATTTCTCTTCATAACCATAGAATATGTGTTCATATCTCATGCTCTGCTGTTTTTTCTTTTCAGATTTTCAGTTTGTTGACTTAGTTTGCCTGCAGTAATGATTTATCTTGCTAATAAGTTTGCATGTTTCAGCATAAGATAAAAGTTACATTTAACAATGTGGAAAAGGATGTAGGGACCTTCAAAATCATATTTGGTTCTGGATTCAGCATTTACCTATTGACTATATCCAGATTTTATCATAAATTATACCAAGTTAAAGAATGGAAATCCAGTCAGGCATGGTGGTTCACGCCTATAATCCCAGCACTTTGAGATGCCGAGGTGGGAGAATCACTTGAGTCCAGGAGTTCCAGACCAGCCTGGGCAACATAGCGAGATCTCATCTCTGTAAGAAAATCCAGGCCGGGCTCGGTGGCTCAGGCTGTAATCCCATGCCTTTGGGAGGCTGAGGTGAGTGGATTGCCTGAGCCCGTGGGTTCGAGACCCGCCTGGGCAGCGAGACCTCATCTCTAAAATAAATCAAAAAATCAGCCGGGCGTGGTAGCACGCACCTGTAATTTCGGTTACTCGGAAGGCTGAGGCGGAAGGATCGTCGGAGCCCAGCAGGTCGAGGCTGCGGTGGCCGGGAGCGGCCACTGCACTCTAGCCTGGGTGACAGAGTGAGACTCCAACTCAAAAAAAAAAAAAAAAAAAAAAAGAAAATCCAAAAAGAATTAGCTGTACATGGTACCATGCACCTGTAGTCCCAGCTACTCAGGAGGCTGAGGTGGAAGGATCACTTGAGCCAAGGAAGTCAAGGCTGCAGTGAGCCAGGACTGTGCCACTACACTCCAGCCTGGGTGACAGTGTTAAACCTTATCTCAAAAAAAAAAAGAAAAGAAAATCCGTTGTTGAAAAATATTTTATCAAGCAAATCATGTTTAAAGTTATTTTTATATCTTTCAGCTCTCTGACATGCAACTGTCTTCTCCATCTGATTTCACTTCTGCCATGATCTTGATTAACAAAGACTTTAGAAAGAAAACAGTTGACTATAAAACATAGTATCTATTTTTATTCAAAATCATTGATTTAAGTTTGACAGATTGAAGGAATGTAATGTTCTACTCATTTTTATGACCAATATCCACCCCGTGAGTTCTTTTAGTCTAGAACATTTTTAGTTCAGTGATTGTAGCTTAGGTTTCAGCTTAATTAAACTTGTAGAAGGATTTTATTTATGAGAACTGAAAACTTCTGTAGGCTCTGACCTGCTTTTACCTTGTGGGCTCCTGTCTCCAAGATAGTTTTTTCTCTTTGACCAAGTTCAAAGCCCTTGGAAGCTCATGTGCTCTGTGGCCTGCAGAGTGCTGTCTTCACCATCTTGCTCTTTTTTTGGAGCTACATTTGACAGCTGTATGTGACATTTGGGAAACTGCTTTCAAAATCTGGCATTTGGGTTTTAGAAGCCAATTTAAATATATAAGAAAACCACATCTTTTAAAAATGCTCAGTTGAAGGCATTTGCATTCAGTATTTTCTAAATAAGGAATAAAGTAAATGAACAAAGACAAAAGGATCCAATTTGGTTAATTATCTTCTGATAGCATTTTGGTAAGGGGCATCAGAAATGTAATTCAAACAATACTCCAGTTTAGGCCAGGCATGGTGTCTCACTCCTGTAATCCTAATCCCAACACTGGGAGGTTGAGGCGAGAGGATTGCCTGAGCCCAGGGGTTCGAGACTAGCCCTGTCAATGTGGCAAGACCTTGTCTCTACAATAAATCAAAAAATTAGCTATGCATGGTGGCACATGCCTATGGTCCCAGCTACTTGGAAGGCTGAGGCGAAAGGATCGCCAGAGCCCAGCAAGTCAAGGCTGCAGTGAACCATGATCGTGCCTCTGCACTCCAGTCTGGGAAATAGAGTGAGACTCCGATTCAATAATAATAATAATTTAAAAATAATTTTTAAAAGGTGTAATGGATTTTTCTAGAATTGATTCCCTTAAGCTAAGAGTTACACCTACAGAGCAAAGTGAATAAATAGCCACTTATTCACTGAGTGGATATTTAGCAGAACATTTTGGGAAATATGTTTCTTTTTGGAGTTTCAGGTAGTAACTGACATTGGTGAGGCCAGCACTGCTGGCTTGTTATCTTTCTGTTAATTTGCTGTCATTGTCATTGTGGGTACCGTCATTGCGGGAAATTTGGGGACCAAAGGATTCTGGCTCAAAAATCTTGCCTGGTTACTGAGAAAACTATAAAGTTATTTGGGGGAGAGGTGTAATTTAATTCTCTGACAAGTATTTTATACTTCCCGTCAATGCAATTTGTTTTGTTTGGTTTCGTTTGGGGTTTGAGGATTTTGTTTTTGTTTGTTTGTTTTTGTAGAGATGAGGTCTTGTTATGTTGCCCAGGCTAGTCTCAAACTCTTGGACTTAAGCAGTCCTCCCACCTTGGCCTCCCAAAGTGCTGGGATTACAGACATGAGCCACTGCACCCAGCCCATTTTACTTTTAAACCAAGGACATAGACTGTATATGGACAGAGTGCTGCTAACTTATATTTTCTAACATACTTCTTTATTGAACCATTGAATTCAATGTGATGTTTCTATGTGGAAAAAAAGATGTGTGTGGTTGTGATCCACTGAGTCACTTAAACATTTGTAGTGGCTGATACCTACTCTGCTAATATCATAGCAATTCTTCCAGAGAAACTCTCTGAATGTTCCCTTGATGAGCACTTGAGAACAGAACAAACTAACAATTTGGCTTCAAAGCCGTTCAAATAATCGAGTACTTATAAGGAAGTTACTTTTCCAGGACCTTCCGTTATTCCTAAACAACAGCCAGTAAAAACCAGCAAGTGAGTATCCAGCTCCTGTACAACCAGAGGTGTGGCAAGATGCGCTTGGGAAGAGCCAATGAAAAGAGCCAGGCCTTTGGGGAGGCCAGGAGGACATGGCCAGGGGATTGAGGCAAGGCGAATGTCAAGCAACCAGGTTCCAAGTCTTGTCGAGGGGTGTCAGGCCATGTGTGTACTGGTGGGGCATGTGTGTGAGTGGGCAAAAGCGCCCAGGTGGACGTGTGTGCTTACAGGCAGGTGGAAGGACAGGGTCAGCAGAGCAAGGGTTTCTTCCAGGCCCATGTGTGAAGTCCAGGGAAATGTGTGCACTAGAGGGTTGCCTCGGGTTCATTCCCCACACACTGTTTTAAGAATCTTGGCTGCTTGACTTTCTGGCCACAAGAATTACAGCGATGAAGCTGGCAAGGTGTCCTCTAGAGCAAGAAACTGTAACATCTACTCCAGTGACTAGACTCGCAACTAGCAGAGAGCTGACAGCAGCAAGCTAGTAACAGCTGGTAGCTTCTTTATATTTTGAAATAAGACAGAACACTTAACAAACAGAAAACCAGCCAAGGCCTAGTGTCTGACTGTGTTCAAATATGTCACTGCAGACTGAGCTGGATTTATGTTGCAGGTGCAGTCGTAGTTCTAAAAAATTATGTGGAATTTCCCGTTTCTGAACATTGTAGATAACTGAGATTTAAGGCCTATTGTAGACAAGTCATCTGTTTAATTTCCAAGTTAGGTTTTATGTCTAAACACAAGCAGAAATCCACACTTCACTCTAAAGCCCGGCTTTTTCTTTCTTTTTCTGGTAGATTTTCAAGGGACCAACTTCTCCTTTTCATATTTGGGAATGTGAGGGCTATGGGTATGGCCTTGACTCTTCATAGCACACATAGAACATTGAGTATCGTTCTTTTTCCTCTGCCACCAAATGGCTTTCTCAGTGTGCACTGCTTAATCGTCTCTTCCATTTGAAGACACTTTGAAGCTTTTTCAGTATAATTAAGAAAGTCAAAACCAGTAGCAAGCCTGCTTTATTTGAAATTAAGAGCCAAGATTGTTTCATGTAAAATGGGCACGATTATGTAAGGTTAGAAGAATGAACCTTTGAAGTGATCTGATTCAGACCCACTGTCTACCACATAGCATGGAGACTTCAAGGAAGTTGCTTAAATTGTCTCAGCCTAAACTCCCTGGTATAAGGCAGGAATGCTAGAAACAGTGGATTCCTCTTTATTCATAGGGCTGCTGGAATTCCCTGCATAATATATGTCAGGTCCTAGCATAGCATCTGCTGTGTACTGAGTACTCGGGACTATTATTATTATTATTATTATTACTATTATTTGAGTTGGGGGCCTTATATTGTCCAGGCTGGAGTGTTGTGACATGATCACAACAGTCACGACTCACAGCGATCTCAACCTCCTGGGCTCAACCTTCTGCCTCAGCCTCCCTAGTAGCTGGCACTACAGGAGCATGCCACCATGCCCAGCTAATTTTTTTATTTTTTGTGGAGACCAGGTCTCCCTATGCTGCCCAGGCTGGTATCAAACTTCTGGGCTCAAGCAATCCTCCCGCCTCAGCCTCACAAAGTACTGAGATTACAGGCATGAGCCACCACACCCAGTCTTACTTTGTTTCAAAGGAACATGCATGCTGTAGACTAATCTCTTTCAAGACCATCTTCTGAGCCACCTGCCCTCCCACCCAGGCCCTGCTCACGTTCCTGCAGCAATCCACAGCTGTTGCCAATCCACAAACTGGCCATGGCTTGAGGGAGGACAGGAGGAAGAGAATCGCTGTGTCACCGAGGACAGGAGGGAGCTGGGCTCACAGGGAAATGTCCTGGACTTTGGGAGAGGGATGAACGGATGGTCAGGAAAAGGTCCACCCAGCACGAGCTGGTAAAGCACGAGGGCTTGGCTTTTACTTTGAAAGATGAAATACACCACAGCAAGCTTTAACTCTCCTTAAAAGATCACTGCTGATCTTCAGGAACTCTGTCCGGAAGCAATTTTCCCCCCTCTTAGGTCTTACAGAGCTCTGGACTGCAATTATTTGGGTGGATATTTCATTTTTCAGTTTATATCCACCTTCGAGCGTGTATTTATATACCTGTCTGAGGAACAAATTGAAGGCCTCTTATATATTGGATTTAATGGTTCTGCAGCCATCTAAACGGGAAATGGGTGTGGTTGAATCCAGACTTATTTCCAAAGCCCAAATATCTGTGCGAGTGGCCTCTGTCCCTTCCCTGGCAGGCCAGGCCACATTCCTCCCGCGGTGAAAACCCTTGGCAGCATGCAGTGTTTTAGGGGAAGTCCTGAACATTCCTTATGTTCCCCAGGGAAGTTCTGTTTAAAATTACCACTCTTTATTATATTTCGCTGAAACTATTCATCACATATAATCATGAGTGCACAGTGAGGCTGAATATTTATGTACAGTAAAACAGCAGAAATTTGTAAGTGTAAGGGAGTGCCCAGTAACTGAATCTTTTTATGAGAAAAACCACTCACCTGTGCAAAGGAAAACACTGATAAGATCGCATGCGTTTGTGTTTGGGTTGGAGATATTTTTCTTTTTTTGAGTCAGAGTCTCTCACTCAGGCTGGAGTGCAGTGGCACACTCACGGCCACCACAGCCTCGACCTGCTGGGTTCAGGCGAACCTTCCACCTCAGCCTTCCAGGTAACTGGAACCAGAGGTGCGTGCCACCATGCCTGGCTAATTTTTTGATTTATTGTAAAGACGACATCTCGCCATGTAGTCTCGAACCTGTGGGCTCAGGCAATCAATCCTCTTGCCTCCGCCTCCCAAAGTGCTGGGATTACAGTCCTGAGCCACGGTGCCCGGCTTTTTTCATTTTTTGTAGAATGCAGAAACCAGCATCCCATGGAGCAGGGAGCAAGATAAACATTGATGTGATCAAGCAAAGGACAGGCAATGGTGGGGGGGGAGACTCATGCGCCCCCTCCCCCAAGGTGAGAACCCAGAGGAGGGAGTGGACGGAGAGGGTGAGCACACATTGCAGCGAAACCTTGAGAGTGAGGACTTGAAGAATAACTGGAGCACAGGCTGTGGGTTTGTTTGATGTTGGTGGCAGTATTATCTTCATAATCTAGAGGGAAAGAGCCACACTGGGTGCAGTGAAGATTGTGGGACTCTTACTGTCTGCTTTCCCGATCACAGCATTTCAGCCATGATTTCTCTAGTCTGGAGCAAGACAGTAGTGTATCCTTTTAATTGAGTAGTTTCTTAACAATTAAAGGTGGGAAGTAGCAATCTTCTCTGTAGACGTCATAGCTAGGTTCTGGACTTTCCAAGGTAGCTGGAAAATTGGGGATCAAATTCCAGCTCTGATACATGCCTTAGATTGTTACCACCCCTGAGTCTGTTTCTCATACTTGAGGCTGCCTGAATATCTTGTTTTGCAATATGGGAGGATAAAAAGGAGGCCTTGTTCTGGAGACCATTCCAGCATACAGTTACTTGTAAATTTCAATCAATAACATCACCTGTGGTGAGACCGCCCTCACAAGGTTTTAAAAATTTAGCCAGGGCCAGGCTCGGTGGCTAAGCCTGTAATTCCAGCACTTTGGGAGGCTGAGATGAGTGGATTGCCTGAGCCCATGGGTTCAAGACCAGCCTGGGCAACTTGGTGAGACCTCGTCTCTGCAATAAGTAAAAAAAATTAGCCAGGCATGGTAGTGTGCGCCTATGGTTCCAGCTATTTGGAAGACTGAGGTGGAAGGATCGCCTGAGCTTAGCAGGTTGATGCTGGGGTGGCCGTGAGCATGCCACTGCACTCCAGCCTGGGCGACAGAGTGAAACTCTGACTCCAAAAAAGGAAAAACTTAGCCAGTATCTCAGTGCTGAACCTGTACCTCATATAATCAGAGTACAAGGGCAGAGCATCTTTGGCAGCAGAATGCACGAATATTTCCACCATGGCAACTTGAGTAGTTCTAGAATATTCTGAATAGTTTTAGAAATTCTAAACATGAAGGACTTGGGGAGCACCACTTGAGGCCAGGAGTTCGAGGCTGCAGTGAACCATAATTGTACCACTGCACTCCAGCCAGGGAAACAGAGCAAGACCCTGTCTCTAAAAAGAATAATAGTGATTACGTATTCTAAGGTACAGCGGTCTAGGAAAAAGACAAAAAGACTTGAAAAACCCATCGTGCTTAGCAAACAGGTCTTGAGTACCCACCGTTTCAAGGATTTCAGTAGAGATACTAGTTCTGCTCGTGTGTCAAAAACATACAGAAAAAAAGTAAAATTGAGCTAATGCTCATTAATTACTGGATGGTGTTAGGCAACAATTTTAACATCAGCAACACTGGCGAAAAGGATGACCATCTGTAACTGCCTGTATTTGACTTCATACAACAGGAGCTGAGCACTCAGAGAGCTATAAACTGTCCCAGAGACCAGTTGGCTTCTACTGTCTCCCTACCGAGTCTCCCTAAAGCTAGTGTGCTGTCACATGGTAGCCTGTGTGGGGGCCCAGGTCAGCATGTTAAAAAAGAGAGCTCACTTCTGTGGTTTTTCCCAGGAGGTGAATATTGTGCCCATATTTCCCCTGTATTTTGCTGCTTGTGTTGGTGACGCGTCTAATAATCACCTTTTGCAGATGCACATGTTCTCTTTAACCAGCTGCCTCTTCTTTCCTTCCTACCCAAGGAACTAAAGAACATCCTGTCAGGTCTTCTAGCCTTCCTCTAATAATTAATGGGTGCTTGTGCATGTGGTTTTATAGTTGATAGAATGTCGAGTAAGACTTATAAAGCTTTAGTCACACAAACATGACAATTTAGGAAATAAAAACTGTAAGATGAAGAAGAAAGCATCAGAGTATAAGAGACTTTTCTACTTCTTTTTTGTTTTCTAATTAAAAATGCATTTG
This sequence comes from Cephalopachus bancanus, assembly GCA_027257055.1. NCBI lineage: Eukaryota > Metazoa > Chordata > Mammalia > Primates > Tarsiidae > Cephalopachus > Cephalopachus bancanus. The sequence continues at coordinate 534,022 of JAPVLO010000033.1, forward strand.
TATAGATTTTCAGGTGTTCTACATCATTATTTGATAGCGTGTAGAAAAAGACAGTGTTGAATGAGCACGTATCTGTCATCAGTTGGGCTCTAGGTTTTGTTCATTTATTGGTTGACCTGATAAATGATTGAGTGACTGGGCATTGTATTGGCTACTCAAGAAATAAAGGAAAAGAACTTGTCCTGCTCCAGTTAAAAACTGAAGTGTGGAGGTAACAGGAGGCAGGAAGGCATGAGACTCACGACTCAGGGCTCCGTGCTTGGTGGCAAAGAGGGAGCCCCCTGAAAGGCCATTAGGCAGGTTAGTCTCACGATCCGTGAAGACTGTGATAGGATGTGATTTTATGGAAAGATGGCTGGGAGGGATGGGGAAGCCAGGAAAACTAGACGGGCCTCTTTGGGAGGGTAGACGTTTCTGAATTCTCTGATTTCGCTAAGGGCAAAAGACCAGGGAAGTTGCATACATTTGAGAGTGACGCAAATATGATGTGATGGTGGTTTTGCATTTTCTGTGACTTTATCTGTTAGGTTGGGAAAGATTAAACACAGACACCTGTTCAAGAGACTCAGCTAAGCTTCTTTAGAAAGTCAGACAACATTTTTCAAGCGTACAGCTTATTAACCCTGACATGAAAGACTTATAAAAGGCAAGAAAACAGAGTGATGCTTCATATAACTGGATCCCAGAAAATCTTGGCTCTCCTTCTAAAACTCTTGAAATAAAGTGTTTTCTGGAACATTAATTGAAAGACAGCTTGCTCTCACCAAATTGCTAGTCTGTGTTAGAAACTCAAAACTGCTGACAGCTGCACCCTACAGATTTTTACAATATGGAATTATTTCAGCCAGCTGCCAAGCCATTGATCACTATAACTTGTTAAAAATATGAAATCTACACATAAATCTACATAACTGTTCAATTGACAAAAGTGTTCCTCTTTGTACTGTATACCATAAACATCTGATTTCCAAACTGAGACTTGCCACTAGAATTAAGCTATTTAAATTAACTCAGTCATTTGTCTAAAAACAGTTTAAATTCAGTTTTTAAAAAGTAGGGTTTAAGTTTTAGTCCTGACTCTCTCATTTAGCTAACTGTGTAGCCTTGAGGAGGTCTCTTAGCCTGCCGAGGAATTTTCCATATTCCTTTAAAGCCATGTTTCCGGTCTGTGCCTTCGGGATTTGTACAATGCACATACAATCCATATATGTTGTTAGAATATATTTAGGAAAATTCCCAAGTGTTCACATTCATTAGGTAATCAATTGACCAAGTGACATGGGCTGGGGTCCACTCCGTACCTATATCCATTCATCATAATTGCTCCCAAGTAGGAGTTGATAGGGTGGGAATGGTAAGCAGAATGATACTGCTTACTTTAGGAGCTAGACACTAATCCTGGACACATCTGCCAGCCAACTCAAAAGCCCCATCTAGGGCCAGGCACTGTTGCTCATGCCTGTAATCCCAGCACTTTATGAGACTAAGGCGGGAGGATCGCTTGAGCCCGGTTTAAGACCAGCCTAGACAATATAGTGGGACCTCATCTTGACAGAAAAAAAAAAAAAAAGAAAGAAAGCTGGGCGTAATGGTATGTGCCTATAGTCCCAGCTACTTGGGCGACTGAGTCAGAAGGATCACCTGAGCTCAGGAGGTCGAGGCTGCCGTGAGCTGTGATCCTGCCATTGCACTCCAGTCTGGATGACAGAGTGAGATACTGACTTCAAAAGAAAAAAGTCCCATTTATTTGGGGCTTTGTTCAGAATAGGAGCACAGAGGGAAGTACGGGCTCCCAGGACCTGTGCTGGTGGTAGAGGCTGGAGACCTGAGTTTCTGCAGCCCTGCCCTCATCCCCACCCCAGTCCACCCAACCATGTGCCTCTTCAAAAAATAAGCAAGTGTGTCTTCCTCCTATTTTTATAATAAAATTCCAATCACGAAGCTTCTCAATTTTTCAAAACTTCCCTTTTGTAATTTTTAAGTAAAACTTCTGCTAAATGATGTGAGAGTCTTTGTCCCATTGTAGAGATAAGATTAGATCTCAAAGTATTCATATTTATTTCTATGATGATTCTATTTTAAAATCATGTAAATAATGAATAACAAAATACTGTAAGATAGAGGTAAGTATGGAAAACTAAAAATCACCTATAATCCTAAATCTAGGCATTTTTTTAATTTCTAAAAATGTAGAAGAATAATTCTGTGTGCCATGTAGAATGAAACACTGCAAAAAAAAGAAAAAAATAAACTTTTTTTTTTTTTTAAAGTCAGAGTCTCACTCTGTCACCCAGGCTGGAGTGCAGTGGCATGCTCATGGCCACCTCAGCCTCAACCTGCTGGGCTCAGGCGATCCTTCTACTTCCAAGTAGCTGGGACTACAGGCACGTGCCACCACACTTGGATATATATATATAGTTTTTTTTTTTTTTTTAATTGTAGAAATGCGGTCTTGCCTAATTGCCCAGGCTGGTCTTGAACCCATGGGCTCAGGCAATATTCTTGCCTCCACCTTCCAAAGTGCTGGGATTATAGGCGTGAGCCACCACGCCCAGCTAAAAATAAACTTTTAAGGAGTACCAGACAGGGTAGTGAGAGGAAGCATCATATGTTCAGAGCCGGGCTTTCATCCTGATTTTGCTACTCACTCAAAAGTTTGCCTTGGACCTTGGTGTACAGTATGTTTTATGTGGTGTGTCGCATACAACACACCTTTCTTCAAGTCTCTCTGCAAAAATGGGATAGTAATGCCCATCTGTCCAGGGTGCTGATGGAAACGCCTAGCAGAAGCAGAGTGCACAGTAAATGGGTAGCTGTTCTCATTCCTAAACATGTGAATGGGCATAACACAAGGTGTGGATCACAGATGCCCCACATCCTGCTCGTACTATAGCATTTTTTGGAGGACAGGGTTCAAAGGGTTCAGAGATAAATTTGATGGACAGAGTTTCAAGAAGGAGAAGTATCTTAAGACAACTTATTTTTGCGTGTAACAGAACACCTAAAACTGGGTTATTTTATAAAGAAAATGAATGAATTTCTTCCAGTTCTAGAAGCTGAGAAGTCCCAGTTGAGGGGCTGCATCTGATGGGGGCCTTCTTGCTGGTGGAGACTCACTGTACACTCCTGAGATGGTGCAGGGCATCACATGGCAAGGCCGGGTATGCTAGCTCAGGCCTCTCCTCGTTCTCCCAAAGCCTCCAGTCCCTCTCCCAAGGCAACCCATTAACACATTCATCTATGAATGGATTCAGCCATTCATGAGAGCAGAACCCTCACGACCCAATCACCTCTTAAAGACCCCACCTCTCAATACCAGCACACTGGAGACTGAGTTTCAATAAGAGCTTTGGAGAGGAAAACATTCAAATCGTGGCAAAAGTTGACACAGTGGGCTGATACACTCAACAGTATAATCTTGCTCTAGAGTATGTAAAGTGACCCATAATCCTGATGAAAAAGGATGTCCTTGTGCCAAAACCCTACTCTCCGTGGGGCCATATCTAAAAGGACCAGTACAGAGGAGGGAGAGCACCACAGGATTGCGAAAGCCAGACAGGAGACTGGAGGATGGCTAGTGATGAGGCTTATGTAGCAAAAGTGTCTGCTGTGGCATCATGTTAATAAGTGAAAAAGCCAGGGGGCATGGAGGCCCAAGGTAGACGCGAAGGTCATTAGAGAGCCCCCAGTTGCTCTCAAAATCGCTTTAGCCCTGAAAGATGATTTCCCTAGGAACCAGAAGAACTTCCAGCGTGGCCTCAAACCCACCATAAACCAGGAACTGTGGCAGGCAGAGAGGATTCTGGTGCTTGGATGTGGGCACACGATGTGATTTTCAAGCAGAGAAAAATGTAGTTTGCTAGAATTCCAGGCCAATGAACTTGTCATCATTCCCAGCAGGATGCTGACAAGAATTAATTAAAAGATGTGTCAGCTGTTAAAAAGGGATTCTCTGCTCCTGATGGAACTGGCAGAGGCTCACCAAGAACAATTCCTGCCAGAAAAAAATGATTTCAGCTTTGAAAGAGGATTATTTCATGGGTGAGCAGAAAAAAGTGTGGTAGAAGCCGTCTATCAGGATTTGGGTAAGGAATTAGAGAAAGGGGCTACGTTTCTTTGTGAAAAGGCTGGAGAAACAGCTTGGACAGCAGTGCAGCTCGTGCCACCCACCCTTCCCTCAAACTGTCACTATCAACCCAAGGTGGGCGCTGTGAAAGTGGACCTCAGGTCTCCAAACTCATGGTGGAGCAGAGGGCAAGACACCCCTTGCCTGGCCATGGCTTAAGAGTTGTGGAGCAGAGTGAGAAGCCACAGCCTCAGGAAACAAACCCAACTGGATGGAAAAAGCACTTGGACAGAATGACAGGAGGCTATGGGCCTGCCCTGGTGGGGACATGCTAGGTGGGTTTCATAGGCAGGGCCTCACGGCTTGTTCAGATTTATCATTCTCAGGGCACTCTTGCATACTGTCCGAGGCCCATTCAAAGCAACTGAAAGGGTGACCGATTTCCTTTCTTTTTTTTTTGATATTTTTGTAGAGAAGAGGTCTCATTATGTTGCCCTGGCAGGTCTCAAACTCCTGGGCTCAAGCGATCCTCCTGCCTTGGCCTCCCAAGGTGCTGGGATGACAGGCGTGAGCCTCTGCACAGGGTCAGACTTGCCCTCTTTAGCGTATTTATTACTGATTTGAATGAGTAAATGGATATCTGGCATGCTAATTAAGCCTATTGGTGACACAGTGGTCAAAGAGAGAACTGAATTGTGGATGAGTTCTGTAGGTGGGTCCCTAAAACTCAGTATGTGATAAGACGCTATCTAGTTGTGACCCGTGAGGAGGAGGCAGAGGCTTCAGTACAGACTAGAATGGCTGCCGAGACTAAGGAAAACTTGGACTTCGGTGGCATAAGACTGTGGTTCAAACTGAGATGGGTGATGACCTTGACCGTGTTCTTCTGTCCCACACGAATCAGACCGTGTCTGAAGCTTTAAAATCAATTCCAGACAGTTCTTCAGTGTGTCCACAGGAGAATGACCTAGATATTTGGGCTATGTATATCATCAAATAAGGATTAATGTGCTCACCCTGGAGAACGTTTGAGGATTTTAAGGTCACTGGCTTAAAAGTAAGAGACGTGCAACTGAAGGATTGGATTGATCCTTCATACAGCAGAGAGCAGAGATTTGGGCTTCCTAGCCTTTGGCGCTGTCCAAAAAGAAATTGGAGGCCTCGGGAGAGAGGACATGCCCCCAGAGAGGCCACCTGGACAGAGGCCTCTGTTAGAGAAGTTAGGCAGCTCAGGGATTCAAGTAGACGCTGGTCTGATGACACGGAGACCCCTTTGGGCCTGAGGTTATGCGGTTCCCATTCTGTCTTATATGTTTGTGTCGTTGTGGTTACCCAAAACACCACCAACAAATTCCAGTGTTGGTGTCAAAACTGTGCTTTTTTAACTGGTAGGCTGCTTGTTAGGGGTGCGATTCAAAGCTTGAAAGCATGGGTCATCTCATATGAAAAAGGTGTCCATTTCAACCTGGTTCATTCCCTGAGACCCATTGTAATCCCACAGGGAGGAACTTGGTTGAAGTAAGAGGCCCCAGGAAGAGAGGCAAGCCCAAGAATACCCAAGGCCTAACTTGCATGTCTATACCTCTGGGAGCAGAGAACCTTTTTACAGGTTAAAGTGGGCTGTGCTTTTTCCTTTAATTTTCTTTAAATTTTTTTTCAGATAGTTGATAAGGATAGACGTTTTAATATATTTTAAGGTTTTAAGCATTTATTTATTGTTGTTTTAAAGCCCATTCTTAGAACTTTGGTACAAGCCAGGCACCGTAGCTCACACCTGTAATCCCAGCACCTTGGGAGGCGGAGGCGAGAGGATTGCTTGGGTCCAGGGGTTTGAGACCAGCCTGGGCAACTTGGCAAGAGCTTGTCTCTACAGTAAAACAATAAATAAATAAATAAAATTAGCCAGGCATGGTGGCATATGCCTGTAGATCCAGCCACTTGGAAGGCTGAAGCAGAAGGATCGCATGAGCCCAGCAGGTCGAGGCTGCAGTGGCTTGGGAGCAAGCTGCTGCACTCCAGCCTGGGTGACAGAGTGAGACTCCGACTCAAAAAAAAAAGAACTTTGGTACAAATCACGGGCACTCTCACTGGTAAATGCTGGCAAGCTTCCTGGTCCTGGTCAGTGCTGTCATGACCACATCCTAAGGTCAGCTGTTTGTCCTTGTCCTTTGGAGCAGGGGTGGGGATTCAAGAACCATGGGAACTCTGTTTCTGACAGTTCCCAGGTGGAGTTGCTGGGACCAGAGAGCGCCAGTCTAGTCAGCAGCACGAGGTTCCTCCCCACAACACAGAATTGCTCTTAGGAAGGAGGGAATTGTTTTCCAGATCACAGGTTTACCTCCTTAGCACAACTTGAAAACAGCGCTAATTATTGACTTTTTGAAAATACAACCTAGAAGGTCAGGCTTTCTCAAACGGGAGAGTCCGTCCCATTGTTTAAGACGCTTCTTTTATGTGCCATGGGGGTTGGCCTGAAAGTTCTTTGTTTTCTATACGGAATGGCTCCAGCCACCACTCCACCCTCTTCTTTTTCCTCTTCCTCTCTTTCCTTTTCTCCCCTACCCTCTCACTTTTCCACACCCCTCAAGATCTCACACATTTTCTCTCTCTTTTTTAAATTTTTTTTTTTTAAGTTGAGGTCTTACTCCGTTGTCCAGTCTGGAGTGCAGGTCACGGCTCACTGCAGCCTTGACCCCCTGGGCTCAGGCAATGCTTCTGCCTCAGCCTCCCCCAAGTAACTGAGACTACAGGTGTGCACCACCATGCCCAGCTAATTTTTTTGTTTTTTGGGTTTTTTGCAGATACAGGTGTCTCACTGTGTTGCCTAGGCTGGTCTCAAGCAATTTTCTCCCACCCCTGCCCCCCACCTTCCAAAGTGCCAGGATTACCGGCATCAGGCACTGCTCCTTGGCCCCCTGTCTCTCTTTTAATTTAGAGAAAACCTTGAAGAGCACCTTTCCTCCAAAGTGGCCATCCTGAGCCCTGCCCCTTCTCCTTCCCTGACTATTTTTTCTGATAGCATACCTCTGCTCACTTGTTAATTTAACTCTGTCCCCCTGCCTGTGTGTAAGTGCCATGAGGTCAGAGGCGACGTTTGTTTTTTTTGTTTGTTTTTGAGTTGGAGTCTCACTCTGTCGCCCAAACTGGAGCGCAGTGGCCGCTCCCGGCCACCGCAGCCTCAACCTTCTGGGCTCCGGCGATCTTTCCGCCTCAGCCTTCCGAGTAGCCAGAATTATAGGCATGCACTACCGTGCCCTGCTGATTTTTGATTTATTGTAGAGATGAGGTCTCGCCAAGTTGCCCAGGCGGGTCTCGAACCCGCGGGCTCAGGCAGTCCACTCACCTCAGCCTCCCAAAGGCGCGGGATTACAGGCTGAGCCTCCGGGGCCCAGCTAGAGGCGATGTTTTATTCACCTCTTTGTCCCCTGCTCCTAGGACAGTCCCAGTCACATGGTAAACTCTCAGTAATTAACTGATGGAGAAAAGGAGAGATACCTTGTAAGGGAAACATTTTTTACAGTCAGGGATAAACAGTGAAGGATTAGCATCCTGAAAAACATCTGGAACACCCCATCTTGCTGTAGAAACTAGAAACGAACACAACCTGTTATACTAGTTCAGTATCCTTGAGGTACCCACCCCCTTGACCCCCTAGTAGGGTGCTAGATAAAATATGTGACACCTCACTACATTTAAATTTCAGATATACAGCAGATATTTCTGTCAAACCTGAATTTTGGTTATGCATTACATTAAGGATAATGCAGTCCGGGCGCAGTGACTCACTTCTGTAATCCCAGCACTTTGGAAGACAGAGAGAAGAGGATTGCCTGAGTCCACGGGTTCAAGACCAGTCTGGGCAACTTGGAGAGACCTCATTTCTACAATAAATCAAAAAATTAACCGGGTATGGTGGCGCATACATGTAGTCCCAGCTACTTGGAAGGCTGAGGCAGAAGGATCCCCTGACCCTAGCACGTTGAGGCTGTGGTGGCTATTATCATGCCACTGCACTCCAGCCTGGGTGACAGAGTGAGACTCCTACCCCCGCCCCCAATAAAGGTAATGCAGATGCAATAGTGACATGTGAATGCCCACCTTCCTGTCCCCTGGAGCCTCCTGGGGTTTTATTTCATTAGTACTGGCAGTGGGTCTTGTGTCCCCTGTGTCATTCCCTGGACTCTACTCCCTCCCTGCCTTGCGCCAGGACCCTGTAAGTCCTGCTACTGCTCCATAGACCTTCTCCGAATTAACAGCATATGCAGCATCCTGTAAGGCGTTCCAGAGAGTGAGCTGTAGAAGAGAACTAGCTTGTCATAATTCCAAAGAGAAGGAAAGGCAGTCGTTTCAACAAAGTGCAACTAGGCCTTCAGGATGATTTCTTCACAAGAGCTTTGCTGGCAGCCCTTCCTTACAGTTCAGATCCACCCGTGGCCCATGGAGATAAAGGAGACTTTTGTGGGCTAGGTTTTTCTTACACCCTCACAGGCATTTTCTCCCATTCTTATTTTATTTATTTGAGTCAGGGTCTCTATCACCCAAACTGGAGGGCAGTGGCACAATCACAACTCACTGTAGCTTCAAACTCCTAAGCTCAGGCAATCCTCCTGCCTCAGCCTCCCGAGTAGCTAGGACTTGCAGGCATGCACCACCATGCCCAGCTAATTTCTTTTTTATTTTCTGTAGAGATGAGGCCTCACTATATTGCCCAGACTGATCTCAAACTACTGCGCTCAAGAGATCCTCTTGCCTCCGCCTCCCAAAGTGCTGGGATTATAGGCGTGAGCCACTGCACCCAGCTCTTTTCTTCCCATTCAACCCGCAATGAGAAAACCAGAAATATTGACAGCCACACCGGGATGGAGCCCCATGTTGGGGAAGGAACAATTCTCTGTTGAAGGATCATCACAGAAAAGAGAATAGGCTTTGGGTTGCAAGGTGGGCTCCCTCATACTAGAGGCCTGAGTCCTCACCTGTGACATGAAGTTAATGGTAGGTGCTTGAAGGTCGGGGGAAGGGTCGAGACAGAGCCCCTGCTTGGAGTCTGCACTGTCTTAGGCCAGACAAGCTCAGGCAAGACAAACATTGGTTTCCTTCCCTCCTCACTGCAGCAAAAGTCTTACTGTAGGATTCTAGTTCCCAACCCGGAACTGCCAAAGGCCAGCTAAGTTCAAGCTGTGATTTAAGGAAGAGGATGCACGGTTACAGGTACAGTTGTTGGAAGAGCCAGAGCTCTTTTCTTACAACTGCTAGAGGAGATGCAGTCTTTGGATGTGTTGAGTGACAGGTGGTTGGAAGAATAAGTGTCGGGGGCCGAAGAAAGACGACACCGACACCGTTCTTCTGCGGACAAGTTTACTCCAGGTCTTAATGTGCTCTTTACAAAGACAAAATGGCTCTCCCCGTCCGGCCACCACTTGTCGCTTTCAATAACGACTCTCACACGATTCTTCTGCAAGCTGCTTTAATCCCAGGTTACTACATCGTTCTTCTTCAGCTTCAGCTGTTTCAGCTGCTTCAGCTGTCTCAGCCGTCTCAGCTTCAGCTGCTTGTTTCTCTTTCCCGTGACCTTAAATCTAGTATCTCTGCCAATCAATTAAGGTAACTCGGCATGCACCGATAGGCCTGTAAGAGAGGATTGTATGCTGACATCCTTTAGTTGCCTTATTAGGGCTTGTTTTGTCTTGTGGTCTGGCTGCTTCGGGCGCCATGTTAGGGCGGAGGCGCTCCACAAATAAGTAGCAGTTTCTTCTGAAAGTGTGAAGCAAGAACTGAATTGTAGATTTTGTAAATTTGCTGTGTCTCCAACTGGACCGAATTTTCTGGTTGCGTTTTTATAAATGGTTCGCAGCCAGGGCTGTGCTCTAGTTGTCCTGCAACCTGTTGGAATTCGGCTTCCTTCGTCCTCCTGTCTCCCAGCCAAGCCACTCAAGCCAAGAAGACCTAGCCCTGCCCTTCCTTACAGTTCAGATCCACTCTGAGTAGTGGCCCGTTGTGGTGGATGGAGGATGGTGAAGGCCTTTCCATGGGACACAAAGAATGTCATTTTACTTTACCGATTTGCTTATCCCGTGCACAGACAAACTTACAACTTGGAGTTTTTTTTGTGGCCCGTTTCTCAGTGTATGTATGACTAGTGGGAGGGAGGGAGGGAAAGAGAACAAGAGATGATTTAGAGCCAACTTGTGTCCGGACATCCTTATAATACCTCACACAGAATGGAAGAGGTCACAGCATCTTGACTCACCATTTGTAAAGTGGACCAAGCTTTTCTTTTGTTTTTTTTTTGTTTTTTGTTTTTTTTTTTTTAGTTGGAGACCCAGGGTGGAGTGCAGTGGCACCAGGCTAGAGTGCAGTGGCACCCCCACGACCACCGCAGCCTGGACGTGCTGGGCTTAGGCGATTCTTCCACCTCAACCTTCCAAGTAGCTTGAACTACAGGTGCGCGCTACCACACCCGGCTTGTTTTTTGATTTATTGTAGAGACGAGGTCTCACCAAATTGCCTAGGCTGATCTCGAACCCCTGGGCTCAGGCAACCCTCTCAACTCGGCCTCCCAAAGTGCTGGGATTACGGGCTGAGTCACCGCGCCCGGCCAGACCAAGCTTTTCTGCAGTGCCTGTTACACTTTCAGGCAGGAATTCATTCCCAGAGAAACATTTCCATCTCCCAGAAGGCAATGATTGATGTTGACAAGGATCTGGCTCCGAAAAGGCAGCAAGAAATCTTGAAGCACATCAGACTTCAATCAAGAAAGTGTTCTGAGTTCACAAGAAGAGGGTGTTATCCTAAGGAGACCCCAGGATTTCTTGTGTGGACCTAGGGGGAGGCTGCGTTGGTAGTGGCCCCTCATTTGAACTGATTTGTTGGCAGTGCTTAAAATCCCTTTTAGAACAAGCCTTTCCAAACTGAAGTATATATATTAAATCAGCAGTTTTCAAACTATTATCTCAGAGGCTGTGGGGCAGAAAACTTCACATCCCCCAAGACACTGGACCAACCCAGCATCTACCCAATTGCTGGGCGACCACGTGTCTTACACAGTGGATTCTCACCACTTGAGAAATAGGAAACGAATTGCAAACGAATGCCTGAGTGCCTTGACATTCGTGGCTCCAACATTTATGGTTTTAGCTATTCCAAGCCAATTCATCACATATAATAAGCTACAATTTTGCTAAGGCACACATTTGAATAGCATTGATTGCAGAGCAGGTGGGTGGCCGTGTGTCGCTTGGCTGGGTGAGTCAACCTCTTGATTGCTGTCTTGGGTGCATCCACTCAGCCTCTTTTATTTTGAGGGGTAGAGGGGACAACGTACTATGATGGAATTTGCAATATAGGGATTTGCTCATGTTTCAAAATGCCTAAGGTCTTCTGTGAAAAGGTGCTGGACTTGGGACGGCTGGTAGGATGCAGGTGCCGTGCCTAGGGTGGGTGTGAGGTGTGCTCAGGGATGTTCATGCTACACCACCTCTGGAGCATATGAGGGGTTCAGTGTGGGAACCACACAGCCTACCCCGGCTCTCAAGGGCTGTGAAGAAAGAGATTTTCCAGTCCCAAATCCTGGCGAGGCTTCTGAGGAATGTGACGATGGAAAGTCACCTGTGTAAAACAAATCACCTCCTGTCTTGTTCTTTGCTTTTGGATCTGCCCAAGAGAGATGTTCCTGAGACTGCTGTGTTTGTAAGAGAAAGAACATCTATTAGTGGTTTTTTTATTTAGATCATGTTTGGAGTTTTCTGTGTGCTTATTAAAATAGGACACTGGGCTTTTCCTGAAAACTGTTTCTCTCTCTCTCTCTCTCTCTCTCTCTCTCTCTCTCTCTCTCTCTCCCCCCCCATCCCTCCCCTTCTCCCCCTCTCCCCCTCTCTTTCTTCTTCCCTCCCTTCCTCCCTCTCTCTCTTTTAAGAGACTAGGTCTCACTGTGTTACCCAGGTTGGTCTTGAACTCCTGGCCTCAAACAGTCCTCCCACCTCAGCCTCCCAAAGTGTGGGGATTACAGGCATGAGCCACCACACACAGGAAAACTATTATTCTGTTTTTTTTTTTAAATTACATACAGTCAAGCGTAGTCTTTCACTGACATGGTGACTAGGCGTGTTAGAGATGGTAGGAGCCTTGAGGGCATCCCTTTGCTCTGGGTATTCAGTGAGAATATAACCCTGGTTGGTGACGGTCTCACCAACGCTTCAGTGTGCCTGCTTTCTGGATATGGAGCTGTAGTTCCTGTCAGAGTCATTTTATGAGTATGAGAGAGAAAGACCATGTTAAATGAGAAGGGGGTGTGGGGCTCACACCAGGGTGAGGCCAGAGTTCAACACCCAGGAGTTTGACACCAGACTGGGCAACATAGCAAGACCTTGTCCCTACAAAAAGGAAAAAAAATTAAGTTAGCCAGGCATAGTGATGCATGCCTGTAGTCCCAGCTACTCCAGAGGCTGAGGTGAGAGAATCGCTTGAGCCCAGGAGGTTGAGGCTGCAGTGAGCCATGATCACTCCAGCCTAGGCAACAGAGTGAAAACCCGACCCCAAAAAAGATAGAGGAAGAAGGGAGGGATGGAGGCAGGGAGGAGAAAGAAAGAAAACAAAGAGAAAGGGGAGAAAGAGAGACAGGAAGAAAAACAAATGCATGAAACCCAGCTACCCTATCAAAGTAGACAGGGACACATTTACTAGTCACACTGCTCCACACCCATGTGAGGAATGGCTTGCCTTTTCTTCCTTTGATTTCACTCACTTACCTTTCTTGCAGCTCTTTTAAACAGCCAACTCCCACTTTTAAATACTAATTCTAGGCACAGAGATGAAGCACGTGCATAAAGCAAAGGTCTAGTGGGAACGATTGTATGTGGGATGAAAAGGAAAGAACCAAGGATGAACCAAGTCAAGACCTGGTGGCAGTGGAGTGCCCATTGGGCACAACTGGGCACGCCGGCCAGCCTAGGACCCTGCAGGGGCTGCTCTGTCCCCCCAAACCGTGCTCCTCCAGGGCAGTGAGTGGGAGTTTCTGTCATGTGCATTCCTGGGGTCATGTTTCCTGCATCCCAGAAAAGTGAGCGGCTTGTCACTTCTTGACTAAATCCTGTCACTTCTCTGCCACTCATTCAGATTGCATATCCCGTTTCTGCAGCTATTAGAAAAAAATAGCATCTGCTTCCATGGGCGACCACATCGCCTCTCCAGTTCAGTTGTGAAGACAGCTGAGGACACCAGATTGAGTTTGCTTTCAGCAAACTGAATATAGGAAAAATCGAAAATTGTTTTAAAATGGGTGATTGTTCACTTTTCAAAAGGTTCCTTTGCCTTACAAAAAAAGATTAACAATGGGATTTCTTTAAACACCAATTCCTTCTAAAATAAGATCGAATTAACATCCCAAGCGCCTAGGGCACACTTGCTGCTTAAATATAGCATGCCTATAAGAAATATTGGCAGTTTTTTAAAGTTAACTTTTAAAATTATTAAAAATTTTTATCTGATGGATTGAAGCCTACTAAAAAAGGTGGTAGCTTTCATTTGAGCCTGGAGGAGGGGAAGAGTATGTCCTACTAAATGACAGTTTGAATATGCCAAATTTAAAAATGTGAGTGTGGTGGCTCATGCCTGTAATCCCAGCACTTTGGAAGGCTGAGGTGAGAGGTTTGCTTGAGCCCAGGAGTTCAAAACCAGCCTGGACAACACAGCAAGACCTCTTATCTACAAAAAAATTAAACATTAGCCAGGCATGGGAACAGTACATCATATGCCACGTGTTAATCTTCCAGTATCTGTTCTTGGAAACCCAAAGTTGAGCGCGTGAACCCTCAGGCTGGAAGGAGAGCTCTCGAAAGCAAGCTCCCTGTTAAATGCTTTGGGACTTGGCACAGCCCCCCAGTCTGGAGACGTCCGAGCAGTCAAGGTGATGCACTGCTTGGTGTAGTGAATGTCACGGGGCTCTTGATATAAATGGCCTGAAAAGATGCCACACTTTTGATAAGCTTGTGTCCGCCAGGATAGCCGTTGAGTGCTTCACTCTTGTTCATTCTGTCCTTCATTCAATACTGAATGGCCGTGAAACCCCATGCCCAGGAGTTGGGATCTTACAAAATTGAATTCAGACATTGACCTTGCCCTTGTGGAGCCTGTAGTCCAGTCTCCCACCCTATGCATGTGGCAGACTGCTGTCCAGTTGCAGGAGGGCGCCGCGCCTCTGATGACCTTTTCTTTTTCTTGTCTTTTCTCCCATTCCCCACCCCAAAGGTCAGCATGTCAGGGTGTTTCAGGGCAGAATTGCCAGGTCATATGTAACTAAAAACAATCTGGTACAGCGTTCTGTGAGCTGTTAGCAGAAATTCTTTGGTTTTCTTCTTGCACCTCGACTAGGACTCAAGTGTGCCTTTCTTTCTGAATATAGGTGCACCAATCAATTCTGACTATGCGTGGCGGTTCTGTCATTTGAGTAGGGATAGCCCAGAGAGACAGAGAGAATGTCCAGAGGTGGGGGAGGGAGGAGGAGGCCTGTTTGGTAGCTGGGGTTGGGGAACAAGGTAGAGGCAGAGAGGACCCTGATTCTCTAATGACCAGGGAGGTGTAGACTTTGTGGTCAGTGCAATCACTGCTGTCCTGAGCCCTGAGAAGCGGAGGCGTGGAGACCTCTTGCATTCACTTTTTCAACCAATCACAGAGGAGCTCACAGTTATGAAGAGGAGGAGGAAGAGGAGGAGGAAGACGAGGATGGAACAGACTCTTCTGGAGGCCAGGGCTGAGGGACGCTGATGCCTGGGCATCCTTAGCCTCAGGGAAGGCCTTGCAGAAGGGGCAGCACTGAGTGGTGCTTTAATGGCTGACATGGCTCCTCAAGGTAAAGCAGAGAAGAAAGCACAATAGGCAGACGGGATGGGATGCCTTGGCCTGGCTTTTGTAACTCCAGGCATCCATGAGCATCTCTGCCGTCCCCCTTGGTCCCCAGGGCTGCCTGAGGACATGGCAGGCAGAAGAGAGAATGGCTGTCCTCCTGCCTCCTTTGACACAGACATTACCCCAGCCAGCCTCTCCCTCAGTCACCACAGTTAGCCTCCCATGTGACAGTTAAGTGGCTAAAGGACCCGCCCAGGGAGAGCACACATCATCAAGAGCAAACCCAGAGAGGCCATCTCTGTTGCCGCAGTGCATGCTTTTACCCAGTGCAAACTTCCTCTCCATGAATGGTCTTGCTGGAGGAATTCGGCCAGGCCATGGGACCCTGTGCTCATGACACTGGACTTGGGAACTCAGGGCCCCAAACTCACCAGTCTGTGGAAGCACCTGGCCCTGCCTCCCACCAGGTCATGATACTGGACTCCAGGCCCTGTGGAAACTGCTCGATCCATTACCGTCCCAAAGGCCATGTTGTATGTGGATCATTCATGCCAAGGCATAAGTTTTCAAGATATAGTTTCTGAGATATTTTAAACGAACAAACAAGGGACACTGTAGGACCCGGAGTCAGAGCATCACCCAGATTCTCCATCGTTGTATGTCTCTGACAAAGATGGAATCTCTGAGCTTCAGTTTCCTAATATTTTGAATGAGAGCTTTGTGCCTGCAATCCCTAAGGTCTGTTTTAGCACTGACATGATCCCTCTTTCCTTGGTGGTAGAAGTCCCATCTTGAGACTTTCTTTTTTTTCTTTTTTTGAATTCAAGTCTCACTCCGTCGCTCAGGCTGGAGTGCAGTGCTCACGCTCACGGCCATCACAGCATTGACCTGCTGGGCTCAGGTGATCCTTCCACCTCACCTTCCAAGTAGCCAGAACTACAGGCGTGTGCTACCACGCCTAGCTAATTTTTTGATTTATTGTAGAGGAGCTCTCATGAAGTTGCCCAGGTTGGTCTCAAACCCATGGGTTCAGGCAGTCCTCTCACCTTGGCTTCCCAAAGTGCTGGGATTACAGGCTTGAGCCACCGTGCTCAGGCAGGACTTTCTTTTCTTTTTTTTAATGCAGTCTCAGTTTCTTGCCCAGGCTGAAGTGCAGTGATGTGCTCACGGCCACTGCAGCCTCAACTTGCTGGGCTCAGACGATCCTTCTGCTTCAGCCTTCCAAGTAGCTGGAACTACAGTTGTGAGCCACCATGCCTGCCTAATTTTTTTTTTTTTAATTGTAGAGACAAGTTCTCACCAAGTTGCCCAGGCTTGTCTTGAACACTTAGACTCAGGTAATCCTCTCACCTCTGCCTCCCAAAGTGCCGGGATTACAGGCATAAGCCACCATGCCCGGCTGTCTTTAGAGACTTTCGAGGATTGCATGTACAATTACACATATGGACAGGAGGCAGGAAACGTGATCTCAGTTCAACAGAGGAGCCCTGGCCGTCTCCCATCACAGGATAAATGCTCCTAGTAAGAATTAATTGCTTTATGTTTTAACTATTCTTATACTTGGCACTTGGGAAGACACAACTCCGCGTTGTTCTAATCTAGTGGGACATGGCCACACACATTTCAAGTAGGTTTTTAACTACTGAACAATAAAACATTGAGCCAATTACGTTGGAATGTGTCTGCACACTCTGAGCTTCCAGCTCGGTGCCAGCCGCCCTGCCCCATATGGGCTGACCAAGCGGATCAGCTGCACCAGGCAGATTGGGCTCTGGCACTTGCGAGTGGCCTTGGCACCTCCCTCTCCACATGGTGCGAATGCCTTCTGGAAAGGCCTCATGCATACTGTGTTTCCTTGGTATTGCTCCACCCGCTTCCCGTCTAGCCCACTGGTTATTAATCCAGTATCAGTGCTGGTACAAGTGACCCTGTCTAAAGAAGTTCTGTCCCCCTGACTTCTTAATGACACACCTTCATCTTTTGTGGACTATGGAGGAAGAGGAGGACTTCAAGATTCCACTTGTCAGGGCTACACCAGTA
This sequence comes from Cephalopachus bancanus, assembly GCA_027257055.1. Taxonomy (NCBI): domain Eukaryota; kingdom Metazoa; phylum Chordata; class Mammalia; order Primates; family Tarsiidae; genus Cephalopachus; species Cephalopachus bancanus. Next base: position 550,967 of record JAPVLO010000033.1, read on the forward strand.
GTCCTAGCTACTCGGGAGGCTGAGGTAGGAGGATCACCTGAGCCCAGGAGGTCTAGGCTGCAGTGAGCTATGATCACAGCACTGCACTCCAGCCTCGAGTGACATAGCAAGATCCTGTCTCAAAAAAAAAAAAAGATTTACTGGAGTTGGAAAGATTTGCTGGCTGACAAGGCCCCTCAAGGAAGAGGGGATGGGATGTCTTGACCAGGCTGCTGTAACTCTAGGCATCCATGAGTCTCTGCTGTCCCCCTCAGTCCCCAGGGCTGCCTGAGGACAGAGCGGGCAGAAGAGAGAATGGCTGCTTTCCTGCCTCCTTTGTGGTAGACACTTCCCAGCCAGCCTCTCCCTCAGTCCCACAGTTAGGCTCAGCACGAGGAGGAGATGAATTATGAATTAGAAAGGTGTGATGAATTGGAACCTCTCTGGAGATGGTCTCTCTCTGTTTTTCTCCTGCCTTCTCTTTCTCTGCTGTGATTTAGAAATGATGCTTCAGCCTATGCACAGCTTGAAGCCTGCTAAGAGGTCACTTGGAAATCAGTTGGGGAGGAGGGATGCTCACTAGAGCACAAGCGTCTCCTTCCTACACATAACTGAAGTGAGCTCCACTTCTGTTTCTTCCTGCAGCTGGGCCCCCCTGAGGGCCTTTCTTGAGGAGCCACTTGGCCTGGTCCTCTCTCTGTCCCTTTTCTGCAACCTTGTATAATTGAGCTGGAAACCTGGCCATGATTCCTGTAGCCAGGTGTCTATGGGTAAGAAAGGGTGTTGTTATTCTAGAAGCAGCAGGGACTCCCGCCGTCTTGAGCACTGCTGGGCCCTCTTTAAAAAAGTCTCTACAAAAAACTCATCTCTACAAAAAATAAGCCGGGTGTGGTGGTACATGCCTGTAGTCCCAGCTACTTGAGAGACTGAGGTGGAAGAATCATCTGAGCCCAGGAGGTCAAGGCTGTGGTCAGCCATGGTCTTGCCACTGCACTTCAGCCTGGGTGACAGAGTGAGACCCCGACTCAAAAAAAAGAAAAGAAACAGTCTCATAGCCTATGGTGTGCAGTGGCTGCCAAGCTGTCTGGTGACTGAGGTGTCTGGGGGAAGCATGTAAGTTTGGGGTCAGGCACACTTAGCTGAAATCCAGTCTCTGCCACCTTCTAGGTGTGTCAGCTTGGCTAGGCTGTTTAACCTCTTTGAGCCTGTTTTCTCATTTGCCGTGTGGCAGTCATGAAGGTGTCTACTTTCTAGGACTGTGTGGCATGATAAAGTGAGCAGTGCAAGTGACCTGGCACCTGAAGACCTCCAGCCAGTTATGTGCGTGCCCTCAGTTCCATTTGCTGTGCTTGTATTCATTTGATGAAAGAATTACTATATCTGTGCATTTCAGAATTAAGGACTGTTATCGCAAACACATGATTACGTGTGGCAACTTGAGTTACAGAAGATTGCTTCTCAAACTTTCAGTTTCTTCCAGGCGTGGTGGCTCACACTTGTAATTCTAGCATTTCGGGAGGCTGAGGAGAGAGGATCACTTGAGGCCAGGAATTTGAGACCAGCCTGGGCAACATAGCGAAACCCAGCATAAATAAGCTGGATGTGACTGAGCATGCCTGTAGTCCCAGCTATTCAGGAAGCTGAAGTGGGAGGATTGCTGGAGCCCAGGAGTTTGAGGCTGCAAGTGAGTTATGATTGCACCACTGCCCTCTAACCTGAGTGACAGAGTGAGACCTGTCTTTAAAACAAACAAACAAAAGCTCTGTTTCTTCCAGGTATTACTTCTACCTTCAGATACTGCTACTTCCCATATTTATTTCAAAGAAAAAAATGTCTTATCATTTGTACCTTATTCCCATTAAAAAGTAGGAATTTGGGCCTCTTACTTTTTATTTTTATTTTTATTTTTTTGAGTCAATCTGTCCCCCAGACCGGAATGCAGTGACACGCCCATGCCTCACCACAGCCTCGACCTTCTGAGCTCAGGCAAGCCTTCCATCTCAGCCTCCCGAGTACCTGGGACTACAGGCGCACACCACCACACCCAGCTAATTTTAGGGTTGTTTTTTTTTTTAACAGAGACAAGGTCTTACTATGTTGCCCAGGTTGATCTTGAACTCCTGGGCTCAAACGATCCTCCTGCCTTGGCCTCTGAAAGTGCTGGGATGGCAGACGTGAGCCACTGCACCTGTTACTCTTTATTTCCTATGAAATTAGAGCCTGTTTTATGGGAGGTTGTGTGACTCACAGGTAACTGCTTACAAAGTGTGGCCCCTGACTGCGTGAGGATGCATTTCTTCCCAAAGAGTAGGTGTTGAGCGTGTCCAGAGCAACTGGGTTTCCAGGCTGGAGACGTGGCAGCTCGTGCTGGATTCGATGCCTAGAGATGGAGCTCCACACCTTATCCAGGAGCCTCTGCTCCATGGCCCAATGCAGACAAAAACAGCCTCCACCACAGAGAATGCCAGAGAGGGGGCTGGAGGCTAATGGGCTTGGAAGTCTAGCTCCACTGTGTGCCCTGTGACACCAGGCAAGACATCGCAGTTTCTTCCTCGCAGAGCTGGTTCTGTTTTGCAAATCCTAACCATGCAGAGACGTTAAGATGTGTCATGCAAGCCCCAGTTATCATGTTCTGTTCTATCTACATGGAATCTTTTTTTTTTGAGTTGGAGTCTCACTCTGTCCCCCACACTGGAGTGCAGTGGCAGCTCCTGGCCACCGCAGCCTCGACCTGCCGGGCTCTAGCGATCCTTCTGCCTCAGCCTTCCAAGTAACTGGAAATACAGGCATGCGCTACCATGCCCGGCTAATTTTTTTGATTTATTGTAGAGATGAGGTCTCGCCAAGTTGCCCAGGCGGGTCTCGATCCCGCGGGCTCAGGCAGTCCACTCGCCTCAGCCTCCCAAAGCGCTGGAATTACAGGCTGAGCCACCAAGCCCAGCTACAGGGAATTATTTTTATGTATTTTTTTTTTAATGGAATCTCACTCTGTCACCCAGGCTGGAGTGCATCTCACAACCACCCCAGCATCGATCTGCTGGGCTCCGCGATCCTTCTGCCTCAGCTTTCCAAATAGCCACAACTATTGGGCGCGCTCTACTGCACCTGGCTAATTTTTGCTTTGTTGTAGAGACGAGGTCTCACCAAGTTGCCTGGGCTGGTTTCGAACCCGCAGGCTCAGGCAATCCACGTGCCTCGGTCTCCCAAAGTGCTGGGCAGGGAATTCTTTATAAAGCACTTAATATATAATGGCTAATCATAGTAACAACACTATTCAGTAGAAAGGGATAATAATAAATAATGGATGTATCAATAGTTTGTGTTAAGAGCAAGCAAGAGACAGTGTGTGGGAAAAAACAAAAAAGCAAGCACCAGCCTGGGATACACAAGACCTGGTGGTCATTCCCAGGCTGGGACTTGCCTGCCTGCCTGCCAGTGGGCAAGTTGCCTGAGTTTGCCCATCTCAGCCCCCTCCTCCAGTGGAAACTGGGTCCCTTGTAAGGACCAAAGCACTCATAAATGTGAAAGGGGGCCTGGCATGGTGGCTCACACACACCTGTAATGCCAGTCCTTTGAGAGGCCAAGGTGAGAGGATTGCTTGAGCCCAGGAGTTTCAGACCAGCATGGGCAACATGACAAGATCATGTCTCTAAATAATAATAAATATTAATAATAAGCCTGGTATGGTGTCACGTGTCTATAATCCCAGCTATTCGGGAGGCTGAGGCAGAAGGATCATTGAGCCCAGGAGCTTGAGGCTGTGGAGAGCCATGATCATGTCACTGTATTCTAGCCTGGGCAACAGAATGAAACTCCTACTCAATAAATGAATGAATGAATGAATGAATGAATGAGGAAAGGCTTTGAAAACTTAAGCCCTTTCCAAGTAGAAGCCATGGTGACCATGCTTTCTGTGCCTGCAAATCATTCCTTGCGTTTTTACACTTTCCCGTCCCTTTTCCTCAGGGCACTGGTAGTGATGCCATCAAGTGCTTTTGACATATCATCTCAGAAAACCATGGTCATAAAAACCTTTGCCAGAATGCCGTAATAAATTTTACTTACTTTATGTTGTTTTAAGTTCTTTTGTCAAGACAGAAATATTTATTTCTCTTGTTCGGCAACAAAGAAACACACATTTAGTCTGTGTTAGTATACATGTATATGTACAGATCGTTTTCATATGTCCTCACCCCATAATCGGAATGGATTTGTGTGTTTTCCTTTGCGTTTCCCCATTGTGGACTCTGCCTTTACCATAGCCATGCGAATTTGCTGTGTGGACCACAGCCCTATCCGGCTACACCCTAGCAAACCTTACCCAGATGGAAGAGAATGGCTCTGTAACTTCAGTGTTGTAGTTATTGAGAGTCAAATGATTGAGTGTATTTTTTGATATCTTTTTCTTTCTTGGGTAGCTTTGAAGTCCGTTTTTTAAAGTCAGCTAAGTTTGGAAGATAAGCTCATTAGCAAAACCCTCAGGACAATCCAAAGTCATAGATGATACCTTAGCACCAGTTTTGCTTTGTGTATATCATTCACCTGTTTCACAAAGCTGTGATCTCCCCCACACCAAAAGCACAGGAGAAAGATGAACAATATCATTCAGCCACCATTCTCATTACATATGACAACAGGAGATTTTAAACACATAGAAATAACATCAATAATATAATGATGTGGTGTGATATAACACAACATAGTATAAATAATAAATGGCCGTTTGGGTATCATCTAAGTTTTACCAGACTCAGAGGCTTAAAGATCAAATCAAAATTGCCAAATACGAGGCCAGGCACAGTGGCTCGCGCTTGTAATCCCTACACTTTGGGCGACCGAGGCAAGGTGAGAGGATTGCCTGAGCTCAGGAGTTTGAAACCAGCCCGGGCAGCATGGCGAGACCTTGTCTCTACAATAAATCAAAAAATTAGCTGGGTGTGTTTGGCACATGCCTATAGTTCTAGCTACTTGGAGTGCTGAGCTGGAAGGATCACCTGAGTCCAGTAAGTTGAAGCTGCAGTGGCCGTGATCATGCCACTGCACTCCAGCCTGGGCAACAGAGTGAGACTCCAACTCAAGAAAAAAAAGTTAAATATAGTCTCTCAATTATTGAGGCTTATCATTCTGTTACTAATGAGAACTATCCAAAATTTCCAAATTTTAGCTCTCATTCCTGGCTGTACCTTTGGCAGGTATGAAAAATCACATGGTGTTTTCCTGTCCCAACTCCTTTTAATAAGTTTGGTGAGGTAATTTAGCATCATGGTTAACAATATTGGTTTTAAGGCTGGGCCCAGTGGCTCACACCTGTAATCTCAGCACTTAGCAAGGCCAAGGCGGGCATATTGCTTGAGCCCAGGAGTTCAAGACCAGCCTGGGCAACATAGCAAGACATCATCTCTACAAAAAAATCAAAAAATTAGTTGGGGTGGAAGGATCGCCTGAGTCCAGGAGATCGAGGTTTCTGTGAGCCATGATTGTCATGATCATGCCACTGCACTCAGCCTGGGTGACAGTGAAACTCCACTCAAAAATATATATATAACGTGTGTGTGTGTGTGTGTGTGTGTGTGTGTGTGTGTGTGTGTGTGTAAGTTTTAGCCAGGCGTGGTGGCTCACACCTGTACTTTGGGAGACTGAGGCAGGAGGAGGATTGCTTGATCTCAGATCTTACCCAAAAAAAAGATCCAGGAGTGGTGGCGTGTGCCTGTAGTCCCAGCTACTTAGGAAACTGACACAGGAGAATCACTTGAGCCCAGGAGGTGGAAAAAAAACAACTCAGTTTTAGAGTAAAACTTCCTCTGTTTTGGTCACATCTCTGCTACTAGATGTGTGTCTTGGTAGTTACTTGACATAATGACTTAAACAAGCCCAACTAAGTTGAATTATATAACTAGATAGTATGTTCTTACAGAATACTTTCATGTTATTGTATTTTTTGGCTTTTTGTGATTATTTATTAATTTAAGAAAGCTATCAGGGACAAAAACAAAATGATGCTTCTTAGACCTTAAGACAACAGAAGATGTAAAAATATGGAAATATGTATTTTCAGAATTTTACACCCATCTAGTATAGTCACGCTTATTACTTAAGAAGATTTTAATGGACTTCAGATGCTCATAGATATTCTGAGATTTCTCTGGAAGTTCAGCTTGTTCTCAACTCCAAACTGAATGAGGGCTATAGGCATCCAGGTGTAGGTATTGTGCAAGACCAACTGACAGGTCATACTTGGCTAAGCTCTCTAAGGAGCTAAGAAGCCAGGGCTGCATGAGCCTATTAAAAGCTAGCACTGGGATCGGGTGCAGTGACTCATGCCTGTAATCCCAGCATTTTGGGAGGCCAAGGAGAGAGGATTGCTTGAACCAGGGAGTTCAAGACCAGCCTGGGCAATTTAGTAAGACCTCATCTTTACAAAAAAATCAAAAAATTAGCCAGGTGTGGTGGCACACACTTGTAGACCCAGCTACTTGGGAGGCTGAGGTGGAAGCATCACCTGAGCCCAGGAAGTCAAGGCTGTGGTGAGCTGTGACAGTGCCACTGCACTCCAACCTGGGTGACAGAGTATGAGAATCCGACTCAAAAAAAAAAGAGTAAACGCTGACTGGCCTTCTTTTTAGATGCCATCTATGGAAGTCCTTTTAATCTATATGTGAAAGAACCAAGGCCCAGCAAGGTCAGGAGATTACATTAGTCGTTGGCAGAATCATGTCTGGAGCGTGGGTCTGCTGACCTCCAGGACAGGGCTCTCCAGAACCATTCCAGCATTAGGTGGGAAATAAACACTGCATAACCCAGTTCTTCCTGCTCTCTGGAAGAAGACATGGCATTTTAGAACACAGAAATTCATTGAACATTGAAACATTTGTTGTTGTATTGACATCTCCGCTCCTTTAGAAATTATCTTGGAAAAAACTAGGAAAAGTTATTCCGTTGACCAGTGATGACCCGTTATTGTTCCTTTTGTCAACAGGCAAGATGATGATGAATGAAGTCCTGGCAGCTTCCTGTGTCCCAGGCCTTGTAGAAATAAATGAGACAGACGTGCTTCAAAGTTCTAATGTGCATCACATCGGATCTTATTTAAGGAAGCGTTAAAAGGAACCCCGCCGTTACCTACTGAGAAGGCTCTGTGGCCTCAGGCATTGTTTCTGATCGAATCCAGAGGTTGCAAGCATGCCTCCCTCTATTACCTGTTGGAGCAGGCTTAATTTTATAAATTTTAAACACAAACTCTATGAGTTTCTAGTTCATAATTGTTCTTTTTGAGGATCCACTCAGATGAACAGTATTGCATCCGTAAGAGATACGCACTTCCACGGGACCAGAATTGATGGGAATATCAGTGGCGACACATTCCAACGGTAGCATCATCCAGTACCAGTGACGGAGAGGACAGATGGCAAGGAAACCCTTCAGGGGGAACGTCATGTTGGGTTGGACCTGCAGATGACTAGATCCATAGCTTTAGTAAACCAAGACTTTTTTTCTTGAACCCAATCTGTGTAGACCATGTGGTTCTTGACCCGGTGGCTTTAATCCATGATTATTAGATATCTCTTCAAACCATGAAAGTCTTGAGCTTTCCTTTTAAAAAAAATTGTGATGCAGCTTCGAGAAAATCCAGGGTTCCCTTGTAGTCTTCCGAGTATCTCACTTCAGCCTTCCTCTCCTGTTGTCATTAACAGCAGGTACCCAGGTGTAGACAAGAAGCCTTGTGGGAGAGTCAGGCAATGACAATGAGCAGGCATACTACATTGTATCGTAAACATACTTTATAAGTACGTTTCTTAATCAGCTTCTTATTCAGGTGGAGATAATGAAAGCTTGCTGCACCCATCCAGATCAGAATTTGTGTTTTGGGAATTACCACAATACCTGCAGGGAAAAAAAAAACTCAATGATGAGCACTCTTCACACCCAAAAGAATATTTTTTATCATTCCTTTATTTGTTTTGGCTCTGTCAAAAATTAAAATGCTTGGAATGCTGTAGTCTGTGGTCTCTCGAAATTTAATCATTGAGAACCTAACACTTTCACAGTATGCTGTCACTTTGGACATTCATAATAAAAGATGAAACTGACTTGGGTTGTTAGTCATTTGTTTTGCTTTGTAGCTCAGCGCATCTTTCGTGGTCCACGTTTGCCTAGGAACTGAGCAATTTGTATTGCCATATACACAGACGTAGAGATACATAGTTCAAGCCTTTCACTGTCTCTTTCATTGAATTGCTGTTGTTTTCTCTTTTTATTTGTTGAAAGGTCAAGATATTTTTGAATGCCAAGGTCTTTTTGAATATGCATTCTACAACATGGATTAAAGTTCTTTCCTGGGGATTGTACCTAAGCTTTCTTGAGTTTCTGCTTACAATATATTTTCTATTCATTGGTAATAATTATCTATTCTGTTAAATAATAACTAGAAAACTGGAGAGGGCTGTGGGTAGCATAGTGGCCCCTTTAGGCTTTTCCGTGGCGTCTTTTTTGTGTGACTCTCCGCCAGTGTGTTGGAGTATGGTTTCACATCTTCCATCATAATGGAGTAAGAAATAAAACAGCTCCAAAGAAATTCAGACACATGAGCCCATGTAGAAAACTTCAGTCTTGCTTGACATTTTTACCAAACTTGGTATGGCAATAAGAAACACTCCCTTTCTGTCTACTCTTTGGTAACTAAACCTGCAATTGGTAAACAGCCACCCAGCTCCCCGCCCCCCACCCCCCACCAACCCTCCTTCACCAAAAGGAACAGCATGAACTTGGGATTAACCCAGACATTCTAGTGCAATACGATCAAATGATTTGGGAGCTCCTAAATTGGAAAGAAAAGAAAAGCAGAAGATTCTGAAGTTCATTTCCGTGGATGGAGTGGGAGGAAAAATAAAATAGCAAATAAACTTAAAAATAGCTCATTTTTTCAGAACTGGGTGTGCATGCAGTCAGCACCCAGCTGGACGTGCATTTTCCATGATCAGGTGCATGCTGAGGGCCCATCTGTTAGGGAAGCAATCTTTTTAAAGTCCCAAGGCACCCTCGGGAGGGCAGAGGTTGGCGCTCTTATTCCCTGGATGAATTCCCTTTTCAGAAGCCCCTGCTCCCCTCTGCCTGCGCATCTGGCCAAGCTCCCTGTGTGAATAACCATGAATATTCAACAGTTCGCACTCTGCCCCTGCCTTCAATTCGCAGCAAAGGCAGGCTTTCAAAAGTCACCATTCTCCTGGGACTTCAAGCATTTTGAGCTGCTTTTTAAAACAGTATTAAGTGACTTGGACAAACTGAAGCTATTCGGTATTTACACAATGAGAAAGAATCCTCGATGTGGGTTGTTTGGTTTTGTGAGTAAATGCAGGCCTCTCCCTGGAACCCCCATCCAGAGAGCTCATTCAAGTGAGATTGGTGGGTGGTCTTGAGTAACTACTTGGTGGTTAATAATTTCTTCGTGGAGGGGAAAAATCTGTTTCAGGATGGCCTCCACATTATCCAAAGTGATTTGTGTTTTAAACGATTTTAAAATGTAAGCTGTTAAGAAAGTGGGGAAGTTTGATGCTTTAGAAGAAAGCCTCTTTCCATTCATTATTAGTGATTTCCCCAAGTCCACTATTTCTGCGTCAATTTATTAAAATTGAGGAACATTCCACACTGTAACTAGGTAGCACCAAACCCAATCATTTTTATAGCTGGCTTTCTCTATAAGGACCACTTGAAAATGACAAAGGGGCAGCCTGGCACAGTATGGAGGATGGCTCACAGTTACTGTTTTATTTTACTTCATTTTATTTTATTTTATTTCTTTTTTTTTTTGAGTTGGAGTCTCACTCTGTCTCCCAGACTGGAGTGCAGTGGCTGCTCCTGGCCACCGCAGCCTCAACCTGCTGGGCTCCGGTGATCCTTCTGCCTCAGCCTTCCAAGTAGCCAGAATTATAGGCATGCGCTACCATGCCCGGCTGATTTTTTTTGATTTATTGTAGAGATGAGGTCTCGCTGCCCAGGCGGGTCTCGAACCCGTGGGCTCAAGCAATCCACTCACCTCAGCCTCCCAGAGGTGTGGGATTACAGGCTGAGCCACTGAGCCCGGCTTATTTTATATCATTTTTTGAGTTGGAGTCTCACTCCTTCACCCAGGCTGGAGTGCAGTGGCACACACGCTCACAGCCACCCCAGCGACAACCTTCTGGCCTCCAGCAATTCTTCCACCTCAGCCTTCCGAGTAGCCGGAACTATAGATGCGTGCTACCATGCCCAGTTATTTTTTATTTTTTATTGTAGAGACGAGGTTTCGCCAAGTTGCCTGGGCTGGTCTTGAACTCGTGGGCTCAGGCAGTCCACTTGCCTGGGCCTCCCAAAGTGCTGGGATTACAGGCTGAGACTCTGAGCCCAGTCAGTTATTGTTTTATAGATATGAGTTACACCTTTTAGTATCTGTGAGAATTGTCCTATTGACTTATTTATTTGGAGGCACACATCTCTATCCAAAACATTTTCTTAAATATCATAGAAAAACACTGTACCCGTGAGTTATCAGGAAATAAAATGCCTATTTTCTTTCAGGTTTTTTTTCTTTTTTTTGAGTCGGAGTCTCACTCTGTCACCCAGGGTGGAGTGCAGTGGCACACTCATGGCCACCCCAGCAACAACCTGCTGAACTCAGGCGATCCTTCCGTCTCAGCCTTCCAAGTAGCTGGAACTACAGGCACACGCTAACACACCCGGCTAATTTTTTGATTTATTGTAGAGTCATGGTCTTGCCAAGTTTCCCAGGCTGGTCTCAAATTCACGGGCTCAGGCAATCCCCTCACCCTGGCCTCCCAAAGTGCGGGGATTACACGCTCAGCCACTGACCCCGGGCCTAAAATGCCTATTTTCATACATTATGTTATTGCAAAAATAAATTATTCCTTAATTCAATAAGATATTGTTCAAATGCTTGTGATTGCAGATTGTAAGAAAGACAATTGTCAACTAGAAAAAAATGTGCCGGACTCGGTGGCTCAGCCTGTAATCCTGCGCCTTGGGAGGCTGAGGTGAGTGGATTGCCTGAGCCCGCGGGTTCGATACTTGCCCTGGCAACTTGGCGAGACCTCGTCTTTACAATAGATCAAAAATTAGCCGGGCGTGGTAACGGGCGCCTGTAGTTCCAGCTACTTGGAAGGCGGAGACAGAAGAATCACCAGACCCCAGCAGGTTGAGGCTGCGGTGGCCGGGAGCGGCCACTGCACTCCAGTCTGGGCGACAGAGTGAGACTCCAACTCAAAAAAAAAAAGAAAAAAAATGCTTTTTATTACTATCTAAGCTTTCAAATACAAGTTCCATGCAGTTCTCAAATGTGTTTTCTTTTTAAAAAGCTGCCATTCATCAAATTAATACAAATTGTAAAGTCCAGCAAAGGGTTTCTAGTACTGAAATGAATGTGGCTTTCAGATGGCTGAAACCGTCAGTTCTCACAGAGAGGGATGGGTTTGTGGGTGAGAAGAGTATTGAATGAAAGCAACTGCTAGCCAAAGGACTTTATGAAAAGCTTTATGAAGACTGACTTGAACGTCCTATCATGGCAAAGGGCCCTTCATGAAGAATTGCATTGATATTTAAAAGTCCCCTACCAGGCACAGGGGCTCACCTCTGTAATCCCAGCACTTTGGGAGACTGAGGTGATCACCTGAGGCCAGGAGTTTGAGACTAGCCTGAGCAGCATAGCAATTCCTCATCTTTACAAAAAATAAATTTTTAAAAAATGTTTCCTTACACAGGGGCACACAGGCAAAGAGCTATTGCCGTCAGATGTAGATTAGAATCCTTCTGCTTCTCATCGCGCCATTCCTATAATAATAATAATAATAATAATGACAGTGAGAGAAAGGAAGTAACTTTTGCCAGAAATGTCCATGTTGTCAAGGGTTTTATTTTGCCTGTGTAAACGTAAGTGAACACATGGCTGCTGGTCATGATCAGAGTGACCAGAATCTTCTTAGGTCACAAAGAAACAAACTTTCAAAGATGAGGCCTGGCGGGGCCCTGCCAGGAGAGCTCAGGGACCAAGAAGGCCAGCCTTGTGTTCACCCAGAAAGTGAACCCGGGCTCCACCCCATGGGCATCCAGCCTACCACAACCAAAGGCCCATCTTGATCACACTGGCTCCAGCTCCCACACTTGACTCGGTATTAGAATGTTGGACATTTTTCTCCTAATAACAAGAATCCTGCATTCATCCAACAAAAAAATTTTTTTTTGAGTTGGGGTCTTTTTCACTGTCACCCAGACTGGAGTGCAGTGGCATGATCACAACTTATCCCAGCCTCGACCTCCCAGGCTCAAGTAATCCTCCTGCCTCAGCCCCCCAAGTAGCTGGGACTACAGATAGGTGCCGCCACACCTGGCTATTTTTTTTTTTTTTTTTTTTGTAGAGACGAAGTCTTACTATGTTGCCCACACTGGTCTCAAACCCCTAGGCTCAAGCACTCCTCCCTCCTTAGCCCCCCAAAATGCGGGGATTACAGGCGTGACCCACTGCGCCTGGCCCATCCAACATAATTTATTCAGTGCTCACTAAATGTCCAGTACTGTGCTTGAGATCAGATTTAAAGCTGTGAATTAAAATGATGCCTGAGCACAGCCTCAGGATGTGCATATTAAAAAGAAACACAGGTGTTGTGTTGTATCTTCAACAAAAGAAGACACAAAAGAGGCTCGTAGAGGCAGATGCAAATCAGTCATTTACCTAAAAGTGACTTTTTTTTAATGAGTTCAACTTCCCACTATCAAAAAAAGAAAACGGTTCGTATGGTTTAGCCTTTTGCTGTTTACTCACAAGTAACAAATAAATGTTTTATTTGGTTTTGAGAACCTGGAGAGAATGTTTACTCATGCTAGTGAACCGTTCCTATTCAAAAGTGTGAGATTCCCAAGAACTCGAGCAGTGCTCCCACCTCGGCCTCCCAAAGTGCTAGGATTACAGGCGTGAGCCACTGTGCCCAGCTCAGGGAGTTTTCAGTGGCCTAGCATCAAAGACCCTTGAAGCAGGATTCCACAAATATGTCTTCCAGTTGACCAGTCTTCACAAGACCTCCTAAACAGAACCCGTCTTTTCTGAACCCCTAAACTTCAGCGGGGATACAAATCTCACCATCCATGATACTGCCATTGAATTCAGCATGAGAAGGGACATGTTTCATTTGTAAATGGATGGAGGGAAAAATTTAAAATACTATTTGAAAAAATATAAATAGAGCATGAGAAGCTATTTCCGCTATCAAACCACAAGAATTCAGAGTTTCTTGAGAGAGCTTTCTTGTTTTTTTATATGTATATTTAATAGAGCAAGAATAGACTACAGCAAGAGAGTAGGAAGGAATAGAATTTAAGTTTTTCTTAGCCCACATTTTTTTTTCTGAAATGAGTTTGATTTTCCTGGGACTGTCTTAACATGAGCACCAAGGTTGGTTTGCCCAGATTCCTGTTGCGATGGACAGTTGTGGAGAAGTAGGGTTGACCAAATGTTTTCAGTCTAGTTGTATATGACTTAGAAAGACGTTGCTATTAAATTAAAAAGAGGAAAATAAAGTGAATAGTTAGACAATCTTGCATTGAATTCTCCATTAGGTTCTATCTTTTTTTTTTTTTTTTTGAGTTGGAGTCTCACTCCATCGCCCAGGCTAGAGTGCAGTGGCACACTGATGGCCACCCCAGCGTCGACCTGCTGGGCTCTGGTGATCCTTCCTCCTCAACCTTCCAAGTAGCTAGAACTATAGGTGCATACTACCACGCCCAGCTAGTTTTTTATTGTAGAGATGAGGACTCACCAAGTTGCCCGAGCTGGTCTCGAACCCAAGGGCTCAGGCAATCTCCTTGCCTTGGCCTCCCAAAGTGCTGGGATTACAGGCTGAGCCACCGATCCCAGCCAGGTCCTATCTTTTTCTAAGACAGAAAGATGCCTCTGATCTAAGTACAGAATTTCACTAACTGGAAGATAAGGCTTGTGATATATAGGTTTGCTTTGGAAGTTCAAGCATGTCCTGCCCAATGGTGAGGACTATAGACAATATATGTTACTAAAAATAAAGCAAATTACTAACTCTGATAAATGTGATCATGACCATCACCAAATCATTTACTAATTATTCTTTCTTGGACTTCAACCAAGACATAAGCACTACTGTTTCATTCAACTAAAACCTAACTTAAACTTCAACTAAAAGTAGTAATTCCTTGGTATGCTTAAGTAGTCCATCAAAATCTTCAAACTGGGGATCCCTAAGATGACATCACAACAAACGATTTTCCAGCATAGCAGGGACTGAGGTTTTCCAAGGAACTTGGATGCATTTTTAAATGCACTAACATAGCCAGGCGCGGTAGCTCGTGCCTGTAATTCCAGCACTGTGGTAGGCAGAAACAAGAGGATTGCCTGAGTCCAGGGATTCTAGACCAGCCTGGGTAACTTGGTGAGACCTCGTCTCTACAATAAATCAAAAAATTAGCTGGGCGTGGTGGCGCACGCCTGTTCCATGCTGCTTGGAAAGCTGAGGTGGAAGGATCGCCTGAGCCCTGCAGGTTGAGGCTGCAGTGGCTGCGATTGTCACAGAGTGAGACTCCTACTCAAAAAAATAAATAAAATGCACTAGCGTAAGTGCTCTGTCAAGTATCAGCCAGTCTTTGCTGTCGCAAAGGTCATCAGTTCCTCAAGGTACTCTCAGTCTGAGTCTGTACCCATGGAGTTCACCATGCTGGACTGGGTCAACAGGCAGCACCAGACACAGCGCTCATCACATAAAGAATCAGCTTCTTTCTTTCTATTTATTTCTTTATTTAGAGGTGGAGTCTTGCTCTGTCACACAGGCTGGAGTGTAGTGACGCAGTCATGGCTCACTGTAACCTGAAATTCCTAGGCTCAAGTGATCCTCCTGCAGCTGGGACTACATGTGTGCTGCCACACTCAACTAAATTTTTTTTTTTTTTTTTTGAATTGGAGTCTCACTCTGTCGCTCAGACTGGAGGGCAGTGGGCGCTCCTGGCCACCGCAGCCTCAACCTGCTGGGCTCCGGCGATCCCTCCACCTCAGCCTTCTGAGTAGCCGGAACTACAGGCATGCGCTACCACAGCCTGGCTAATTTTTTGAGTTATTGTAGAGATGAGGTCTCGCCAAGTTGTCCAGGCGGGTCTCAAACCCACGGGCTCAGGCAATCCACTCACCTCAGCCTCCCAAGGTGCAGGATTACAGGCTGAGCCACCAAGCCCGACTTAAATTCTTTTTTTGAACTTTTTGTACAGATGGGGGTCTCCCTATGTTGCCCAGGCTGTTTTCAAACTCCCAGCCTCCAATAATCCTCCCACCTCAGCCTCCTGAGCCGCTGGGATTACAGGTGTGAGCCACAGCACCTGGTGAAGAACCAGCTTCTAATGTAGACATGAACACACTTTCCTCCCAAGAGCATAGCAAAAAGGAAACCCATGATACAGAAGAGATGTGCTTAGCATATTTCAGCTCATCCCTTAAACGCTGAGGCACTAAAAACTGGAGCTGCCCATGCTTCCACCAAGGAAGTTTCTTCTCTTGCCACATTTCTTCCATTATCCATAAACACACATTCCCTCACTCAGGTGTGTCTCTTCAGTTCGTCTTGACTCAGTCTTCCATCTTCTCCTTTTGAATTCCTTGGCTTGATTTCCCCTGGGCTATTTGGCCAATGCACGCACTTAGAGATGCTTGCAATGGCTTCCTTAGTGGGTTCCCAAACTTAAGTCACCCAGAAAGCTTCAGAAAATCCTGAATCCTGTGCCCCTTCCCCCAAAGACTGTGACTTGTAGGGTATGCCCAGGGCATTGGGGGTTTTAGAAGATCTCCAGGGGGTTCATAATATGCAGACAAGTTTGGGAACCCCTGGACTAGAGTGAAGAAAGGAATGGGTTAGCAGGCCTGGGCTGGAAGCCTCTCTCAGCCTCCTGTGAGCTGTGTGATTTGAGGCAAGCCATTTCACCTCTCTGCGCCTTGGTTTCCCTGTCTGTCTAATGGAGACAACTATGTCAGCAGTTTCCTCATCTGTATAATGAAAGTAACAATCAAGTGATGCGATTAGTGATGGCTCACATAATAGGTCTGGCACAGGGTGAGCCCTCAGGAAACAACACCCATCTATCCCTAAGGTAAAATAAAGGCAGGGAAGCGCTGTAGATGATTAAGTGATGCTGGTTTAATGAAAGCGAAAACAAGCAGCTGACAATCAGGCTCTCTGCCATGTGGGATGCTTTTTTTTCCCCCTTGGACAATTGAATTGTTCATCTACTTCTAGCTTGCTGGAAAGAATGATACAACCTTATACTCAGAGATAAGGCCATTGTGTCCATCTGTTTTCCCAGGGTGGGATGAGTCTGCCCCGGGCTATTTGAACAGGATCTGTTTGGCAAAGATAAATCTGAGGAAAATTGGGAAGTGGCCTCTTGGACAAGGCCTACTTGGCCTTGTGAGTTTGGGGACACCTTGCTGATTGCACCTCACTGGGTGAATGTGACTCCTGTATTCAGACTGGGAGGGGGAATAGAGAGTTTTTCTTGTTACAGCCTTGGAGAGTGGTCTTTGTGGCAGAGTGAGGAGGGAAGGCTAAGGTGTGACAGAATCCCAGAAAGATCGAATGTCAGAGCTGGAAGGAACCCAAATCCTCACTTCCCCGGGGGCACTTAACTGTGGGCACGCAGAGGTGGCAGGCAGTGTCTTGGACATGTTGACATTTTTCCTTGATGAGAGCCATGAGTTTCTATCCGATTCAAGAAGAGTTTGGTAACCCTCCTATTCCAAAGTAGCACATTTATACATAAGGAAACAGACTCAAAGGAAACTGTTCAAAGACATGTGGTCAGGAGCAAAAATGGGACGAGAACTTGGGTGTCTACACTTTCCCTTGACCTCCACTTCATTACTTCTGTAGCAAGTCTCTATTTTTATTTTATGTGTTTATTTATTTATTTAAAATCAGATTCTTGCTCTGTCGCCCAGGCTGGAGTATAATGGTCCCATCATGGCTCACTGCAGCCTCGACCTCCTGTGCTCAGGCAATCCTTCTACCTCAGCCTCCCAAGTAGCTGGGACTATAGGTGTGCACCACCATGCCTGATTAGTTTTGTGTTTTTTTTTTATAGAGATGAGGTCTCACTGTATTGCCTAAGCTGGTCTCGAACTCCTGGGCTTAAGTGATCCTCCCGCTTGGGTCTCCCAAAGTGCTGGGATGATAGGCGTGAGTCACCGC
Source organism: Cephalopachus bancanus (assembly GCA_027257055.1). NCBI lineage: Eukaryota > Metazoa > Chordata > Mammalia > Primates > Tarsiidae > Cephalopachus > Cephalopachus bancanus. The sequence continues at coordinate 568,180 of JAPVLO010000033.1, forward strand.
ACCCGGCCTCATAATAAGTCTTAAGCATTCGTGATGGGGAAGGACTGTGAATGCCACAGGTCCAAGTAATTCACCAGATGATCCCAGCCTGAAGCAGATGGGGTAGTCACAACATAAGCTAAGGTTCCATTTTCGTTTGGCTGAGGATGTTATGGCCACTGAAGGTACCAGGAAGAAGATAGAACTGTTATTGCTGTTGGAAATTCTCGTTATTTTAGCTTAACACGAAAAATCAGTCAGGCTTGGGGAGATGCTGACAGGAATCCGGACAGGCCTAAAGGAATTCAAATCACAACAACTGTAAAGCAGGCAAAGTCCCAAAAGGAACAAGGATAGTTGTGGGTTTTTTTTTTTTTCTTTAATGTAATTTAGTTTTCATGTAGGCTCGGGAGCAAAATAAAGTTTTGTCAGAGTGATGAGATTTTACAGCTATCGGCAGGACTCTATTAAACCTTGACATCAACAGGACCACCTTAAGATATATATATAGATTATCATTATTATTTTTTTAGAGACAGAGTGTCACCCAGGCAGGAGTATAGTGGTGCAATCCTAGCTCAATGCAGCCTCAAACTCCTGGGTTCAAGTGATCTTCCCACTTCAGTCTCCCAAGTAGCTAGGATGACAGGAGCATGCCCTCACGCCCAGCTGATTTTTTAAAATTATTTTTTGCAAAAACAGAGTCTTACTATGTTGCCAAGGGTGATCTCAAACCCCCAGGTCCAAGCAATCCTCCTACCTAGGCCTCCCAGAGTGCTGGGCCAGTTCAGCTTTTGATGTGTAACCTAGACTCTAACTCCATGAAAATACTGTTGAACCATAGATTACGTTGACTTATCATTTTGGCTGTGTCTAGAAAAAAGACAGAATTGAAACATGATTTGAGGCTAGGTGAGGTGGCACACACCTGTAATCCCAGCTCTTTGGGAGGCTGAGGCAGGAGGATTGCCTGACCCCAGGGGTTCAAGACCAGCATGGGCAACTTGAGGAGACCGTGTCTCTACAATAAACCAAAAAATTAGCCGGGGGTGGTGACACATGCCTGTAGCTCCAGCTACTTGGAAGGCTGAGGTGGAAGGATCGCCTGAGCCCAGCAGGTGGAGGCTGCGGTAGCCGTAAGCCACTGCTCTCAAGCCTGGGCAACAGAGTAAGATTCCAACTGAGAAAAACAAACAAAAAAAAATGTGATCTGTTTAAGTAACCATCTCACTGAATTTTCAGTGATCTCTCTGACCCTTTCCCTGGGAAGCTGGCATTACTGATTCCCTGTCTCTTATCCCTTCTGGAAATATTTGTTAAGTATCTACTAAGCCGAGAACTCTGCTTGCCATGTGAGAATAAAAACCTAAACGAGCTATCCTGGAGATCGCCGGCACTTCTACAAGGCAAAATGAAATCAGTGATTGGTCAGAGGAACCAGGAAAGGTTGTTGGCAGAGAGCGGTGTCACTGTTTAGAGAGGTAGAAGAGGGTGGACCAGACTCATGAGCAAGCTGGCACTTCAGTTGGGCTCTGAGACTGGGGCTTGGGGCGAAATGGGGTTCCGAGGTGAGGAAACCCCAGAACCAAAGCAGGCGATGGAGAAATGCACACTAGGGCACGGCAGGGGCTCCAGTGAAACAGGGAGTCCAGGCGCAAGACGATAGCAGTGGTGGCAATTAACTTGACATGCTACATCTGCTGCCTTCTGTACCTGTGTGCATTTTGCTCATTTTAGAATTTCGACAAATGTGTCCATTCATATATATATTTGAGTTGGGATCTCACTCTCTTGCCCAGGCTAGAGTGTATTGGTACGATCTCAACTCATCATAGCCTTGACCTCCTGGGCTCAGGCAATTCTCCTGCCTCAGCCTCCAAGTAGTTGGTACTACAGGCATGCATCACCATGCATGGCTAATTTTTTTTATTTTTTATTTTTGTAGAGATGAGGTCTTGCTGTGTTGCCCAGGCTGTTCTCAAACTTCCGGGCTTAAGCGATCCCTCCTGTCTCAACCTCCCAAAATGTTGGGATTACAGGCGTGAGCCACTGCCTAGCACTCCTTTGAAAGTTTTAACGCTTTCCACTTACATGCAAGGAACTTTGAGATGCTGCAGGGAATGCTGGCATGGAAGCTCAAAGTACCGTATTTATTTATTTGTTTGTTTGAGTCAGACTCTCACTCTGATGCCACCATCACAAAGATCACGTCTCACTGCATCCTCAACCTGTTTTTCGCAGCATCCTGAGTAGACAGGACTACAGGCCCACACTACCACGCTTGGCTAATTTTTTTTTATTTTTTATTTTTGTACAGATGAGGTCTCCCCATGTTACCCAGGCTGGTCTCGAACTCCTGGGCTCAAGCAATCCTCTTGCCTTGGCCTCCTAAAGTGCTGGGATTATAGGCATGAGCCACCGTGCCTGGCCTATTATTGTTATTAAAAAGCCCCAGGGGAGTGTTGGCCTTAAGGGGACAGATCTGCCTAGTGGTACAAGGACCTCTAGCCTGAAGCAGGATGAGGAGGAGGCCCTGACTGCACAGACATGAGGCCCAGCCTGCCCTTTGAGGACAACTTTAACGGAAGCTGGGTGACTGCTGGAAGCCATTGCCCAAATGTCCTGGGAGCATGCCAGCCTGTAGGTGCTCATGGTCTTTTCATGCAGGGCTGATCCATCTCAGCCATGTGTCCCAAGACTGTGGCAAGACTCAGACAGATGGTGAGGGAAATGATGCTCATTTTAGACCCAGCCCTCTGAGTGTTGGCATAAGACGTGGACAAAGGCGGGCTCTCTCTTTTCTTACCGGTCCTGCTGCAGGCCTCACTTAGCACAGCTGGTCAGGAAGCGAGCGTGCCAGCCGTGTGCACCTGAGAGCTCCTCTTACTCGGAACGGCCCGGGCACTCCCCTCCTTCCCCAAACAAAGCCTGCCTGGGCATCAGGACCGAGGAAGGATGTAGGGATTTCTAATCCTCCAAGGATGCTAGAAAGCTTGCTTTTCATCAATATCCAAGGAAAATTTACTGATTTACATTTCACATTCTCCTCTTGCATCTACTCCTCCCAGTGTGCAGAGAAATGTTTAGAAAGCAGGAAATGGGATGAGAGAGGGGGAAATAAATGGCCTGGGCCACATGCCTGCGAGTAATCCGATCAGCTGTATCCATAGCAGCCCGGCTGCCCAACAGTTGCTTCCTGACAACTTTAAGTGTGGACCTTCCACCACCTTTCGTTTTTTTTGATTTGGAGTCTCACTCTGTCACCCAGACTGGAGTGCAATGGCCGCTCCCGGCCACCACAGCCTCAACCTGCTGGGCTCCAGTGATCCTTCCGCCTCGGCCTTCTGAGTAGCTGGAACTACAGGCGCGCGCTACCACACCCGGCGTAATTTTTGATTTGTTGTAGAGATGAGGTCTCGTCAAGTTGCCCAGGCAGGTCTCGAACCCGCGGGCTCAGGCAATCCACTCACCTCGGCCTCCCAAAGTGCTGGGATTACAGGCTGAGCCACGAGCCCGGCCCCCACCACTTTTCTTAAATTATTATTTATTTATTTTGAGTCAGGGTCTTACTCTGTTGTCCAGGCTGGAGTGCAGAGGCTTGATCACACCAGTCATGGCTCACTGCATCCTTGACTGTGAGCTTGTATGGGCAAGATGAATGCAGTTTTCAATATTAAGCATGAATAAAGATGCATGTTAATTTAATGTTTATTTTCTTACAGACAGGGTCTTGCCCTGTCACCCAGGCTGGAGTGCAGTGATACAATCATAGTTCGCCATAGCCTTGAGTTCCTGGGCTCAAGCAATCCTTCCACCTCAGCCTCCCAAGTAGGTGGGAGTACAGGCATGCACCACCACACTCGGCTATTTGTTTTTCTTTTTGTAGAGATGGGCTCTCTACAAAACTGTGTTGGACTGTGTTGTTCACTGGTCTCAAAATCCTGGGCTCAAGCAATCCTCCTGCCTCAGGCTCAGTGCTGGAATTACAGGCATGAACCACCACACCCAGCCCTAATATTATTATTTTTATGAGCACCCACTGTTCACAAGGCCACTCACTGTCAAACCTGGGCCCAGCTCTCCTTGGTGTCTTTATCAATGGTCTAGTTGTAGCCAGTGCAAGGTGTTCATCAAATTCAGAGGGACCCTGCAGAAGGCCAATACCTCAGAGGACCCTAGTAAAAGCCCAAATGAGCTTGACTGGTTTACAAAATGTGCCCACCAGAATGAAGTTCCTTAGGCTAAATGCCAAAAGGTTGGTCCCTGAAGCAATTCCTTATCCCCTTCCCCCTGGAGATGAGAACACGGGGCATCGCCAGCCGGCAGGGTGTGGGGTCACTTAGGGTAACTAACCTTGACAGAGACCAGCCTCCCACAGAGGCAGCCTCAGGATGGAGGGCACCAAGATCATGGTTTTCCTGTGAAAGGAGGCACCACGTCCCCTGTTCCCCTCACACATACCTAGCTTGTAACACACACACAAAAGGAATAGTTCTTGTTCATCTGTGCACCAGGCACCACACCGTGTATTTTAGGCACATTTCTCACTTACTTGCCCAGCAGATCTAGAAGGAGTCTTTCTCATCTGTTGGTGGCATTTAGCAATGGAAGGCAACCTGCCCGATGTCATGACTAGTTTAAGGGGGGAGGGGCTGGAGGTGAGCCCCACGTCTGTGCACCTGCCTGCCTTTCCAGCCTGGAATCAGCCAGACAGAACCTGAGGGAAGGTCACGTACATACGTGGAGGTGTGAGCTTCCTTGGCTCAGAGCCAAAATCCCCCAGGAGCTGGGTGAAGGGAACAGGATTTTCATTCCCTGGCAGGACTAACATATTTCCTTCCAAGAAGCCAGCTATCTGAGCAGTCTAGGAAAGGAAATGATTGAATGAGTTGTTGGAAAAAATGGTCAACCTAGCCAGGTGCGGTGGCTCACACCTGTCATCCCAGCACTTTGGGAGGTCAAGGCAGGAGGATGTGAGACTTCGTCTCTATTATTTTTTTTTTTTTGACAAAAGAATCAAAAATTTATCTGGGCATGGTGGAGTGTGCCTGTAGTCCCAGCTGCTCAGGAGGCTGAGCTGGAAGGATCACCTGAGTTCAGGAGACAGAGGCTACAGTGAGCTGTGATCACACCACTGCACTCCAGCCTGGGCAACAGATCAAGACTCTGTCCAAAACCAATAACAACAACAAAAATGGTCAAGCCCAAGGGGTCATGGATGCCGTTGTCATTCTTGGGCTTTCTACCTCAGTATGGCTGATGACTTGCATCTTGAAGCTGCCTTGGGAGACAGAGATGCACCCCGGGAATTCCACCTTCTGCTCTGGAGGCTGCCATTCTTGCAGGAGGTGCCAGTGAGTCGGGGACCCGGGAACAGAAGCTTCCAGAAGGCCTCTGAGCCCCTTCCCCTGCCAGGAAAGATATTGGTTGGAGTGTTTTCTTTCTTTTTTTAAAATTTATTTGAAAAGATATAAGGTACAATTCAGGGTTAGGTATTCAAATGGTCATGCCACATCACCTGATGTGAGATCAGGTACCCTTATTGATGAAATGTGCCCCACCCCCAGCAGTTTCCCACTACTGCCTATCCCTTTCTTATACTATTATGATCATTGTTCAAGTGTTTTCACTAAAGCCAAGGAAGTTGAAAAGCTGAGAGTTGACTGAGGTGCATGGGGTGGAAAGGGGGCAGGACAAAAGCCAAGTGCCAAGGAGGCCACTTATTCCGCCTTCAACAAATATTTTTGGTTTTTTTAGCCGGAGTCTCACTCTGAAGCCCAGACAGGAGTGCAGTGGCATGATCACGGCCTCAACCTGCTGGGCCCAGGTGACCTCTCTGCCTTCAGCCTTCCAAGCAGCTGGACTATAGGCACACATCACGATACCCAGCTAATTTTTTAATTTATTGTAGAGATGAGGTCTCGCCACTTGCTTGGGCTGGTCTTGAACCCTAGACTCAGGCAGTCCTCTTGCCTCAGCCTCCCAAAGTGCTGGGATTACAGTCACTTGGGCCACCACACCCAGCCAGTTTCAAGTTTTAATAAGTACAATGATACAAGCAAACTAGAGGCTGGTGGGAAGGAAGAGGAGAAAGCGTTGCTGAGGAAAAGCTTTCTCCAAAAAGGTGACGTTCTGCCTGAGACCGGAAGTCCACATTCATCTGTAGGTGAATTGGGTGGCCTCTGTGGGGCTTTCAGTGAGAGAATGATATCTGTCTGAGCCCATCACTTCTGCTGCTGTGGGAGAAAGATGGAGGAAGGCCAGGGAGACCAGCGAGGAGGCTCTTCCCCTAGGCTGGGGAAGCTGAGGAGGAGGCAGAAATAAGAGAAAGGGCCAGGCGCAGGGGTTCACGCCTGTCATTCCAGCACTTTGGGAGGTCGAGACGGGAGGATTGCTTGAGCCCAGGAGTTCAAGACCAGCCTGGGCAACATAGTGAGACCTCAGCTCTACAAAAAATAAAAATAAATTATCCAGGTGTGGTGGCATGCGTCTGTAATCCCAGCTACTTGGGAGGCTGAGGCAGGATTGCCTGAGCCCAGGAGGTTGAGGCTGTGGTGAGCCATGATCATGCCACTGCACTCCAGCCTGGGTGACAGAGTGCTATCTCGACTCAAAACAAACAAAAAAAACAAACGAGAGAGAGAGAGAGAGAGAGAGAGAGAGAGAGAGAGAGAGAGAGAGAGAGAGAGAGAGAGAGAGACACGGGCTGCATATTTTTGGAGGTGTGGAGAGTAGGAAAGGAAGGGGTCAAAGGTCAAAGGTGACTCCTGATGGGTCGGTAATGGCTGTTTGCTAAAATAGAGGAAGTAGTCATCAGAGCAAAGGGGTTCTGTGGTGGTCGTCTGGGGGTCTTGAAGAGCTCTTGATGAATACAGGATATCCCATGGATTCCCTGGTCAGGGGTGATGAAGAGGAAAGGCAGAGACAGGCATTCTTATGAGGGTTAATCTCTTGAGGTGGTTAGATAAAGCCCTTACTACAGTGCGCAGCCAGTGATGACTGTCCTCCTGTTAGGAATAAGCCAGATCCCTTGTAAGAGCAGGACAGAACAGACAGGATAGGAAAGGCCAGGCTGCGTCATGCCAGGCAGTGGGTCTGCCCTCTAGGTGCTGCATGTCCTCTGAGGTTCACCAAGGGAAGACCAGAAAGCCGGGAGAGAGGATGGAGTGGGGTTTCCATCCCTGAAAACCTGCGGGGGGACCTAGGCAGCCATCTGGCCTGGGAGGCCTCCGTGTTCTCCGGGTTCAAGGCATGGGCTGGAAGCTTCTAGATCTCTGATTTTTTTTTTAACTTTTATGTTTTTGTTTGTTTTGAGGTGGAATCTTACACTGTTGCCCAGGCTGCAGTGCAGTGGCAGGATCATGGCTCACTGTAGCCTTGACCTCCTGGACTTAGGCCATTCTTTTGCCTCAGCCTCCTGAGTAGCTGAGACCATGGGTGCATGTCACCATGCCCGGCTTATTTTTTTATTTTTTATTTTTTGTAGAGACAAGGTTTTGGTATGTTGCCCAGGTTGGTCTCGAACTCCTGGGCTTAAGTGATCCCTCCCACCTTGGCCTCCCATAATGTTGAGATCACAGGCATGAGCCACCACACCCAGCCTATATCTCTGGCTGCTGACTGCAGCTGTCCCAGCAGCATATGCAGCATTTGACCGTCGGGTGCTTGCCCAAGTCCTGATGACCTCCCATCTGATTCCTAGCCCCTCTGTCCAGTGCAGCCAGCCCACTCAGATCTCGTTGTGATCTGACAAGACCAAATGGTTTTCTGTGATCCCAGTGATGTCTTCACCAAAATACACACTCAATTTTAATTTAACATTTGCCTTTCAAAACTCATACATTGAAAGAGGAGCTTGACTGGGCTCGGTGTCTCTGCCGGTAATCCCAGCACTTTGGGAGGTCAAGGCGAGTGGATTGCCTGAGCCTGCGGGTTGGAGACCAGCCCCGGCAACTTGGTGAGACTGTGTCTCTATGATAACTAAAAAAATAGCTGGGCATGGTAGTGTGCGTCTGTAGTTTTGGCTTCTCAGAAGGCTGGTGCAGAAGGATCGCTGGAGCCCAGAAGGTCAATGCTGGGGTGGCCGTGAGCATGTGTGCCACTGCACCCCAACCTGGGCGAAGGAGTGAGACTCCAACTCAAAAGAAAAAAAAAAAGAGGAGCTTGATCTGAAATCGTTGCTCTCATAATGGATTTTTTTCTTTTCTTTTTTTTTTTTTTGAGTTGGAGTCTCACTCTGTCGCCCAGACTGGAGTGCAGTGGCCACACCCGGCCACCGCAGCCTCGACCTGCTGGGCTCCAGCAATCCTTCCGCCTCAGCCTTCCAAGTAGCCAGAATTACAGGCGTGCGCTACCACGCCCGGCTGATTTTTTGATTTATTGTAAAGATGAGGTCTCACCAAGTTGCCCAGGCGGGTCTTGAACCCGCGGGCTCAGGCAGTCCACTCACCTCAGCCTCCCAAAGGCACGGGATTACAGGCTAGCCACCGAGCCTGGCTCATAATAGATTTCTACTAACTTTCATTAGGGCTCTGACCCAAGTAGGCTCCATGGAGTCAGACACATTACGATTAGAGGAGAACATGAAACTGATCATCTGTAGTGCTGCATTTCTTATGAGCAAAGGGATAATTGTATCTACCAGTTTCACAAGATGTGAGCAGTAAATATTGAAAGTTAATAAAAAAAATAATACTTGAGATTTTTCTGCCGGTGTTTTTAACTATAGACTATTTACCCCTTACACACACATACACTCTCTCTCTAGCATCTCTTCTCAGGAGGCCACAGACAACATTTCTATAAGATCCACTAGCAATCCTAATGAAAATGGCTCACAGTGGCCATGATATCCGCCAAAACAAAGGCCACAGATGGAAACCAAGCTCTGAGGAATGTGTTCCTGATTTTAAAAACCTCCCACGGCCAGGTGCAGTGGCTCATGCCTGTAATCCCAGCACATTGGGAGGCCAAGGTGGGAGGACTGCTTGAGGCCAGGAGTTCGCAACCACCCTGGGCAACATAGTAAGCTCTTGTCTCTACAAAAAATAAAAAAAATTAGCTGGATGTGATGGTGCTCGCCTGTAGTCCTAGCTACTCGGGAGGCTGAGTCGGAAGGATCGCCTGATCCCAGGAGGTTGAGGCTGCGGTGAGCCGTGATCGTGCCACTGTACTCTAGCCCAGGCGATAGAGTGAGACTCCCCAACTCAAAAAGTAAAAATAAAGACCTCCCGCTTATCATTGTCCCTTTTAAGTTTTCTACCCAGGGCATATCAAGATGTAAAAAGATGTCATGGTGAAGTCACTGGGGAATGCGACGTGTGACTCTGTCTTTATCGCTTGGCCTTCCTGGGCCTTCCTAGGCCCCACGAGGAAGCAGGGAAATGCCCAGCCTGTCTCCTGCTGTAGCTCACTCATCCTCAGCTGGAGAGAAAAGGCCAGCTGGGCCCTGGCATTCCACTTTACCGTGCCCAGGCACCTGACATGCCACTGAGTCTTCTTACCCTCAAGGTCAGGTGAGCCACTCTGGATGGAAAGGTCAGTGGCCCACCTTGTAGCAAGGACATCAGGGGAGTCTGGTTTCCCAGATGGGGCAACATCTGCTGCCCTCTGGAAGCTTCCACACATCCCCCAAGGACCTCTTCTCTCCAGGTGAAGATTTGCAAGTCATGGGCACTTTTGAATGGCCAACAGGTGATCCTGACTGGTAGCACCTAGCACTCACAAGGGCTCCTTCTGCATTGGGTCCTGTGCTAAGGACTGTGTGTGTGTGTGTGTATGTGTGTGAAAGTCTCACTCTGTCACCCAGGCTGGCATGCAGTGGCACAATCACAACTCATGGCAGCCTCGATATCCTGGGCTCAGACAATCCTTCCATCTCAGCATCTCGAGTAGTGGGATTACAGGTGCACGCCAGCATGCCCAGCCAATTTTTTTTTTTATTTTTTGTAGAAATGAGGTCACCCTATGTTGTCCAGGCTGGTCTCGAACTCCTGGGCTTAAGCAATCTGCCTCCCAAAATGCTGGGATTACAAGGGTGAGCCACCGTTCCTGGCCAGGAATATTACCTAAAACTAGCAGGAGCGCCAGCACTCTGGAATCACGTTTATCTTTTTGATCGTTCGTGTATTTCTGGCTTTCTGTTATTTCATATGTAAGGAATGCATTTAGTGAGGCACTGTGGCTTTTTGTTTTTGTGTTTTCCAGATTATCTTGCCTTTCAAGAGTTGAAATTGGTTTCTAATTTTAAAAAATAGAATACATTTACATTCACAATTTATCCAGTGGATTAATATTATTAGCTCCTGGTGCTGGAACTGTCTCTAATTCATACAAAACACACAGATTTCAACATTTTTTAGAAAGGCTACCTCAAGAGGGCGCTCCTTGCAAGCCTTAAATTTGTTCAGTTCTCTTAAGGCCCGACACTTGTTTTTGGAGAAATTTTCAGAGTGAATTGTAATCCTGCAAGAATAGAGAGGAAATTCATGGAAGAGCCATGAAGAAATATAGTAGATGTGCAGAAATCTGAGTGCTTTTTTAAAATTAATTTTTCTTATATTGAACAGAAATCTAAGTTCTTTTTTTAAAAAAATTAACTTTTCTTATATTGATCAGAAATCAGAGTTCTTAGGACGGAAGCTGTGGAGGTCCAGGGATTTAGATTTCTAGAAAGATCACCTTAAAAAAACTTCTACGATTCTTTGTGTAGAATCCTAGAAGGACCTTTGAGTAGGTGGGAGAATTACTTTTCCCTGTTGTTAAGGACTTGGTGCTAACGGGTGGGAGTGTACGGAGGGAAATTCTCAGCTCTCCTTAGTAATTCATTGCATCATTTAATATCCTAAGGCAGGGTGTTACGATATTTGTTTTTTTTCTTTTCTTTTCTTTTCTTTTGTTAGAATTTCACTCTATCACCCAGGCTGGAGTGCACATTCACAGCTCACTGCAGCCTTGACCTACGGGACTCAAGTGATCCTCCTGCCTCAGCCTCCAGAGTAGCTGGGACTATAGGCGCAAACCATCACACTCAGCTGATTGTCTTATTCTTATTTTTTTGTAGAGACGAAGTTATTGCCCAGCTTGGTCTCGAACCTCTGGGCTCAAGTGATCCTCCTATCTCGGCCTCCCAAAGTGCTGGGATTACAGGTGTGAGCCACTGTGCTCGGCCTGTTTTGTTTTGTTTTTTTTTTGTAGTCATATCAGCTCTTCTGAAAAATATTGCAAAGAGGCACAACTAAAAAGGCAGAAGAGAAATGAGAATGGAATTCTAAATAATATTTAGTTTGTCCAGAAGAAGGTAAGCAAGGAGAAGCAGTGGAATTAAAAAAAAAAATAGAAGGGACCAACAGAAAAGAAATGAGAGCAGCAAACGTAAAGGCAACCACATCAAAATTAGCATTAAATGTAAATGGATTAAACATTTCAATGTAAGGGAAGAGATTATTAGACTGAAGATTTTTTTAAAATCCCAACTATATACTGCCTTTAAATATACAGATAAGTTGAAAGTAAAAAAATGGAGTAATATGCCATACAAACAGTATGCTTTGGAAAACTGGAGTGGCCATATTAATATATGATAAAATAGATTTTAGGATGGTAAACATTGCCAGAGGTAAAAGGAGCAATTCTCCAGGAATATATAACAGTCACAAACCAGTATAAACCCAGAAATAGATCTTAAAATACGTAAAGAAATATTGACAGAATTTTTTTTTTTTTTGAGTGCATGCTCACAGCCACTGCAGCCTCAACCTGCTGGGCTTAGGTGAGCCTTCTGCCTCAGCCTTACAAGTAGCTGGAACTACAGGCGTGTGCTACTAGGCCCAGCTTATTTTTTGATTTATTGTAGAGAAGAGGTCTCACCAAGTTGCCCAGGCTGGTCTTGGACCTCTAGGTTCAGGCAATCCTCTCACCTTGGCCTCCCAAAGTGCTGGGATTACAGGTTGAGCCACCGCGTCTGGTCAGAATTTTTTTTGTTTTAAGTCGGGGTCTCACTCTGTCATCCAGCCCGGAGTGCAGTGGTATGAATCATGGCTCACTGTGGCGTTGACCTCCTGGGCTCAGGCAATGCTCTTGGCTCAACCTCCTGAGTAGCTGGGACCAAAGGCGGCATGCCATCATGACTGGCTGATTTTTCTGATTTTTTGAGAACACGAGGTCTCTCTATGTTGCCCAAGGCTGGTCTCAAATTCCTGGACTCAAGCAATCCTTCTGCCTCAGCCTCCCAAAGCACTGGGATTACAGGCATGAGCCATTGTACCCAGCCTCCAGAATTTAAGAGAATAATAGACAAATCCACAATGACAGTTGGAGATTTTAACATCCTTCTGTCAGTCATTGATAGGCCAACTAGGCAAAACAAAAAGCATATTTATTCATCTAAATTGGCCATCCACAGGGAGACTGAGCTGGTATCAGCTAAGAGGGGCTCTGTTCACAGAAGGTTTCTATTTAATTTTCTGGTTAATGAGGAAGCAGCTGTCTCAGCATCCCAAAGGACATCTTGGGATTGATTACAATTACTCCAGGAGTGAACCTGAGTCTACTTTGGCAAAAGAACGACAGAAGGTTTCCTCTTGACTCAAACACTGGAGCTCAAGCCTGTCATCTAGAAAGGATGAGTTTCTAGTGAACAGAGTAAATTGCTTACACCCAAATAGACCCCTATCTCCAAGGAGCATTTTGTCACCGCTACTCACAACAATACCAGGCTCTCAGGAAAGGATCCTCAATGCTCAGTATTTGATTATGCTGATGGGTCCTTGAGCTTCGAGATTAGGGTTTTACCTATATAGTTAAGGGACACTTAAAAATCCAAGACCCATTATCTTTCAGCCATCTACTTGGAGACCAGATTAAGTTCTGCTTAGAGCTGCTTAATAGGATTACAGAAATAAAAGGGCCAACCTCATCCTCAACTCCAGGCCGACTCCTCTCTCCCTTATCAATTCTCAGCCTAGCCATCTCCTGAGAAGGGAATTTTTCAATTTCCTGTGCTGATAGGATTTAACAGTGTTCCGAGCCTGAGAAAATAATGGACTTGAACACTGTGGGCACTCTATCAGGATGATACAGAGGAGTTATTTAGGTCAAAGCATCTCTGCTTCCGAATCGGTTAAGTTATATGTGGTTATAGAGACTGAACCCTCTGGACCTGCCTGAGAGTAATTCTTATTTCAAATTAATGTTTTCTTAATTCAATTTAAGCTTTATTCCCTTGTTTTCAAAATTATGTGGAGCTAGAAAACAGATCTGCTATTATTCAATTCTGCTTATGGGGGGAGAAAGCACATACAAGCTTGCGTTGAACCAAAAAGCCAAATTAAAGAAATCGCACGTATTTGGTGGTTGGGAGGAAGTACCTAATATCAAAATGCCCCATTTTATTAGGCAAGAGGAAGAAGGCCTAAAAGGCACTGAGCACATGGGGAGCTGGTTTCTGTGGGCTTTTGTCTGTAGACCAGTGACGTACATTCATTGCATAAAATCGCACTCAGGGTAGAAGGAAGTCTGATGAACATTAAGGACTAACTAATAGAAAGGAGATAAGCTATAATACTGAGTGATCTATCACAGAAACAAAGAACTGAGTATCACATGTTCTCACTCAGAAGTCGACCTTGAACAATTATTGTAATACTATAAGAAAAGGATTGTCAGCAGTGGGAAATTGCCAGGGGTGGGGGCGGGATTGGCCGTAGTGGTATTCTACTGGGGTAGGGAGGAGGCACACCTCATCAACAAAGGTACCTACATAATGCATATTTGTATACTTAACCCTGAATTGTACCCCACATCTTTAAAATAATTTTTTTAAAAGAAAAAGGACAAGTTGAGTGAGTACTCAGGCTAGTATTCTAGACTCTTTCAACACACTCTGCATGGAAGCACTTGGACTCCCAAGGCCATTGTTTTATCTTTAGAAACAAGACTGTGATAAATGCAATATTTGCTTCTTGTGTTCGGTACGTTTTGCATCTGTCGTTCTTCCGTCTGATTTCCTTGGCTAGGTTAGTAGCTGTGTGTGATGCCACAGAAAGTTCTGGGCACCCCTTAAATCCTCTCTGGTTCCAGTGGCAGATCTCTAGTCAGAATATGACATTTTTCCATTTTGTCCTTAGTGAAAGAATTAGAACATGAAAGAATAGAACATTTCACTCCTGCCTCTTGTAAGACCCTACCTTTTCCCCCTAACCGTATTTCTGCCTAGGTAGTGGAAGTTGGGGAGGAGAATTCTGGTATCATTTCATAAATAATCTGATAAATAATCAAAACTGGTTACTTCTCTCTTGATGTTTATTACGTCTTCCAAAGAGAAGAGAAACATTCAGAGCCTTTTTTTTTTTTTTCATTTTTAAGTCGGAGTCTCACTCTGTTGCCCAGGCTGGAGTGGCACGATCACAGCTTACCACGGCCTAAACTTGCTGGGCTCAGGCTGTCCTTCTGCCTCAATCTCCCAAGTAGCTGGGACTACAGGCATGGGCCAACATACCTGGCTGGTTTTATGACTTTTCTGTAGAGACGAGGTCTTGCCATGTTGCCCAGGCTGGTCTTGAACTCTTGGGTTCAGGCAATCCTCTAGCCTCAGCCTTCCAAAGTGCTGGGATCCCAGGGGTGAGCCACTGAGCCCATCTTCCATTAATTTTAATGTAATAGATGTAGAAAGCAGAAAAAGGTGAAAATCTTTGTGTTTACATTCTCTTGTTTAAGGCGTTGGGAGTCATGACACTTTCACTGGAAAAATAGCATAGGACTTACGGTCAAGGAGGGCTCTAGTTGTTAGTTTTGTGACCTTGGCACATGAGTCTTTTCTGAGCCTCGGTCCCCTCATCTGTGTGCTGGGGAGATTGGGACTTCCTTCCCTCTTATGATGTTGTATAAGAAAAGCACAGCACAGATGAAAGGCATTGTAGACGGCAGCACAGTCGGTGGACGATCCTTCTTGACCCACCTTAGCTGCAATCTGGGACTTTCCACCTAGTGATCTCTTCACACAGCCTGTTCATCTTTTCCCCAGTTCCAGTCTATTATTCTTACCATAGCATCTTCCGACTTGCCTTTTTTCTATTTACTCTGTCTCTTGTCTGGTGAACAATCACAATTTTCATTATTTACCATGCACCCAAGCTTTTAAAAGATGAAATGTTTTGTCATGATCCCATCCCTTTTAAAGGGATGAATGGTTTAGGTACATTTGGTGGTTTTTCAAATCATGACTTTCTGTAGCTTAATATTCAGCACTGAGCACCTGGTATTTGAGTTCTGGAGTGGGTGATGGATGGAAGAGGGTGTTCTTTTCTCCAGCTTCCTTTCCTGGGCGTGCCAGGAAACTTTGCCTCCTCTCTGTCCTCAGATCAGCTTAGCAGGACTCTCGCCTCTCGCGGGAAGCGAATACCCTCTGGTTTCCAAAGCTCTGGTTTTGTAATTTTATTTTTTAAGCTCCGGATGAAAGTTTTCTTTGTAAAGAATTTTTACAACTGATTTGTCGTAAGACATTAAGCTAGAAAGTAGTATTATCCTACCCTGCTCTTATGCTCTTGTGTGTGGGGTTGGTGGCCTGGTTTTTCCTTTGAGGATATGTCTCATTGATGTAATTCGAAAACAATTTTAAACCCACAGATTAAGAACATATGTTTCTTCATGTCACATGTTAGAGAGATTTCAACTCATTCTGAAGTCTATATTGAAGAATGTCTTTAAAGCAAAACTGCAACTTTACAGTCATATTATACACAAATTATATCAAGTCTTGATCCGGAGAGTCAGACCAGAAGGCCTAGCCAACCTAGTGTTATTGTTTCTCTGAAAAAGGCCTCTATTTTAAAATTGTTGTTTGGGAAAGGTGGGCGGGGTGTGGGGAGTGTGATAAGGCTGAAAGATGTTTTCCCTTCCTCAGATCAGGCTCAGAACGTCAAGAATGTTCCTCAAAGGTGGACCTGTCAGCATGACCTTTCCTAAGTCCTTCTTGAATCTGTTTATATTTTATCTGTTCCCTCTTGGGACCTAAGTTTCAAGTTTTCACTATCTACAGTGGTACAGTACTTCCTCTTTTTGTCCTAAAATTACCTCTTTCGGGCTTCAAGGAGTGCCCTCGGTCCTCAGGATCTGGAAGCCATGATTAGCTTTGCATTTTCTCCCGTCCATCTGACTTGGTCCTGGGGGCTCTGATGGTATCTGGCCTGCCTTTGTCAAAACTGAGCAGACTGATTCGAGTCTAGAAAATGGAACTTCAAAAGAACCTTTATCCGTTATACAAATAGTTTTTGACTCGGGTTTGGTGTTTTTGTTTTGTTTTTTGTAGAATTGAAGTCTCACTATGTTGCCCATGCTGGGCTCAAACATCCTCCTGCTTCAGCCTCCCAAAGTGCTGGGATTACAGGGAGGAGCCACTATGCCTGACCTGAACTAGGATTTTGAGGAGGGTACAGTGGTCGCCATTATTGAAATACAGGCGCACATCTTGGTGACCATTGGCAAAGGGTTAAGCGTCCCGGACAGCGTCAGTACAAGTGAAAAACAGAACCGATCCAAAGCATATAACGCACACTCCAAAATAAGCCAGGCTCGCCCCTCTTTAATGGGACCATTGCAGACATGCCAAATTCTACAGCCAGTCAATTGTATACATATGGTAAAACTTTTCATACCATTCAACATTCGCTGCAATATGATTTTAATTACATACAGATTGGGTAGCTGGAAGAAAGCACTGGAATTAAATAGAGTAAAGTTAAACACAAGCCCTTTTATAAGCGGCCCTGGTTTAGGTTAGGATGTATGCAAATGACTGCCTGGGACAGGGAAGCGGCATTTGTGGCTTGGGGGACCCTGGGGATGGGACATGACTCATCTTCAACCTGGAGCCCGACTGTTTATCTGGAAGGGGAGACTTTACAGAAACAATGCTTAGGCCCCTTTTGAAGTCGAAACTTGTGCTGATGCTAGCACCTTGTCACATTCTTCCTTCCCAAGACAGGGTTGTCTCTGCGAGACAAAATTGCTCTCTGGACAAAAAGTGCGTTCAGAAACTGAAGAAGCGATGGGGGTTGGCTACAGCAGACTGGTGGTTGTAAAATTCCATTTCCTCCCCAACCAGACTTTATTAGGCTGTGTCCCTTGTTTCTCTGAAGTTATTATTATTATTATTAGTAGTAGTAGTAGTAGTATATGTTTTTTGGAGTCAGAGTCTCACTCTGTTGCCCAGGCTGGAGTGTAACAGTCCCGGCTCACTGCAGCCTCAACCTCCTGGACTCAAGGGATCCTCCCATCTCTGCCTCCCCAGTGGCTGGGATTACAGGCGCATGCCACCACGCCCAGCTAATTTTAAAAAATTTTGTTGTAGAGAGGAGATCTCAGTATGTTGCCCAGGCTGGTCTGAAATTCTTGGGCTCAAGTGATTCTCCCCTCAGTCTCCCAAAGTGCTGGAATTACAGATGCGAACCACCGCACTAGTTAATTTTACATAATGACCTTTACATAACAATTTAAAAAGTGATGCTCTTTACTGCATCTAAGGAAGGAAATAAGCACATTTCGCTTGAGATCTGAAATGGCGATTCCCGTTGTCGGATCGTGGACAGGCCTGTGCTGTGCAGAGGGGAAACCACCACTCTGGAATGTGCTTCCCTCAAACTTTCACAGCATAGCTTTGGTTTTCCTCATAACTTACTGGAATGGCTTTTACTGACTGAATATCTTTGGGTTAAGCCACTCTGAATCTCAGATTTCTCTTTTGTGGAACAAAGGTACATCCCCCCCCAGAACTGACTTCATAGGGTTTGCCTGAAGAAGTTTGAGGGCTTCAAGATACAAAACCTAGGCTGGGCAACACAGCGAGACCCCATCTCTCGAAAAGTAAAAAAATTAGCCAGGTGTAGTGGCGCGTGCCTGTAGTCCCAACTACTGGGGAGGCTGAGGCGGAAGAATTGCTTGAGTCCAGTAGTTCAAGGCTGCCATGAGCTATGATCGTACCACTACACTAAAGCCTGGGTGACAGAGTGAGACTCTATCTCAATGGGAAAAAAAAAAAAGTCAAGAAGCCTGGCCTACCTGCAGTCATGTGAACATCTCTGAGACAGGAGATGGAGTTAGTATAAGAAGGACATAAAATTATACCAGGCTCATAGAACCCATCCTCAGTCACACCAGACCTTCTCCAGGAATGAGATGCCAGGAAGTGAACTTAGTGAAGGAGCCAAGGGCCAGGGATGGTTGTGTCATCAGGTGTATGAGCCCGGCTCCCCAGTCTCCATGGACAAGGGGTCAAGAGGTGGAGTCACCTGGGAATCCCCAGCACAGGAGACAGAAGAAACCAGACCCACCCTGACACCTCTTTGGCCACGGCAAGCGTTAGCAGTTTCCACCTGCCCTATTGCCTCTTGGCTCACCTGGATGGTGGCCACAGACAGCAGTGACAAATGTCTGTGTCCATGTTCACCTGCCTCTCTTGGTGAATCTGCAGATAGGCACACTCTAGTCTACTTTTCCATCGTTTAAGCTTTGACTCCGTCATTTTAGTTGGACAACTCATCTGTTTAAACTTAGAGGGAGTTGTGGGCTTAGGATTTTCCTTATTTATGTATTTTGGTGTCTTCATAATATCTCTGGATCGGAATGTCTTACTTTGAAGTGACAGGACTATCAGTTAACTAAAATGTAGCCTCTGGATGAATTTTTTGAGGGCAGCTTCCACATCTTACCCTCTTTTGATGGGTAAATAAAGACTAAATGAGTGACTCTAAACTTAATTTCCCTTTATTGAAATGAATTTTTGAAAAAATAAACTGTTTGATGTGTTCAGATATATTAAAAAAGTGACATGTATCATTCATACAAGTAAGTTTCTCCTTATTTATGAAGGAGGAAAGGAGGGAAGGAAGTAAAAACTTAATTTCAAATACAGATTCCTAATTTCTTCTTTGAAATTTACTACCGTGGTCTTAACATATTGACCTCAGGCACAGTTAAATACTTCTAGAAGCCACTTCCATGGAGCCCAGATACTCAGTCAGTAAACCCCATACTGGATTTAGCTTCAGGGGATTTTTGCTATGCAGGGCACCCCAAAGAAGTCACATTACTGGTAGAACATCTCCCTCCTGTGCTCACGTTGCCACCCGCCACCTCCCCTGTTGAGACTACAGCCTTCTGGGTCCTGACCTAAGCTCAGCCACCCAGAGGCCATCTTCCCTCACTTGGGGCAGGGGACAGGTTCCCAGGGGTGAGGCGGTGCTCGATCAGCACAGAGAGGGTGACTGCTTTAGACGGGGTGTGGCTTGGCTCCCTTGCTCTGGGGTCGGAGTTCCCTCCTGCTGGCCTTTGCCATGGTGCTGCTGCTGCTGTTTGGTTCTGAGCTCACTCATGTGCCAGGTAGCAGGAGAGCGGCTGAGAAAAGTCATGACTGGTGACTGCCCGGGGCCAACCTCAATATAGTGGGAAGCCCAGACATTTAAACAAATCATTTCTGCAAAGTAGCAACATAGTGAGAACTTGCTATAGGCTGGGCATCGTGGCTCACTCCTGGAACCCCAGCACTTTGGGAGGCCAAGACAGGAGGATCATTTGAGGCAAGGAGTTCAAGACCAGCCTGGGCAACATAGTGAGATCCGGTCTCTACAAAAAACCTAAAAATTAGCCAGGAGTGGTGGTGTGTGTCTTTAGTCTCAAATGCTCAGGAAGCTGAGGAGGGAAGATCCCTTGAACCCAGGAGTTCAAGGTGCAGTGAGCTATGATTGTGTCACTGCACTCCAACCTGGGCAACCAAGTGAGACCCTTTCTCTAAAGTAAATAAAATAAGAACTTGCTGTGGTAGATGTACACACCAAGAACTGGAGCAGCCCTAAAAAAGGAGCTAATAATTGTGCCTGGAAATGTTCGGGGAAGGCCTTACAGAGGGGGGTGCAGGGCAGAGGGGAAGAATGAATGTGAAGACCCTGTACTGCAGTGTGGGGAGGGGCATTCCAAGCTCTGGAGATAAAGTAAACACGTGCAGGTATCAGAGAACTTGCATATCATTGGGTAGCAAAGCTGGAATGCCCTAAACATGAGTGCATGGGAATTGACTGGGTATATGGCCAGTGTGTCAGATTGGGGCCAAACCATATTCACCATGGCCGATGGTGATGATTTATTTACACGTCCCTGTGACCTGCCAAGGTGTTTGCACCATGAGATCTGGGAGTGGGTCTCACTGACTCTTTTCAGTATTCCTCAGTCCCACTATGTTTTTACCAGAGCTCAATCGTTTTTCTTTGAATGGGTGCCTGAATGGATACTGATTGTTGTTGGAAGTGAATTTAGCCTGGACTGATGAGCTGAGTGGACCATAAACGGGTCATATGCCACAGTGTTTTGTTTGGACTTTACCTCTTGGGCAATATATAGTCATTAATTTTCTAAAACGGAGGAGTGGCCTCAACCTATCTAGAACACATGTAGTAATTCTGGCTACAATGTGGCAGATTAGTTTGGGAGAGACTGGAAGTTAGAAGAACAATTAGAAAAGTACTACAATGATTATGTTCAGGTGCGGTGGCTCACATCTGTAATCCCAGCATTTTGGGAGACTGAGGCGGGAAGGTTGCTTGAGGCCAGGAGTTCGAGACCAGCCTGGGCAGCATAGCGAGAACTAGTCTCTACAAAAAATAAAACTAAAAAACTAGCTGGGTGTAGTGGCACACACCTGTGGGCCCAGCTATTCAGGAGGCTGAGTGGAAGGTTTGCCTGAGCATAGGAAGTCAAGACTGTGGTGAGCCATGATTGTGCCACCATGCTCTAGTCTGGTGACAGAGTGAGACCTTAACTCAAAAAAAAAAAAAAATATATATATATATATATAATGATTCAAAGGCGATTTTGAGAAGGCCTAAGAAGGTAGAGACTTAAGAGCTATTTATAAGGCAGAATTTGAATCCAGTCCTCATTTTTGTGATCAATGGGATAAGGAGGGAGGAAATCAAAGATCACTATTGACTCAAGTGAAACTCAGTCTGATTTTCTTTTCTTTTCTTTTCTTTTGAGTTGGAGTCTCACTCTATCGCCCAGGCTGGAGTACAGTGGCACGCTCTTGATCACTGTAGCCTCAACCTGCTGGGCTCAGGCAATCCTTCCACCTCAGCCTTCCAAGTAGCTGGAACTACAGGCACATGCCACCACACCTGGCTATTTTTAAAATTTATTGTAGATATTTGTAGATTTATTTGTCTTGACAAATTGCAGGCTGGTCTCCAACCCCTGGATTCAGAAAATCCTCTTGCCTCTCCCTCCCAAAGTGCTGGGGATTATAGATGTGAGTCACCACGTCTGGCGAGGAGGTCTTATTATGTTTCCTAGGCTGGTCTCGAACTCCTGGGCTCAAGCAATCCTCCTACCTTGGCCTCCCAAAGTGCTGAGATTACAAGTGTGAGCCACTATGCCCGGCCTCCAGAATTTATTCATCCTGCATAACTGAAACTTTGTGTCTTTGACTAATATTTTCCCAACTCCTTCATCCCTGAATCTCTGGCAATCATGATTTGACTCTGTGCTTCTAAGAGTTTAGTTATTTTAGATTCTTTTTGTTTGTTTGTTTTTTGAGTTGAAGTCTCACACTGTCGCCCAGGCTGGAGTGGCGACACCTGGCTAATTTTTTATTTATTGTAGAGACAAGGGTTCACCAAGTTGTCTGGGCTGGTCTCAAACCTGTAGGCTCAGGCGATCCACTTACTTTGGCCTCCAAAAGTGCTGGGTTTACAGACTGAGTCACTGAGTCCAGCCCTTTTTAAAAATTTATTTAAATCAGAGTCTCACTCTGTTGTACAGGCTGGAGTGCAGTGGCACACTCATGGCCACTGCAGCCTCGACCTGCTGGGCTCAGGTGATCCTTCCACCTCAGCCTTCCAGCTAATTTTTTGATTTATTGTAGAGAGGAGGTCTCACCAAGTTGCCCAGGCTGGTCTCAAACCCCTGGACTCAGGCAATCCTCTAGGCTTGGCCTCCCAAAGTGCTGGGATTATAGGCTTGAGCCACAGCATCTGGCTCAGTCTGATTTTCAAGGAGATTTATATTCAAACGTGAAAAGGAAGAGGCCCTAAGACGTAGGCACTAAACATAATTAACCAGTTAATATTCATTAGAAACTTAATGGATAAGAGTTGACTGACCTACAACATTTACATGTATACACAAAAGAACTGATTTTTTGAGTTGGAGGTCTCACTCTGTCACCTGGGCTAGAGAGCAGTGGCACGATCATGACCCGCTAGTCTCGACCTCCTGTGCTCAGGCCATCTTTCCCAAGTAACTGGGGTACAGGTGCACACCACCACACCCAGCTAATTTTTAAAAAATTTTTGTAGAGACGAGGTCTCGAACTCCTGGTCTCAAGTCATTCTCCTGCCTTGGCCTCCCAAAGTGCTGAGACTTCAGGCGTGAGTCCCCATGCCTGGCCAAAACAACTGATTGATATAGAATGTATAATGTACATATTGCTTTTATAATACATGTCATATATAAATACACGAGTAAAGCCTATATTTTGACATTATAAGTATAATCAGGGCTGCTACATGACATGTGACCTCTACACAACTTTTGGGGGTAGCACCAATAGCAACAGATCAAGCCTACCCCACACCACTGTAAAGCTGACATGTATTCCTGTTTTCCTTCAGCTCAACATATTCATAAACCGTTGCCTTTTAGGAACAAATAAAGAGGTGTTTAGGATAGGAACATGATAGACTTGCAGGGGTGAATCAGTTGTCGGGAGACCTTGTGTGGTCCTGTCATTTGTGTTCGGTATGTATTGGGTGATGGTGGAAGGGGTCTTTTCGTGTTGAAAAGGAGAGAAGTTGTTCTCCTTTTAAAGGGAGGATCACTTGAGGCTAGGAGTTAGAGACCAACCTGAGTAACATAGTGAGAGTTCATCTGTACAAAAAAATTAAAAAACTAGCCAGGCATGGTGGCTTGTACCTGTAGTCCCAGCTAGTTGGGAGGCTGAGGCGGGAGGATCGCCTGAGCCTAGGAAGCCAAGGCTGCTGTGATCGTGCCAGTGTTCTCCAGCCTGGGCAACAGGGTAAGACCATGACTCAAAAAAAAAAAAAAAAAAAGTTTGTGGATTTTGCTCACATGCTTCAGAGAAAACAGCTACCAAGTGTGATGGCCCAGAATTTAGGTTTGGCTTGCTGTCAGCTGTGGCCTGCTGTGGCTGGGGTTTCTAAACCATCCCAGCATTTCTCAGTGGCCCAAGATGCAGCCTGGAAGATGTAGAAGGCTCCTGCAGAATGTGTCAGAGCCCCCCATCTTATCTTCCTGGATGTTATACTGCCAAGAGCTAATGGGAAGGAACGCAGCCTTGTTGATTTCAGAGCAGCCCAGACACCACTGCCAACTTGCAGACAATCCCCAGATACTCAGCCCCTCGGGATCCAGTTGCCAAACTGTGGTCTGGACTCGGGCCTGGGCACAGTGCAGGTAGTGTACAAAGACCTGTTTTTCTCCACATGTCTTGAGGTAGTGGAAACATGCGAGTTGCCTCCTCCAAAGCTGTGCCTTTCTTTTAAAGAACGCTGGAAAGGAAATCGATCGCTGACCATCTTCCTCCCTCTTGGGGAGTGTTTATTGTGATTGGAAGTCGTTCTCGTCCACATGGTTGTGGTTTCCCCCTACTCTTTGTGCTCCTATGTTAAACAGCCCTCTGTGCAAATAAACTGAAAAGGGCAAAGTTTATTTTTTTTTAAATTCAGCTACAGAAGAAGGAGTGAAGTTAGACTCTGGAGGGCGAGAATCGCATAACCCTGGCTGTGTGCTCTGTGGTGTGCTTTCTTTTCTCGACCCTGGAGCAGGGCCAGAAGGTACAGTGGAGGCCTTTGCCAGTGCTGGCTAGGAACCCAGACTCAGGTATTCTGCAGGAAACAGGGCTGCTGGCCCTGGTGTGTTACTGAGTCGAATTTACCTAGGTTTGTCTTGACTATTCCTGCTGGAAGGGGACATTTTGAGTTGCTCTGAATGTGATTAAAACCTAAAAGCAAGAAACAAAGCTGAAAACCTTGATATTTTGGATATCAAACATTTTATTTATTTTATTTTATTTTATTTATTTTTTTTTTGAGTTGGAGTCTCACTCTGTCGCCCAGACTGGAGTGCAGTGGCCACTTCCGGCCACCGCAGCCTCGACCTGCTGGGCTCCGGCGATCCTTCCACCTCAGCCTTCCGAGTGGCCGGAATTACAGGCATGCACTATCACGCCCGGCTGATTTTTTGATTTATTGTAGAGATGAGGTCTCGCTGCCCAGGCGGGTCTCAAACCCGCGGGCTCAGGCAATCCATTCACCTCAGCCTCCCAAAGGCGCGGGATTACAGGCTGAGCCACCGAGCCCAGCTGATATCAAACATTTTAAATCGGGATGCCAGGTGTGGTGGAGCGTGCCTGTAGTCTCAGCTACTCGGGAGACTGAGGCAGGAGGATTGCCTGAATCCAGGAGGTCCAGACTGCGTGGAGCCATGATCGTGCCACTGCACTCCAGCCTGGATGATGAGAGTGCGATGGCTCATGCCTGTAATCCCAGCACTTTGGGAGGCCGAGGCGGGAGGATTGCTTGAGCCCAGGAGTTTGAGACCAGCCTGGGCAACATAGCAAAACCTCATTTCCACATAAAAAGAACTTAGCCAGGCATGGTGGCGTGCACCTGTAGTCCCAGCTACTCGGGAGGCTGAGGCAAAAGGATCGCCTGAGTCAATCCAGGAGGTTGATGTTGTGGTCATGCCACTGTACTCCAGCCTGAGCGACAGACCCCGCCCCCCAAAATGTAGTCATTGTGTATCCTGTTAGAGGCTTACAATATGAATGAATGAATGACACAGGTTACTCTGTAGATAGATCTTTGTTCTCTTGTCTTGAATCCATACTCAGAAATCTGAGAAAGTATCTGCGGTGTGTGACAGTTTGTGGACTGCCCCACATCCTCACCTTGAAGTCATTGTACCCAGATGTTTGAAGAAAGCTCTATAAAAGAACAGAAAGTATAATAACAGTCATATCCTGATTAGGGAGATACCAATAACCTGCCATTCCAAAGGAGGATCAGTTCTCGAGATTAAGATAATTTGAAGGGCTCCCAATTACCTGGTCCCCTAACCTCCTGGCTTTCCAGACTCCGAGGCTCTCCTGCACTCTCTTGGCAATGGGATGATGGGAATTCCTTCCAGACTTAGCAGATGCCTGTAGCGCTCACACAGTTCTAGAATTAGGACTAGACTGGGAGACA
The DNA here is from genome assembly GCA_027257055.1 of Cephalopachus bancanus. Lineage (NCBI taxonomy): Eukaryota > Metazoa > Chordata > Mammalia > Primates > Tarsiidae > Cephalopachus > Cephalopachus bancanus. The sequence goes on from JAPVLO010000033.1 coordinate 593,409, forward strand.
ATCCTCTCACCTCCACCTCCCAAAGTGCTGGGATGACAGTGTGAGCCACCGCCCCCAGCTCCTCTTCATGACTCGACAGGTGCCCATCCCCTGTCCCAGGCTCCAGGAGAAGGGGGTCCCTACTCTGTTTTCCTCTCTCATTTCTGAGATTTCCTACCAGTCCTTCTCAAGGTCTTCCTAGCTCTGGGCATTAGATTTGGGCATCACATCCTTAAGAGACTTCTCCTTGGCTGGGCTCGGTGGCTCAGCCTGTAATCCCAGCACTTTGGGAGGCCAAGGCAAATGGATTACCTGAGCCCACAGGTTATAGACCAGCCCAGGCAACTTGGCGAGACCTTGTCTCTACAATAAACCAGGTGCCCACCCCCTGTCTCAATCACGGCTCATAACAATCATGCCTTCTGCCTTGGCCTCCCGAAGGGCTGGGACTATGGGTGTGAGCAACTGGGCCCAGCCAACTGCAGTTTCTTTAAATGTAATGACAGGGCTGGGTGCGATAGCTCAAGCCTGTAATCCCAGCACTTTGGAAGGCCGAGGTAAGGGAATTGCCAGAGCCCATGGGTTCGAGAACAGCCTGGGCAAATTGGCGAGAAATTGGCGAGACTTCATCTCTACAGTAAATCAAAAAATCAGTCACGTGTGGTAGCGTGCATCTGTAGTTCCGGCTACCTGGAAGGCTGAGGCGGAAGGATCATCTGAGCCTAGCCAGTTGACGCTGGGGTGACTGAGCATGCTATTGCACTACGCCTGGGCAATAGAGTGAGACTCCATCTCAATAAATAGATACAGAGAGATAGATAAATGTAATGACAGGTTTGAACTCTGTTAGTCTAAGATTCCAACCTGCTCAGGCACACTAAGATTTTCCAAGACACGCTGGAGCCCAGAGGCAAATTCCCGGAGCTTAGCACAGGCCAGGCTCTGGCTGAAAATATGGGAAGGTCATGAGGGAGAGTCTTTTTTTTTTTTTTTTGAGTTGGAGTCTCACTCTGTCGCCCAGACTGGAGTACAGTGGCCGCTCCCGGCCACCGCAGCCGCGACCTGCTGGGCTCCAGTGATCCTTTCCACCTAAGCCTTCCAAGTAGCTGGAACTATAGGCATGCGCTACCACGCCCGGCTAATTTTTGATTTATTGTAGAGATGAGGTCTCGCCAAGTTGCCCAGGTGGGTCTCGAACCGGCAGGCTCAGGCAATCCACTCACCTCAGCCTCCCAAAGGTGCGGGATTACAGGCTGAGCCACCGAACACAGCTTGGGAGTCTTTTTTTAATCACACCCTGGTGGGACTCACTTCTCCATGAAGAATTTCATTGCAAAAATGAAAAAAACTTTCACACTTAGAAAGAGTATAAAATAAGTTTAAAGTCAACACGAAATTTGGAGTGTTATATGAATCAAAAGTTATCATGAGTGCTATGATTTCAAAATCGTGAACCTAAATTAAGTCTCATGCAGCAGAAAGAGCACTGACTGATAACTTCTGACTTGACCAGTAACTGACCGCTAGAGTGGGTGGGATGGCCTCCCTGGATCTCATTTCTTTATCTGTGAAGTGTCTTATCCATTTCCAAAATTCTGTCATCCCAAATGTGAACTTTGGAGTCCTTCATTTTACACTTGCTGGAGCGTACTCACCAATGAGGAGATAATATTCTAGTAAAAACATCTCTAAGCTGCAGAATCTAATCAAATACAGTGCTGCAACCTCTTCTCTCTGTGATCATTTCTTGCTAGATCAATTAGAAAGGCAAACTGATGCTTTAGCTGACCTTAGAACCAGCGAAGAGTTGGGTTAACTGTTGACTGTGTCAATTAAACCTCAAAAACAAAGCTTTTGCATGAATCATCACTGTTGTTTATTCTGAATTGGATTTCTTCCTGTCCATGAGATGGGAACTTTTTGCTGACTGTTGTGTGAATTGATCACTCATGGATGGGTAATTGACGAGCCTATTTGTTGTTTTCTTCTAGGACAGAATGACTTGGAAGATAATGGAATGTCTAAGCTTCTAGCAGAATATGAAGCCTTTCATCTTTGGCTATCTGGATTAAATCTACGAAGGTAAGTGGTAAATTCCATTTGTCTCCATGTCTTCAGAGTTCTTAGTGAGCAGGAGATTAGGAGCATCTCACCTGCATCAGACACCTCTAATCGCCGTGGCATTAAAGTCAAGGCTTTCTCAGCTGTATAGAAGTGAAATGCTGAAGGCTGGGCACCTGTAATCCCAGAACCTTGGGAGGCCGAAGCAGGAGGATCGCTTGAGCCCAGGAGTTTGAGACCAGCCTGGGCAATATAGTGAGATCACAAAAATTAAGCGGCATGCACCTGTAGTCCCAGTTACTAGGAGGCCCGGGACAGTGAGACTGTGGTGAGCCATGATTGAGCCACTGTACTCCAGCCTGGGTGACAGAGTGAGATCCCCGACTCAAAATATAAATAAATAAATAAAAGGGAAACAGTGTGGTGAGGGTCTCGGTGCAGTTCTCTGCCATCACCTTCATGACACGGGTGCTGCTCATTTGTCCCTTCTCACATTGTCCCCCTCAGCAGTCTATGGAAGAGAAAATGAGGTAAAAAGGGACTCAGTTTGAGAGATTAAGCTCCCCTGAAAACATTTCAAGCGGGACTCTCTTCCTTCTGTTGTTTTCAGGAGGAATACATCGTCAGTTCTGTACCATGTGGGGGTTTGCACACCACTGCCAACAGAGAGAAAAAGCAGTTAGCTGTTAGAAAATGATGGCTCAGCCTGTAATCCTGCGCTTTGGGAGGCTGAGGTGAGTGAACTGCCTGAGCCCGCGGGTTTGAGACCCACCTGGGCAACTTGGCAAGACCTCATTTCTACACTAAATCAAAAAAAACCAGCCAGGCATGGTAGCGCATGCCTATAATTCCACCTACTCGGAAGGCTGAGGTGGAAGAATCGCTGGAGCCCAGCAGGTCGAGGCTGCAGTGGCCGGGAACGGCCACTGCACTCCAGGCTGGGTGACAGAGTGAGACTCCAACTCAAAAAAAAGAAACCGCCTTCTAACTCACTTGTTCTGTCGCTCACCTTTGACTCACTGTGTTAGCTTTCTGATAGATTCCCCACCCTATTCTAGTTTTAGCACTTTTCACCTAAAATGAAACATATGTCTAATTAGCCAGGAGTGGTGGTATGCACCTGCAGACCCAGCTACTTGAGAGGCTGAGGCAGGAGGATCACTTGAGCCCAGGAGATTGAGGCTACAGTGAGCCATGATCATGCAATTGCACTCCACCCTGGGTGACATAGCAAGAGCCTGTCTCTACAAAAAAAAAAAAAAACCCACAAAAATGTGTCCAACCAGGTCACTCCCCTGGGAATGCCCCTGAATGGTTCCCCATTTCCCTCGGGATTAAAATTTGGTATTCCAGCATGGCTGGAATGGCCTCTGTGGCCTGAGCCCCCCAGCTCCTTGACCTCGTTGCCTAAGGTTCTTTGGTCACCCTCCGGCCTGTCATCTGTTGGGTTCCTCTGTGTCTTTGCTCTTGCTGTTTTTTCTGTCTGGCATGGCCACCAGCCTCTCCTTCCCCTGTCTATGGTGCAAGACAGCTCATGTGTCGACTCCTCCAGGCAGCCTTTCTGGGCGGTACGCCTTCCCGTGTGCCTGGAGTCCCTAAACACACCTACGTCCCTACACACCCCAGTGTGGTGGCATGGCACTTTTACTTTTTTTCCTCCCTCTTGCTGTACTGGGCGCCCTTTCCAGTCAGGACTTCCTCGTCCTTGGGAGTATCGCACAGTGTTCCCCGGACACAGACCCCGGAGCCTCAGCATCCGGGTTCAAATCCCTGTTCTACAATGTGCTGACTCTGCTCCTGGACTTCCCGCTTCCTGGCTTGCTTTCCTCATCTATAAAATGGGGTAATGAAAACCCTACAACAGCCGGGCGCAGTGGTTGGCTCATACCTGGCATCCCAGCACTTTGGGAGGCGGAGGCGAGAGGATTGCCTGAGCTCAGGGGTTCGGGACTAGCCTGGACAACTTGGCGAGACCTTGTCACTACAATAAATTAAAAAATTAGCCAGGCATGGTGGCATTAGCCTGTGATTCCTGCTACTTGGAAGGATCGCCTGAGCCTAAGAGTTTGAGGCTGTGGTAGCCGGGAGTGTGCCACTGGCCTGGGTGATAGAGTGAGACTCTGACTCATAAAAAAAAAAAAATTCCTACAATGCAGAGTTTTGTCCATGTTGAAAGCTGGGTCTGAAGCACCCATGCCAGTCATGCGGTAAAAACTATGTCAGTATTCTCTCTTATTAGTGCTGATCACGCTCAAGATTAAGTTGAATGAAACTGCATTTCTTCCTTGAAGACCAGAACCATGCAAGTGGCAACAATGACTGTAGGTCATGGATATCTAGAAACTTCAGAGAGTTTTGAAGAAGGAAGTTGAATGTATTTTGTGATGTCTTAGGGGCTTCTGCAGTTGTTCTTCCTCAAACAGTAGACTCGCCAGGCCAGGAAGGCATCATCACTGCTTGGATTCCAGATGCTTCTAAGCTTGCAGGTCATTGGGTGACTTCCAAAACACCAGCTAGAGAATAGTTCCCTTCAGAGTCTCCCATCCCTCCATCTCTACAGAGTCCACGCCACATGAGGGTGTCCGAGGGAGTCCACCCCTTTTTTCTAGAGTGTGAAGATGCACTGAGGATAGGGCCACTGAACCTGAGTCTTTATATATATATATATATAAATATATATTATATATATACACACACACATATATATAATATATTATATATGTATATTTTAAAAATAGAGATTAAGTCTCACTATGCTGCCCAGACTGGTCTCAAACTCCTGGGCTCAAGCGATCCTGCCTCTGCCTCCTCCTAAAGTGCTGGGATTACACTTTAGGATGTGAGCCATTGTGTCCGATGCAAAACAATTTTTTGAGTAAAAAAATAAAACTTAAATTCTCAAAATAGATTTTTTTTTTTTGAATCAGGGTCTTACTGTGTTGCTCAGGCTGGAGGGTAGTGGCACAGTCACAGCTCATCATACCCTCAACCTCCTGGGCTCAGGTGATCCTTCTGCCTCAGCCTTCCGAGTAGCTGGGATTTACAGGCATGTACCACCACGCCTGGCTAATTTTTGGAGCCTTTGTAAAGATGAGGCCTCACAATGTGGCCCAGGTTGAAAACGGGTTGATTTTTTAGGTAAGTTGTGCCTCCTTTTTATTTATGTGGGGGACAACAATTTACCTGAATTTGTATGTTTGAAAAACTCAGGTCGGGCGCGGTAGCTCACGCCTATAATCCCAGCACTTTGGGAGGCCAAGGTGAGAGGATTTCCTGAGCCTGCGGGTTCAAGACCAGCCTGGACAACTTGGCAAGACCTCACCTCTACAATAAATCAAAAAAGTAGACGGGCATCATGACATGTGCCTGTAGTTCCAGCTACCTGGAAGATTGAGGTGGAAGGATCGCTTGAGTCAAGCAGGTCGAGGCTGCGGTGGCCAGGAGGAATATACCACTGCCCTCCAGCCTGGGTGACAGAGTGAGACTCCAACTCAAAAAAAAAAAGAAGAAAAGAAAAAGCTCTTTTAAAACTTGTTACTGGTAAATATTGTACTGAATTTTTATGTGAACATTTAAATTAAATGCCTGACAAATATGAAAATGGTCTTCTTGGAGAGCTAGCTCTTTGGGTCAAATGCACATAAAGAACTACTTTCAGGCGGTGAACTTCATAGCTTTGCACTCTTTCTGGGACGTGCTCTGATTTCAAGAGCTGCTTCCTGGGCAACCCTCCACAGATAAATTCCAGGTGAAAACCTCTGTGAACTGAGACTCCTGGACACAGATCTCACATCGAGAAATTTCCATGTCTGTGGAATTTCCCAGCCTGTGGCCATGGCTTTGCATTCTTGAGACTTTCTTAGGGATAAGAAGAAAAATTCCATGGCTTCTAAACTGTTTCTGGATGGTTCCTCCTCCTATTACTTCCTCATTGTATTCGTGGCTGCCCGGAGATCCAAGATAAACCACTTTCCCATGCCTGCTGGGAGACTGGTGCTTAAACACTTGATGTTTTATTGCCACATTATTAGAATCAGCCTCCTAATCTACACTATAAATTCTAGAGGGTAAACATTTGGGCGTATGTTTTCGTGTGTGCCAAACCCACACTATTTGCATGCACACACACACACACATGCACACCCACACATCCCTTTTGTTACCACTTTGAACTCTGAATGAGATTTTGGGAGGGAGCACCTGGGGGAAGATCCCTTAGAAGGAGGCACATACCCTGGCTGGCGCACCTGGTCTTTCCCCCTCACCTGAACACCTGAGCCAAGGAGACTAGGCCAGTGTCAGCCCCTGCTCTCCCTCAGGCAGCACTTACCATTGCACACACAGAGGAATACTCACCTGCAGCTCCACCCATGATCAGGAACACACTCACAAGCTTAAGGATTTGCAAACCATGTTGAGGCTCCTCAAAGCACATTGACTATCTGCTAGGAGAAATCAAACAGAGAAGACACTGAGGTGCACCTTGAGTGATTTCCAAGTGTTTTTCTCCTTCGTCTTTCCACTTGATGCTCCCTCTTTTTTTTTGAGTCAA